>CM055405.1:27710694-27736860 GCA_029228625.1 Pseudolycoriella hygida | reverse complement strand
TCGGAACTCTTCAAGCAGGTCGGACCTATGTTGGTTCACGCTGGAAATTTGTGACCGACAAACAGACAGACAGACAAACTTTTGAATTTTATAATTATAAATACCTTAAAAAAGTTGTTGTCACTTCTACACTACCATAGAAGATTGCATTTCTTTTTAATTTCTGTACACATCATAGAAGCTTTAGAAAAAAAAACTATAAATTACTATTTCATTCAACAAGTTTTAACTGGAAAAACTTTTTAAAGCACAAATTGTCCATAACTTTATTACTTGTTGCTCCACTATAAATTTCCTCAAAATGAGACACACAAAAAATACGAAATGAAGATTTTTAATAAAAATGTGCACACACAAGGTAATGTCTAAATAGGTGGAGTAACACTACATACAATTCTCAAGTGTTGTATAATTTGTAGTAATGTTAACTATGTTAAGCGCTTAGTTCCAGAAGGAAATTATGATGTGTGAACGAGACTGTAGATGTGTGAAGGAGGTTGGAAATGCGTGAAGTAGGCTGGAGATGTATGAAAGAGGCTATAGATGTGTCAAGGTGATGAGCGAGCGATTTTAGAGATTAGAAATGTGTGAACGATGCTGGAGATGTGTGAGGGAAATTAACAGTGCCGCCCTAGGCATCCAGACATATTGATATTGTCCGAAACTAGGAGGAAGTTTTTATTCGTAAAATTTTAACTAAGTTTTCGATTTCACTCAATTTTTCGGTATTTATTGATAAGTTCAGTAAAACAAAAAACTCAAAGAACTTAAAAGGTATACTCGGGCTGTAGAGACGTAGATTGGACAACCATTCTTATAATATCAGTGCTGGCTTGTATTCCTTTATAAAGCTGCTTTTGCATCAATTCTTTAAAGAAAGACAGACTTGGCCATTTTGTGGTAATTCCCTTCAAAGATTGGAATCTTTTATTTCCCTGTTCTTTATGGAAAACAATAAATTGTTGGGCTTCTTTTATGAATATGTAAGTGCGTATTTTTCCTACTCGTTAGTTCTATGTATAGGATTTTTCTTCAACTCTTATCATGAAAGTAACGTTCCTAAGCTCACCCAAGCTTCATAAATGGGTAGTTGGGGTAGCAATATCGCAACGATTTGTACACAACGAAGTATGACGTCACCCATATTCGATGCACTGTGTACGAAACAAGCAGGTTCTTATCCAGCTGTTACATTAAACTCGTTTCAATATTTTTATGAACTTTTTACTTCTGCGCAGGTTTTTGCGGATTCATAAAGTTCATAAAAATGTTGAAACGAGTTTAAGATGTGTGTGTAAAAAAAAAATAATGACAAATTCCATACTGTTAGGGTTGTGATTCGAATCTGTTCGATGCGCGCTAGGTGTTGCCAGATGTACTAGCGCGCGACAAAATCGGAAAAGAAATAATCCTTCCATCGAAGGCGTGGTTCGGAATACACGTTAAGCATGTGGTCCCTAGCGTGGTTAATCCACACTAGCTGGCAGTTACTCAGTGAAACCACCCGTCAGTCGAACCAGACACTTTACAGTGCTGCTCCCGACTAATCACTGCCATTGGGATTATTATTATTATTATTATGGGTTCCACGTCATGCCATAGCGGACGAGGCGAGCGAAATTTTTTAAATGAAAGTTTCGTTCGTTGTACATTTTTATAATTCGCTCAAAAACTTTTAGCTACTTTCCAAATCTATAAGACAGAAAAATATATCTTCGCTCATTTAAAATTTTGCGCCCCCAAAAAAGGCAAATGTCCGGATTGTCCGTGTGGTGTGGCGGCATTTGAAATCAGAGATGTGTGAACAAGGCGAGAGATGCTCGCAGAAGTGCCTATTAGGCAAGAGATGTGTGAAGGAGGCAGAGCTGTCTGAAGGAGGCAGAGAAATCTGAAGGAGGAAGAGATATATGTGAAGGAGACTAGAGATGTGCGAATTAGGCTGGGTATATTTCCACATTACATTCGACAAAATTATATTTTTTATGTAAAAATAATGTACATTTGGTGTATGTTTCATGCAAAGATTATTGAAAGTTCATGGATAATTATGTAAAATTTATGTAGATCATGTAAAAAAGATGCACAAAATATGAATAATTAATGTAATAATGATGTATTTTGCTACATTGTTTTTCGATCACTTTAAAAATTAGAAAAGCATTTACATCATTTTTACATTATTTGACGTAATTATCTTTGAACTTTTCGTACTTTCTTCATGAAATGCACAAAATTTACATTATTTTTACATCAAAAATATTTGTCGAATTTTGTCGAATACAATTTTGAAATATACCCATAGGCCTAGTTGTATGTAATGGAGTTGAGGAGATGCGTGAAGATGTATAGAGACGTGCGGCGGTTGGCAAGAGTAGCTGAAATGGGTAGAGCTGTGTGAGGGGCCGTTCAAGGAGGTCACGCTGATGGGGGGTTGCGTCTGCGTAACACAGTGTGACGAGGGGTGTTACTATTATTCCACCTCGTCAATGTAGCATACGGATTTCTTTACAACGGCATAAATTTCAATAGTAAACTACTAGATTTCCAACTTAAGAACGTTCACAAACTTGTTTATTATGAATGATTGAATGAATGAATGACTCTTATGATTAATAAAATTTGCTTATTCTAATATGCGCATCCCCTTAAATAAACACAAACCTGACTTAAGGTTAGGTGATGATACTATTAATGTCGACAACTTATGCCTTTCTTCCAATTAGCAAAATGAAGATGAATCTCATTTAGAAGAAAAATAATTATCGTTTCTTTGGACCCATATGTTTATGTCAAATAAAAGGTTGTTGCCCCACAAGCTTTAACACACGCTTCGTCAAATTCAATAAAAATATGGTACTTCAACACAAATTCTTTCACTGTATTTAGACTAAACCGTCTGTACTCTGCGGAATCCAAAAACGAAAAGCCCTTTCGTCTTCGCTCAACATTCTCGTGTGTGTCATTTGACATTTCATAACTAAACGATCCGAGTGGCATCTCATTACTCGGAGTATCACCAGCTAGTCTCCAAAGCTATTCACCGGTTATTTCAAATTCTAACTTTAGGACTATGTTCAGTTTTTACCAAAAACCAAACAGATAGAAATCGGCGTTACAGGTTACAGGGGGTTCGAGGCAGTGTTATGTCACAGTATAGAAAAATATTAAAAACATAACACTGGGTTTGTACTTAATGTTCTTTGAATGACATACTTTCGCAGGTGTAATACTTTATGAACGGCCCTTGAACAGAAATTAGTAAGAATGTATGAAGATGGTTAGTGATTTGTGTAGACCGCTGCTGAGTTGTGAAGATGGTTAACATAACATTAAATGTTCACTCACAGCTGAACACATTTTTCTTTATTTTACATTCCGAATCATCTTCAATTTTGTAATTTCAAATGGTAACATATGATTCGCGCATCTAAGATACTCCTCAATTATACTCAAAGAATCATAATAACAATTTATTGTAAAATGATTTAAAAACGTTCTCCCACATGCTTAACAAAAAAGGTAGCCTGAGTTTCTCCCACCCGGGCACACACATTGCATGACAGAGTGTTTTATAATCATATGACACTAAATTCCTTCTACGAAATGTGCTAACGAAGTGTTTCCGTCATTGACGAGAAAAATCTACTTATTTTTACTTAGACATATGACAAACCTAAATCAAGAATGGTAGCTACGCTGTGATTTACTTCCCACTTAAATTCAAATGTCACATAAGGACTTGATACCTCAACATCTCGATGTTGAAAGTATCGATTTACTCCAAAAAAAGTGAAACAAAAATTTTAACATTGTTCTGGTGGATATTGTATTGCAGTTTCAACATTCTTTTGTCAACTTTATAAAATAAAGTCCATGAAAGCCCATTTAAATTGAATATTGTTCATCACACAAATATGTATACAGCTTACTATGTAATAACAAACGACGTATAGACGAGGAAAAAAACTTTATCTGTCTCTCCATAAAACCGGAAAATTGAGTTAGTAACTTCAACAAAAACGACCCAAATATGTCAAATAGTTGCCACATATTGCAAACTTTTCATACCCTGGGAGTTAATACGCCACATTATTTTCATTATCGATTACAATAAAAAAAAACAAAACTTTACTTTTTTACTGTACCAATGGAATGGTTATAACGCTAAGTTTTTCCGACTGAATATAGTTTTCCATTATTGAGTATTAGGTAACACGTTTCACATCTTTAATGGCTACACAACCCTTGTTTAGCTCACCGAGATTTCCTTTCGATATTATTCACCCGTGCGGGCGAATGGTCTAATCAAATGCTTTTCTCTTGTTGCTATGAATAGTCATCCGTGCGGACGAATAGTACAATAAAAAACTATTGGCACACATCCAGGCGAATAGATTTTTGTTGCCATTTTTATGTTCTCAGTTTCCTTATTTTCTCAACAGCACCAAAATATAAATGAAAGTAAATAAAAGCTTTATGACGACATATACACTACACTACACAATGAATGATGAAACAATAACACTTTGGACAGTTTTATTTTACGAAACAGCAAACTTTAAGCTCGTCAAATCAAAACTTTTCGTTTCGATGATAGAATTTTATTGTTAGTTAGTTGACATGCAATGTGTTGTGTATTGGTCGTTTTAATCGTCTACTTTACCTCAGTGTTTTGTGAAGTTTTCGTCAAGCTGTTTTTAGCACCGCAATATTTTTCGTGACGTCGTAATACTGTGAGAAGACGTTAATTTGTAGAAATTATGGGACTTTTAAGGTATGTGACCTTGTAGTTACGTGGCGCTTATTTAGGAGCCGTGTTACAGCATGACTATTACTCCCTTCTCCTGTGTGATTATGAACTATTCCGTTTCGACTATCTGTTGAAATCATAAGGTTATAGACAACGCAAACAAGAATCAATTGTATGAACGGAGCCACATTTCATGGCGATGTTGTTTGTATGTCAAGCAGTTCTTGTGGAGTGGAATTTTGCATCTATATCAGGGGCGTGACAGTCTTTTCATTTGATCTTTGCAAGTAATACTCAACGTGAAGTTAGCTGCAGTTACGACCGTAACTTACTTCATTGCAAATAAAGTCAGCTGATTTTTGAACTTTTAACAGGGGCGTGACAATCTTTTGTTTTGATCCTTGCAAGTAATATTCAACGTGAAGTTAGCTGAAGTTGCGACCGAAGCTAACTTCATTGCAAAAAAATCAGCTGATTTTCGAACTTTTCAATGAAGTCAGCTGATGTTGATAAATTTATGTATGAAATCAGCTGATTTTTTGCAATAAAGTTAGCTTTGGTTGCAACTGCAGCTAACTTCATGTTGAATATTACTTGAAAAGATCAAAGCGAAAGACTGTCACGCCCAGGGGGGTGACAGTCCTTTGTTCTGAACCGTGCAAATGCTATTCAGAGTGAAGTTAGCTGCAATTGGGATCGTAGCTAACTTTATTACAAACAAATCAGCTGATCTCATTCACAAATTTACTAAAATCAGCTGACTTCATTGATAAATTCAAAAAAACATCTGATTTCTTTGTAATGAATTTAGCTACGATAGCAACTGCAGCTAACTTCAATCTGAATAGCATTTGCCCCTTTCAGAACAAAGGACTGTCACCCCCCTGGTCACGCCCCTGACTTTTAATGATGTCAGCTGATTTTGGTATGGATGAAATCAGCTGATTTTGTTTCCAATGAAGTGAGACTACGGTCGTAACTACAGCTAACTTCACGTAATGCAAGTAATACTTGTAAAGATGAAAACATAAGTCTGTCACGCCCCTGATCTATACAGGACCTATTCATATGAAACTGGACAACCTACCATGTCTGTCATTTTCACACTAACATTGAATGACTGAGAGAATCATATAAGGTGTCCAGTTTCTTATGAAAGGCCCAGTATATAGGCAATTCTTAACGAAAATAGATGGCAGCACATTTTATATACTTGTCATTTTAAGAAGACCAACTTATTTGACAATTGTGACATTTGGAGCAGATTACATCATGATATCGACACTTCAAGAATAATAGATGTCGCTCTTTTCGTTGAAAATGGCCTACAATTAGACGTTTTTATTTTGTTACACAATTGAGTGTGTCAGCTGAATACACATTTCAGGTCCCACTGGCTATTGTGAATTCATTTAACTGAGCACCTTCAAAGTATAATGACGGAATATTCGTTTAATTTCTATTCGGAATTCGAGTTTCGTATGTGGATATTTCTTCGAAAGCATTCAATTTTAAAAATTCACAATAGCCAGTAAATATTTTTGAGACCTGAAATGTGTATTTGTCTGACAAAATCCATTGTGTAACAAAATAAAAACGTCTAATTGTATAGCTATACTTTGACAGAAGCCGATGTCACGCTACAGATGGTGACAGTGATGCCTTTAAACACCTTAATGACGTCTGACGTTATTTTTCTGATATCTCGAGTCTGTTCACGTGTGTAAATATAAATGTCAAATTCCATCGGTCGCTACAATGTCACTTATGGAACGAATGTGTTTTGTCTCATGTTAATATAAATCGCATTCAAAGAGATGAAATTCCTTACGCTGGTGACGGTACCGATGCAATTAGCCAAAAGGCGTGATGAAACACATCAAGTACTTCATTACGTCCGGTCATCATAGTTCGAACAGCTACTTCTAATAAAAATTCACTAAACTTTGACAGAAGTCGATGCCGCGCTATAGCGTCAATAAACATTACAAATAGTCAATAACATCAAGCTCATCTTTCAAACAGTTTTGTATCTTCCATTATTTTTTTGTTTGGAGAAGTGTCATATTGTCGGGATAAAGCAACTTCCAGAATGGCAAGGAATTTCTCAAATCTCTAAAAGTGTGTTTCTTAGACATCTCACAAACTTGCTACTTGATATATAAAATCGGAAATATAAATTTTCGGATACATTTTCTCGACTAAAGACATATGACTTACCATTCTGAAGCAAACAAATCCGTGGCATTTTCTTTTTCACACAATTTGCTTAGTAAAAAATGTGAAAGAAATAAGAAGTCAGAAAATAGGAAACAAGGAAACTGCTTTGTATGTATATGTACTGCTGGAGAGGGCAATCATCAATTCTATTCGTCTGACAATAAAACATTTTTAAAAAGTTTTTAAAAAGGTTTTCATTTCAACGCTTTTCTTGTTTTGTTTTAAAGGCAGTTTTTCTACCGACTGTGTTAATTTGTTTTGATGAATTGAGCAGCAAAAATAAATTGCGTTACGAATGCGATTGTAGACTTAGGTCTGCTATTTGCAAAGATGGTATCTGTAGTAACACCTTTTCCAAATATTGTTAGATCACTAAAAGTCAAGTGGAGAATTTAATTAATTCAGGGTAAAAGATGTGTATTTAACAGCTTACATGCCTCTTGTGTTATTTACGACACTGTAGGTAGGTTGGTGAGAATGAAAGTTAGAAAGGAATTTAAAAACTTAATTTAGAAGTTGTGAAACTCGGCGATACAATAAGTCACCCAAATAACTTTGGCTAATTCATAGTGACACATAGACTAACTAAATAATTAATTTCTTTTTACATTTTTCTTTTTGCCATAAATGAGGGGATGCAACTGGTTCTTTCATCTTTGTAACCGATTTTATCCTTAGATTAAACTCAATCAATGAAAATATCTAAATTTTATCTTGCACGAAGCACACAAAAGCCTTCACATAAAAACACAACAAAAGAATTCTGCTGTTACATGTCGTTCGTTAAGTTTTAGTTTCCATGTTAAATTCAAGCAATCCTAGCTTATTAGTGGGTTAGATATGGCCTTTAGAAAATCGTCATTTTCCATACAAAATGTGTTATTTTATAGAAACCAAAGTTAATGGAAACATCCTACGTTAGTTAGTGGGTTCGATAGTTCCAGAGCCATTTGTATGAAAACCGACTTTTTTGGCTCGTGCTCGAAAACGGCTCGATAACTTTTCTTGAAATTTTGCAGGGACCTTCGGGTGGGCATTCTACGCCATATGCGATTTTAAAAAAGGGGTGTACCGGCCTCGTTTGGGCGCCAGGGCTCTTAGAAGCCGCCATATAAAGCCCATATAAAAGAATGTTTTGTATGTGTGTGTGAGTGTATTCAAAGTATAGGTAAAATATGAGCAAAATTTTTGGACTGTGTTAGGATGGAGAAAGATGTTTGGTGTCAAAGGAAAAGTTATTGACGTCCCTGAGGATGACCCCCAATAAGCTAGTTTCAATTTATATTTCACGGGAAATATAAAGTTGAACTTCGAGATTGTTAAAACCGGGTCGAAACGGTGCCTTTAGGTACCTTAGGGCTAACGCGACATGACTTATCGTATTGTTAAAAATAAAAATAAAATTTGTTTCAGTGAAAAATTTTTTAATTTTCATTGAGTTTGATTTGGTCGCGATTCTAAGGACGATTGTCACGGAGGTGAGAAAGTATTCCTTGTTTTTCTTTTGATTTTTATTAGGTTTTTTATATTTAAAGAGAGTGAGGATGTGTGACAGAAAGACCACTGACCCGACCTATGACAGGTTACATAATAATAAGGGTGACCAACAAAATGGCCGACGGTGGTATGGGACGGATTAGGGGGAAAATAATTTCTTTTTCTTGAATTTTTTTGGGTTGAGTGTGTAGTGTGTCAGTGTGACCAACAAAATGGCCGACGTTGGTATGGGACGGACTTAGGGGGAAAATTAAATTTTTTTGAGTTGGAAATAGATGTTTGGTGTCAAAGAAAAAATTGTTGGGTTGGGTGTGTAATGTGTCAGGGTGACCAACAAAATGGCCGACGGTGGTATGGGACAAATTTAGGGGGAAAATTGATTTTTTTTTGTTTTAGATATAGGTATAGATGTTTCGGGTCAAATGAAATTTTTTTCGCCGGAAATTTTTTTCGCCGAAAATTTTTTTTCACCGGGAAATTTTTTTTCGCCAGAATTTTTTCGCCTAAATTTTTTTCCGCTGAAAATTTTTTTCGATGCAAATTTTTTTTCGCCGGAAAATTTTTTCGCCGTAAATTTTTTTTCGCTGAAATTTTTTTCTTCCAAAACTACTGATATCACAACAAAACCCTTTTTAATAGGGAAACGTGTCGCAAGTCCTCGTCTCTTCTTCCAAAACAACTGATATCAATTTGGGTGACGCTTACAGCTTCGGAACGCAAAAAATTCTTTTGAAATATTTTCGTTTTTGATTCAAGTGACGCATTTACAAATGCAGAAAAACTATAACATTGGGGGGTCGGACATTTGTGACGCATTTCCTTAATCAAAAATTAAAATATTTCAAAAGAATTTTTTGCGTTCCGAAGCTGTAAGCGTCACCCAAATTGATATCAGTTGTTTTGGAAGAAGAGACGAGGACTTGCGTCACGTTTCCCTTTTAAAAAGGGTTTTTGTTGTGATAATTATTCTCGTTGAAAAATTCCGATGATTTTCTCAAAGTTTCTTTTTTTTCATGACGGCAGTAAACTTCTCTATTTCGGGTAAAGAAGAGCCATTTTTTGCGTATGTACTTTATAATTTATTGATCTTTTGGTTTCCAACTCCCTAATCGCCGATCGTTGAATGATTTATATGGTGCTGGTGCGCATCATCATCCTATAACCTCTTTTTCTTCAACCGGGTGAGTTTTTCGTGTAAGAACCTTGATTTGTAATCATAGTAATAACACATAATTATAATTACAATGTAAATCAGTTCCATTTCATTTGGCATGACGAGTTTATTTGCAAGAGTATAAGTTGAATTTGTTGATTTGAAATGAATTCTAAGACTTTACTTAATTTAATTTTCTTAAGTAAAATTGACTTTAACATAACAATTTCAACGAAATATCAAAGAAACTGAACAGTTTTCCTACCAATGAATTTTCAATGTCAATATACCACCCATTGTATTTCAACGGCAACGGTTACAATATGGATTTGTACATAAAATCTTTCCATCCAAACTTGTATTATGAAATTTATATGCAAATTAATTTCCCACACACAAACAATTATATTATTGTCGTCGTTCTCATTAAATATTTACCTTTTCTGTGGAGTGTAGAATTTCGGAAACATTTTGAAATTCGGCGAATTATTAGTAATACCAAAGCATAACTTAATGTTGTTTAAATTAAATCAAAGTCTATAAATTATTCATGTTAATATTTAGTGTATACCAGCGCTAGCAATACAGTAACACACATGGTAAGACATTCCTGAATATCTTGTTAATTTTACAAAATTTACAGAATAAGGAAGTTCGAAATATCTTATCGTGGTAGAAAAAATACGAAAATATTTTTTGAGCTACGGATTAGCCAATTTAATGCTATCATTTCTGTTGATTTTAATTCTTATGCTTAATGAGTTTTTTGGTCTCGATATCGGTCTCTGGTCTCGGAATTTGTGTCAACTAAAAAGAAACTTAAACGGGGAGCTGAATCCCACTCTAGCGCAGCTCTATTATTCCTACTGCTTTCAAGTGGTTCAAAAATTATCGATCAATCGGATAATTTGATCTAGCCAAGTTGTTCCTAAAGTCGTATGAAAACATGAATTTTATTCTTGCTTCATTTTAGAATGTAGACACCCTGCAGGGTCTGTGACTCAAAGAAAGGCTCCAATTTGGGTACAAGGTCACAGGGAACACAAGAAAATGAGAAAACAGAAAAGTTTGCTTGGAGAAGATTTGTCAAACCAACTTTTCGGTCTAGAATTTTATTGGAAAGTACCATCGCAGCACGGTCTACTTTAATTATTTATTTAAAAATTACTAAAATTACCAAAAAATTGTTTGGTAAAAAAGTTTAGTAATTTTTGATAGCTTTTCAATTCCTTAAAATACGCAGTTCAAAAAAGACTAATTTTAACAAATAACTTTCATTTATGACCTGAATTTGACTTGTCGTAAGCCTTAAATGGACGGATCGACGAAAGCGTCAATGGAAATAATGTTTTCTCTACGGGAACCGAGACAAAATTTCCCGGTGTTGTTGGTAGGATTTCTCGGTTTCGCTGGTAGGATCCGTTGCTGGGGAGGACGTGTCCTACAATAGCATTTTTTGGAATTGCGTTGCTTAATTGTCAAGTTGGGTTTTCAGTATCGATCCAACGAGTAAAGCGCTGTAGACGAAAATTTTTGATTGACTTCCCGGTGCTTTTGACTTCTTGGTGCTTTTAACTTTCCGGTGCTTTTGACTTCTCGGTGCTTTTGACTTCCCGGTGCTTTTGCCTTCCTGGTGCTTTTGCCTTCCTGTTGCTTTTGACTTCCTCGTGCTTTTGACTTCCCGGTGCTTTTGACTTCCTGGTTCTTTTGATTTCCCGGTGCTTTCGACTTCCCGCTGCTTTTGACTTCTCGCTGCTTTTGACTTCCTGATGCTTTTGATTTCCCGGTGCTTTTGACTTCCTGGTGCTTTTGACTTCCCGGTGCTTTTGCCTTGCTGGTGCTTTTGATTTTCCGGTGTTTTCGACTTCCCGGTGCTTTTGACTTCCTGGTGCTTTTAACTTCCTGGTGCTTTTGACTTCCCGGTGCTTTTGACTTCCTCGTTCTTTTGATTTCCCGGTGCGTTTGACTTCCCGCAGCTTTTGACTTCCCGGTGCTTTTGCCTTCCCGGTGCTTTTGACTTCCCGGTGCTTTTGACTTCCTGGTTCTTTTGATTTCCCGGTGCTTTCGACTTCTCGCTGCTTTTGACTTCCCGCTGCTTTTGACTTCCCGCTGCTTTTGACTTCCTGGTGCTTTTGAGTTTCTGGTACTTTTGACTTCCCGGGGCTTTTGACTTCCTGGTTCTTTTGATTTCCCGGTGCTTTCGACTTCACGCTGCTTTTGACTTCCTGGTGCTTTTGACTTCCTGGTGCTTTTGACTTCCCGGTGCTTTTGACTTCCTGGTTCTTTTGATTTCCCGGTGCTTTTGACTTCCCGCTGCTTTTGACTTCCCGCTGCTTTTGACTTCCCGGTGCTTTTGACTCCTCGGTGCTTTTGACTTCCCGGTGCTTTTGACTTACTGGTGCTTTTGACTTCCCTGGGCTTTTGACTTCCTGGTTCTTTTGATTTCCCTGTGCTTTCGACTTCGCGCTGCTTTTGACTTCGCGCTGCTTTTGACTTCGCGCTGCTTTTGACTTCGCGCTGCCTTGTTTTCGCGCTGCTTTTGACTTCGCGCTGCCTTGTTTTCGCGCTTCCCGGTGCTTTTGACTTCCTGGTGCTTTTGATTTCCCGGTGCTTTTGACTTCCTCGTGCTTTTGAATTCGCTGTGCTTTTGGCTTCCTGGTGCTTTTGACTTCCCGGTGCTTTTGACTTCCTGGTGCTTTTGACTTCCTGGTGCTTTTGATTTCCCTGTGCTATCGACTTCGCGCTGCTTTTGACTTTGCGCTGCTTTTGACAGCCCGCTGCTTTTGACTTCCCGGTGCTTCTGCTTTCGTGGTGCTTTTGACTTTCCGGTGCTTTTAACTTCCTGCTTATTTTCATTTCCCGGTGGTTTCGACCGGTGGCATCGCCTTTCCGGTGTCATTGCGGTAATTGCCGTCTCGGTGGCCATTACTGTATGGTAAAAAAATTTCCTATGGTACAATTTTCCGGTTGAAATGCAAAAAATCCGTCGCCTTATGGAACCAATTTTTTTTTTCAAAAACTTTCCATGATCGAGTGTTCCGCGATCCCGCATAATTTCCATGCACGGACCAAAGAGATCTCACTGCTGTTCCAGCTCGTCTGGTGTCTCCGGTGTGTTCAAAAAAATTTTACTTGGGAATGAGGTTATAAACCTCCGGAACAAAGTTTTCGTCTAGGAAATGACTTTTCCAGGCGAGATATTGTTCTCGACCAAAAGAATTGCGAAGTCACAACGACCCCATCAGATCTTAGGTTCGAGGGGCTATCAATAATCTGTGTATTTGTCTGATCTGCTTCGAGGAGGGAGCACGTCGATTTGAAAACAATCTCCAAATCTAAAATGAACAATTGTTTTTCAAATAATGCTAATGGAGTTATAGAATCATTTCTCGCGTGGTTATCTATACATCAGTAACGTTCACGCATTCATTGATTATAGCCTGTACTGTTGGACTACATACACTTGACAGAATGTTTTCTATTTATCCCTTTTCTGTGTCCCTTTTGTTCCATTCGTACGAAAATAATCTAATAGCTTCCTTATTTTATGTAACATTAAATGCTGTTAATACACAAAGTCACCATTTACCGTCTAATAGCATATAAAATTCATCAACATAAGGGTAGAGGGGATGCCTCAGGCTTATCTTTTCGGATGAAATTAATGTTAATTTTGTTACTAATCCCATTGTGCGGACATGTAATCGTGATAAATAACAGTAGTTTTTTTCTTATTAATGTACGGGTAATCTTCAAAGGCAATGGAAAGATGATTTCGTTGATATGTTAAAGTAATGTAACACAATAAGCCATCATAGGTTTAAGATAAAACTGTAACTGACATGTTTCACAATATATTCAATTTCATATGATGCAAAAGCCAACCATTTTCCATAACATGATCTCAGTCAATAAAAACGTCGAGTGTATGGTTTTTTGATGAAAATCATTGCTTGGCCGAAAAGATGTCATGGTTATGAACATTGCCAGAACATAAAAAAATCTCATAAAAAACATAATCAAGAAAATAATATTCCCGTCAAGTGATCTTTTTGTTGTTGACAAAATATTCCCTCAGTTTGCATACCACGTATGAATTGAATTTTTCTTAAAAATATAGCCAACATTAGCATATCAAAAATATGGCATCTTCGAGAACGTATTCCAAAGAATATATGCATTTTTCGTGGCGATATTAAGATTATATTTATTCGAAAACTTCATGTTGATTTAGCTCAATGGAGTATTGACTAGGACGACACACTTATATTTATTTACGAGACGCCATGCATGCATATCTCGAGAGGAAGGGATTTTAAACGAATTTGAGGATTTTCTTTTGAGTGAAAAAGGATTTGCTTTGTTTATCTGCCTCTCGCTATCTTTATATTCAGCCATTCAGAAGAAATTAAAAATTACCCAACACAATGTCGAAAATCCGCCCATAGTATAGAATTCAAGATAAATTTTCTATTCATTTTGAGCCCGCATATTCAACAATTTTTGCCAACGACGTAGCACACGAAATTATACATTCATTCAAGTCAAAAGCGAATTTGTATATCGATAACGAATCTGTCCGTCGAGTAACGAATCTCGACGTCGATTAACGCATCTGTACGTCGATTGATGAATCTGTAAGTTGAGAAACGAATTAGTACGTTGACTAACGTATCTGTACGTCGAGTAACGAATCTGTACATCGAGTAACGAATCTGTACATCGAGTAACGAATCTGTAAGTCGAGTAACGAATCTATACGCTGAGTAACGAATCTATACATCGAGTTACGAGTCTCTAAGTCGACTAACAAATCTATAGGTCGATTAACGAGTTTGCACGTCGAGTAACGAATTTATACGTCGAGTAACGTAACGAATTTGTACGCCCACGCCGAGTTATGAATCTGTACGTAGAGTAACATGAATAAATATGTGCGTCGAGTAAGGAATCTGTACGTCGAGTAAGGAATCTGTACGTCGAGTAAGGAATCTGTACGTCGAGTAACGAATCTTTACGTCGAGTAACGAACCTCTACGTCGAGTAACAAATCTGTAGGTCGATTTGTACGTCCAGTAACGAATTTATACGTCTAGTAACGAAGTTGTATGTCAAGTAACGAATTTGTACGTCGAATTACGAATTTCTACGTCGAGTATCGAATTTATACGCCGAGTAACGAATGTGCAGGTCGAGTAAGGAATTTGTACGTCGAGTAACAAATTTTTACGTCGAGCAACGAAGTTATACGTCGAGTAATCGGTACGTTTAGTAACGAAGTTGTTATTACAAGGCACCTAAGGTAGACGAAATCGAAATTTTCGAAGATGTCCTGTGCGAGCTGATCCCAGATTATGAAGATGTTGTTGTGTTGGGTGATTTTAATGAAAATTTGTTATGATAGTCAAGGTAATTGTAGCAAGTGCTCTTTGAGGACGTGTAGTACATGCCGTTTCTCTCGGTGCATTAGTCAGCTGGGTCTGTGTTCGCTTGGTTCTTGTGCAACTAATTTTGATAAAACACCCTCGCAGATTGATCTGATACTGACTAACAAGCCGAAGAAGTTTTCTGTTTTCAATCAGATAGGGAGTGGGTTTTCCAATCACGATGTTATTTTTGGTTCGTTTTGCTGTTCAGGCACGACTGCTAACGATGCGCCTAGGTTGAGGCGAGATTTTACTCGATTAACTATGACACTCTCGCTAGTGATCTGGCTGCTAGTAGGCTTTTTGTCGTTTATGTGCAAACAGATGTTGACTCTATGTTAGGCATTTTCAATTCTGCTCCCGGCAGTAGCAAAGGATGGTGTAAATGCGTCCTCGAGGTGGTACAATTCGGAAATTAATAAGGCTACGGCTGATCGTGACCCAGCAAAGTCAAACTATAAGAGAAATAGGACACCTGACAGCTTGTTTCTGTATAGAACCTTGAGAAATAAGAACACCCAATTGGTTAAATCAGCTAAAAAGCTTTTTCCCACCCGTGACTCGATACTAAGCTTGGAATGAAGGCTTTGTGGAGTAATATTAGATGCATAGGGTTGGCTAAGTCTTGTGCCTCTCCTCGTCCATTCTTCACTGCTAATGAATATAATGAACACCTCGCTAAGCATTGTGGTGGGAATGCAGCTGAGTCCAACCTGTTGGAGTCAGTGAGTCTAGTGGTTTCGTGAGTAGTGGACCTTCACGTGATAGTAATTTGTCGTTTGCTTTCAGGAGTGTGAATGCTTTGGAGTTGGTACAGGCACTCTGTGCTATTAAGTCCAATGCTATTGGTATTGATGGATTGCCATTGCGTTTCTTTAAGCTCACTTTTGATGTGATACTGCCTGTTGTACTGCGTATTGTTAATTTTTGCATAACTACCTCAAAGTGCCCTAAGGTTTGGAAAATGGCGAAAGTTTGGCCTTCGCACAAGAAGGGTAAAGAGTTCAACCTGGACGATTTTCGTCCTCTGAGTGAGTTACCTGTCTTTTCTAAGATTTTTGAGGCTTTACTTAAGAGGCAAATTGATGCCTATATCTATCGGAATAAATTGGCCACGTCAATACAATCCGGATTTAGATCTAACCATAGCACGACCACGGCATTGCTGAGAATTACGAGTGATATTAGGAGGGCTATGGGTAAGAAATTAATGTCGCTCCTAATATTACTGGACTTTTCCAAAGCCTTTGATATGGTTGATCACATGCTTCTCTGCTCTAAGCTTAGAGTGCAATTTAGTTTCGATGTGACTGCTGTTGCTTTGATAAGTAACTACTTATATGACAGAAAACAGTCTCTATGTATTGAAGGGGTGATGTCTGATTACCTCAGTGTGACTAGGGGTGTACCACAGAGGTCTATTTTGGGCCCTTTGCTCTTTTCTTTATATGTCAATGATCTGCCTAATTCGATTAGGTATATGTTCCCTCATTTATTTGCAGATGATGTCCATCATCATCATCATCATCAAACTTTATAGACCGTCAGTACCTTCCGGTGTGAGGTCTTTCTGTCGCAACCCCAGATTGGTGAACTATCGTCCTCCATGCCCTCCGATCGCCCGCCAAGGAGATGGTTTGTTCGCCCAGAGAAAGTCCCCTAACTTCTAAATCTGATTTAATTGAATCGATAAACCTTCTCCTTGGTCTACCCCTTGGCCTAACACCCGGGACCTGTGCATCCAAGATCCTTTTCGGTAGCCTGTTATAACCCATCCTTTGAACGTGCCCGAACCAGCGCAGACGACTGCCCCTTGCCGCCTCTTCCACTGACGAAATCCCTAAATTTTCCCTAATGTCGCCGTTCCTTATATGATTATCCCACTGCTCCCTCCTATTAACCTTCGCTATATTCCTAAGAACCCTCATATCAGAAACCTCCAGGTCATGCACGAGATATCCGCAGTCAACCCAACTCTCACTACCATTCAGAATCGTCGGCCGGAATATTGACCTGTGAATAGCTAACTTTGTTCCGCTACTTAATTCCCTTTTGTTGAACACGTGCGACCTCAACTGACTGGCCACCGCGTTTCCCATTTTCCTCCTTTCCTCAAATTCCCTAACTAACTTGCCATCCTCTGAAAAATGGTTCCTAAGTACTTGAATTCAGAAACCTGCTCCAGCTCCTCCCCATTTAAATTGCAAGCTATCTCCTTCCGAGCTTTGCCGACATGCATAACCTTAGTTTTCCCTACACTTATCTTCATCCCATACTCCTCACATGCAGCATTTAGGCAGTCAATCCCACCCTGCAACTCCGTGGTACTATCTGCCAACAGAATCAAGTCATCCGCGTAGGCCAGGATTTTCATTATTACCTCACCCACCTCGACATTTCCCTGCAAGTTTGCCTGCTTGATGATTTTGTCCATGAAAATTATGAACAGAAGCGGGGAAAGACAACAACCCTGACGAACGCCCTCTTTAACCTCGAAAGACTCGCTAATTTCGCCATCTATTCTCACCGCGGCCCTGCTTTCTGAGTAAATACTCTTAATGGCACGCAGTAAACCCCCATTGATACCGTACTCGCTAAGAATCCCGAATAGCTTCTGCCTTGGTACCCGGTCGAATGCCTTCTCCAAGTCGATGAAGCATAAGTATAAGTCCCTGTTCTTTTCATAAAGCTTTTCGATAGTCTGTCTGAGGCAGAAAATCTGATCCTGACATCCCCTCAGAGGCCTGAAACCACCCTGAATCTCATCCAGTACACCTTCCACTATGTTCCTAACCCGGTCAACAAGTACACCCGTGTACACCTTACCTACCACGCTCAAGAGCGATATCCCCCTGTAGTTACTGCAAACCTTACGGTTGCCCTTCTTATAAATTGGAGCAATAACACCGAAGCTCCAGTCAGCAGGTACTGTTGAAGACCTCATGGCCAAATTGAAAATCCTACAAAGCCATTGGATCCCACCTGATCCGCTATACTTAATAAATTCCGTCCTAATTTCATCCACCCCTGCGGATTTTCCTTCCCTTAATCTGCCGACCTTTCGGGACACCTCATCCAGTGTAATTTCCTCCTCCACCTCCGAGCTAGGACCTGCCTCCCTCCCATTTTCTTCTACCTGATTGACAGATGTAAATAAATCCTTAAAGTAATGCCGCCAAGTCTTCAAGACTTCACCCCTATCTGTAATTAACTCGCCGTCTTTATCTAAAATACTACTACATCC
Source organism: Pseudolycoriella hygida (assembly GCA_029228625.1). NCBI lineage: Eukaryota > Metazoa > Arthropoda > Insecta > Diptera > Sciaridae > Pseudolycoriella > Pseudolycoriella hygida. Next base: position 27,718,570 of record CM055405.1, on the reverse strand, counting down.
CTCTTTCACGCCACCGCGCCTAATGCCCTTAATCATCGACCAAAATTTCTTACCCCTGCCTTGACCTGCCCTTTCCAAATCCTCCCCAAACTTTTTCCCCTCCCGGTCCTTCGCTTCCCTGACTAGATCCTTAACCAGTTGCCTACAAGCCTTATAAGCCTCCCACTTCGCCACCGTCCTGTCCTGTAACCAAATCAAGTATAGTTTCCTTTTCTCCAATACAGCCCCCCTGATATCGGCGTTCCACCAACCCGTCTTTTTGTTTCGACCCCCGCTAGCGACACTGCCCAGACATTCCTCAGCCAGATCCAAGACAAATTTCTTAAAATTCGCCCACTCAGCCTCAATGTCCCCGCAGTCAGCTGGAAGCCCCTCAAATCCTTCGGCGAATTTTGCCATAAAACGAGACCTAACTGCCTCTTCCCTAAATTTGCCCACACGAAATTTGCGACTTACCACCTTCTTCCTTTTAGTCTGACAGAGTTTACCAACCGACAGATGGGTACCCAAAAAGTAGTGGTCAGAACCGAAAGTGAAACCCCTGAAAACACGTGTGTCCCTGACTACCTGTCTCCTGTCCTGCTCTATAATCATGTAATCAATAATGGATTTGTGACCCAAACCCTCATTGACGTACGTATACCGATGGATCCACTTGTGCCTATAGAAAGAGTTGGTTATTGCTAACCCATTGAAATCACAAAAATCCAACAACCGTTTACCATTTGAATTCAGTGTTTCTTCCCCAAATCTACCCACTACCTTCCCATACCCTGAGTTGCTTTTAAAGTTTCCTATTCTTGCATTGAAATCCCCCAGCAAAATCAATGATTCATTTCCCTTTTTGCTAACTACGTCCCCTAGTTGTTCGTAAAAAGTGTCCAAGTCAGTAGCATCACTACCATTGCAAGGGCTATATACGCTAACCAAGCGATAAATTCCACCCGCTAACTTTACAGAGACCCACATCAGCCTTTCATTTACGAAACGAACATTTAGGACAAATTTGATCAATTCCTTCCTGATAGCGATTCCAACCCCCCAGTTTGCCCTACCAGACTGAACTCCGGACAAAAACACCTTATACCCGCCCACGTGTTCTTCCGCCTGTCCCTTTGTCCTAACGTCACTCAACGCCAATATGCCTATACCGTAGTCCTTAGCCAGATCAACTAATTCATCTCTGCGATCCCGAAAACCCCCATTAACGTTTAGACTTCCAATAAACAAACCATCAACCATTTTGCATTGCCTGATCGTCAACGATGGGGTACCTAGCAAGTCGAGCGTTGGTCGTACCCCGTATCCAACACCCGTCCGAGGCTGTGTTGAATTGTTTTTACCGAGAATGAATACAGTGGGACGGCCTGGTAAGCCGAACCGCACCGGAAGTACAAGTTTTAATGGGTACCAAGGACGACCGTCTGGAATGCAATGTGTTCGTTTGTTTATATTTTTTACCAAACGGATTGCTATACATATAGCGAAGCCACCAACCGAAATTATGATCATAAACATTTTACTAGAAGTAGGATGCCGAGACAAATAAAGTACACAGGTTTGATTAGATTGTTCAGCAAAACGTTGATTCGAAAAACATCACAAGATTGAGGTTATGTTAACGAGACGTCATGTCATTCGGAAATTAAAATGTAAATGTAATTGAAATTCCAAAAACAACAAAATTGATATTAGAACGCGCATATCGCACAGAAAACAATCCAAAGCTCATTTTGTAAGCAATAGAGAAATTGAAAAATAAGAGAAACCCAGCAAATACCTGCCACGTTGCATTCGAATCACAATGCAATTGAAACACGCAAAAAGAACAATAAAACCCGCGTTATGATTTGAGTGATCCGGCACCCAACACAAAAACAACTAATAAAAATTAAATTAATTAAAACAAAACCCGGACCGAAACGTAAAATTGTAAAAATAAACAAAACTTACACAGAGCAAACCAAAACACGTCTATCACGGCGGCCATTTTGACTTGACTTCAAAGAACTGCTTAATCCGAACACACCGCTCAACCGAAACAACGAATTGCCATTTCATACTGCGCGACCATATATAGAAGAACCAACGATGCAAGAAGTTGAAGCTGAAATTTCGACGCTCAGAAATTTCAAAGCCCCGGGGACAGACAATCTACCCGGCGAACTTTTCAAGAACGGCGGCAACGCGCTACATATGGAGATGCATGAGCTCATCACGCGTATATGGAATGTCGAGGAGGTACCGGAAGAGTGGAAGACCAGCATACTTTGTCCCATATACAAAAAAGGTGATAAAATGGAGTGTGGCAATTTTCGAGGAATTGCTCTGCTGAATGTTGCTTACAAGATATTTGCAAATATTCTTTACCAGCGCCTTCATCCATACATGGAAAACTCTGTAGGTGAATATCAAGGCGGTTTCGTAGAAGTGCAACGAGTACAACATTGAAACACACCATTTGTTCGTTGATTTTAAGGCGAAGAGGAAAGGTACCTTGGGTTGAAAGTTAATGACGATAAAACGAAATACATGATCATCCCGCCTTCGAATCAACACCAGGAGGAAACCGTAACGATCGACACACACACATTCAAAATGGTCAACAAATTCGTATACCTTGGATCGGAGCTGAACACTAATAACGATATCGCGGACGAAACTAAGAGACGAGTAATTCTGGGCAACCGGAGTTATTACGGTCTTCTGAAAATCTTAAAGTCCAAGTCAGTAAGCCGAAATTCAAAATGCGCAATATACAAATCTGTGATCAGACCGGTGGTTACGTATGGTTCGGAGTCGGGGTGCTTGACACAGAAAGACGAACAATCGCTGCACACGTTCGAAAGAAAAGTACTGCGGACAATATTTGGACCAGTATTCGATCAAAGGCAGAACCGATGGCGCAGACGATTAAATCATGAGCTTAGTCAGCCTTATGGAGAGCCGGATATAGTCAGAACTACCAAAATAAACCGAATGCGTTGGCTCGGTCATGTACAACGAAAAAAATCCTTAAAACCAGACCGGAGGGCAAGAGAGGTGCAGGGCGTCCAAAATCCAGATGCTATGACGCAGTTCTTGCCGACTTAAAAACTGTGGGAGTATCCAGCTGGGAGACGTATCCTTAATGGGTTGTAGTGCCGGTTAAGTAAGTAAAATATTTTTTTTTTTTAAAGTTTTGGAGGTTTTGTTGATGTTTTTAGAAGTTTTTACGACGTTCCTTCGGATGGCTTTTTCAATAGTGCCCTTTTGGCAATTTCAAATCCAATTTAATGTGGATTCTGAACGAAATTATAAGAGTTAAGGCAATCTCCTTTCGAGAGTCTTTTTGCAACATCTATTCTGTTTGCGACATATATTCTCATGCTTACGAGTCCCTTGCACGTATCACTTGGAAAGATAATAGTAATTTGGATGACAAGGGATGAAAGTAAGAAAATTCAAACCCGTGTGAAGTTTGCAGCCCGAACCGAAGGTGAGGTCGGCAATCACACGGTTTGAATTTTCTTACATTTGTCCCGAGTTATCCATACTATTTTTTATCACAGAGACAGCGGAAGCCACGAAAAAACACTGATGCATTCTGAATATAGTATTTTTCACGAAAATGATTGGGGTTGAACGCACAAAAATGCAATAATTCCCATTTACGAACAACATCACTGAATAACACTTTTGTCAATTGGCAAGGACTTAAATTATTTGAATTAAGTCAACACAACACAACATTATTCCCATCATTGTTTCCATTATAATATAAAAAAATATTTGCTTAACAGCCAATAAAATATATGAATCCGTCAATGAAAACACAGCAAACAAGAACTTTACAAAATAACAACAAACTTACTTTGACGCCATATTTCATGGTTAACATTGATTCCCTTTACGACGTCGTGTTAAGTAAATCAGAAAAAATTTGTTAGGAAATGATTATAAATGCTCTAATATTATTAAACCAGAAACAACCGCTGGTTAATATGTAGCGCTCAAAATCAAAACCACTTCTGTGATGGCAACCTTCTTTCTGTCAAGTGAACAAATTTTAGTAGTTCATTGAGGCAAAGAGGGACGAAAGTTGTTCATTTGTAATATTTTCGTTCTCTTGGCTTTCTTCTTTTACTTTCGATCCGTGGGATGCATTTTACTACTTTCGTCCCTGATTTGAGGGGCGAAAGAACAAACTTTCGCTGCCTCTGTGATAAAAAAGCTTAAAATCAGTCGTCCAAAGCACATAGTAAATGACAAAACTAATCTGCTAAATCCCTTCTACCTTTTATGATGAAAAACTAATCACACTCGGTTATGCGTTGCCTCTTTGTAGGTGATTTTTCATATTTTACCCCCAGGGCTTTCTGGTAGGCAAAATTGTGAAATCATAGCAGACAAACGAGTGACTTTCGGGCGTCACACTAACAGTTTGCCAATTTTTCGGACATAAACTAATTTGATTATTCTTGATGCGAAATGATCAAAAATGCTTCGTGCAAAACTCAAAACGATACAAAACACAATCAACGAAAATTCGCTCGATTTATTTCTCAGCCAATACATTTGATACACACCATGCACCGAGTAAGTACTTTACTCTTTTTTTTATAAATCCCATATTACGACATTTAAGCTTACATTCTTGAGCTCTGGTATTTTTACATGACCTATCCAAAATAAGCAATTTTTGTGAATGGGAAATTTATTCATAAATTGATTCGATTCAATGCGTTGGAAATATTGTTATTGGCTGAATTACCAAAAAACGAAATAAAGGAAAATAGAAAGCTTCGAAATGTTTATATGATTTGCGTCGAAAATAACTCGAAATATTAACATGTAACGAAACAAGTGGAGTGCTATTTTCAGATTTAGTACTTTAGTATTCTGATGTTAACCGTGTCAAAGCATACAAACGCTTCTTGTTTATTTACCTTCCATTTTCGTAGAGGAAAAAATTACATGAATTTTACATATTAAGGTGTGAGTTTTGTGCTTTCAACTCTTTTGTTTGCTACCTCTTGAAGAAGAGATAGGAAATCGATAAAGTTGTATATAATGCGTGTGTAGTTTTACCCACATGTAAACAATGTACGCGTAGTGCGTATATATGTATTTACAATGTATAACGTGTGCAAGACTCAGTGTTCATCACCTCTGACTTTACTAAGAGGATCGCTCACTTTTCCCTATTCAAATCTACTATACAATATATTTGAGGGAACCGTCGACAAATAATTGGTCTTTAAAAATGTACATTCATTCCGATTTGAAAGCGAATAGAGCATCCAAATTAGTAACAACAAATAGAACTCAAATGCAACATGAAAGTGATTTTTTTCATTACACAAAAATTCTCTTCGTAAAATAGCCTAATTGATTCCCAAAGGATCGGAATTTATAAACTGAAAAAGCTTGCGCTTCATTTTCCATGGATATTAAATTATACTAGACTTCATGCATTGGTGAATGAAAGCCGACTAAAATATATATTCCCAGATGTTAGTTATAGGATAAAATGTGTTTATTTGTTAACGGCATTTTCAGATACCTCACAAATTTGGCCTAAACGAATTTTTTCAGCAAATGATGGTAATATTTACATCATCTAACATGAGGTATGTGAAAGAGAAATACATTTTAAGTCGTATTGCTATGATTTACTGAATGAAGCATTTCAGGAGAAGTGACAGTCGCTGTCTGTAACGAAACCAGCTGGAGCTGGTTTTGGCCCTTCTTCAGGCTATAATTTAATAAATAAAATTCGTTATATTATAAAACTAAATTAAAATCACACTTCTGAATAATTTACCTAATAATCACAGAGTTACATGACAAATAAAAACTATAAACAAAAATAAATCACTTGCACATCAAAACATCACAGAAAGTTAATGACTACCAATGTCATGTCAGTCTCATTACCCATTTTTTCATCCATTTGGCTGAAGTAGTAAATCATGATGACGAATTTTATATGATTGCTGGTGATACAAATTTTGATATTTTATTTTAAAGTATTCGCCTTACAATTCTAACCTCCATCTTAACAAGTATATTGATATTTTACTGGCTGCAAATTGAGTTGTCTCCAACAACTATATTACACGACCTGCAACTAAATCTATTATTGATCATGCCATTTTTCGTTGTTCTGATGATGTTAGCATTCACAACTCAACTATTGATAACGAATTTAGTGACCACGACCCGGTGATATCGCACATCAAGTCTCCGTGTAAAACTAATAAATTCATTATGGCCGAAAAGTCATTTGTTGACTACGATAAAGTGAATGCCAAACTAGGCCTTATATTTCATGGAACTGATCCCCCTCCCACTGGTAATGTAAATGCCCTTTACAACTACTTTTACGAGAGTTTCCAAAGTGTCCTATCATGGGCGCGCGGTAGCAATGCGCCCGTGACGCAAGTCCCCACGACCAAAAAATTCAGAAAATTTTTTTTCGTAGACTTCGGAACCATATATACAGCTAAGTTTTGACTTCCCCCCCCCCCTTGCGACGTGCCCCCCGGAAAATATTTTTCCTGGATTCTACGGAAAATTCTAAGGCGAAATGTCTTTTCACTCATTAAAATCGGTCCAGTGGATCCGGAGATATGACTGTGAGAAAATCGGCATTTTTCCTACAAAATGTGCACTGTCATAGAAACCAAAGTTAATGGAACAGCCTACGTTGTTTATTAGTTCAGGTAGTTAGGTTTACTTAGTTTACTTAGCTTATTAGTTACTTTATTAGGAATTTACTTTAGTTACTTAGTTAGTTAGTTACTTAAGTTAGTAGTTACTTAGTTAGTGTGTACTGTTGTTAGTTCGTATTAGTTATTTACTTAGTTAGTTAGTTACTTAGTTTAGTTATTTACTTAGTTAGTTAGTTTACGTAGTTACGTAGTTAGTTATTACGTAGTTAGTTAGTTACTAGTTAGTTAGTTTAGTTAGTTACTTATTTATTTAGTTACTTAGATTAGTTTTAGTTTACTTAGTTAGTTAGTTACTCGTTACTTAGTTAGTTAGTTACGATATTAGTTAGTTACTTAGTTAGTTAGTTACTTAGTTAGTTAGTTACTTAGTTACTTAGTTAGTTAGTTACTTAGTTAGTTAGTTACTTAGTTAGTTAGTTACTTAGTTAGTTCCACAGCCATTTGTATGAAACCCCACTTTTTTGTAGTTTTCTCGAAAACGGCTCGATATCTTTTCTTGAAATTTTGTAGGGACCTTCGGCTTCATTCTACGCCATATGAGATTTTAAAAAAGGGGGGGTACCGGCCTCGTTTGGGCGCCAGGGCTCTTAGAAGGCGCCATATAAAGCCCATATGTATGTGTTTGTGTGTGTAGTGTGTTTGATAGCACATTTTGTATGAGGCAATGGTTGTGTGTTCGATATACAGGTTTGGTGTCAAAGGGAAAGATGTTGGGTTGGGTGTGTAGTGTATAGGGGTGACCGCCAAAATGGCGGAAAATGGGCCGGGGGCTCAAAAAAAACTTTTGATATATTGTAGAGTAAGTTGAAGGGATCATTTTCGCCCATGAAAGTAGTAGCCGGCGCGGCTCGGTTTGGCGGCGGCGGCGGCTCAAAAAAAAACTTTTGATATGTTGTAGAGGAAGTTGAGGGGATCATTTTCGCCCATGAAAGTAGTAGCCGCCGCGGCTCGGTTTGGTGGCGGCGGCGGCTCAAAAAAAAACTTTTGATATGTTGTAGAGGAAGTTGAGGTGATTATTTTCGCCCATGGAAGTAGAGCCGCCGCGGCTCGGTTTGGCGCCGGCGGCGGCTCAAAAAAAAACTTTTGATATGTTGTAGAGGAAGTTGAGGTGATTATTTTCGCCCATGGAAGTAGAGCCGCCGCGGCTCGGTTTGGCGGCG
>CM055405.1:27689914-27710194 GCA_029228625.1 Pseudolycoriella hygida | reverse complement strand
CTTTCACGCCACCGCGCCTAATGTCCTTAATCATCGACCAAAATTTCTTACCCCTGCCTTGACCTGCCCTTTCCAAATCCTCCCCCAACTTTTTCCCCTCCCGGTCCTTCGCTTCCCTGACTAGATCCTTAACCAGTTGCCTACAAGCCTTATAAGCCTCCCACTTCGCCACCGTCCTGTCCTGTAACCAAATCAAGTATAGTTTCCTTTCCTCCAATACAGCCCCCCTGATATCGGCGTTCCACCAACCCGTCTTTTTGTTTCGACCCCCGCTAGCGACACTGCCCAGACATTCCTCAGCCAGATCCAAGACAAATTTCTTAAAATTCGCCCACTCAGCCTCAATGTCCCCGCAGTCAGCTGGAAGCCCCTCAAATCCTTCGGCGAATTTTGCCATAAAACGAGACCTAACTGCCTCTTCGCTAAATTTGCCCACACGAAATTTGCGACTTACCACCTTCTTCCTTTTAGTCTGACAGAGTTTACCAACCGACAGATGGGTACCCAAAAAGTAGTGGTCAGAACCGAAAGTGAAACCCCTGAAAACACGTGTGTCCCTGACTACCTGTCTCCTGTCCTGCTCTACAACCATGTAATAAATAATGGATTTGTGACCCAAACCTCATTGACGTACGTATACCGATGGATCCACTTGTGCCTATAGAAAGAGTTGGTTATTGCTAACCCATTGAAATCACAAAAATCCAACAACCGTTTACCATTTGAATTCAGTGTTTCTTCCCCAAATCTACCCACTACCTTCCCATACCCTGAGTTGCTTTTAAAGTTTCCTATCCTTGCATTGAAATCCCCCAGCAAAATCAATGATTCATTTCCCTTTTTGCTAACCACGTCCCCTAGTTGTTCGTAAAAAGTGTCCAAGTCAGTAGCATCACTACCATTGCAAGGGCTATATACGCTAACCAAGCGATAAATTCCACCCGCTAACTTTACAGAGACCCACATCAGCCTTTCATTTACGAAACGAACAGTTAGGACAAATTTGATCAATTCCTTCCTGATAGCGATTCCAACCCCCCAGTTTGCCCTACCAGACTGAACTCCGGACAAAAACACCTTATACCCGCCCACGTGTTCTTCCGCCTGTCCCTTCGTCCTAACGTCACTCAACGCCAATATGTCTATACCGTAGCCCTTAGCCAGATCAACTAATTCCTCCCTGCGATCCCGAAAACCCCCATTAACGTTTAGACTTCCAATAAACAAACCATCAACCATTTTGCATTGCCTGATCGTCAACGATGGGGTACCTAGCAATTCGAGCGTTGGTCGTACCCCGTATCCAACACCCGTCCGAGGCTGTGTTGAATTGTTTTTACCGAGAATGAATACAGTGGGACGGCCTGGTATATGTTTATATTTTTTACCAAACGGATTGCTATACATATAGCGAAGCCATCAACCGAAATTATGATCATAAACATTTTACTAGAAGTAGGATGCCGAGACAAATAAAGTACACAGGTTTGATTAGATTGTTTAGCAAAACGTTGATTCGAAAAACATCACAAGATTGAGGTTATGTTAACGAGACGTCATGTCATTCGGAAATTAAAATGTAAATGTAATTCAAATTCCAAAAACAACAAAATTGATATTAGAACGCGCATATCGCACAGAAAACAATCCAAAGCTCATTCTGTAAGCAATAGAGAAAGTGAAAAATAAGAGAAACCCAGCAAATACCTGCCACGTTGCATTCGAATCACAATGCAATTGAAACACGCAAAAAGAACAATAAAACCCGCGTTATGATTTGAGTGATCCGGCACCCAACACAAAAACAACTAATAAAAATTAAATTAATTAAAACAAAACCCGGACCGAAACGTAAAATTGTAAAAATAAACAAAACTTACACAGAGCAAACCAAAACACGTCTATCACGGCGGCCATTTTGACTTGAACTTGATGTCCAACTGTATAAACTATTTAGTGCTGATGAAGTGAGCCACTGCATCAGGTTGGTGGAAACAGATCTTGCTGCTGTGAGTGCTTGGGCTGGCGTAAATAAACTTTTTCTTAATACTGTTAAGTCTCAGGCCATCGTGATAGGCTCGTCTGCTACGGTGAAGGTTATTCCTCAAGTGGTCGATGGTTCTGTCTCTTATCAAGTTTTGTTACTGGGTCAGGATGGACGATTTGAAAGGGCTACGGAAGTCGTTGGGGTTGAAATTGGGTATACACGCGTCGTAAAGAACTTGGGTGTGACCATTAATCACAGCCTCTCATAGTCGGATCATGCTGAGATGGTTGCGCGGAAGGTTTTTATTGGACTACGCTATCTCTGGCCTCTTCCCAATTCTACTCCTATCAAAACTAAGCAACTAGGCAAAAAGTCTCTTTTGATACCACATTTTCAATACTGTTGTGAGTTTTATTTTCATGGTCTTGATGGGAGTGCTATTAAGATTCTTCAACGTGCCTTCAATTCTGTGGTCCGGTATGTTTATGGTAAATCCAGGTATGAGAGTATCACGTAAATAGAAAATAAACTTATGGGGATGGGCTTGATAGGACATCTTAAATTTAGGGCAATGATCGCTCTGTACAGGATTTTGAATGTTGAACCGGGTTATCTGCGGGAGTCTATGGGCTCTAGTGGCTCTGCTCGCATTAAACATCTCGTGGTACCTAAGGAAGGGGATAACAGATTCTTGTTTGCCAGGGGATTTAGTGAGTGGAATGCTTTGCCTTTAAAAGTGAGAAACGCAATGTCGATTGAATCGTTTAAGGAAAACTACTGTAGTATCTTGTTTAGCCATGTGTACGTTGAACTGAATGACTTTTACTTTTTTTTTGCGAGTAATCCCTCTTAAATTTGTTGATGCATATGATTCTTAGTATCTCTAGCATTATTAGTGACCTCTTGCTGTGCTTTGTCCGAGTGCTCTGACTTCCTAAGTGACTGCATATTCTTTGTCATCTTTATGACTAAATGCTTATAAAGTGAATTGCTTAAATGACTGATTATACTATTCGCTTATTGTTGTATTTGACTACAGTATCCTGTCAATTGTTTTCGTCATAATATTTAAATTCACAGACTAAATTATTCTCAACTTCTTGTCATTAAATGTTTTTGATCTTCCCAATAGTTAGTTCGTACTTATGTCCAACGTATGTTATTAAAGGGCAACCTTGACATAATTGTAATAAATAAATTGATTGAAGTTGTACGTTAAGTAATAAAGTTGTATGTCAAGTAACGAAGTTGTATGTCAAGTAACGAATTTGTACGTCTAGTAACAAATCTGTACGTCGAGTAAAGAATATGTACGTCGAGTAACGAATCTGTACGTCGAGTAACGAATTTATACGGTGAGTAACAAGTCTGTACGTCGAGTAACGATTTCGTACGAAAAAAACCAAATTATAATTTTTACGCCGAAGTGACGACGAGGTGAAAGGAAAGAATTTCATAATATTATGTGCTGAACTTTTATTTTATCAAGTAAACGTCAGTCTTACTCTAAATTTTGACCTTTACCCTTAAACACCCAAAAATAATCCACTGTCTCATGGTTTTGACTGACATGATTTTCAAATGAACCCTTAACATTTCATAGAATTCAGAAATAGCATTTCGCTGTTCTGTTTTTAATCAATTTGCAATGTTCTTCTCTTCCGGAACTGAAATGTTTGAATTATGTCCGTCCGAACGAAAGCTGGTATTTTAATTTATTTATTTACTTTTTCTTTTGAATTAAAAAAATCGATGGAAAGTTTCTCCACAATCTACGCATTTACACAAACGAATGTAAAAGTAAATGTGTAGGTTATTTAAATGGAGAGATTGTAAATGCTAAAAGTAATTGCATTGTTGGATTATCAAAACTTGTGAAACCCATTTCTCTGGAATGCCAATTAATTACATCGTCTATATAGCTAAAGGAAAAAAATTCAATTTGCTTTTACGGAAAAATTCGTCATCATAATGTTGTAACGCAAAAACCTAGAAAAAAAGTTCTAAGCCACAAGCAATTGAGTGGATGGATAGATGACAACCCGCTATCAAACACTCAAAGAAGCAAAAAAAAAAAATAAAGAAAGAAAAATACGAAATTGTAATCATACTCTGAAAACAACAGAAAATTCCACTTTTTAATTTTCCGCTTTATTTCACCTCCAACTTTTACCCAAATAAAAACATTTTGCTTAAAATTTTCCATTCCCTTTTATCTTTATCTTCTTCATCCTTAATCTGAGAGTAAACCTTGAGGCACTTAGCGTGGGAAGAAGACGAAATAATATAAAACATAAGCTGAGACCCGTGCGAAGAGCCTTAACGTCTCAAAGTCTTCATGAAATTTGATGAATCCAATAAAACGTAATCACTTTAAGACTTAAGCTTTCAGTGAATTTCGAGGAATGTAGGAATTGTATCAAATTAACTGATTCCATCTTCTATAAATTACATTGCGAATTGTCTAAAAGGCAAAATTGAAAAACCCGTCTGAACCAATGGGGTAAAAATGAACCTAAACAAATGATTGTTCTTTTGAAATAAAATTTAAAAACGAAAATTGCAAACAATAATTCATCAAGAAAATGTTACAAAAAATTATTTGAAAAAATTTCATCCCACCAAATGCTACTCCCAAACCCCATTCCATGCAACATAAAGTCCAGACCACTCGACCAAATTTATTCTATACCTTCCTGAGGTTCCATATCTTTCAATTAAGATCTGGACAGTTTATGTATATTTCGCGGAGAAATAAGCGAAAAAGTTTCCCCGACACAAAAAAAAAAAACACAATTTCGATCGCTTATTCGACCGTATCTCCAGATTTTGCTCAATTTCGAACTTGAGCAGGTGGACTGGTGGACACAAGTCGACGGGGACAAGACATACGACCTTTTCGTTGTTTAGAATTTCTGTACCATCTACCCCTTACTCTGATGTGGAAAATTGAATTGCTGAACGCTTAAAACTGCATACTACGCACAGGTCTGAAAACTCTGTATGTAGCAAACTCCATATCAGATTCTTGACTCTGTATTTGCGGAGATACCATGCCACATTCCCTCGAAAGAAAACTTTTATTTTAAACAACACCAATGAGAAAAATCTCGCTTGTTATTAGACATTACATTACAATTTCTTCTACGTTTTTTCTTCCACAAAACTGTCTTTGAAAATTAATATAAAATGGCTAAAGGGGCTGTTATATGAAAATTGAGAAAATGTGTGCCATTTAAAAAGACTGGGTATCTCTCTTGTATAATTCAACAACACCAATGAACCATGGTAAACGCTTACATTTAATTGTGGTTTAATGGAATTAATCGCCATTATCAGAAATGGAAATATAGGTTTATCCTGTACTTATCTCAAGGTTTTTAGATTATTACCTCGCTTGTTTGTAATGCCGCAATATTCTTTTGTAATGCCATTTAATTATGAATAGGTGAGTGGTGACTAAGCCATCCATTAAAAGTTCATGCGACATATTCGAAGGCTCTGATTATCGATAATACGGCACTACGTTGTGTATTTCAAGTTCCTATAGAATGCTATAACTCAACATTACTTTAACAAATTCCCCGAAGCTTCACTTTTAATAAGTAGAATAATTTATATGAAACGTCGACAGCGTTACATCATGGGTATAACATTTTATTCCTAGCAACCGATATAAAGATAGAAGAGTGTATGTCATGCTATTAAAAAGCTCATAAGATGCGCTTCGCATGATCATCTTAATTGAAAAATAAATTCCATAATTATTGGCGAGATTGAATTATGAGTGTTGGAGAAAGTTCTATACGAAAAATTGTCGCAAATTTATTACAAAATCAAAATGGTTCGAGGAGTCTTATGCGTTTACCACGACGTTTGTAACCAGTCGAATTTCGACCCGGGAGTAGGGGTAGCACTGATCATGGTCCTTAGATGACGCATCAGCAATAAAAAGAATGTCCGTCTGTCTGTCAACACGATAACTCGAGTAAAACTCAACCGATTTTCAAAAACTTTTTTTCCTAAAAGGTAATCGAAAAATCTTTTTTGGGATTGAATCTGGGCACTGTCGGCCCAAGGGCCAATGAACTAGGGCCGTTTAAGTGGTTTTTGGTCTTTTGTACATAACTCGAGTAAATCTTTTCCGATTTTCAACTTTTTTTTTGAAAGATCTTGGCATGACCGACAATTTGTGGAGGAAACATTTTTAGATTTGAGTCTTTGGACTTAACTAGGGCACAACAAACGAGCCTTTGTTAGGGCCCTACGTGTTTTTTGTACATAACTCGAGTAAATCTCTTCCGATTTTCAAAACCTTTTTTTCTGATTGAAAGATCTCGGCACGGCCGACAATTTATGGAAGAATTTTTGCCTCATGTCGGCCTTAACCAAAAAAAATATTTTTTGCTATGTTGCAGAGCAAATTGAGGAAACATTTTTGTCTATGGAACTATGTGTCCGAGGCCTCTACTTAGGGCCCTAGGTCAGTACTAAGGTCGGCCCTAGCCCAAAAAATGGTTTTTTGCTATGTTGTAGACAAAATTGACAACATTTTAGTCTATTTGGAGTTCAATTTTGTGCGTTCGGAGAATTTTTTTACACCGTTTCTTTTGACGGGTTTTTCAATATTGCCATATCGTCAATTCCCAATACAATTTAATGTGAACGCAACATTTACTTAAATACGTTCCAGTCTTTTCGTAACATCAACTCTGTTTGCCGCATCTATTCTGATACGTACGGGTCCCTTCATGTGTTTACATCATTCTTCGCTCTCGCTATCTCGCTATCTCTATTTATAGTTTAGTTCACAAGGCACTCTTAGGTAGGGTGCGGAAACCTTCATAGACACTTGGTCCATCAGCAACCCAGGTAGTGTTGGATTCTGCTTTCGACGACCTACCAACTAAAACCTTCTTCCTTGATCAACGTGCTCTCGTCTCCCAGTAACCGCCTCACAGCATTACTTCGGGGAGGGGCTGCGCTTACGCGCCTACACTCTCAGATCAGCTGCATCTTTTGGCTGATCATCCCTCCATGAATTTTGTAGCTGTCATTATCTTCGCGATCGTGTTGCCAACTACCTTCCGCACGTCATCGTCGCAGCACATCTCTGATATTATGTTATAGGCGTTTAAATCTGGGTTGCTTGCGGCTATCAGCTCATATCTCTCCTTTTCGAAACGGGGGTAAACGAATACCACGTGCTCTACAGTTTCTTCTTCTTCATGTGCCGTGCAGAAGGGAGTTCCACGAATTCATACCTATGCAGGGACTTCTTGAAAAAACCATGACTTAACAAGAACTGCGATAGATAGAAATTAACCTCACCGCGTTTCCTATACATACATTCGGTTACGTTCGGAATGAGCCTAAGGGCTCATCTTCCTTTGTCTGTGGGGTCCCACTCTCGCTGCCATTGTCTCAGTGATTCGGCTCTTAATTGCCCCCTAGTTGCTTTGTTGTTTTGGTCACCAACTCGCTGTCCGAGCATATTAGTGCTCTATTAGCCGTTGTTCCTTCCGGAACCAACTCAATCGCCCGCCCCCGTAAGCGCAGTAAACGTCTCTGCTTGGAAGACGCTAGCTAATTTTCCCATGTGGAAGCTATAACCGTTCTCCGGGTCTTGCGTATAGACTCCGGCTCCCGTTCCCTGCTCAGTCTTCGATCCATCAGTGAAGCCTACCTGTGCCCCATTGGGAAGGCCAATCGGCTAGTTTCCCAGCCAGTCAGTCCTGTCCGGTATGCCAGTTTGATATTGCCTCTCGAAGCTGATTGTAGGTACCATTCGATCTCTGGGCATTCGGAAGACCTGACTGTTTATCATTTGTCTGATTCTTCCGTGGCCCGAGTCGAAGCCCCTCATCCAGAGATCATTTTGCGTCAGGCTATCTGCCGCGGCAAAGGCCTTCGCTTTTATGTTCGTCTCAAGTTAGAGTAACGCAATAAGCGCTTCCATGGCCGAAGTGGCCGTGGTCTTCATAGCTCCTATAATGCAGATGCATACAAGCCTCTGAATTTCATTCACCCCTTTCTTCGCACACTCGATGTCTAGCCTGGGCCACCACACAACACATCTATGGCTCAACATCGGTTTGATGATCGTCTCATAGATCCATAAAATGGCTCTAGACGGTATACTCCAGTCCCTTCCAAAAGCCCTCCGACAGATCCAGAAAGCAGACATCGCTTTTTCCGCTTTGTTTCTGACATGCTCGATCCATTTGAGCTTTTGGTCGAGAATAACTCCCAAATACTTTACATTAGGGCTGAGATCTATGGTTTTACCAAAGAGCCTAAAGTTCCCCCATCGATAGGTTAACACTTTCTAGGAGGATCCTTATACTGCTATGCGGTCCAAACCCATTCGTCATTATCCTGACCGCTGCCTTTCATTTCCTTTTCGCACGCGACAAAATACACTTTGTACCTACATATCTGTGTATCATTTGTAATTATGTAAGAAAGCGACTCTGTACTCAACAAATGTATATTCAAGAGAGATAAAAGGTAGCTTTATTCAACCGTTAGCCCAATGACTTTTGCACTACGACAAAACACCGCAAATTTAACTGTTCACATTTTTGCGACGTGCGTTTAAACGTTGATTGAACATTATCAACAAATTCTTTTCTTCCAGCAATATTTTCTGCGACATCTTTGTAATTGTAACTTTCGTTACTGAAATGATAAAATATAATGTTCACAAAGACAATGGTAAAGTTCAAAGAAGAGAAACGCTTTTTTGAACTCTCTCTATACCCTATACGTGTTGAATATTCGAAAAACCTTTTATTTTATTCGATTCTTATCGAGGTTTTTTCACAAAAAGGAACGAAAAGACAGCTAATTTAACTTGTCCATTTGAATGCACTGGAATGTCTTCTAATGGACTTGTCAAATGACTTAATTAATTTCCTGATTTGATTGTGTTTAAGGGAAGAAGTACATGCAAATTCAAGGTTAGAAGTGCAGCGAGGCCTATTTGCCGCGTAACAGTTGAGAGTCATGTTTAAGTTATTTGAGTATTCGGTAAAACTAAGACTCGGAACAGATGCCCGTTCTCGACCTGAAAATGAATTGATCTGTCTGAAGACTTTTTATTTCCGATTGTTGCCCGATCTGACCTATTTTTTGTTTTGTCTGATCTCACCTGACCTTTAAAGTTGCTAGACAACAGCTAAAGCATACCGAATAATTACGACCGACACAGGAGAAGTGTGTTTATGATACAGAAACCTCTTTAAAGGTAAAGAGTGACGGAATCCGTTAGTCCCCTTCAAACATCAATGATATCGTTCGGCTTTCGCTGATAATGCGCAAAAATTTGTTTGAATAGAATGTTAGCTTGTGTTCAATTGTTTTCTTCCATAAAATGCTTCCGTTTTTTTAAACGAAATGACGCTGTGTTCGAAAAATTGCGTAACAAATGACAGGCTGTGGGTAATTTGAACGGTACAATGGTTGTTGTTGATTATGATCCCAAGTAGACTGTGGTCAAGTGTATTTCGTATTCTGCTTCTATATATTTTCTCACAATACGCTTCCATATTATGAACATTTGTATTGACTTATTGAATTTGTTAACGATACCAAATTCGGGAGAAAATCCCTTTTGTAATTGCTAAATAAATTTTAAGTGGTGAGCAGAATGTTCAGCTGACCGAGAAGCAGAAGGTCGTGGAACAGAATGTTCGGTCGGAACTTAACTGGCGGAAGGCCGGTATTTCTTTATGCAATATGTGCACGCCACAAGAAACAACAGCGTAATAAGTTTTCAACGCTTTAAGTTTTCACGCGCAAAAATTTAAATTTCTTTCACAAAATGAAAGAAAAGTGTAATTTTTGCAGCGTAATTTTCTTTAAAAATAATTTAAGGGGAGAGGGGGTACAAAGCGGTAGTAAAGGACGTGACCCAAAAAAAAAACCATACAAAAACTTTGGGACAAGGAACCATATATGAAGTAGACAGTCGCTTTCTGTGATAATTGAACAAAAAATTTTTAGTTCATCGACAAAACCAAGACCGGGACCATCTGATGAGAGCAAATCGTTGATGACAATGATGAATAGAAGAGGCTCTAATATCCTTGAGGGACCCCTGAAATAGGGTGTATATTTCAAAATTTCATTTTTCATGCGCGCCGACTTCAAGGTTGCAATGGTTGCATCACCCATTCCACATACCTATATGTTTTACTGTGCTTCAAACAAGTACTTCAAATATTTAAGCGAATATGTGTCAATATCAAAGACCAGTTAACAAGATAAATAAACACTATTTCCATGTATCTTGCCAGTTAGTGCTGTTAGATATCTTCACACACCGATAACAATACTAAATTGGCAACGCCAGCACTTTACGCTATATTTAAAAGGACGATAATTCTAACCAATCACAATACGGCGATTACCGTCTTCGAAATAGAAATTTATCGTTAAGGATAAATCTGGAATTGTGATTGGTTACAATTATCGTCCGTTCAAAAAGCACTTCGTTCTGAAGTGCTAGCGTTGCCCTGAAAAAACTGACTGAGTTGGTTTAGGGGTAGGTCAATATCAAAACACGAAAAAATGTGAATTTCAGTGAAAACCAAGGCTCTCACCTAAGTATATGTTTCGAGTTGATGTTGCAGGGTGGTGTGTTAGGGCAAGCGTGGTTTTTCTAGTTTACGATTGTCCCATAAAAACCTGTGACTAGATTTTCGACCTCCTGTGGAGGTACGGTGTGCTTTCGCGAACGACGTCAATTTTTTATGTTGCAACAAAGATTCAGAGTGACGGAAATTTTCTTATCCAAAAGACTAAAAGAAAATTTACCCCACCTAAATACCAGGCACAAGTTAGCTCAGTGGTAACGAAACGGCTTTCCACCAAGAATATCCGGGTTTAATCCTGGTGGGGACAAGTTCTGTATGGAATTTTTCTTCAATGAACAGAACTCACCTTCTATTTTGAAGAAGATTTCTTTTCAGCTAAGGACTTGTTGAATAGAATGCTAAGTGCAAGTCCTAAAGACTTTGAAAGATTTACGAAAATCATCATAGGAAAGCTGTCAGAGCTGATTGCTTTATGCGCATCGAAACTCGTCGAAGCATATCGAACTTGATCACTCGAAAATGTGTGTGAACCTAACTCAGTTCTAATCTAGTAGATTCCATCCAGATCGATCCAAATTTCAAGTTGATTTAGAAGACATAATTCAGGTACAGGTCGACTTAATTCAGGTTAAAATCTAGTGCTTCAAATTGATCAAAGTATATGCTTTTTTCGTTAGGTCACCACACCCATTCGAGTGGTAAACCCATAATCACTGAAAGCGCTTTTCCGTACTTTGAATTAACTAAATTCTGCTTTCTCTTTATTTTTAAATAACACCCACTTTCCCTCAATGTAGTGCAAAAAAAAGTAGTTTTATACTGGCAGAACGTGCTAAGCAGAACGGATAATGCAATTATATTTCCTTTCAGCTTTTCTACTCATGCTAAGGTTTCGTTTGTCCCTATCCAATTTTTTTTTTCTTTTTTATTTAATTGAAATGCTGATGCAGTGTCAAGCTTTACATTCAGTGTAGCATGAACCGAAATTAAATTAAAAGTTTCAAGACGGGTCAGTGCTTTTGAAAACCTTTTTTTTTTTTTGATATGGGTAAACTGTGACCATCTTCTTTGTATACGTAGACAAGTTGGTTGAGTAAACGCATATTTTAATTAAAAACATCATTGCTTTGCTTAGGCTGTTTGTTGTCTGAATTTCAATTCTACGATAAACTTGTTCCTAATCGTTAACCGAACCCATGACAGTTTCACCAACTCGATGGTAATTTTAAAACGAATGCAAAAACTCAAGTGACATCTCATTTGTACATCTCCTCTTGTCCTTCAATTTATATGGTAATCGTGATATTCGAAATGAAAATGAATAAATTCACTTCAATGTTGCTTTAGTCAACATAAACCCATCTACAACAACACAAACATACGGGACAAACACCTTTTCCATTTTGCCGTAATTTTTATCGGAGAAAAACAAGTCTTGAATACACATTTCATTTGATTTTTTTCTTGCTACAAATGCTACAAAAAAGTGTACACAAAAATTGATCGATAAGGCAGATTTTTCTAAAGAGCCTTGTTCCACCTATTTTATTCGCAAAGCAGTTTTATGTTTGTTACATGTAACATTTATTGCATGCAAGTTCAACTCATTTAAAACTCAGAAGTGCCTCTTAAGAAAGTTAAAAAAAAAACAGATTTTAAAATTAGATTTACGAATCACAAGAAACACTTCAATTTCTTTAATGTTGTTTGCGTAAACAAGATTTAAATGGGGTAATGTTAGAGCTTGACGGCATTAAAATGATATTAAAGGCATTTCAGGCCGTTGAAGCCTCAAATTACACATTAAAGGTGAACTTACTTTTGTACCACTGTAGGAAAATGCTTAATGCTTCGGGAAAATATAGCTATTACAAACATAATATGATTGTTCGGAACAGAATATCATTCAGGCCTTCCAAATGTCCAAATTTTTTCTTGAAAAATGTCCGAATTTTTTGCGGAAAACATTCGGAATCCAAATAAATCTGAAGAATCTCCTGCGGAGCATTTACTTTATCTTAATCCAGTGTTGCGAGGACTTCTTATTTAAAATTCGGATTTCATTTCAATGAAGCGCCCAAAATTTCAAGATTGACAATCCGCTCCACAGATGAATGGTAAAAAAGCACATTATAGTTGAAAATCATGGGCGCGCGGTAGCATTGCGCCCGTGACGCAAGTCCCCAAACGATCAAAAAAATCAGAAATTTTTTTTCGTAGACTGCGGAACCATATATACAGCTTAGTTTTGACTTTTTTCCCTTGCGTCTTACCCCCCTGAGACCTAGTTTATCGGATTCTACGTAAAATTTTGATTGAAATCGACATTTTACTCATTAAAGTCGGAAGATTTGAACTTTAGAAAATCGTCATTTTCCATACAAAATGTGCAATTTCATAGAAGGCAAAGAAAATGAATTATATCCTACGTTAGTTAGTTAGTTAGTTAGTTAGTTAGTTCTTAGTAGTTCCAGAGCCATTTGTATGAAAAACGACTTTTTTGGCGATTTCTCGAAAACTGGCGGTCAGATCTTCTTTGAATTTTGCAGGGACCTTCGAATGGGCATTCTACGCCATCTAAAATTTAGCAAAATGGGGTCACCGGCCTCGTTTCCTAGCTTCCTAGGTTTAAGGGATTCTTGTGGATTTCTCTTCCATCAGGTTTTTTGATATTTTTCGGTTATTCTCGACATGAATCAGGTCATGCAATGGAGCTTCGTAGGTTTAAAGGATTATTAAGGATTTTTGTGGATTTCTCTAGCACTTTTCAACTTCCATCAGGTTTTTTGATATTTTTGGGTTAATCGCTTTCAACTGCTTCCAAAACCACTGATATCACAACAAAAACCCTTTTAAAAGGGAAATGTGACGCAGGTCCTTGTCCCTTGTTCCGAAACAACTGATATCAATTTGGGTGACGCTTAACGCTTCGAAACGCAAAAAAAACTTTCAAAATATTTTCACATTTGATTAAAAAATTGCGTCACAAATGCCGGACCTACCAGTGTTATAGTTTTTCTGTTCTTTCAGCTTTCACACGGCAAAAATTTGACTTGTATGTAGGAATGTATGTAGTATTTTTGTACAGAATGTCAAATTTTTACGTATAAAACTGATAGAACAGAAAAACTATAACACTGGTGGGTCCGGCATTTGTGACGCATTTTTTTAATCAAATGTGAAAATATTTCAAAAGAATTTTGTGCGTTCCGAAGCTGAAAGCGTCACCCAAATTGATATCAGTTATTTTGGAAGAAGGGACAGGAAGTTGCGTCACATTTCCCTTTTAAAAGGGTTTTTGTTGTGATAACAAATACGCAATTTTAGAAAAAATGAGAAGAAAACAATCTCAGGTGTAAGGTGTATCTTCATTGTACTGTTGAAGCCGTTCAAAAAAACGTCAAACGTCATACTTAGGGAGTACAGCAAAACGTGACGCTCTTAACTAATTCGGGTCAATCTTTACCCTTTTTGCCTGACGATGGGTCGAAAAATCACTTTCATAAGTTGGACACTTCATAGAACGAATGTCCGAAATTGTCCGATAAAATGTTTGCAATTTTGAAGACAAAATGTTCGAAAATTTTTGATAAGATGTCCGAAATGTTCAAATTTCGGACATATCAAAAAATAGTGGGAGGCCTGATATGATTGCCGCAACAATATTTGGTCCAAACATGATCATTTTTGTGGTCAAACATAACGTAATTACTGCAAACATATTACAAACTCACTAGTAACCCTCACTTCTGTTACAAATGTTGGCAAAAAGAATTTTTTCGAACAGTTTATAACAGTTCAGAGACTGTTTTTGACTCACAATTGACCCACTTTTTATATTGCAAAATCTCTTTCTAGACATTCGATTGGTACCTTAAGGTCAATATCTTCTGTGTATGGCCTTGATCTGGTTATTAAATATTTGTATAACACTCGAGGCTATAATATGCATATTATAGCCTACAAACTGAAGTTTGAGGCCCTCGTGTTATAAGATTTCGTAAAACACACGGACTGTAATTTGAGATCTCTAATTACAGCCCTTGTGTTATAATATACTATAAAATCTCTGCCTTAATTTCTTCAGCTATGACAATGTGTAAATCTGGCTAAGAGATGGCACACTCACAAGCGCGAAATAAGGCAAATGCCGTTGCTTTTTTAAATCTTTATTCACTTTAAAACCATCGATTTTTTCGAAGGCCAAATGATCCATCGCATTATTCATCATTGTCTGTTGGACGATATTATCTTCCGTTGTGTAGCATTATCGTCCAGTGAATGATATTATCGTCCAGCGGATGGTATTATAGTCCAGCAGATGATTATTATCCAATAAGATGATATTATCGTCCAATGAGATGATATTGTCTTCCTTCGTAATGGTAACATCTTCCACTGGACTATAATATCTTCCGGTGTGATGATAATAGTATCCATTCTTCTTCTTCTTTTACAGCCTTTATGTTATCCACTCCTTCCATCTCAATTGATCCATTGCCACTTGTTGCCAGTTCGTGTTTGCTGTCCGCTTTATACTGTTTGTCCATCGTAATGGCGGTCTGCCCATAGGTCGTGTTGTAAGCGGTCTCCAGTTCATAATGGTTTTCGTCCAACGTTCGTCAGTCATCCTTGCGATGCGTCTTGCCCAATCCCATTTCAGAGATGCTATTCTGTCCATAACGTGAACGACTTTCGTGTGTTGACTGATTTGTCTTTTTATCTCTGAGCGAAGTTCCAAGTATACTTCGTTCCATTGGACGATATTATCTACCAATGTGATGGTAATATCGTCCAGCGAATAATAACGTCTTCCAATGGATGATGTTATCTTCCGATGGTATGAATAATATCATCCGCTAGCGTGATAAAATCTTCCAGTGTGATGACAATATCTTCTGGCGGATGATAATACCTTCCAGAGTGACGATAATATCGTCCAACAGAAGATAATTCACTGGGATATTTTCCCTTTCCCGTATGCACAACAGGCCAATTGGCAGCTTAGATGCCTAGGAAAGTTTTCTTTCCTTACCCACATTATCCTATCCTATCCTAACTCAAGATGGCGAAAGTTTCATAAGCCTTACAGCAACCGTTTAAGAGGTATCATGGAGACAGACGGATTTTAGTAGATCTCTTTCTTTAAAGGTCTTGGCCTTCTCCAACATGCTTCTTCAACCGCAGCTAAAATCTCCCACCTGAATACTCCTACTGCTTTCAGGTTGGCTAGAGCTGCATCGTACCATCTGGATTTTGGACGCCCTGCACCTCTCTTGCCTTCCGGTCTGGTCATGAGGATTTTTTTCGGATTACGACGATCTTCCATTCGCTATACATGACCGAGCCAACGTAATCGGTTTATTTTGTTAGTTCCGATTATGTCCGGCTCTCCATTAAGCTGACTAAGCTCATGATTAAATCGTTTGCGGCTTCGGCTTTGTCTTTAGCCAGAGGCTGGATAATATATTGTCCGCAGTACTTTTCTTTCGAACGTGTGCAGCGATTATTAAAGTAAATACTTTTTTGTAATCACAAATTATTGTATATTTCGTACATAAAGATAGTAAATTACAGCGGGGGATGCTGAAGTCAGTCATTACATTTAGAATCAATTTTTGGAAGCGAGACAATTTCAAGATTGTGTTACTAAGAAAGAATCTTTGAAAACAGTCGTCCATTATGGATTTTGTATATCGAACCGACGACAAGGTATGCAACTAAAAAAGTCAGAAGACCGTCTTTAAGAGCACGTCGCAAAAATGTGAGCTTAGCGATATCTTTTTAGAACAGAACTCTGCGTAAATAAGGATGACTCTTAAAAGGAACATGTCGTCGTTTCCATTCGTAGAGGTACATCCTTACAACTTTTGACAGCTGTCAGATTTGAATTTAGGCACGAGGGTTTATTGTTAACCACTACGCTATTCAGTTCAAATCTTGGAGTTGTCAAAAAGTGACAGTTGTGCTTACATCCTGTACAAATGGAAACGACGATATGAATGACAGTTGGTTTTTATGGGAGAGGATCCTCTCAAAAACGCGAGCAAATTGGTTTTTCTACCATAGAAATCAACTGTCATTCTCATGCTCCTTCTATCTAGCCGCAGGGATACCAATTTGTCATTTCTCTGGAAAATTACAAAAAAAAAAAAACAAATTAGAAAATAGTTTTGCACATGTCAAATAAAAACCTTTATTATAATAAAAGGTTTCCGTTGCTGCCGTAATTTGCATAAGAAACTTAGTGACATCATTCTAAGAAAGAAAATATGGGAAATTCTCTCTCAAAATGTCACCACTAAGTTTCTTATGCAAATTACGGCAGATTCGCGGTAATAAAAAATTTCCGGAGGGGGGCGTGAATAAACTTATTTTAGAATTCATCAACAATGTATTTCTCAACATTTTCCGTTATTCTATCCCAAAATGCAATTGCATCCTTTTTCGGTTGAATGATCGAACGTAGACCATCATTAGTAAGATGCACACATTGGATATCGCCTGTTGATGTAGCTGGACTGCTATATTCCAATGACCTGGATAAACAATTTTTTTGAAACAAATCAGAGAGAAAACAGACCGTAAAGATAGATGAGTAATTTCGTACCCAGTCTTTGTAAAATCGGTGAATAGTTTTGAAACAAATTGCCAAGATCTGACGGTCTTTTGATTTGTTATGTTGTTTTTCTGGTTATTGTATACTTCATTGTACATATCGTTGAAATGCGCAGCTCTACATACGTGAAAACAACGCATATTTGTTGTCGAATTAAAGAGAATTGCTATAAATTGTATAAAAAGAAAAACGCTTACTTGAACAAATATTGAATGTCTTCAAAATGGCCCATTCCGTCAATAAATTCCAAATGTAAAGGAACTTTGACAATATTCATGTTCAAGCTGATATCGAAACTGACAAAAAAAGCACAATATTTGAACAATCTTTGTAAAAGGACACCTTGAAAAAGAGTTGCTTACATGTTGCAATACGTTGGTGACACATTCGAATGTAATCGTATTCCTTCATAAAGTTGTGGAAGAAAATTGATGTCAGTGCCCATTTGAACGTATTGATTCAATCGCTCTGGTGTCGCTTGAATTTCTCCGTTACCAAAATAAAATTGTTTAATGTCCTCTTGAATGGCCTTGTATTCCTGAAATTAATAAAATCGACAGGATTTCATGTGGGTTGAGTTCGTATGTACAACAAGTGAGACAAGTTGTGATCACTACGACATTATTGTGATGTGATGTGATAGTGGTGAATATAAAATTCGCTGTCTTACTGTCAGTTTGAGATTTATGTTGTGACATAATAATATCCATAAAGTTACATATTCGTGAATCATGTGAGACTTAACTCAAACGTTAGTGTTTAGTGCTCATAATCTTGCGTGAGATCTTCTATCTGTCATATACAAGCAATCGCACACTACCACACTCACAATATCTCCAAGAAAAATCGCAGCATTTTTCGCCATAGTCTAGTTGTCAAGGGTTTTTCTTGTAATAGTAGGTTACCGCTTAGCTTTATCGGTATGTAGTATTACCACTATTTGTACCTTTTCTCACACAAGATTATTCTATATTCAACACAATTGCTGTGATATCACAAAACAAAATTTTCAGGTGAATTTTCATTATATTGGAAGTTAAAAGTGTATATATCCACCTCAATTTTTTCACCTTTCATGACTTACACAATCGTGCAATATGTGCGGATATGTGAAGTGGTGAGTTTCTCTATTGTCTTTCTTTTGCTGACATTTCACAGTTGTGCAGAACAGCAGAACAAAAGTTTATTGTGACACAACACGATCGTCAAAAATGGAAAGTGCGGTTGATTTGTCAACATGTCTGCTGTGGTGATTTTTTTCTTTTTTGTTAAGAGCAAGTGGCAATGTTTACACTTTTTGGTTTGAAGGAGAGGAAAAATTGAGATGAATATGTGCTCTCGACTTTCCCTATATACTAATGCCATACATACTTTATCATTTTCCGTTATATTCAATCCATAGTATGGTAGTCCGAAGAGTGAATTATTTTTTAATGGTTCAATCCAGTCGTACAAATTAGAAAAGTTAAGATACAGCAGGAACTCCTGTGAATAAAATGTTTTTCAATCATACGCATGTATTTTCACTGAATGCACTTACCGCGCTTGTTACGCCAAAAGAAACCTCGACATTCCTACAATGGGAGCTAAATTGGTTTTTCGCATAAATTTCGTGTGGTTTCTCCGTTAAAAAAGGGTCGTCGGCTAGACTTTTATCTGATTAAAAAACGAAACTTGAGACTAAATGCTTTCGATGGAAAAGATTAATTTTCAGACTTTCAACAACTGCCGTAAAATATATGTTGAAAATTCCCTTAAATGGACGCTGTGGCGTTCTCTTTGCAATAACATCTGCTGGGGCATTGATCATGAAGTTTAACAAGTCTTCCTTGCTCGTTTGATTTCCCAATTCGTTTTTAAATGTCTCCGTTAAAAGGTCTATGTGATTATTCTCTTCATAATATGCATCCGTGCTGAACGCATTACCACTCCAACTGATTGCTCGTTTAATATATTCGCACGAATCGGACAAGACATGGAAGTGCACTGCTGTTCCACCTGAAATCGAATTAAATTTTCATTTTTGGATCCGTACTGGTTCTTAAAGTGTGTCTGCGGTCGATAGATAAGTCTGTAGAAGATAATCGAAGTGAATATCCCACCATTTGAAAGTTGAAACGATCGCAGCGCTATCGTATCACATCATAAAAAACTAATTTTTATAGGAGGCCTATCATGGGCGCGCGGTAGCGATGCGCCCGTGACGCAAGTCCCCATACGATCAAAAAATTAAGAAAATTTTGTTTCGTAAACGGCGGAACCATATATACAGCTTAGATTTGACTTTTTTCCCTTGCGTCGTTCCCCCTGAGACCTAGTTTTTCGGATTGTACGTAAAATTTTGATTGAAATCGACATTTTACTCATTAAAATCGTTCCAGTGGATCCGAAGATTTGACCTTTAGAAAATCGTCATTTTCCATACAAAATGTGCTATTTCGTAGAAACCAAAGTTAATGGAAACATCCTACGTTACTTATAGTTAGTTAGTGATTTCCATTGGCACTTGTATGAAAAACGATTTTTTTGGAATTTTCTGGAGAACGGCTCGATAACATTTCATGAAATTTTGTAGGGACCTTCCGGTGGGCATTCTACACCATATAGATTTTTAAAAAAAGGGGAGGTACAAGCCTCGTTTGGGCGCCAGGGCTCTTAGAGGGCGCCATAAAAAGCCCATATAAAAGAATGTTCTGTATATGTGTGTCAAATATGAGTAAAATTTTTGGACTGTGTTAGGATGGATATAGATGTTTGGTGTCAAAGGAAAAGTTGATGGGTTGGGTGTATAGTGTGTCAGTTAACCAACAAAATGGCCGACGGTGGTATGGGACGGACTTAGGGGAAAAATTAAATTTTTTTTTGGTTGAAGATAGATGTTTGGTGTGGAAGGAAAAGTTAATAGGTTGAGTGTGTAGTGTGTCAGGGTGACCAACAAAATGGCCGACGGTGGTATGGGACGGATTTAAGGGGAAAAGCGATTTTTTGAAAATTTGTTTAAGATAGATGCTTCGTGTCCAAGGAAATTTTTTTTCGACAAAAATTTTTTTCGCCGGAAATTTTTTTTGCCGGAA
>CM055405.1:27672292-27689414 GCA_029228625.1 Pseudolycoriella hygida | reverse complement strand
TTGTTTTTTCGCCGGAAATTTTTTTCGCTGAAAATTTTTTTTGCCGGAAATTTTTTCTCCAAAATTTGTTTTTCTTCCAAAACTACTGATATCACAACAAAAACCGTTTTTAAAAGGGAAACGCGACGCAAGTCCTCGTCCCTTCTTCCAAAACAACTGGTATAAATTTGGGTGACGCTTACAACTTCGGATCGCAAAAATTCTTTTGAAATATTTTCACTTTTGATTAAAAAAATGCGTCACAAATGCCGAACACTCCCAATGTAATAACTTTTCTGCGCTTTCGTATTTCGCACGCCAAAAATTTGGCTACCCGTACTCACACATCACGCACGAGAGAGGTGCCTTTTGATAGGCAGAGAAATGCTAAGATCAAGATGGCGACGCTGTGCCTGAGTAGAATGCGTATGTCGACAGACACACCTATTTTTCATGGGATAGAACTCTCTCAATAAGCTTGTAATTTGACATCTTTGACATGTTGGTTCCATGCAAACCAAAGTATCATCCAACATGACCTTTCTACACAGGCACAGTGGTACCAACTTAACATTTCTCTGTTGATAGGAACTAAAAAATAGGCTTCCTATAAAAACAAATTTTACGTAACATGCGATACTATGGCGCTGCGATCGTATCGAATTTGAAAAATGGCGGAAAAATCACATTTTTAATTTTCAATCGACCAGGCTCCACTAAAAAAATCCAAAAAAAATTTTTTTTTGTGTTTTGGACTCCAACAATTTTTTTTTGTGTGGGGTAACGAGATCGATCCTGTGGCTTTCCTTTTTCTTGTTGAACACTCTAATATTACCGGAACTTTCTCCAAAAATCGTGATAGAATCTGGGTCTCCACCAAAATACACAATGTTCTCTTTAACCCATTTCAATGCCATCCGCTGATCTTTGAGACCCATGTTCCCAGTGTAACCTTCCAGCTCAAAATTAGCGAAACCGAATGGGCCTAAGCGATAGTTGATTGACACCAAAATGACATTGTGCTGAACAATAAAATCAGGCCCATAATTTGCGTCGCTACCGTCACCTTCTGCAAATCCACCACCATGTATATTCATCAGCACCGACAATTTTTTATTTCTTTTAATTTTGTTCATTACTGTGAAAAAAAAAGTTCTTTTACATTGAACAACATATGTGTGCAAATATTTTTGTTCAAAATGAATACCAGGCGTGTAGATATTTAAATACAAGCAATTTTCGCTTTGGTTTGCCTGTGATCCTGATGGTTCTGTTGTACCAGTCCAAAGACAAGAAGGTTGGAATTTATCGGTAGTTATTAGTGGATCAGTCCATGGTTTCACTGCTTTTGGTACCTTTTATGTTGTCAATTTTATCACAAACAGTAGAATAAATTTAAAATCTTCGCAAAAAAAAACCTTAAATCTCAGCTCATTTATTGGTGGCTCTGCATATGGTATGCCTTTGTATGATATATATGGAACTTTGTTGGGAAAAGTCTCTCGTTCAACACCCACAATAGGACCACTTTTTGTATTCACTCTTAAATTATCACAACTGGCGGCGGTGAGGGCATCAAGAGATGCCAAAAATATTGCCAGTTTCATCATTTCAACTACTAGATTCTTTGTAATAAAATTAGTCCGACGTTTGACAAGCGACGAATTTCTTTAAAATTTGGTTGAAAAACTTCTAGATTCCTTCAACGTTTATATTCAACTGAATGTTATTTCTATTATCTGTATAAATGTTGGAAATGATGTCATATTAAGGCATACAGTAAAAAATACTGATGATTGAATGTGGTAAGTGAAATGATTCATCACGGAAAAATCCATGCAAAAAACCCCCTTTAACGAGAGAAATGTGACGCAAGTTGTTGTTTAAACTTTCAAAACATCTGACATCAATTTAGGTACAGTAGTTAGTGCGTCACAAATGCCAGACACAGCACATAGTAGATTTTCCATTGCAAAAAATGTCTTTGTGTTCGTTCCAGAGACGCCAACTTGTATAGTTATTTGTGTGTCTGTTTTTGACGACTGAATTTAGGCAATTTCGCGTGTTGTAGACCGAGCGGAGCGAGGTCTACATGCGAAAGTGCCTAAAATGAGTCGTCAAAAACAGATACACAAAAAATTTTTCATGCAAAGGTCCAAAATCGAGAGAAATTTATAAAATTTCCTTCGATTTTGGCCCCGAGGCATGAAATATAAATTTACTACCGCCCCCTTGCGAAAGTCGATTGTCACATGTCAATACGCCACCTGCGAAAATTCAACTTTCGCATGGACGAAAAACATTATACATTGGACCCTGCTACATAATTCAACACTTCGGAAACATTTCTGTGAACTCGCTAACTCACTCATTTATTTTGAGCTTTAAAAACTGTTATTGTGACTCTTGTAGTTGCATACCTTGCCTTCGACTCGGATATGCAAACTCTCCATTCGTCCCACTTCCATATTTCACTACAACCATTTTAGGTCATTGCCTTGTGTGAGATAAACACACACAACATGGCACATTTCAATAGAAGCTTCCAAGAGCCTTAAATCCAAGAAGACGCCGATACTTATTTATTACAAGAACGGCGAGAAGAAAATTCCAGCGAAATTTGGACAAGTCTTGAAGATCAGTCAGGCAGTTTTTCGTAGGATCCTTCGATGTCTTCTTTACGATGGAGGAGCAATTTTTCATCTGAATATTTCCATTAAAGATAATATCTTCGGATCTAACAAGGCGAGTTTGCAAGTTGACAAGGGAGAATAATAATAAAATGGTATCAAATGGACACAAAGGGAAATGAGTATGTTTTTGGGCTTGTAGTGGATTTACGTCGCTGGCCCCAATTTATACAAAACCTGTCATTGGAACCGTACGGAATACAAAGGTCCTATACGTTTACTCCAAGCAATTTTATTGGAACATGGGCCAGATCGAGGCGTTGTTGGGTGATACAAATATCATCGTCTAGAGATAACAACTCAACCGATCACCACGAACTTTTTTCCATGATTACATGATTCAAGTTTAAAAATGAGCCGAATCGGTCAAGAGTACTTCCGGAGTGTCCAAAAACATGGATTTTGTAGAGTCGGTGAAACTTTTTCGCAAATATCTCGGCAAGTTTAGCACGGAAATTGTTTTTTTTTGGTGTAAAATAAAAAGGATTTGATCTCACAGAACTGGGAAAATAATTTCTTGTGGAAATTGGGCAGTGGTGTGGGCACTGGGAGTAATGGAATGAACGAAACTGAGTTGCTCTGTCATATACAAAGGCAGATGGCTTTTCGTCTATATTTGTTTGAACTATGCAATATTACTGTCAAAGATAAAGTTGAAGAAATTAAAATTTTAGAGAACATGTGTTTCAGGGTTTGAGGGAAAAATGGCCCAATCCTGAGATATGACCCCTTCTGGGATTGGAAGTGATGACGCATATCTCTAGAAATATAACAGCAACAGAGTTGCATCCAAAGGAAAGTTGTACAGGAAAAAATTTTTGAGAACACGTGTTTCAGAGTTTTCGGAAAAAATAACGCAATCCTGGGATATGAACACTTCTAGAATTGGGAGGGATGACTCATATCTCTAGAACTGTGGCAGGTAGAAAGTTGCCTCTTAAGGCAAAGTTGTAGAGAATATAATTTTAGAGAAGACATGTTTCAGGGTTTTAGGGAAAAGTTGCCCAATCCTTTGATATCACCACTTCTAGAATTGGAAGTAATGACTCATATCTCAAGAACTATGGCAGTTAGAAAGTTGCATCTAAAAGCAAAGTTGTGGATAATAAAATTTTAGAGAACATTTGATTCAGGGTTTTGGGAGGAACTGTCTCAATCCTGTGGTATGACCATTTCTAGAATTAGGAGGGATGACTCATATCTCTAGAACTGTGGCATATAACTTAAATAACATAAAACTTTCAACAACTTTTGCAAATAAAAGTACCACAGACGAACAATGACTGATAAGATTTGTTATTGTTATTGTATTTGTTCATTGAGAAGCCTTATCGGTCATTGTTCGTCTGTGATATTTTTATGTGCAATAGATTTTGAAAGTTGTATGTTATTTACGTTATATGATTTAGATTTATAGCCTGATGAATGGTCAAAAATAAGACCCGAAATATAGCAACAAAAGCAACAGTTTTTTCATTCAAATTACCGCTGTAATGCAAGAATTACATCAAACAATAGTGCAGGAGAGAACATTTCGGCCAACGAAATCAATGGTCTTGTTTGCTCATTTTTATTTAGGCACGCTCGAGTCTTTTTGTCACATCTATTCTGATACGTACATGTCTTTGGCTATGTTTTAAATTTGCATTCTAAATTGAATAGCTAATTTTATGGTTTATGGAACGGGTTCTGTATTTGAATTTCAAACACACGTAAAATCAAATGCGTAGACAAAATTGAAAGTCGTTCATCGTAGTTACAAAAACCACATACACCATCATAAATTTTGTCGCATTTATATTACTATCGTGTTTTCGTGACAATGACAACGCAGAAAAATAAAATCATACATATAACGTAATGTAACGACCTGGACATTGCGTATTGCAGTTGTCGCACTAGTATAGAGGTTCTCCTTTATTTAAAATTGCTACGGTTGCTACGGATACGTTTAGTGGTAAAAGAGGTGAACATATCACCATTCATTCATATCACTTCACTGAGTCCAACGCCATATAGACCCTAAAGCCTTCATTACTGTACTTTCTCTCCGAGAGATTGTTTAATGCCCATGTGTGGAAATCTAGTGAAAGATGGGGCTAAAGTAGGCCAGGAAAATTTGCTGCGGAAGAGTCAACAAAGAGGTTTATAGTGTTGTCGTCCCCCGGGTTCCGGTTGTCCCATATTGGTCCTGAGGGCCACCACTGAGTTCTCATCGATGTTAACTGCACACGTAACTTTCACTTCCTCAATACGTCACAAAATAAAGTAAAATTTGTAAACACCTTTCCATGTCTGAATTTAGGTTTTATTTTCTCCCATTCTCGACACACAAGTCACAAATTATACAATTTTTTTTTTTCAAATGAGCTTAACTGAGGAAGAATTGACCGAAACGTTACGCGACGTGATAAGAACTGAAAATTCAACCAAATTCCCTCGCAACATTCTTCTTTGCTGTTTTTCTTTGCCGTCTCAGCCCCACCGCGAAATTGTATATCCATAATTCATTGATAAGCAATTTCGCGGTCGTTCCCACTTGGCACAATTAATACAATGTGAAATTATACACGAGTATAATATTGTGCTGTATGACACCTAAGGAAATATGTAAGAATCATTGAGGGAAATGATCGGTATGCATTATGTAGGTTGTTGATATGATTTCTTCATATCAACAACGTTGCGATGCATACGTTCCATTTTGGATCATTTCAGCAGATTCGTGCTCTGCACCTTGGGCGCGTGTTGGGATACGACAACACACGTCCCTGAGAATCAGATTGTTTTCCATAAGAGAAAGCAATCGTAAAACAAAACAAATTTCCCATAGTTGGACCACGACAATCCAGGGCGGATTGTCGGAATACGACAACACACGCCCTTTCAGAAAGATTATTTTCCAGAAGGGAAAATAATCGTAAGGTACCCCCCGGGGTCCTTTTCAATTTTGTCTGCATTTGGGCTCAGTCAGTCCGTATGGTATGGGTCAGATTTGTAGCTATCTCCTTTTGTTGCCTCTTCGAGCAACCATAACCATCGATGGCTCCAGGTCTTAACCTGATCAAATACCATACACAATCATGCTTCCATTCACTCATTTTGGAAGGAGAAGAGTCTAAAGATTATAGAGTAGAATAGTAGAGTAGATGACAAAATTTCTTTGCAGAATTTCCCTCACCAGGATTGAGTCCGTGTATTCTTGGTGGAAAGCCAGTACGTTACCACTGACACTGAGTGGTGTTACTATTATCCTTTAACTTGATTTCCTTTAAAGCGGCGTAATGTACTAGTCTCTTTTCGTAAGCGACAAATTCCCATTGAACACACAAAGTCGTAGATAATTGTTTAAGTTGTAATGATCATTTTTCATATTATTCTATTAACACAAACAGAGGCAACGTCGCCCTTCATTGTGTTATATTAAATTTGAAATGTTCATAAAAAACAAATACAAACCGGAAGGCCTGGCAGCGAAAAATTTCATCATTTCAATAAACAAACATCAACTTTATTGATGATAGAGATTTGAACCGTCATAAATTTCATTTCATGCTATTTTCCATACCATCGTTTCGCATCAAGAAAAAGCAATTGAAAAGGAGCACAAATTTATTATGGTTTTCTTTTCGCATGGTGAATGTTGTGTGAACATTTTCTACCAAAAAAAGATTCAGACACAGGTCAAAACAATGAAAATAAATTGTGATGTGGTAATAGTCTGGAGTGAATAGGAAAATTATTCAATCGAAACTTCCTGCAATAAAACCACGTATTTTTATTCGATTTTGAATGATCGATTTGGCATGAATTCAATGACTCTTGCCTACCAAAATGATTTATTTGCATGACAATAAATTTGAAGAAAATAAACCGATACAACGGAGAGCGAAGGACCCGACGTAAGACAAGTGGAAGTCAACAAAGGACACAAACAAACTAATTTACTCACTACAGAACACCATTGGTTAACTACTGTTATCCCCTAACTAGGCCGAATGCAGCCACCATTCAACTATTACTATAGTCTATGAGCTGTCAGGAAAGTTAATTATGCAGTCGTGATGGTTCACGACTCACTATGTTCTTTGTTTTGATCGGAGAATTTCATAGTTAAAATATAAAATTAATGCAACAACTCAGCCATGTCGTTAAATTGGTAGACAGGGTGTCAATAATCATCAGCATACAAGTAAATTGAGAACTATTCAAGTACAAACTACAAACTTTCAGTTATCAGTGGGTACTGTACTGGCTTTCCACCAAGAATATCGGGGTTCAATGTCGGTGAGGACAAATTGTGTGTAGGATTTATCTTCAAGTTTAAACATGAACGTATCGTTCCTTAGCATACCCAAGCTTCTAAATTAGGGTACTTGTGCCCACAGCAAGCAAAATAATGACGTATCACCCATGTACGATGAATTCTGCTTACGTATGTCTGAGTCTACCTTAGGGGTCATGCACATACGTCACACTTGCTATAAAAAATTAGTATCCATAAAAGGGTCAAAACTCATTCAGGGCAGCAAAATTTGTTCATAGAACTCTGGCTACCCCCCCCCCCCAAATAGGGGGTGTGTTTGGGGGGGGTACCCGGAGTACTATAATCAAAATCTCTTACCAGTTTGCACTTATAGACTTTTTAGATTTTATAGCAAGTGTGACTATTATTATTTATTTAGCGTATCGATGGAAAAATGGCAAAAGGACGTAAGTCATGTACCGTTAGTTTTCTCGCATTGTCTTCTCTTTTGTTCTACCATTGTCCCATTAAACACAAAAGCTTGACTTACGTCCTATTGCCATTTTCCATCGGTATGTGTTGCGGGTTACAATACGATACAAATACAAATATTACAAATAGTTAACAATTATTATCACAGTCACAACTATCACAGTTATTTCGATCATAATTGAAGGTCGAGTCTATTTAGCCACTCAATTGCGTCGGGTGTTACTTCATGGATGCCACGGATATTGCCGTGGTATACTCTATGTGTGCATTCTGAAACGATGTGTTCCATTGTCTGAATGACAGCTCCACAGTCACACCCTTGGTCGTTTATGTAGCCCCATTAATGCATGTGGTAGCCACACCTATCATGCCCGGTCCGAATACGATTTAGCGTGACCCAATGGTTTCGAGGTAGGTTGAAACCTGATACTTGCTTAGAGACGTCACCAATTGTGTCGTTGTTGTCGTTCGTCCATTTCATTCACCATCAGTGCGTCGTGTCGAAATTATTTGAAATGAGGTTGATTGCAGTCTTCAGAGCAGGTTTTCTAGATTTGAGTCTTGTAGCTTCGATTAGCTCTTCGTCTTGATGAATGGGTAGCTGTGCGTTTAGTGTGATTTTGTGGTACTCCCTCATCAATGCATTTTGTCTCCGAATATGTGATGGAGCGATGTTAGAAAGCACCGGGAGCCATTCCGTTGGTGTTGATTGCACTGAACCAGTTATTATGCGCAAGGTGTCATTCAGTTGTGTATCAATTTTACTGGTGTGAGCACTGTTGAGCCATACCGGTGAGCAAAATTCCGCTGCTGAAAAGACTAAAGATAAAGCTGATGTGCGCAGTGTCTCTGCGGATGCACCCCACGTTGTTCCACATAGCTTATGGATGATGTTGATACGAGCTTTCACTTTAGCCGCAGTGTTTTCAGCGTGTTTCTTGTACGCCAGCGATCGGTCTAGGATGACCTCAAGATATTTCGGGTGGCAGTTGTGTCTGACTTTTTGACCACAGAATGTCAGGTTCAGTTTGTAATTAGCTTGTTGGTCCACCAGCAAGTGTGACGTCATATGTGGACGATATAAAGAACACTAGATGAAATCCTTCTTCCAGTTTTGCTCTTAGTACATAGATGGCACTACGTGTGTCGTACAACTTATCACTGGTACAGTAAAAACACGTCGGCAATGAAAGGATTTCTCAAAGAAGGAACATAAAGCAGTGAAACTACTTGAATTTAAGGCAGATGACTCTTGTTATTATCATCAACTATCAACTGCTACTATACACGTTTCTTTTTTTGTGTGTCTTGCGATTTCTTAAGACTTAGTGATCCCAAATTCATGATTTGAAATCGGTTTATGGCCCTACGATCTGATCTATAGTTATGGTGCTGCCTTTCGTTGGGTCCTTCATTGACCGCGACTTCTGTTATCTCGTGTAAATTATTTTGTTCGAAAATAATTAAGTTCTAAAATTCATTGAGTACATCTTGCGACTCACATAAATAACAAATAAATTGTAACATTCTAACGATCTGGACTATTTCCTACATGAATTTGTTTCACTCAAAAACAAAGTAACATTTATGGCAACGTTCTATCCAGGATCATAAATAAGAACCGTTGTAATGAAAGGTTATACGCACGCAGGAAAAGGATTTTCTTAATCATAAAGGAGTGAATAAATTTGACTGTGTTGTAAGTGTGTTCAAATTTGTTTTTTTTTTCTTATAAATGACGGTCGCTGTCACTGTCGGTTGTTCTAATATTATGATATTTTAGGCGTTGCTTGGCCATAAATATACATGGAGGGTAAATATGTATACGTGCTCCATTATGCAAGGAATTTGTTTTTGTATGTAGAATTATTCATAACGTTAATTTAAATATAATTGAAAGTCATTGTTCAACTCACTCAACCAATCAGTTTGATTGCACTAGATTGATCAACGTTAATGCTAGGCAGGTACTTTTTGGACCCGTACGAAGTACGAGGGCCTATGCGTTTACCACTACGATTGTGACCAGTAGATTTGAGGAGGGCGAGTAGGGGGAGCATTGATACTTCAGATGCCGAATCTCCAAAAAAATTTTGTCCGTCTGTAAAGACGATCACAACAAAAACCCTTTTTAAAAGAGAAACGTGACGCAAGTCCTCGTCTCTTCTTCCAAAACAACTTATATCGATTTGAGTGACGCAAAAAATTCTTTTGAAATATTTTCATTTTCATGTTATAGTTTTTCTGTTCTTTCAGAAATTTTCAGCGAAAAAAAATATTCAGCGAAAAAAAATTTCAGCGAAAAAAAATTTCGGAGAAAAAATTTCAGTGAAAAAAATTTCCGCCAAAAAAAACTTTCAGCGAAAAAAATTTCATCGAAAATAAGTTACGGCGAAAAAATTTTCAGCGAAAAAAAACTTCCGGCAAAAAAAAAAATTCCGGCGAAAAAAATGATCGTCGAAAAAAAATTTCCTTCGACACGAAACATCTACATATCTTCAACAACAAAAAAATTAAAAAAAAAAATCAATTTTCCCCTTAAATCCTCCCAAAACCCTACAACTTTTCCTTTGGCACCAAACACCTATCTCCAACTCAAAAAAATGTAATTTTCCCTCTAAGTCCATTCCATGCCACCGTCGGCCATTTTTTGGTCACCCTGATATACTACACACCCAACCCATCAACACCAAACATCTATGTCCATCCTAACACAGTCCAAAAATTTTGCTCATATTTGAGCCATACTTTGAATACACTGAATCACACATACAACATATGCTTTTATATGGGCTTTATATGGCGTCTTCTAAGAGCCCTGGCGCCCAAACGAGGCCAGTACTCCCCCTTTTTTAAAATCTCGTATGAAATAAAATGCCCACCCGAAGGTCCCTGCAAAACTTCAAGAAAAGTTATCGAGCCGTTTCGAGCACGAGCCAAAAAAGTTGGTTCTCATACAAATGGCTGTAGGATGTTTCCATTGACTTTGGCTTCTATGGAATGGTACATTTTAATGAAAAAAATATCGATTTCAATCAAAATTTTACGTAAAATCCGAAAAACTAGGCCTCAGAAAGGTACGAAACAGAAAAAAGTCAAAACTTAGCTGTATATATGGTTCCGAAGTCTACGAAAAAAAAATTTCCCAATTTTTTGATCGTATGGGGACTTGTGTCACGGACGCATCGCTACCGCGCGCCCATGATAACTCGAATAAATGTTGACCGATTTTCAAATTTCTTTTCCCCTGAACGTGTCTTTTCCACATAAATCGGTTAAACCCGATTTTTACAAACCATTTTTTCTGCTGAAAGGTAAAAAAAATTGAATACGTAATTGAATTTGGTCGATACCGGTCAAGAACTATCGAAGTTACGGTAGAAAAAGTGGTCAAAGACGGGGTTTTTGTAATGTCGGTTAAACTTTTTGATTGATATCTCTGAAAAATTAGAACCGAAATCGCTCTTCAAGGTTTTGAATGAAATATTTGAGTCTGTCATGATCAATAGTCGGTATATTCCAACTGTCAAAATGACGTTTCAAACGTCAAAGTTCTTGCTCATGCGGCCAGATTTTATTTGTCAATTTTTCTTTTATAACTCAGATGCTAAGATACTAAAAACTTTGACGTTTTAAACGTCATTTTGACAGATGGAGTAGACGATACACGATATTTTGTGGTTTTTCGAGAATATTCCTTGAATGCAGAGGCGTTTGGTGCAGTGTTGTAAAGAAAAAAAAAGAGCAAACTTTTTTGTCCATGGAAACATGGGTCAGTGTCTCCTAAGTTCTCTCGGTCTGTTCTAAAATTGGGCCTAGAACAAAAAAAATTTTGTTTGAAAATTTGTGTGAAAACAATTTCTTTTCTTTGT
The DNA here is from genome assembly GCA_029228625.1 of Pseudolycoriella hygida. Taxonomy (NCBI): domain Eukaryota; kingdom Metazoa; phylum Arthropoda; class Insecta; order Diptera; family Sciaridae; genus Pseudolycoriella; species Pseudolycoriella hygida. The sequence continues at coordinate 27,678,135 of CM055405.1, read as the reverse complement.
TTCAAACTTTTTTTGAATTTTTTTTTTTAATTTTTTAGGGATTTGGAGAGGTCTTTTGCGCCAACGGCGTAAAAGACCACTCGAAATCAAATTTTGTAGTGTGCAAAAGAATTGTAGTAAGGGGCTGCTCATAAAATCCCAATCACAAATACTGGGCAACTTTCACTCACATAGACTAAGGATCGGAGTGAATCGACCCACACCTAACCCACAGTTTGAGCGGGTCGACCCACACCTGACTCACAGTTTTTGCGGGTCGACCCACACCTGACCCACATTTTTAACGGATCGACCCACACCAGACCCACAGATGCAGAAGTCACAGAAATCGTTTTTCTGATCCACAGTTTTAGCGGGTCGACCCACAGTTTTAGAACGCACAGAAAAACGATTTCTGTGACTTCTACAACTGTGGTTCTGGTATGGGTCGATCCGTTAAAAAAGTCGGTCGGGTGTGGGTCGATCCGTTAAAAATGTGGGTTAGGTGTGGGTCGACCCACTCCGATTCTTAACACAGACATTATACCATGTACTGTTACCCCTAAGAAATAGTACAGCATTGTCTGTAATTGTACTTTGTACTTGACAAGCAATTCTGTACTATATTTTAATGCAGAGGCATGACTAGAATCCCACTCGTCAATATACCAAATGAATGAATTAAATGAATGTGAGTAATTAAATAACTACAGCTTTCAGCAATCGATTTTCTAAAAGTCTCCAAACAAACATTTTATGCTCAATGTTAAAGAAAACTTTTCCATATCTTAAAACCATAACTTTATTCTTTGAATTAGCCAAAAGTTTTATTTAAAGCACTGCCAAAGAGTCCAGTTGTTCTATGACTTTGAATCATCAAAGCTCTATAGCCATAGTCAGTGGAATATTTCTTAAGAGCTCGCACGACTCATCTAGTATTACAATCTTTATTCTTTATTCACTGACTGCTAAGTACACAAATTAGCCTTTCGAATGTACCACATTTCCTTATCTTCAGAATAACTTGACCGATTTTGCAAGTCTTCGAACTTAGTCTCTTTACTCTTTGTCAATAGAAATTTTATCCGAGTTATATTGCGTTCGGACAGACGGACGACGGGCAGACAACGTTTTCATTGTTGATTTGGCATATATTAACGATACAATTCCCTAACTTATAGAGTGATTAGCTTAACAAAAAGCTAATAGACTAATGCTTCATACGGATGCAAAAGTGTATACCTTCAATGCAACTTTGGAGAAAGAATAGGTAAACGTTGTTCTCGACAATTGTGTTACTTACAAAGGAAATAAAATAAAGGAAAAACCTAGAAAAATACCGCTCCATAAAGCTTAAAAGTTTATAATCCCTTTGGTGACTAGGTAGACATTTCCGCTGCAACCCAAATAGAACTTTGGTTATAAAAGCCATTGTATGCTCCGCTCACGTATATAAATTATTCAATAAATTTTTTGTTGAAAATTATTTATGCATTGGATTGGTGGTATAACTCGATAAAGAATTCATTTAAAAAAAAGTACTATGCTTCCCGTTGGAATAAATGAATAGAAAACTCTTTTGCTCTAAACGCTGGCATTATGTTTTTAATTCGAAAAATAAACTACTTATTTACCACAAAAAAATACTATTTTGGTTGAATTACTGTGACATATAAATAAACCCTTTTGAAATTGAATTCGTATCCGAATCTAACAATCGATTGTATTTTAAACTCCAATGCATATGAAACGAATATCATGTACAAATGATATGTTCGAAAAGATCCCAAATATTTCGACCCAAAACTAATCTCAAATGACGACGATCCCCAGTATTCAATGCTGAAAAGCTTAAATAAGATTGCCTTCCGCTCATATTGCTTGTTACTCCATATGACTTTTGAAAGTATTTATTGAAGGCGAAAAGCTGAATTTTCAACACAGAGTAGTCGTAGTATAGGATTCTACGTTTCTTCTAAGAAAAATTAACATTTTCATTTGATACAAAAAATAAACTTTCTTTCTCTCATAAAATTAGACCCGTGCGCTGCGCTGGTCGAAAATTCTCGGCAATGCGATGAGAACCAGGAGTCAATGGCAGTCATTGTTCTAATGTCATAATTCGCTTTTCAAATTGACGCTAACTTCAGACTGAACGAATCAAATTGTTTTACAGTGTCATTATCACAAAAGAAATCCATAAAACTGTCAAATGTTGCAGTTTTGACATATTTGCATTCATTTCTTTTGTTTTTAAAATTTAAAACAACGACTTTTGTTTAGCATGAAGTAGGCGACGATGGCGTCTGTTCGAAATTAGCAGCTAAAATTAATTTTTTTTATATTTATTTCGTCAGTGGCCTAGGCCCCCTGACACCTGACAACTTACAATATTATAACATTGACAATGATTCCCTGAAAGAAAAATGATTAGCGATAGCCAGTCGACTAGATTAGCAGATATTTGCACAAGTCGAATAGACCTGGAATTTGTTTTTCAACGTGAGCTTACTATTGACCACAGCGTTAAGCAGTTCTGATCTGACGGTGACCTTAATCGATACAAAACTAACCGTGTCTAAATCGACATAGGGTGAAACCAGTTTTTTGCACGACACTTCTTCAATCGACGCTATTACGTTATTCCTGAGTAGATTTTTTTTATTATTTCAGTTTTTTTACATTTCATTCTACAGTTCATTACACTTAATTGAATCATTTTTTCAGTTATCAGTGACTGAAGTGAACGAAATTCGAGCATTTAATTTTTGAAGCGAAATTATGAGAGAAATGGTATTTCTGAAATTAAATCTGAAAGAAAATTTTAACTCCAAGTCTGGGACCCGAACCCAGAATCTTCACCTAATTTCAGAAATACCATTTCTCTCATTACACTTAACATTTTTTTATCCTATTTGAACATTACATCTAGTAGTCTTAGTTGTTATTCTAGGCATATGTTGTCGTGCAGTTTCCATGTAATCGGCCACCAGGTGATGACATTTTTTTGAACGATAGACTTGGCGTTGTGAACCACAGTGTTTGCTTGCTGGACTGTCATCATTCACAGTTCTTATTCTATTCCATCTATGATGTACCATCAGAAGTGAAGGAAGAATGCCAACCACGTTTCTCTGTCCTTCGTTCTTTTTGCGTTTATCAGCGCTTGGCAACATATGAGTGACGTCATATGTGATGAGTACAGTTTTTTCGTTACGCGTATCGATCAGCGTAACTATCCAATTTATGAAGCTTGGGTCAGCTTAGGGACGTTGTACAGTCTATAATTTCTAAGAGAAAAATTCTCTTGTTCCGGGGCTCGAACCCGGGCCTTCTTGGTGGTAGTCCAGAGCGTTCACCACTGAGTAGATAATTGCTCACTTCTTCTTCGGTAACTGAAAGATGTAATTTGGACACATAAGCAATCTTGTGTGTTTCGATCGGCGATACAATACTTCGGGAGTGGAATCCCTATGCGGTTTAGTAGGTGGGGGACACTTTTTCGACGATTGACGATGAAGTTAGTACCTCGGCGAAGGAACTAGAAGCTGATAGACTTACCGATGGTTCAGTGGGCAACTTCTTTAAAATCTTCGGAATTTTACTTTGGCTCGGTCTGAGCAACATCAGATTTTTTGATTACAGATGTGGTCATCTGGTGCGATGGTGAATAACATAACTAACTGTTGGACATCATTACATTTTTCGGAGCACTGCAAAAATCATTGGCTTTTTTAATGACACGGAACTTGTAGTCGATTTTGCACTTTCTCTTGCTTCGGATGAAATAAGGAGCACGTCGCAAAAATGTCAACTATCAAATTTGCGATGTTTCACTAGAACATAACCTTGCGTAATTAATAAAATATTCAAAATTACAGCTCACATACTGTGAGAGGATAACTATTGCGCAAATAATACATGAATCAGAATTCGAAAAGTTTTAGTTTGAAGGTACAAATTTGCTTAGAAATAACATCGCAAACGAACTTGGAATGCGATGATTTTTCAGAGCAACCTTCATACTCAAACTTATTCAATTCTGATTCATCTCTCACAGTACATGAGCTATAATTTTAAATAATTTGTTATTTCCGCAGAATTCTGTTCTAAAAAAAACATAGTAAATTTAACAGTTCACATTTTTGCAAAGTGCTCTTAAGATACCGTGGCGATAAAAAATCTTTCGCAAAAATGGGATGGGAAAGGGATATAACGGAAAATTTAGCGTTCTTTGGCGGCTACGCCATCGGCTCATTCCATTTCATTTTCGGAGGAGGTTCACTGATCTAAGCTATTCTTCCAATAAAAACTCAATTCACCATTTAAACCCCCAACTATCAAGAAAAATCTAAAGTGCTGTAATATGTTCAATCTTTCTCGAAATACTGTGAGCAAGCATTAGGAAGTATAAGAAGATCAAGAATATTGTTCATTTTGCCCAATGTTTCCCTTGATAATTTCATTTGAATGCCAATTTTCTAAATCGACGACAGCACATTTTCGCTATTGCGAACGAGCCACATGTGAAATTTCGTCTGATGTGTTACACTCCCGTGTGCACGTTCTGATATGTCGTATACATTTTAGCAATCTGTTCAAAATGTCCGATATATCCAATATATATTTAGGTCACTTAGTTCAAATACCAGTTCAATCTTTTAGATTGGTTGCAATTTACAGAAAAATAACACTGATATAAAATTGATGAAAAATCCACAATATCTCTGTGATTTTTGTCGATAATTGGAAGTTTTATTTCCCCTATTTCATCTAAATATAACATGCTGACGAATCGTTAGATGAAACCATACTATAAAGCGACCACGCAGTTAAATAGAGTAATTTAGAACGAATCAGAAAATTATAGAGTTGGTTTTTTCAAATAAACGAAACAAATGTAATAGAAAATGCCAACCACAATGGTGACACCTAGAGTGACAGTTTTTCAATTTTCGCTATGGTTTTTTATATTTTAAGCAAACAACACATCAAGCAAATACGGGTTGTTGAGGAAAGCGACAATTCCATGTCTGCTTTTATATCAACTTGAATATGAAGAACTTTATGACGTTTTTTTGGTTGAATATAACATTATGAAAGAATATTCAATCTCAGCAATCTAAAATTGCTCGTGTGTTTTCTGCTTTATTTTAATATTTTTAATGCTTCGGTACACAATAATTTCAAAATGTCAAGGAAAATGTCCATAATAAGTGATTGGAAATGTACTTGTGAACAAAACGTTATTCTCTTTACACAATAAGCTATTTGTGGTCATGTTTGCTTTCGTTTCAGTGTCCAAAATGAATCAAACTGACGTGACACAATATAAATAAGTAAGAACTTGGTTTTTGTTCAATTCATTTCGTTTACGATTCAGGAGCTGTCACAGTAACAGTAAGCGACGCCCCGTACGTTTTGATTAAAAAGAAAAGTCTGATCATAAGACTGACCTGAGCCCTGTACCATATATTCAATATATCTGTCGAGGTTTTGTGGTCTGTTAATTTTTAGACCCGTACGAAGTACGTAGGTCTGATGCGTTTACTACCACGTTTGTTACATTGCGAATTCGAACCCGGGAGTAAGGGGGAAACTTTTTTTGTTGCCTCCAGATGACAAATCAGCGAAAAAGACAATGTCCGTCTGTCGGTCTGCCCGTCAACACGATAACTTGAGTAAATCTTGACCAATTTTCAAAAACTTTTTTTTCCTGAATGGTAGTCGAAAAATATTCTATGGGATTGAATCTGGGCACTGTCGGCCCAAGGGCCGCCGAGCTAGGGCCGTTTAAGTGGTTTTTGGTCTTTTGCACATAACTCGAGTAAATCTTTTTTGATTTTCATAATTTTTTTTTGTTT
>CM055405.1:27604086-27671792 GCA_029228625.1 Pseudolycoriella hygida | reverse complement strand
CCAATTTTCAAAAACTTTTTTTTCCTGAATGGTAGTCGAAAAATATTCTATGGGATTGAATCTGGGCACTGTCGGCCCAAGGGCCGCCGAGCTAGGGCCGTTTAAGTGGTTTTTGGTCTTTTGCACATAACTCGAGTAAATCTTTTTTGATTTTCATAAATTTTTTTTTGTTTGAAAGATCTGGGCATGACCGAAAATTTGTGGAAGAAACATTTTTCGATTTGAGTCTTTGGACTTAGCTAGGGCACTAAAAAAGAGTCTTTGTTAGGGCCTTACGTGTTTTTGTACATAACTCGAGTAAATCTCTTCCGATTTTCAAAAACTTTTTTTTGTTTGAAAAATCTCGGCACGGCCGACCATTTGTAGAAGAATTGTTGCCTGGGCTTAGGGCTCAAGTGGGCCTCATGTCGGTCCTAAGGTCGGCTCTAACATAAAAAAATGTTTTTTGTTATGTTGCAGAGCAAATTGAGGGAAACATTTTTGTCTATGGAAGTATGTATCCGAGGCATCTACTTAAGGCCCTAGGTCGGCCCTAGCCCAAATAATAGTTTTTTTCTATGTTGACAAAATTGAGGAGAACATTTTTCTCTATTTGGGGGTCAATTTTGTGCGTTCATAGAATTTTTTTACACCGTTACTTCGGACGGGTTTTTCAAAATTGCCCTACGGGCAATTTCCAATACAGTCTAATATGAACGCAATATTTACTTAAATACGTTCCAGTCTTTTCGTAACATCAACTCTGTTTGCAGCATCTATTCTGATACGTCCGGAATTTGATTGCTTTTTCGTTTCGGTGTCTACACGAAAAACGGGAATAGCCGGAATTGCTGTGTGCTGCACATTATAGGTGTAAGATGTATATTATAGCTACATGTTGCAGAAATATAGCTGCGGGTTGTACTTTATGTATCACACAGCTGTATTTATGCAACACGTAGCTGTAATATACATCTTGCAGCTATATCATTATCTAAACAACCATACTTTTGATGAAGTGATAAAATCTGTTGTCTATACTTCCTTACAAATATAAATATTTGAACTGTAGGATGGAACGAAGTGGCGGATAAAATAAGCTGGCGGTTAATTTAAATGAACTGTTCATTTAAACTGACCGCCAGTTCATTTGAACTGACCGCCAGTTCATTTGAACTGACCGCCAGTTCATTTGAACTGACCGCCAGTTCATTTGAACTGACCGCCAGTTCATTTGAACTGACCGCCAGTTCATTTGAACTGACCGCCAGTTCATTTGAACTGACCGCCAGTTCATTTGAACTGACCGCCAGTTCATTTGAACTGACCGCCAGTTCATTTGAACTGACCGCCAGTTCATTTGAACTGACCGCCAGTTCATTTGAACTGACCGCCAGTTCATTTGAACTGACCACCAGTGACCGCCAGTTCATTTCAACTGACCGCCAGTTCATTTGAACTGACCGCCAGTTCATTTGAACTTTGAACTGACCGCCAGTTCATTTGAACTGACCGCCAGTTCATTTGAACTGACCGCCAGTTGATATTCATTCGAACTGACCGCCAGTTGATTGAACTGACCGCCAGTTCATTTGAACTGACCGCCAGTTCATTTGAACTGACCGCCAGTTCATTTGAACTGACCGCCAGTTCATTTGAACTGACCGCCAGTTCATTTGAACTGACCGCCAGTTCATTTGAACTGACCGCCAGTTCATTTGAACTGACCGCCAGTTCATTTAAACTGACCGCCAGTTCATTTAAATTGTTCCGCCAGTTCATTTAAACTGTTCCGCTAGTTCATTTAAACTGTTCCGCTAGTTCATTTAAACTGACCAGTTCAAATAAACTGCCGGTCAGTTCAAATGAACTAAATGAACTAAATTGACTGCCACCTCAGTTAGGTTAACCGCCAGTTCGTTAAAACTGACCGATAGTTCATTTAAACTGACCGCTAGTTCATTTAAACTGACCGCTAGTTCGTTTAAACTGACCACCAGTTCATTTAAATTGACTGCCACCTCAGTTAGAATGACCGCCAAATCGTTAAAACTGACCACTAGTTCGTTGAAACTGACCGCTAGTTCATTTGAACTGACCGGCAGTTTATTTGAACTGACAGGCAGTTCATTTGAACTGACCGCTAGTTCATTTGAACTGACCGCCAGTTCATTTGAACTGACCGCAAGTTCATTTGAACTGACCACAAGTTCATTTGAACTGACCACAAGTTCATTTGAACTGACCGCCTTTTCTTTTGAACTGACCGCCAGTTCATTCGTATCGTCAAATTTGTATAGTTTTTCTTTCAACAAACGAAAGATCTCCAAATACTGGGTCAAATAAATGTAAAATGCATCACACCTATTTCGGTTATTCCCGTTTTTTCAGTGTAAATAAGAGAAAAATGCAAAAAAAATTTGTCCGTCCGTCCATCCGTAAACAAGATAACTCGAATAAATGAAACCGATTTTCAATATTTTTCACCTGAAAGGTAGTACCAAAAGTGGGTTTAGGAGTGCAGATGGGCATTTTTGGACGAAAGGCCGACGAGCCAGGGCCGCCTAAGTGGTTTTGGGACTTTTGTACATAACTCGAGTAAATCTCTTCCGATTTTCAAAAATACTTTTTTCTTCGAAAGGTCTGAGAATTTATCGGGAAATGGAAGAAAATTATTTGACTGAGAGCCCTAACACTGAGTCTCTACTAGGACCCAACGTGTTTTTTCTACATAAATCGGATAAATCTTATCCGATTTTCAAAACAAAATTTTTCCTCAAAGATAACTGAAAAAATGATTACAAGTTAGAATTTGCACAAAATCGGTTAAAAAACTTTCGAAGTTACGGTCGAAAAAGTGATCAAAAACGTGGCCTTAGGTTGGTCCTAAGGTCGGCCCAATTTCTTTTGCTACGTTGTAGAGAAAATTGAACATTTTTGTTCATAGGAGTATATTTGCGAGGCCTCTATTTAGGGCTCTGGATCTGTTGTACTCCAAAAAATTTTTTTTTGAAATTTTTTAAAAAAAAACTTTTTTTCACAGCTGCTTCGGATGGGTTTTTCAATTTAAACTTTTGGCAATTTCAGTACAATTTAATGTCGACGTAATTTCATAATGCAATATTTATTTAAATTCAGTTCGAGTCTTTTTGTAACATCTGTTCTGTTTGCCACATCTATTTCTGATACGTACGGGTTCCTTGCATATGTTTTTTTAAATTTTTTGTGTTTACTACAACTTTTGCTATTACGACTTCAATACAAATTTTATTATTCAAGCTCTTCTTCAACTTTTGATGAGAATTTTTCTACAACTTTTCGCTACAGTTCATGTTTTATTTCTTATTTTGTTAATTTTCTTCTCTTCTTTATGGCGATGTTGTCACCCGATTTTTAAGCCCCCTCCCTCAAAATGGTGTGAAAACAAACTTCAACATCATGGTGAATGCCTAAGTAAGACCTATTCTTTGGAACAACAACTCACCATCTAAAAGTCCCACTTTTGATCACTTTTTTGGCAATACAGCTGTGCACAATAAGAATGACCCGCTGTTTGGAATATCACTGTTTTCTCTATTTTTATGACTTCTACGACTTCTCTCTTTTCGTATGCGATTTCAAATGGCGAAATGAGAGAAGTCAATGAATCATAGAAATAGAGGAAACGGTGATATTTCAAATAGCGGGTCATTCTTATTGTGCACAATTGTACTTCCAGCACAACTTGATCGGTTTTGATCAAACAATTTAGATTGTGAAAGTCTTGTCTATTTTTATGTACAAAATTTCGATGACAATTAGCTCCGAGATTTGTTCATAATATTCGAGAAAAACAAGGACATGGAACGATCACAATATTACAAGTGTCAGAGACAAACTGGGATATCCGACTGCTTAATTTATTTAATTTGATTGTTGTTGAAAACGCTAATTGGAGGTATTAGTCAACTGTAATTATCGTAATCACAATTAGTATTTATCATGTACCTAGAAGCTTTACAATTATAATGAAAGACAAATATTCCAAATACAAAACCTGAAATAATTTCCTACCTTTTCTTCAAATGGTTTTCACTAATATTTCCAAGAAACTTAATTTGCGGTCACAAATTAATTTTATATTCTGTTCTGTAGTAAAACAAACGCAACAAACCCATTCCATTAAAAATTCATCCATTTATCTCGCATTTATCCGTCTAAAAATTAAAATAATAAATTGAATTCTTCAGAAAAAAAAAGAAAAACAAATTTATTCATCACAACACAGAGTGGCGGTGTTTTTATATCTCTCAGGTAGCAAATGAATATTGAATGGGTTTCGTCATGCTGATAAAATATTAAAGAGTTTAATTTCGCTAAAATGTAAACGTAGGAGAAAGAAAATTGTTGAAAAATAATAAGTAAATGTATGATGTGAATAGTGAGCATGATGGGGACATTTTTCTTTAGCAAACGCTTTAGTGTAATGGTAGAATGTTAAAGAAAAACCCTTACTTTCCCATGCAAAGTAATTTTCAAATTCTCTTACGACCTCTCATGTTCAACGTCAATATAAAAATTACTTCCTTATCAACGACCTAGAGCCAATGTCCATTTTCACAAACACGGAAACATTTGAACCTTTAGTGTCCATTTTCTTACTGCTAGTTTTACACTTAGAATACTATCACATAGAATGGCAATTTATGTTATTGAAGTGTCAATAGTGACATGTTGCAGACACGATACATAGATTAGTATTACACTTATTATCGTATGCTCACTATTAAGTTGCGATAGCCATTTTATGTTTTTACCTTTCCTGCCGGTCCGTCTTTCCATCTGTGCACTGCATCTCACTGCACCCAGCTATACCTTTCTGCACCTCACTCCACCTATCTTCTGCACCTATTTTTTATAAGGGTGAGGAAATCTTCACAGACACCCGGTCCTCCTGGACCAAGGTATTGTTGGATTCCTTTCTTCAATGAGCTACCAACTAAAACCTCCTTCCTTACTCTCCATGCTCTCTTCTCCCCGGAACCGTCTCACAGCATTACTTCGGGAAGGGGCTGTGCTTTCGCACTTACTCTCTCAGATCAACTGGCAGTCTCCTTTAATCGTCTCTCCATGCGCTTTGCAGCTTCCCCATTATTTTTGCAGCATCCGAGGCCCGACAGAAACTGTGTCAGTTGGAAGTTAGTCTCTCCTAGTCTAGAGGAAACACTCTGTAGGCATGTTGTTATGTTTGGTAAGAATCTTCCTTCCCTTGTCCGAGGAGTCCCACTCTTGCTGCCACTGTCTCAATGATTCGCCTCTTAATTGTGTCCTAACTGTTTTTGTAGTTTGACCCTCCCTTCTCTGCCTTCTATGACATTCGTTGTCTTCCGTCAGCGTTATGCAAATGAGCGTAGGGCATTGTCCCTGCTATGACACATACTGCTTCTCGGGATATCGTTCGGTATGCGCTTGCGACTCTTATGCTTGGGCTATGTTAAGCCTCCTCGGTTCCTCTTCGTATCTAGCGCCTGTAGCAACTCTGGTGCCCCGTTTGGCATTTTGCTGGTCAGGTGGCTTTCATTGCCTTTTCGTGTTTGTAGTTCACATGACTATTAAAATTTCTTCCCCGTCAATGTTCAAAACGATCCACTCAGTTTTTTTGCAGTTACTGACGAGCATGATCACGGTTTTCTGGTGGGCCAGCTTCAGTTTTGCCGTTGTCATCCAGTTTTCGACAGTTTCTAGCGTCTCTATCGTTACTACCTCCAAATCCATCTTCGACGTTCCGAATACCGTGAGTAACAAGTCGTCGGCAAAAGCAATGGTCTTAGCGTATCCTGACAGTTTCTACCGCAGCGCTGTGTCATACGTTACATTCCACACTACAGCGTTGGTCCTAATATGGATCCCTGTGGTACTCTAGCTTTGATTTCTGCTGTCTTTTTCCTTTCATTAGTATTGTATGTTAGCACTCTTCGTTCGAAATAGATTTCCAGCATTCTGCAGAGGTAATCGGGGACTCTATGGCATGCAACGCCTTTGCTATCTCCATCCAGTTTGCGCTATTAAAGGCATTTCTGATATAAATATCGTCGTTACAGTACTGAAGCGGTTACCCCGTATTCTTTGCTTCCGCGCCTTGTCGGCAATCTCTATGACTTTTTTAATGGCTTCAATCGCCGATCTCCCTTTTCGGAATCAAAATTGATCTTCTGACAGTCCGTGCTCGCCCTCTGTGTATTTCATAGTCTATTCAGAGTCGCGGCTTCCAGCATTTTTCCCAATCCATCCAACAAGCATATAGGTCAATATGATGATGGCTTGTCTGGCGGTTTCCTTGGTTTTGGTATTAGGACAAATTTCTGTTTCTTCCATATTTCAGGAAAATATCCGTCGTCGAGGCATTTCTGCATTGTCAATCTGAGCATGTTAGGCTGCGCGCATGCTGCTGTCTTCAGACCTACATTGGGGATTCCATCTGGTCCTGGCGCCTTCTTATTCTTTGACTTTTTTGCAGCCATCCGGATCTCTTCTGCAGTGATCGGCCGTTTATGTGTGTCTTCCGCTTTATGGTCATAAGAAGTTTGCGGCCATGTGATCTGTTCGTGTTGTGGGAAGAGCCCTCCCACTATGGCACCTAGCCTCTCCGGGCACTTTTCTTTTGGCCCCAATGTACCTTTCATCATCGTCATTACTGTTCTGAACACTTTTCGCCACGAGTTGGCGTCTGCCTCCTGGCACAATCTCTGCCAATAGTCCCTCTTACTCGCCCGAATTGCTCGCTTCATTGCTAATTTTGCATTACGATGTTCCTCGCACCTCACCGCTCTGACGCTCTCGTTTCTGCCCCGTTGCATTCTCCTTCTTGTCTCAAAACAAGCCGCTCGAAAAAGTCTTATTTCGTCGTTCTACCAAAATGACAGTTTTCGTCCATTCCTCGGCTCCATCGTTATTCGCATCACCGCGTCACATGCATTCACTATTTCTTTCGTCAATTCTTCTGCCGATTTCTCTTTGTGGTCGTCTAGATGCACCTTATAAGAGAGATAAAGGGTTGGAGCTCTAGAACTTCTTAATTTCGATCATGATATTTTGAAATTAAGTTGTATTCAACAACATGAGGACATGGTTCGTTTTTTCAAAACTTAGGGCGAAGAATTTTTGGAGTAATTTGAAAAGAAAACTGAAAATCCTTATCCACACAGCGTCGTAAGGAGTTCGTTCTTATGTTTTGATAACTAGATTTATACAAAATATCGTAGCTACTGATGGATTCCATCTCTAACCAGCTCTTAACCTACTTTCGTAAATGTTACACAACCCAGAAGTAAAACTCTAAGCCTCATTTATACCACGCATAAGTCTAAGTATGTGATTTATTGGGTAGCTTTTTTACATTATTCATAATAATGTGTTATTGTGAATTTTAATCCACATTCCGCAACCAATAAATTGAAAGAAAAAATTATGCTTAGAATGGTGATATGCTCAAAAAGTGTCATGATTGATGACATAAAATGAAGCACATTTCTACACATAAGACTGAAAAACTGTGTTGCAAAAAAATCCAGACGGAAAATATGTGCAAATTCTATCAAATCAAAAATGTTTAGATTGTTGGAAGAGGAAGAGGTAGAAAAACAGTTTCTTCTGTACAAAGTCAACTAGCTTGTCGTATCGCATATTTTTTTATAAACGGGACTGTTGGTCTTCTGTCATTTTGATGAACAGCGCATTAAAGGTGTACCCAATTTTCCTATGATCGTATTGAGTTTTCAAGAGTACCGTTTCCTCAACATCACTCCATGCTTTTATGATTTATCTTTTTTTTTCACACAACAAATACAGGAAGCAAATCGTCACAGGGCGAATAACTTCTTAGAATTCTTATGAATAATATTAGCTCACAATGCAGAAAAGTAACATTTTCCAATCAGAGGACAAGTTCTTACAGGTGCAATTGTCTGTATGCTTCATTCTTTTTTTTTTACTTCGAAAGTTGATCTATTTTCGTAATTTATTGTAAGAGAAAAATTTTTTAAAATATTTCGGGCGATTTTCTCAGAAATAGACCAGTACTTCCAAACGATAACATAACAACGGATCTAGAAAGAGCTTCTTTTTGAATAATCGAACAAACGAGGTGTATATAAGGCCGCATATTCGAGATGATTACTCACTCAATATGTGACCACGCTGATATACACATGGTCTTGCGACAAAGGTGCACTGAAAAGGCGTAAACGTCCCAAACAGCTAAACTTTTTGTCGTGGATTGTTAAAATATAGAATGGATAGAAACAAGTCTGCTATAAAAGCGACGAATCTATGCCACATTTCTAAATTAACGCTAAATTTTGATCTATTTCTGAAGAAATCGCCCGAAATATTTTAAAAAATTGCAAGATCAAAGAAACATTGACCGAATTGAAAAAATTATAAGTCTCTGTATTCTAAGTGCCTTAACTGTTACTATGAATTGTTTGCTTACAATTCACGGAAACAACAATATCCGCCAAATATTCCTCTTGTAAAGCGGTCCCAGTAACTGAATAATTATTTCACTCTGTTTCACCCGTGCAAATGCGAAATGATTTATGCCAATTAAGTCCATTGTATGTACCGGTGAAGTTAGTTAATCAAAATATTCTAGTCCCAAATTTCATTTGATAAAAGAAGGCAACATAATTTCAAAATTAGAAGTTGCAATGAAGCCGCAGACAATTGAATTTTCTAATTTTCCCGGAATAGCATAAGATTTATCTACAGTAGCGCAATAATACCTTTTCCGATTCAATATTTCACATTGTTTTCCATTAAAACTTTATACATTTCCATTCTTTTGTATTTCGTATTTATATCTTCCAAGCATTAATATAATAAGTACAAACGAGTAAGGAAACTTTTCATTTCACAGAGATATAAATTTCTATCATATCTCTTCCAACATAATGAAAACTGTGAGGAAAATACAAAAGGAAATTCTTTTTACCGATGGAATACAATGTGAAATTTATTGTCGCATACGAACTTATTTTTCCGGTCAACATAAAACCCGGTGATAACGAATTGGAAATCGGAATTAAAGATGTACAATAAATCATGGCCGGGAAGTTGCAAGGAAATCAGAAAAAAATTGTTGGATTCAAACTTTTATTTGCGGCTGTAAAACGTCTCTTACATCAAACCATAAATTGCATCTAAGGGTTTGTCAGCGAAACAACAATTTTACGACCATCCCCTTCCTCCCTCTCAATTTGTCTTCATCGTGAACTTTTATTTGAACATATTGAAAGGTGTAAGCAGTATTTCAATGAGCTTCTGCACCCTTCTTTTCGCAGTCACACTTTCTCACGCTAATACGAAATGCACTCCCCAGCTCCGCATGACTACTTTATGAACGACTCATAATCAAAATCTTTGGTCTATTGAACATCTGCTATCGACAAGATGTTATCGTTTCGAACTTTAGCAAATAATTAATCGGCTCTATAACTTACCATGCAAATGCTCAATCTCTATCGTCTAAGTTTGAAACTTAAAATAAGAAAGTTGTAAACGCTGCATGCAAGAACATTTTCTCTTGCATTTTCTCAGAAAGTTATTGTAATCAATATTCAAACTCTGATAGTAAACAAACATAATTAAACAACTTCCTCACATGGTGGTTACTTGAGGAATCTTTGGAGCCTTTACCTCGTGTTATCTTGAATATATTATTTCAATAATTTAACCTATAAATACATTAAACGCTGCGATTGGAAATACTAATTCATCCAACAAGTGTTGCAATGTGGCGTTTATCAGGGACGAATCGTTAGATTTCAACGGGTGTACTTCAAAATTATTTATTTAGCGTATGGTAACAATCTCATTTAAATCTTATATTATACTAGTTGGAACCCCCGCCCCTAGGGGCTACGCAGGCTTTATCATTTTCGTATTTAGAGAGCCAAAGCAAATATAATTTTTCGTTTTAAATAATGATGCGTAATGTTTAAGGTCGTTATATCAATTCGTTGATATTGTCGTTAACAATACTAAAATCGGAGTGGGCGCGAAAGGCACTATAAATCAAAATACTTTCTTTGCCGCAAAATTACTCCACTTCACCCGTATACCACTTCCCCCGTATTAAACGTTCACCGTATGCAACGTTCCCCGTATTCAACTTTCCTGGTATTCCTAGCTCCCCGTATTCCACTTCACCCCTATTAAACATTCCACGTCCCCCGTATTCCACCTCCCCCGTATTCCACTTCCCCCGTATTCCCCTTCCACCGTATTCAACGTTCCCCGTATTCCACTTAACTAGTATTCCACTTCCCCCGTTTTTCACTTCCCCCGTATTCCACCTTCCCCGTATTCAACGTTCACCGTATTCAATGTTCACCGTATTCAGCGTTGCGCTTGCTACGTATTCTACTCTGACACTTTGCCAAAGTAACGGGTCAGGGAAAAATCGCCCACCGTATTATCGCCCGGAATGATAATATCGTTCCTGTGATGATAATATTGTTTCCGTGACTATAATATCGCCCGCTGGTACGATAATATCGTTTTTGAAAATATATTATCGCCCGCTGGTTTGATAATATCGTTCTTGGAACGATATTATCGGCCGCTGGTATGATAATATAGTTCTTAGAATGGTAATATAGTCCGGTTGTATGATAATATAGTTCTTGAAATGATATTATCGTCCAGTTGTGTGATATTATAATTTCTGAAACGCTATTATCGTCCGGTAGCAGGATAATATCGTTACTGTGATGATATTGTCGCCCGGTGGTATGATATTATCATTTTTGGAACGATATTATCGCCCGGTGGTATGATAATATCGTTCTTGGAACGATATTATCGCCCAGTGATATGATAATATCGTTGTTGTAACGATATTATCGTCCGGTGGTATAATAATATCGTTCTTGAGACAATATTATCGCCCAGTGTATTATCATTTCTGTGACGATATTATCCTCCTGTGGCACGATATTATCATTCTTGAAACGATATTATCGTCCGCTGGCATGATATTATAATTTCTGAAATAATAATATCGCCCGCTGGCACGATATTATTGTTTTTGGTACGAAAATACGGTGGGCGATTTTTCCCGTTCCCAAAGTAACCGATGGTCTGTCTCTCTTATACCTTCCCCAAACTTCTAAAGCCATCAAAATTGACCACATGTCCACATGTCCGACATTTTCGAAGAAACCAACGCCGTATCTCCCATACATACGAAGATACGTTTAAAAACTGATTTGACCCAAATTTTTCCAATTTTGGCCATTTGTCACCGATTCTACTAACAAAACTCTGAGACTTTGTCGAAGAAACCAACGCCGTATTTTCCATGCATACGAAGATACGTTTGAAAACTGATTTCACCCAAATTTCAATCTAATTCTTGACTGACTTTTGGCCGATTTTCAATTTTGACCCGTTTTTTACCCAACACTCCCTTTTTTCAGAACAATATCCCATCCGAAACATGTTTTCTCGACGTTTTGGACCATCCCTGGCAACATATCAAAAATTAATTTTTCAGTAATTTTCGGGCAGCGGAGCTAATTTTCGTCCATTTTTCCCTCCTTTGATCGACGCTGGACACCGAGCCGCTCAACCAATTTTCTTAAACTCGGTTGCGCTTCACACTGTCAAAACTTTTCATTTGACACCTCACTGGCCTCATTCCGGCAAATACCGGCCGAGATATAGGTTAATAAGTGCTCCCGTTCTGGACAAAATCGCTGAAAAATGGCCTATATCTCGGGAATGGGAAACTTTTTCACCCAACATTGTTCAGCAATTTCGTTGCCCAAGCACAGTTGGCACTCAAAAATTATCTCTACTTTGCCCAACAGCAAAAGTTCCCTAACACCAAAATGAGGAAACCCCGAAATTTGAACAGTTTTCGCTGCCTAGCTCCTCTTTTCGACGTTTATAATTAGTAATATCAATTCTTCATCTAATACTCGTACTGGTTTCTATATTGAAATGCACTGTTCATTCTTATATTTGATGCAAACTGGCAACCGAATTTGATGACACTTTCGTCTTGTGCAGACCACTCTACTGGCTGTCATCTGTTCACGTTCAATTTGTTCACAGTCGCTGGTTGTATCAGTGTGGATTTAGGTTGCGTCGCTGGAGAGGTCAGTATCGAACACATGAATACACAAATTTTTCAGTTGGCAATGTTTGACGACATCTTTTCAAATTTTTTTAGTTTTCTGTCTTGTGCGGCGTTTCGGGAGCGAGCTACGAAAATACACAATTTATGAAGCTTGTGTGAGGTTAGGGACTATCCTTATAACTGTTAGTCGCAGAAAAATCGTAGACGTCACGGGAATCGAACTCGTGTTTTCTGCGTTCCGTATTTCAAACTGATAAACTGAAAATCGAAGGTTTAAAGTTCAAAAGATGATTTGAAGTTATATAACGCATCGAGAGAATCGTATCCCTCGCTGCGCTCTAATTGCAAACTTCACTCTTACAAAGTACAGTGCCATTTACTTGTTAACGAATTTTTTATTGTTTTCCCTTAAATTCATCTTCCCCCTTAAGAGATTCGTAGTGATTGAAAATATTACTTATGCGATTCGCACATCACTAACACACTAAGTATATCAAACCAAAATGGCAGCAACACATCACTAATACGTCATCTACAACACTCATACATCAAAAATAAATCAAATTTATCATGTATAACTGTGCTGGCGATGTCCTGTTGTTATACTGGTGGTGTACTGATGTGGATGTGATGTGAATTTGATGGAACCAAACACGCAATTCATATCATGAACACACCAAATATACGACACCGAAACAACAACAACATATCACTAATACAACACTTATAACACTCACACATCAAAAATACATCAAAAATAGATAGAATATGCATCGAATGTACATCAAATTTTCATAAAACTTACATAAAAATTAACATTTTGAAAATTACTGTTCTGAAGTAAACTCTTGTTACTAATAACGATTTCCTTTTTAGTGTCTACAATACAGTTACATTTGTGTGGACAGAATTGTATACTTTGAATATCACTTGGTCCTCTCGACACAATCAACTCAGAGTCAAAACTATTGACCTTTTGAAGTTGGAGTTGTAATCAAAACTTTGAAATTCAAATGCAAATTTTCGTTGCAACTGATGCCAAATTAAACTCCTGCTACTGACCGCATTTCTTTCATGTTATGGTCACTACAAAACGAGACGGAAGTCTTCCAATTAAAGAATCCTAAACACAAAACTCTTAATTGCCATCAAATTTCCTTTAACTTTCTGTTCGCAAATTTCAACTGCAATTCATCTGTATTTTGATTTATAATGTACACACAAAAACTTTTTGGAGAGTCGGAAGAGTTTTCGAATAACAAAAATTGTAAAAATATGTTCATTGAAACTGTATACAATGTTATTCCATAATTTGCAGCTGTTATTGAAAGTTTAAACTTTACATAGAAACTTCGGCATTTCGATTCAAACTAATTCGAAAACTACCATCATCTATAATGCCATCTACTACTTGGATATTTTATCGCTTTATGCGATATACAAATTTAGCATAAAATCACCAGACGTGTATACAACTATGCAAATGCAAGTTACCTTTTCTAAGTATGAAATGTGAGAAAACATATTTTCAAATAAACAAATTTTGGTCATGCTTTTGCTACATGTCGAAAATGTAAGGTAACATAATATCAAATTTAGGTATGCCGTACATTTGTGTGTATATAGTCAACATTTAGTAGCGATAAGGTCTTAAAAGAAGTGCTATGTTACAAGGGATGGAATGGAAACACTCTCTGACATTACACAAGCTACTGAGCTTGAGGGAACTTTAGGGCATTACTTGCTGGAAAAATACAAGATTTGTTTGTCACGGGGATCGAGAGCGAACCATTTTGGTGGAAGGCCGTTAAATAACTATGACTGACCTTACCTTATGGTAATGTTGTACGATTGTTGTATAAATGCACATAGCATTGATTTATTAGCGACTAAAACAACAAAATCGCTTATGCAACATTTAAGCAGCAGTTAAAGGCTGCTCATAAATGACGTTACTACCTAGGAGTAGGGTGAAGGTCTGGCAAAACGTGACGATCTATAGAAATTCAGGTCAGATGTAGCTTAGAGGTGAATGGTCATACCATATTTAGTGCCCATTTTTTTCTAAAAAATACCCAGCCTATGCCCAGGACTTTTAACCCCACCCCATGCCTATGCACAAGATTTATTGGTAAGGTACAAGTTGTAGAGCTAAAGAGTTTACACTATGTACTACAGAGCCATCTGGCGGAAATTTTTCAACAAATGAAAATTTGTATGGGAAAAGTGACACTTTTGTGTAACGTTTTTCTCTTAAAGTCTTGAATGCAAACCAATACTTATCTGCCGTAATTTGCATAAAGACATGTCCTACAAATAAAACAAAAGAACTTTTTGAGTTGATACATTTGCAAATATTTGTAAGGTCAAATCACAATAAAGTTGGCGGTCATTTTTGTTTGAAATTATCATCTCAAATTTTTTTTATCAATTTCTGACTCGTAGAAAATGTTCCTTTAGAAATAGGTAAAGTATATAATGATTACAGAAACAATGGTTTGCATTCAAGACTTAAAGAGAAAAACGTTACACAAAAGTGTCACATTTCCCATGCAAACTTACATTAATTGAAAAACTTCCGCCAGATGGGTCTTTAGTAAGTAGTGTAAACTCTGATCAATTTCACAACTTTTTCAATATCGGTTGCAACTCAATATACGATTTATTACAGAATTTCTAATTTATTATTATTTATTTATTACAGCAATATCAAATTATGAATTTTCAGACGCAAAAACATAATGACCGAAATGTTCTCCCCTGCTCCATATCACAAAGAGGACCAACATAGTTTCTCGAAGAAATCCTAAAACTGTTTTCCCTAAAATGTAATTCTCACCAAAGGCAAAGCCCTTAAGAAGCAAATTTCTAACTGCCATAGTTTTATGGATATGAATCATCCCTCCCGATTCTAGAAGTGGTCATATCCCATGATTTGGTCATTTTTCCCTAAAATCCTAAAACACGTGTTCTCTAAAATTTTATCCACTACAAATTAACTTTTGGAAGCAACTTTCTAACTTTCATTGTTCTGGCCCAATTCTAGAAGTGGTAATATTCCAGAATTGAGCCATTTTCTCCCAAAACACGTGTTCTCTAAAATTTTATTCCCTACATCATTGCCTTTGACAATGAAATGCTTTTTTTTGACAAAATGGACAATTTCCGTGCTTTACTTGCTGAGATATTCGCGAAAAAGTTTCACCGAACTACGAAAATCCATGCTATCCAATCTCCGGAACTACTTGACCGATTTTGCTCATCTTCGAACTTGAATCATGGGACATTATATGTACCTTACAGGGAAAAACAAGTTTAGGGACGGACGGACGAACGGAAAATTTGTTTATTGCTGATGTGTAACGTGACGGTGTTCCACCGCACGTTCCATATTCATATTAGAATAAATACATAATATACATAAACAAATAATTCAAATCAACCCGCGCATCACGTTATTCACGCCAGTAGGGACCTCTGTTAAAAATAAATTGTACAAAATAACGACTATATCGATATTCGTAATTTCAAATTAACGGGTCGGAAGACCGCTCGAATTTACATATAAAAGAGATTTAAGTGGGGGGAGATCAGCTCAGATGAGGATCTCAAATTAATTTTATATACATTCTTGATTTAAAGATAGTTGAAGAAAAACGTATTTAAATTCTTGATCTAAACATAGTTGAAGAAAGAGGTATTTATTTCTAACGTGATCAGAGAAATAAATTCTAGATCACGACGTTCTTAAAAACATCCAATTGTTCAAATATCATAATAGTAAAATATAAAATATAGACCAAAGTGGTCAGAAATTGTTATTATCATCTTCGTTGAATAAAAGCAACATCAATCGCAATAAACGTTTGGTTATCATTTTAATCGCATATATTTGGGATCAATCATCATCCGATAGTTGTACATTGGTAATAATTAGAGATACGAGATAAGAAGAATATCGCTATCGCACATCTTATTTCACCCCGATTCATGCTAGACGTGATGCGTGCATTCTGCTAGAAGGAAAATTTACATATATTGGGTTATTCATTTCATTGGTCAATTATCATTAGAAGAGCTGCTCCATCGTTGTATCAAGAGGAGAAATCGTGAGTTGTATGAAGAAAGTTGCCGTTAAGTCGTTAGAATTATACTTATTCTCTTATTGTAAAGCGTGAATAACGGACGAGACTTATTTTATAACTTATTCCATAACTCGTTCTAAATATTATTCATTCATTTATTTGAATTGAATAATACATTGCGAATGTTTCCTTTCTTCCTGTCGAGCCAGGGAAGATAAAAGGGATTCATTTCAGATGTTACGATAAACGTATAGGACCTTTGTACTTCGTACGGGTGCAATAACAAAAAAGTCATGTGGGCAGCCATCCCCATGGTCACATTTCTATAAAAACTCCTCTTGCCCAGGGCAGCCACTCATTTCTAAAAAAATGAAAGGCATTAATGTGTGAAAGCTTTTCACTTATTATCGACTTGGCACCAGCCTGCCTCCCTGAGTAATCACAAAAAAATTGTTGAATTTGTATGGGAGCTGTAACAAAGGCGGCTGGTGTTGAAATTCTGCCTACCCCCAAATGAAAGGTGTCACTATTAGTCCTAATTTCCATCGATATCAATTTGACACCAGCCTGCCTCCTTGAGGTCTAGTTCAAAGGATAAAGAATCCGTATGGGAGCTATAAGAAGGCAGGCAGGTCTAAAAAATCTTGTTTGTGCCGAATGAAGCTATTAGTGAAAAACAATGTTTACGTAATCATCAACCTGACACCTGCCTGCCACGCTGAGTTTGAGCTCTGGGAATCCTGGACTTATAATTGGGATTTGGTAAGGTGGGTCAAAATTCTGCTTGAGCCAAACGAGAGGTGTTAATGTCAGGTATAATCCCACTTGTGCTCAACTTGACACCAGCCTCCCTCCTTGAGTTCTAGCTCAAGGAATGAAAAATCCGTATGGGAGCTCTAAGGAGGCAGGCTGGTGTCAAAAAACTCCTTGTCCCCAATGAATGGCATTAGTGCATGAACTTGACACCAGCTTGCCTCCTGAGTTGCTAACTCAAAGACAATATTTTCTTTATTGGAGCTATAAGAAGGCAGGCTTGTGCTAATATTCTGATTGGGACCAATGAAATGTATAACTGTAAAATGGCATTTCCATAAATATGAATATGACACTAGACTGCCTCTTCGGAATCAAGCGAGTGAGACAACGCTCATACACCATTTTATCCAACAACTACACGACATTAACTTATCAACTTATTAAGTTGATCAAACATCAATGGCATGACTGGACTTTAATAAAGCATGCACACAAGACACAACAATTATACAACATTTTGCTCATCACATTTTGTAACCAAATCATTTCACACAATGTAAAAATCATATAAGAATAGCACAATATGGCTGGATCAATATTCTTAATACCCTGGCAGTTTGTATACCAACAAGCCTGTCTAATATTATGCCAGAGAACAGTGTAAATACCAAATTTAAATATAATTTGCGATTAAATGGCATGATATCAACACTGAATCATTTGACTAGACAAAGTATTGTAATTAATGTTCTCCCAACTTTCGTTCGGATTTGCATAATGCTTGTCGATGTAAACGATAAAATAATAACACATTGTTCCTGCTTACTCTATAATTCCAGATTCCGGCCTAATCAAATGCGGTTATACTCATTGGCACAGACCAGCGAAACTAGCCGCATCCGCATGGTACATAAACATTTATATACATTGAACCGGGATACGGAAAGTTTTACCAACGACCACATTATATCTCCACCATACCACCCAGTTCCATTTTAGGTACCGTGAAAATTTTAATTGATTCGTTACACTGTCACGGTTGGTAAAATAAACTAATTAAAAAGTTACACCGGGATTACTTTGTTTGTATTACGAAAACTATAGCCAACGTATAAAACGTAATGCTTTTCAGTTGAATTCAAAAATTAATCAAAATCATCAGTTTAAAATGTAATGCTACAAAATTGCGTGATGAAAAAAAATAGCCAACAAAATTAGTATTAAAATTATCTCTATGGTTGGGTAGTGCATTTTCCCCCGTGTATGGGTCATAGGCAGCTTGCAAAAAATTAATATTCGCATAGTACACAATAACGTAACAAATTAGTGACGACACGATTTCGTTGTTTGCATGACGAGGCTCTAAAATGATTATGTTAATTTGTGTGCACATGGTTGATTTTACTGTGCATAATTGAACGGTGTTAAATGTCAACAAACGATGTTGAAATAACATTAAAGTTATTATTGAAATATTTCATGTCGACGCTAACATGACAACCATCACTTTAATGCAAGCGAATAAAACTTTTTCATATGCGAAAAATATTAATTCAAATATTGCGCGTAAAATATTTTAATGCTAACTTTGGCGAGCTTTAGTGGATATTTATAGTGTAGTGTCGATAAAGATTTTATCGAGGAAAATTTGATGGAAAATGATTATGAAAGTATCATTTTTCTATACAATTCTGTATATACTGAAACTAACGACATCATCGACGTTGGATCTCTACAAAAATGCAAGGCTTGGTTCAAGGATAATTCAAACGCGTTATGGTCGGCTGCAGGGATTGGTCGTCCCATTGGAAAATTACAAATTTTTACGACCTATTGAGGCATATCTTGGAGTGCCATACGCTACACCACCAACTAAATCAAATAGGTAAGTCCTTTGTTAGATGAAGTCTTTTGTTGTAACAATGCTGTGACGAGGATTTTGTTCTTTTAACTAAAATACGCAATTCCAAGAATTGTATTTATCTATGAAATCTCTCACTGAAATTCCTATTATATGAGCAACAAAAGCGAACCAAACCTTTCAATGGCACAATAAAGGGACTCCATACCTGGATAACCATCCCACAATTGTGATGCAACTCAAACGCCCGAGTGAAAAAAAAAACAACAAAAGTAATGTGTTTTACTTTGATGCCTTACACCAGACCCGTACGCTCCGTATCAAAATCTTGCCTGATGGTAAAATCTTCTCTCTTTCTCTAGAAAGAATTTTTCCAACAAAATACTACAGGGACTGAGTCCTTACATTGTGCAACTAATCATTTTATCAGCAGGTCCCAATTAACACAATTCTTTCAATTAAAAAATCGGACGTCTTACGGAAAAGCTTTCAAGAGCTTCTCTTGCCGAAGCTTTACCGATAGAAGTCCGATTTTGTCACGTTAAAAACATTCTTAACAAGAGAACGCTCTTAACGTCATCTACTTCCGATTCTTGTCATGAAATCAATTTTTAGTTTTGGCGGGGCTTTTCAAATCGAATGAATAACAGTAGCTATGAAACATAACACGAATCAACTATTTTGTACGTAAAATTTCAGGCCAACGATTTTATATGGAAGTGAAAGTTGGGTGGACTGCGGATACCTTGTGCATGACCTGGAGGTTTCTCATATGAAGGTTCTTAGGAGCATAGCAAAGGTTAATAGAAGGAAGCAGTGTGATGATCATATCAGAAATGGCGACATCAGGGAAAATTTAGGGGTTACGTCAGTGGAAGAGGCGGCAAAGGCTAGTCGTCTGCGGTGGTACGGGCACGTTCAGAGGATGGGTAATAGCAGGCTACCAGAGAGGATTTTGAATGCACAGGTCCCGGGTGTACGCCCCTGGGGTAGACCAAGGAGAAGGTTTATAGACTCAATTAAATCAGATTTAGGAGTTAGGGGGTTTTCACTAGGCGAACAAACCATCTCCTTGGCACAGGATAGGAGGGTATGGAGAAGGGTGGTCCATGACCACTGGGTCTATAAAGTTTGATGATGATGATGATGATGATGATGATGATGATGATGATGATGATGATGATGATGCAAAATTTGCAGCGCAGAAACCCTTTTCTTTGCAAAAGGAATAATTTTGCAATTGAAGAAACGATGGAAAGTTTTACACTGACACTAACACAAACTAAATGTATTCATTCGCATTGAAAAG
This sequence comes from Pseudolycoriella hygida, assembly GCA_029228625.1. Taxonomy (NCBI): domain Eukaryota; kingdom Metazoa; phylum Arthropoda; class Insecta; order Diptera; family Sciaridae; genus Pseudolycoriella; species Pseudolycoriella hygida. The sequence continues at coordinate 27,651,678 of CM055405.1, read as the reverse complement.
CCGCATCGAGACTGAAAATAACGGCGTTTTCTTGTTAAGAAAATTTTTTTATTCTTATGATGGTGCTCATAGCGAACTTGGTTTTAGCGAACTTGAAACTGATTTCGAAAGGCTTCGAACAAATACTTCATCTTACCTGAACCTGACCTGAGCGTTCACGTTACTTCAGATCAGGTTTCAAATTATAATTCAGATTCAGGTCAACATCAGTTTCAAGTCAACCTGAACCTGAACAGGTTGACCTTAACCTGAACAGGTTGACCTGAACCCGCACAGGTTGACCTGAACCTGCTCCTGGTCATTTTCTTTGACATAAGCCGACGCCGCACTAAATTCGTGGATTGTAAACAATTTTCTATAGGCCATTCTCAACGAAAAGTGCGAACGTAACGTAACGTCGATATCATGAACTAAAGATAGTCTGTTCCAAATGTTAAAATTCTCAAATAAGTTAGTCTGCTTCAAATGTCAAGTGTATGGAATGTGCTGCCATCTATTTTCGTTAAAAACTGCATATAAGGCATGTACAGAGAGCCGTTGTGTTCTCTACTGTAAAGTCACTTGAATGTAGTGGCATTTGCATATAAGTGTTTGTTTGCCCTACATCAGAAACAAAAGAAATACAAATGCAACGGCTCTCTCAACATGCCTTATCAAATTAATTTACAACGCAAAACTAAACCACTCATATGTTTCATAATATGAAAACTGAATACGGATGAACATGAAACAACTTTCTTAATAGACGATGGAATAAGTTACTTGTTGAACCACATCTAACAATGAAATTAATTGATGGCGCTGCTGTCAGTCGGTGACACTCTTTATATCGAACCGTAATCAGCTATAGAAAATGAAGAGGTGGCGACACCGTTTCATCGATTTCATAGCCATCATCCATCAACATATTGCTTCCATTTTCACAGGAGCGAAGCTCTCAAATGATTTGCATTAAACACATTCATGTCACAGAGAACGGCTAAATCTTGTCGTATGAGTCATCATTTGTTTGTTTATTTGGGACATTTTTTCACTCGGGTCACAAAAAGAAACCCAAAAGCCCGCAGTAATATCATTCAAAAATCTTATATGTCACATTTGTAACAAATGGTAGCCACTAGTTTATTGTTGTCTGGTTAGTTTCGATGACAATAACTCTTGAAACTCTTCTTAAGTAAAATCTTTTCTTTAATTTAATTGGATCAAAAATACTCTGAATGGGAATATGAAAATCAGTGCCCGTGGACACTCTCTCCATTTTTATGAAAATATGATACTTTTGCTTTTCCTGATTGAATTACACAAAATTTCGTTAGCAACTGGCACACAGGAAAAATAATCGCATTAATCAATTATTTTGTTACATTAGTGAACTATATGTGTGCAAAGGAAAACAGAAATGAATTTTCTCGTAAATACATAAAATAGTCGTAAACATAAAAATATCTGGCAGCAACAAAGATAATAAATAAAATTAGTTTTTCATATGAGTGTTCTAATCAAAATCATGCTGGATGTGTAGTGGTCTTAATGCAAAGCCTTTGCATGAAAGTTCCTGGTCATTTATAGAGAAAGTAAACAAATTATTTAGCTCATGCTCCTTGTATTAGTCATAATATGTTGTATTGAATGAACAGAAATCTACCCACAACAGTCTTGTTTTTCATATTATGAAAAGACCAGAAAAAAATGTCACTAAAGATATTTTTGAACCTGCAAACCTCACAGACTCGCAAACCGATTTTATTTACTTATAAATAGTTATGAATTGTGTGAAGTTAGTCCAGGGGCGTGACAGTCTCTTGTTTCGAACTTTGCAAGTAATATTCAGCTTGAAGTTAGCTGCAGTTGCAACCGAAGCTGACTTCATTGCAAAAAAATCAGCTGTTTTTTTAACTTTCCAATGAAGTCAGCTGATTTTGGTAAATTTATGAATGAAATCAGCTGATGTTGTTTGCAATGAAGTTAGCTTCGGTCACAACTGCAGCTAACTCAGGGGCGTGACAGTCTTTTATTTTGATATTTGCAAGTAATACTAACGTGAAGTTGGCGGCAGTTGCGACCAAAGCTAACTTCACTGCAAACAAAATCAGCTGATTTTTGAACTTTTCAATGACGACGTCAGCTTATTTTGCTAAATTTATGAATGAAATCAGCTGATTTTGTTTGCAATTAAGTTAGCTACGATCGTAACTGCAGCTAACTTCAAGTTTAGTATTACTTGCAAAGAACATAACAAAAGACTGTCACGCCCCTGAGTTAGTCTCAGTTAGTTGGGTGAGGTGGGAAATCGCTAACCATGATGGAGGAATGGGCTACAGAATTACTGAGCAAGGGTACGCCATCAAGCGGGTATCATTGGGCACTGTGGACTGGGCAAGCACCTGGCTAAAATGGAATTCCAATTGCACCCGTGACCTCGGTGAGAAGGCAGACGCTCACTTTATATGTAAATGCCCGAAGTGTGCCCTTTCGAAGCATCAAATGATTTATTTTCTGCTAGGTAACTTCTAATGCTTTTGCATTTAGAGTCGAAAGTTGCCATTGTCAACCATGAAGACTAAAATTAAAATGGTTTAGTCATGAAAATCTGAATCGTACGTTAGATAACTTGCGATAAAAATGATATCAACACAATCCCGAAACTCGACTAAAAACATGACCCAAGCCCGAATCAATTTGTTGGGTCGCGTTTTTGAATTAATTTTTTTTCGGATCGGGTCGGGTTTTCATTTTTTTGGGTCGGGTCGGGTTTGAAGACTTCAACCAACAAAACTCGACCCGAACCGAAGAAATATTCACTCAATTATTTTCTCAAAATTGAGTCTAAGAAACGCTTTTTGGAAAAGTTCAGGCTGTGGTCAAAGTTACGGGTTTGGTTCGGGTTTGAAATTTTCATTTTAGTTCGGGCTCGGTTCGGGTCGTGTTTGATTTTTATTTTCGGGTCCCATTTGGAAAAAAGATCGACCAGCACACCTCTAACCCACACTTAAACTGAACTTTTCATCCCTAACAGGAATTTTCGACAAACGAACTCTCCTCCAGCTACTAGAAACTTCACACTCGCTAAAAATACGTATTTCATGCGTAAGGAAAGCTAATATTAATGTCAACTCTGAGACCCATTCTACATCACATGCGAGTAAAAATACGAAAAACATCCTATTGGATATATCGAGATAACTACGTAGTTACTTAAGCTTTTGATATATACTTGTATTCGCCAGGATTTACGAGGCCCATTAGACATTAACTTCTTTTTGTGTTGGATGAACCGAACGAGAATGGAAGATGAAAAAGATGACTAAATATGTATCGCAGATTTGTAGCAAGAAAAAAACTTCATCACCCAAGTTTTATTAACCCACTCACACTCTACCATAGAACTTTTCCAAGGGAATTTTTCCTTTATTGCTCAGGGTTAACAAAGTTGAAGCTAAAGTCGAAACGGAAACTTTTCTTTTCTTTGGTTGGCGAAAAACTGGCATTGGTCATAATAGTTTCTGACAGGTTTTTATTATACGTTTCATTATTGGAACACATTTTTCATTTCCAAATGTTATATGGTGAACGGTTTGTATCAGAATTATCTGAAAAATAAAATTTTTTCGATAGGAGAAAGTAATTGAATGGTTGAAAGATGTGTTTAAAAGTTTTCACAACAGAAGTTTTTAATTGTCTTGTTTAATTTTTCTTTTTTGCCTTTTATCGCTTGTCGGTTTAAGAAATTCCCGGCTGTTATTTCTTGAAGCATTTGATGGTTTTTAATTAAGCTTTAAAAAGCAAATTCTTAGATTTCAATAAGGAAATTCCCTGTAAAGGCACGTTGAGTTTATTAATTTGTATCTACATATTTGTACCTCTCTATTTGAAAAAGAAACAACGATATCTAATAGAAAGAATTGATCAGTAAGGAACGTATTTTGCATCTTTTTCACTCTTACTACATAGTCCTTAAAAATTGAGACAAAATATACCGTTCCTTACATTACAACACATCTACTTCTACATCACAAGTGAATTTGCTTGCGTTCACCATTGTTTTCCATACAAACTGGTAACTTTTTTATAAAAGTGAACGAAAATACACTTGCGTACGTATTCAGTTTCTATAGCATTTACATTGTTTACAACGGTAGAATGAGCCTTTGAGAATGAGAACGTGGAATGAGCCTTTGACATCTTCTAAAACATTCGATCAGGTAATTTTATAATTTATTCACAATACGTTATCTTGTCTCTCTTTCTCTACTCTTAGACTCTGGTCGTTTTATAGGTCCAATCTTCAATATCATGTTAAATTACTGTTCGACATAAGAATCCAGACTAAAATGGTTTTAACCTTTTGCAAATGTTAAACATATGTAAGACCAATTTTTTTTAAGTCCGACCCTTCCAACAATATTGTGGAACATAAAAACTTTGTAGCTGCTGTAGTTTAATAGATACAGCTAGAGTGTAATGTAGGCAGCGCTGGAATTTGTGTATACATCAGTTGTCATTAAATTTTGCGTTTGAATAGTTTTCTTGTTTACAAAACAGGTTTTGTAACTACATTTTGCTCAAACATGCGAAACAGTCGAAATTAAGACGCAAAGTTAATGAACGCCTTGTGTAATAGCTCTACAAAATAGATGTGGCAAACAGAAAAAGACTCGAGCGTATAAAATGTATATAAACGAACGTATACGGGTATTTCCATTGGGAAATGTAACGTAGGGAACGTTCGGATCTCATTAAGTATACACACCGCGATTTTTATCACGTAACATTTTTTCCCTTGTAAATCGCATATGGCCAACAACTTTCTAGAAAATTGTAAGACTGTATCTCATTCATCGAATTTTTTGTTGAAAAACTCATAGTTGGGAAGACTTTTTGATTTTAATTTTAGGTAAATCGTTATTTTTGAAATCTAAAAGTTATTCCAGGTTGTTGCCTGAGTCCTTAAGAAAAGAAAAGAAAAGAAACAGTAGGACGTTCATCGATTGGGTGAAAAGTGGTCAGATATGACCCGAACGAGACGAAACTCTTCAGAGCGATGGCGGGGGTCCAAATTTGAGTTTCAAAATTTTTCAAAGGTATTTTCGGAATCGAGGGGACCCCTAGATCTTAACTCTTGCAGGGGAGATGAAAAAAAAAAAAATAAAAGGTCAAAAACGCTCCACCCTACGTTTACATTTTATCCAACTACACTGTGGAACTACCAATGAGGAATCAATCCATTGTTTTAACTATCATGGGCGCGCAGTAGCGATGCGCCTGTGACGCAGGTCCCAATACGATCAAAAAATTAAGAAAATTTTTTTTCGTAGACGGCGGAACCATATATACAGCTAAGTTTTGACTTTTTACCCTTGTGTTGTACCCCCTGAGTTTTTCGGATTCTACGTAAAATTTTGATTGAAATCGTCATTTTACTCTCTAAAATCGGTCCAGTAAATCCGACGATATGACCTTTAGAAAATCGTCATTTTCCATACAAAATGTGCTATTTCATAGAAGTCAAAGTTAATGGAAACATTTTACGTTAGTTAGTGGGTTAGTTCCAGGTGGGCATTCTACGCTATATGAGACTTTAAAAAAAGGGGGATACCGGCCTCGTTTGGGCGACACGGCTCTTGAAGGCGCCATATCAAGCCCATGTAAAATAATGTGTGTGTGAGTGTATTCAAAGTATGGGTCAAATATGAGCAAAATTTTTGGACTGTGTTAGGATGGAGATAGATGTTTGGTGTCAATGGAAAAGTTACTGGGTTGAGCGTGTAGTGTGTCAGGGTGACCAACAAAATGGCGGACGGTGGTATGGGACGCATTTAGGGAGAAAATTGTTTTTTTTTTGTTTATTTCATCTTCAAGGATGTTTCGTGTCAAAGGAAATTTTTTTTCGCCGGAGATTTTTTTCGCCTAAATTTTTTTCGCCGGAAAATTTTTTTCGCTAAAAAATTTTTTCGCCGAATGTTGTTTTCGCTGAAAAGTTTTTCGCCGGAAAATTTTGTCGCCGAATTTTTTTCGCGAAAATTTTTCGACAAAAATTTTCGGCCGGAAATTTTTTCACCGAAATTTGTTTTCGCCGAATGGGTTCGCGGATATTTTTTTCGCTGAAAATTTTTTCATCGAAATTTTTTTTCGCTGAAAACTTTTTTTCACCGGAAATTTTTTCTTCAAAATTTGTTTTCTCCTTTCTTCCAAAACTACTGATATCACAATAAAAACTCTTTTTAAAAGGGAAACGTGATGCAAGTCCCCGTCTCTTCTTCCAAAACAATTTTTCTATGGATATTTGAAATTCTTATCTCAACAAAAACCATTTTTAAAAGGGAAACGCGACGCAAATCCTCGTCTCTTCTTCCAAAACAACTTTTAAAAAGGATTTTTGTTGTGATAAGAATTTCAAAGATCCGTAGAAATTAGCCAAAGTAATCTCAAAAGACCTAACGAAGGAGTACGTCTGAGACCATTGATTTTGATGGCCAAAATATTCTCCCCTGCACCATATCACAAAGAGGACCAACGCAGTTTCTCCAAGAAATCCTGAAACTCTTTTCTTTCAAATGTGATTCTCACCAACTTTCTAACTGCCGTAGTTTCATAGATATGCGTCATCATTCCTCACAATTCTAGAAGTTGCTTTATCCTGGGATTTGCTAATTTTTTCCTAAAGCCTTGAAACACGTGTTCTCTAAAATTGATTCTCTTCAACTTTGTTTTTGGAAGCAAGTTTCTAATTTTCATAAGTCTAGAGATATGGGTCATCCCGCCCAATTCTAGAACGCGTTTTCTCTGAAATTTTATTCTCTACAACTTTACCTTTGGAAGGAAATTTCTAACTTTCATAGTTCTAGAGATATGGGTCATCCTGCCCTATTCTAGACGTGGTCATTTTTCAGTATTGTACAAAACCCTGAAACACGTGTTCCTTGGAATTTTATTCTCAACACCTTTGCCTTTGGAATCAGATTTCTAACTACCAAAGTTTTAGAGATATTAGTCTTCCCTCCCAATTCTAGAAGTGGTCATATCCTAGGATTGGGCCATTTTTCCTTAAAACCCGGAAACACTTGTTCTCTAAAATTTTATTCTCTACAACTTTGCCTTTGACAGTAAATCTCCATATTGCAAATATAGACGAAAAACCATCTGCTTTCGTATATGGCCAAGAAACTCAATTTCGTTCATTCCACTGATCCCAATGCCTAGACCACTGACCCGATTTCCAAAAAAGCTCAAAAAGATCAAAAGCTTTCATTTGACACCAAAAATAACAATTTCTGTGCTATACTTGCTGAGATATTTGCGAAAAAGTTTCATTGACTTTCGAAATTCCATGCTTTCTTCGACCATATCCCAGGAACTACTTGACCGATTTTGCTCATCTTCGAACTTGAATCATGGACATCTGTACTGTTCAGACAAGAAAGTCTAGGATGATCGGTTGAACCGTTTGGAAAAAAAAGTGGAGACGGCCGGACGAGTAGACGGAGATATTCTTTCGCTGATTCGTCGTCATAAATGTATCCCCCACCTCCTCCCTTTATCTACCCCATGTTACAATAAAGTTCATTGTAGTAAACAGATAGGACCTCTGTACTTCGTACGGGTCCAAAAAAATAGTTGTTGGCTTTATTTGTGAAGATTTGAACATCTAGTGAATCTGTTACATCAATTGTTAAATTCTCCACTATAAAAGGGTTGACTGAAATCATTGAAAAATGAGTCAAAGATATTTCAGATGATGTGTAACAATCTTTGTTTTATGTGCGAAACAGGGTATTGATTGTGCATGGGAATTTAGAAAGATCAAAAATTCTCTCAATTTTCCCAGTGATGAATTTTCGATTAATATTTAAGGAAAACTTTTTTCAAGACAAATTACGCAGGTATTTCTGTTCTTATCACTAACCACATAATGTTCTGAATGGTTTCGATTAAACCGAAAATATATTTTACCTTTTTCTGTCTGAGTGACATATTAACATTCCATTGAAAATTTTACAAGAATCTCAAATCGATTTTAAATTGGAATAGCATAACGAATTGTGTCTTGAAAAGAATCTACTCTAATCTCGAAAAGACTACCTTCTTTATCATTTTGTTATTCGAAATGTACGTGTTCTGACTAAATAAATATTTTTCAAATGATTGTTTTCTCTGCAAGGAATTAGCACGACAATGTTTCCTCTTTCTTGTACATGGTAGTTTCATTCTAATCGTAATTTAAAGGACATAAAATACTGAAATTATGAAATTTTCATATGCCAAGCAAAAGTATTCGGTGCTACTTTTGCGACATTTAGTTCTCATTTTCGTGTCATCCACCCAAGAAAAACAAAATAGGAAAAATTTACAACGAAACTGTTTACAATGGCTTGTTTCTAAGCCGAAAAATCCATTTCCCAGGCATTTGCCATTTTTATGGTACTACTTAGTAATTCCTCTCAGACAATTCGTTTATAGACACATGTACTTATCTCTGCCATAGGAAATAAGAAAAGCGTGCAAGAACAATAAGAAGAAATTTAAAGCAGTGAAAAAAAAATCGGAAAAAATTATCAATTCCTTGATTCTATTCCCACACGCTCTCATTTCCATGCAATCTTTGCATGAAAATAAACTATCCGGAAAATCTAGGTCATAAAAAATAATCCACGGATTTCCGTAGATGGATTTTTCTTTTGTAAATTTTCAGAAAATGTGTTCAATTCATACATATTTAAGTTTTTATTTATGGATGATTGAGATTTTTGCTGGCATCCGAGATGATGATGAGGATGACTTGAAGTTATAAAGATTAGGTTTTTATTAGCTAAATCTTTTATGTTAAATTTTTCAGAATTATAGCTACAAATCTTAGACACAACTGAATTCTTGATGCCAAATCCTTAATTCAGTCACATTCGTCTTATTTCTTTCGAGTGTCTACTTCATAATGTAAGTGTCGTCGTGTGTTTGCCATTAAAACCCACATCAAAGAGATATTATTAATTTTCCATGTTAGACAACAAACTGAGATCATGACATTCGAAATTTTTCATTGTCTCAATCTTTATTATACCCTGCAGCGCAAACGTAGGTTTTTGTCATTTCGGTACTTACTTCGCGTTTACCACAAACTTTGTTGATTTTACAATGTTTGATCCTACGAAATTATAAACTAAAAAGAATTCTTTTGTTAAAATCGGTTCTCAGGATTTTTACGTCATCACGTCACATTGCATTGTGTTAAGAGTAAACATTTTATTCGCTTTTTCTTCCATCTGACCGCAAACTAACTTGAAGAATAATTGCAAATTATTTCAACGAATTTCAACAAGAAAAATTGAGTTAGCGACAAAATTAATATGCAAGGGGCCCGTACGTATCAGAATCAGAATAGATGTGACAAACAGAATAGATTTTGCAAAAAGACTCGAACGTATCTAAGTAAATATTGCCTTAACTCTTAACTGTGTGAAATTACGTCCACATTAAATTGCACCGGAAATTGCCGAAAGGGCAATATTGAAAAACCCGTCCGAAGCAACGACGCAAAAAACCTCCCGAATCCCTTAAAAAGCCTAAGAAATTTCCAAAAAATGTTTGAAGAAAAAATTAGGGCCGATCTTAAAACTGATCTAGAGAACTTAGGAGAGGTCTCTAATCTATACTTTCATACAAAAAAGTTCGCCTCTTTTCGCTCTACAACATTGCACCGAAAACCTCATCATTAAATAAATATTCACGAAAAACGACCAAATATCGTGAAAAGCTCGGACTGTTCCAGCTTTCGTGTCAAAAATCGTTTTCATCACACACACACACTTGTTGCTTTTGTTTCAAAAATCGTTTTCACCTCGCTTTCACCACAGCTATGTATACGACGTTGAACGTGGTGTAAACGATTTTTGAAACGAAAGCAAGAAGTGTGTGTGTGGTGAAAACGATTTTTGACACGAAATCTGGAAAAGTCCGAATCATGTAGGATCGCGTGGTCTTTGGGTGGCGAGTTTGGCCCGCACTACAGCCCGAACGACTCAACAGATTTTCTGATCTGCCCTACAACACATAAAAAACTTACAAACCGGTTCTAACAAAAGAATCCTTTCGTTAAAACCGGTTTGTAAGTTATTTATGCGTTGCGTTGTGGGGCAGTGATGTCCATATCTTTTATTTGAAACCTTCCATTGCGTTCTAAATTCGCAGAGATACAAGTGAAACATATGAAGGGACCAGTACGTATCAGATTAGATGCGGCAAACAGAAGGCAAACGAAAGGACTCGAACGTATTTAAGTAAATATTGCCTTACGTCCGCATTAATTTATTTATTTATTTATTTCATCAATGACCGAAGCCCCCTGACTAAATACAAATATGTATGACAAGAAACATAAATTACGAGCAGAACCGGAAGTGAGCTGCCGACCCAGTCGAGCCGTCGGAGTCAGTAGCCACCTCTGCATTATTAACAATTATACAATTCTAAGTTGAAGTTATCATACATAAAACAGGAATCAATTATTAGACGAAAATAGAAACTGAAATAGAAAATAGCCCGACGTTCTATCAAGCACCAACGTCTCTTGCAGCCAATGGTTCACCTGAAACAAAAATAATTATCGGAAACTAGTCGACTAGACTAGCTGTTTTTGCAAGTCGACGTGACTTAGAGTTACATTTGAGAGTCGTGAGACCCGAGTTGACTAATCAGCTTCTGATTAGAGAGAGAACCCAAAGTTCAGTTAATTCTGGTCTTACTAAATTGTATTGGAAATTGCTGAAAGGGCAATATTGAAAAAAAAAATTCCGAAAGCACAAAATTGACCCCCAACATAGCAAAAAACCATTTTTTGGGCTAGGGCCGACCTTAGTACTGATCTACGGCCCTAAGTAGAGGCCTCGAACACATACTTCCATAGACAAAAATGTTTTCCTCAATTTGCTCTGCAACATAGCAAAAAAAAAATTTTTTTTTGGCTAGGGCCGACCTTAGGACCGACATAAGGCCCACTTGAGCCCTAAGCACAGGCAAAAGTTTATTTTATTGTCGGTCCTGCCTAAATCTTCAAAAAAATTTTTTTTTGAAAATCGGAAAATATTAACTCGAGTTATGTACGGAAAACACGTAGGAACTCGTTTGTAGTGCTCTAGCTAACTCCAAGGAATCAAATCCAGAAAAGCTTCTTCCACGAATTGTCGGTCATGCCTAGATCTTTCAAACAAAAAAAATTATGAAAATCAGAAAAGATTTACTCGAGTGATGTACAACAAACACATAGAGCCCTAGCAGAGACTCGTTTTCAGTGCCCTAGCTACGTCCAAGGAGTCAAATTCAAAAAATTTTCTTCGTTAAATTATCGGCTACTCTCACGGAAATATATTTTTGCATTAATAGAATTTTGTAGTTCTACGCAGCTTTTTAACACTGCAAAAACTTGCGCAGAAGTACAAAATTCTATTTGATGCAAAAATATATTTCCGTAAGTGTATTCCTAGGTGTTTCAAACAAAAAAAAAATTTTGAAAATCAGAAAAGATTTACTTGATTTATGTTCAAAAGACTAAAAACCATTTAAACGGCCCCGCCTCAGCGCCCCTTAGGCCAACAGTGCTCAGATTTAATTCCATAAAATATTTTTTGATTACGTATCAGGAAAAAAAAAGGTTTTTGAAAATCGTTTCAGTTTTACTCGGGTCATCGTGTTGAGAGACGGACGGACGGACATTTTTTTTATTGCTGATTCGGTGCTCCCCCCTTCTCCCAAGTCGAAATTCGCCTGGTTACAAACGTCGTGGTAAACGCATAAGACCTTTTTTCGAAGAACTTCATTCTTCGTACGGGTCTAAGAAATCACCAAAATTCTTTAAATTGATGTTTTTTTGTAAACATTTTTATATTACCGGCGTTGATGTGTCTATTATTAAAGCGATAGCTACTTTATGTCCGTCCGTTCGTCTTACAACTATGACGTCACAAAAATGACGTCTCAAAAATGACGTCACAAAAATGACGTCACAAAAATGACGTTACAAATATGACGTTACAAATACGACGCTACAAACACGACGTTACAAATACGACGTTACAAAAACGACGCTACAAACACGACGTTACAAATACGACGTTACACCAAAATGACGTCACCAAAATGACGTCACAAAAATAACGTCACACAAATGAGGCGTACAAATGACGTCAAAAATATGATGTCATAAAAATAACGTCACAAATGTGAGGTCGTAAAAATGACTTTACAAATATGACGCCAAAAGTATGACTTCACAAAATGAGGACACAAAAATTACGTCACAAATATAACTAAACATGTTGACTTCAATATTTTATTTTGTCGCTAATTCAGTTTTTCTTGTTGAAATTCTTCGAAATTTGTCACTAATTTTCTATAAAGATTTTTTCCTTATAACGGCGACCCTCAGTTTTTTGACATGGGAAAACGTTTTCAGTTGCGTTTAATAAAAAAAGTTGATGCCATTTCCATACAACGGTATTGCCGTCACCAAAAAAAAAAAAAATTAGAGAAAATTAACGAATAATTTCAACAAATTGGCCGACAAAATTTAACAATCTTGGATTTAGGTTTTGCTCGTTTTGCTTTACGTAGCTCGTCGACATTTCTCGTTATTTTTCTCCAGATTTTTATTGCTGATAAATTAAGTGCTGTCGCGGAGTTTCTTAGCTATAATTGAAACTTCTGATGGAGCTAAGCTTTTCGTCTATGTAATTAACAAATATAGGAAAGTGAAATGCAAGTGTGCAAAAATAAACATTTCTTCATTCGAAATATTTTGTACTACAAATAGACAGTCGCAATAAAAACTTCAGCTCCAAGTAGCACAATGAAGAAAGAATGTGAAGTTTTTCTTTATGTTAAGTTTCTGCTCTGCCTCATTCTATAATGTGTGTAGCATACACGCTTATGTAATGCATTTTATGGCCGCATGGATTATTTCCTTGAAACTTCATTTTGATAAGCTGACTGTAGAAGCTTGAACAGAAAATTCTGTCATACAATGTTTCCTTTCCATTTTAATTGAAGTAGAAATACGCAGAATTACTTCATCTTAGCAAATCTCCGTTAAAATCACGTCTTGTAAATTTTATGTACATAGCGTTTGCATGCCAGCTTTCCATACTCAAATAAAGGAATCAGTAGAAATGAGTGAAAAGTAGGATGAAGTTCATTTTGTTGTGTATGTTTCTAAATCTACTTATTAGTTAAGCTTACAATCGAAGATGTTATTTTCTCAATTTGTATAGCATTTCGGTTGACGTAATTCTTAGCGTTCGCAGGATTTATTATGCTGTGAGCACTACGATGTAAATTTTCTTTCAACTTTGAATAGAATACTTAAGATGGAAACAAAGATAGAAACTTAAGATAGAAAACATCAGTCGTCATTCACATAGATAAATAAATATGCAGACATTTGATATTTCTGCAAATGAATCCTTCGATGTACCCGTGTAGTTGGTAAAGTAAATATAAAAATAATTTTCTCTTAGTATAAGACAAAAAGATGGATTCATTTTGCCTTTTTCGGGTTCTTAGTTTGATAAATTCTTTCAGAACGAACGAGGAACAACCATAATAATGGTCGTATATTTCTTTACGCGGTCTCGCATACCATAACACTGAACCATAAAGTGTCGTTGGGTATTAAGGTTAAGTACGCTCATAAATAGAAAATACAAATAAATTATAGAAAACTCGACAAAAAATTTTTGGTTGTAAAACAACGAGGAAAACGTATAAAACTTGTATATACCTATGCGATTCGAATGAACCCGTTTAACTATGAAAAAAAGTTTTCTTTTTTTGGAACGTTTTGGATGGGTATATAAAAAGGATCACGACGAAAAACGGAATAATTTCATAAATGTTATTGTCGTGGTTTTTATGTTTTATGTTCAGTCAGACGTAATAAGGCGTAATATAGTTTCGAGCAAGTTTTTTGTTTTGCTTAAGAGTGTGTTGTGTAAGTGGTTCACATAAGCCTCTTAAAACATCTATTAACTTGCTTTCACCAATCCATACGTGGAAAATGTTTGTTGACATAAATCGTAAAAACGAACAAATTTTGTGTGATAAGTCAACTGAAATTATTGTGTGTTTTATGAAGGTAAATATTCCCGAGAGTAAATAAGAACTTATAAATTCTTCATTCTATCGTTTAATTTGTTGTGGTGTTACAGGCCTTATGAGAATTGAATGAATGAAAAAAGGGCAATTTTTTATATCTTCTTCCTTTTGTTACATCCGTGAGTGTCTGGAAACACGCTGCCAACTGTAATCAAATATTTAGGTGCTTATGCCTCACAAATTGCCTAACTCACGCTCCGGAATACAAGTTTCAAATTCCAGTTTTAGAAGCTCTTCTAATAGTTATTTGTGTGTCTGTTTTGGACGATTGATTTTAGGCAATTTTGCGAGTTGTATGCCGAACAAAGCAGAGGTCTAAAATCGAGGAAAAATGTACAAAATTGTACTAGATTTTGGCCTCGAAGCATGAAAAGACAATTTGTTAACATTATAATGTATGGAGACTGCAGGCAAGGGACTCTTCGTATGGATGATATTTGCTTTTCAAGTATGAAAGTTAAAATTGGAATATTCATTGATCACTTCCAAGTTCTACTTTGACTTTTTTCTTAGCGTAAAATTGATCCTTCTTAAGGGTGTCGAGGATATTATTCGCAATTGATTTTTGGCCGATTTAAGATTCTTGCAAACATCAAGGCAATTTTCAAATGGTTCATCAATTTTGAACAAAAACTTCAATTAACATATAAGTGCAAATTTTATTTCATTGGAATTAATGTCTTTTAGCGCCAAAACTCTCCAAAGTAGCTTGAGAAACCGTCTATAAAACTGCCTTCAAAGTGTCTCTCAATCGCCTTCAAACCGTATCTCAACCGCCTTCAAACAGCCTCTCAACCGCCTTCAAACAGTCGTTAAAACAGTCGACGACTAGTCGTTGAAGGCGCCTTCAGAAGCGTATTTTGAGGGCGTCGATTTCAAAGTCGTCGAACTTAATTTATTTGAGTTTTAGGAAAAATTTTTCGCATTTCTTGCATGTAAATTGAAAAATTACAATTTTGCTTGCCAATCTGGCGTGTTGTCCCATAAAACCAATATCTTTGGACGAAAGAAAGGTACAGCGGACAATTTTTGGACCAGTATGTGACGAAAATCGGAACAGAAGATTTAACAATGAGCTTGTGCAGTTTTATCAAGAGCCAGACGTATGAAAACAACAAAAATTAACAGACTGCGAAGGCTTGGTCATGTCATGTAACCAAACCGGGAGGTAGAAGAAATACAGGACGACCAAAGTAAAGGATTTTACACTTTACCTTAAGGGAGAATTGTACGGAGCTTAAACGATTCCAATTTGTATAAAACATTTATTACGAACTAAAATTTGGTCTATGCCGAATGATACAAATGGAGGGAATAAAAAAATTATAAGCGATGATTACGACTTTGATGAGAACAGAAGAGTAGCAGCGTTTATAGAGCTGAAGATATATGTTCGAAGAAACAGTGTTGTCAGTGGGTTGAATGATTGCTTTACAACACATTCCTTCAATTATTTAAACCACATTTTTCCCGTAACATCTTGTGTCTAATAGCTCCCAGAGGTTTCGTGAGCAAGCCTTGTCCTCGGTTGGGCAGTATGAACACGTTAGTAGCCCACGATCTACGTAGTCCTTAACGAAATATTCGCGATGGTCGATATGCTTGGTTCGAACTGACAACTTTTCCTCTTTGATAAACTTGAGACAACTTTGGTTATCCTCATACATGACGGTTGGCTGATCGACGTTATAATGTAAGTCTTTCAACAGCTTTCTGAGCCAGCATACTTCTTGACATGCTTCCGCCAGGGCTACGAATTCTGCCTCGGTTGATGATAGTGCGACGCAGCTTTGCTTTTTGGATGACTAGCTCACTGGTGCCCCTTTGACGAAAAAAATTTTTCCACTTTGTGATTTTCATGATGATTTGTCATTTGGAAAGCTCGCGTCGGCGTAACCCACTAAAAGCTCGGCGTCACTTCCAACTTTTCCCATGGCCAATTTAAGAGTTCATGTTCCTTTCAAATATCTTAGCACGCGCTTGAGCTCGTTCCAATCTGTCTGACGTGGCTTACCACAGGGGTGGTTCGCCAAAGGTCTTTGCTTGCTTCGACCCTTTGGTCCACTGGTGAGTAGCGACACCATGGTTTCCTGAGCTGGCTCAGCGGTGCCTGGGATGGGTGCACATCCCTACCGAAGTGGTCTGGTTAAGAGCCTTACCGCGAAAGCCCTCACCGAGGGTAAATTCGGTACCGCGGGGCTGGGGGCCCCCGGGTGTAGTGTGCCATACGAGATGGCCGCATCCAGCCCCAGCGTTTGGTTGAGGTGCCTAGTGGCGCTGCAACGCGGGGGTTGTGGTAGATAGTGAGCTGCGTCAGAACAGCTTGCGCTTTGATATGGGTGACTGAACCCCTAGTCCTTCATGGGCAACCAGGTTGGCGAGAATTCAGTAGGAAGATGATAGCATTCTGGGCCTTACCTAGGTCGCAGAGGTTGCACCGGCCTGCCGTTATAGGGAGAGTCACTTCGAGGACTCGCGGGGTAATTGGGCGTACCTCAATTCCGCACCCATGGGGGTCGTGCGGTTAAGGCTTCGGTCAGGTACGCACGTTAATATGCAATTACTTCGTGTCTGACGTGGCTGGCTGACCTTTTGACCCAATATTGACACTGCCGCTGAAACATCTGGCCTTGTATTCGTTGAGATGTAGAGTAGACCTAGACACCCGACTAGTTGTTGGTACTTTACGTTTGAAGGCAATAATCCATCGTCGGTCATTTTGCTTTTGAGTCTTTGATCCAAATTCTTCTACCACTGAATTTATGTATTTGGTTTGACTTATTTCGTAGAATCCTTCTTCCGACTTGGTTATTTCTATATCGAGGCACTGTTTTGCGTCACCCAGGTCTTTGATTTCGAATTTTGAACCGATAAATTTCTTGATTGTATCGACTATCTCATCTGATTTAGTCGCTAAGAGGAAGTCGTCAACATATACTAGTAGAAAACAAAATCCGTCATTGTGTTTTTTCAAGTACAGACATGGATCGGCTTGACTTCGAAGAAAACCACCACTGGTGAGTAGTTCGTGAATAGCGTCGTACCAAATTTTTGCTGCTTGTTTCAGCCCGTATATGCTTTTCTTTAACTTGCAGACGACGTTAGCATCACCTTCCTCGAATCCCACCGGCTGTTCAATGTAGATTATTTCCTTCAGTTCTCCGTTCAAAAATGCGTTTTTTGCGTCGATGTGGCGAACTCTTAAATTATCCTTTGACGCAATTATTAGGATGGTTCTCAATGTCGTATGACGTGCTACTGGTGCGAAGATGTCGTTGTAGTCTGACCCAAACTTTTGGCTGAATCACTGCGCCACTAGTCTAGCTTTGAACCTTGCCTCATTTCCTTCGTTATCCGTCTTAACCTTGAACGTCCACTTACTTCGGATGGCCTTACGGTCTGCAAGTAGCTCACACAGTTGCCAGGTGCCGTTTTTCTTAAGTGAGTCCATCTCTTCGTCGATTGCTTGCATCCACTCGTTTCGTTGTTCGCTCTCGAGAGCTTCTGTTAGTGTTTTTGGTTCGACCACCTTGTGCTGCTGTCTGACCGTCTGATCGGTTCCTCGTTCTTTTGGTTGGATAGACTCGCATGATCAACATTTGGTGGAACGTTGGTGTTGACTGTCTCATTCGTACTCTCGTCACTGACATCTTCGTGCTCATCGGGTAACTCGCCGTCTGTCGCCACGAAATCATAGTCTTGAACGTTCGCTGAATTTACTCTAACTCGAACTCCCTCATTCCCTGAATCCATGTAAGCGCTGTGTGAGAATCCACTGTCGGTTCCGCTGACTGGGAAACTACGTCCCGACTGATAGTTAGCTTCTTATGTCTTCGACTGCTCATCGTAACAGAGAAGGATCATAGGGGCGGCGGTATTCTCAAATTTATGTCGTTTTGTGCTGGGACGTAAACAAAACATTGAGAACCAAATGCTTGAAAGTAACTCATACCTGGCTTTCTGTCGTTCCACAATTCATAGGGTTGTTAAACGATTCTGTAGAAAATTAGCCATATTCACCGCTTCTGCCAAAAAAATGATCGGTAACCTTGCGTCCAACAACATGCATCGCGCCATTTCCACCAGCGTACGACTTTTCCTTTCCGCGACTCCGTTTTGCTGTGGAGTATTAGGAGCAATAAGTTGAGCTTGAATTCCCTCACTGATCAGATAATTCGTTACAGTGCGACCCATGTATTCTCCTCCGCGGTCAGATCTCATCATCATAGGCTTTTTGGAAAATTTATTCTTCACCGTCTCCACGTACTCCTTCAATTTGGTTTCAGTTTCAGATTTTTGTCGAAGAAAATACACTTTCGTGAACCTTGAATAGTCGTCTATGAACGTGAGAATGTAGCGCTTTCCACTTGCTGAATGCCTTTTCATTGGTCCGAATACATCTGAGTGAATCAGATCCAGTGTCGATGTTGATTCGTTTTCTAAGATCGGGAATGGCAAACGTGTCATCTTAGCCTGAGCACAGATATCACAAAACGATGGGGCGATGAAGCTTTTGCCAAACTGCAAACTGTGGGAGTTACCAGGTGGAAAACGTTAGCTGCGGTTGTAAAGCGCCAATACCCTTGATGTGTTGTAGAGCCGGTTGAGCAAGTAAGTAAGTAGTAGGTCAGGGTAAAACTTACATATTTTGCGATCTGTCAGCAACTTCGCAAGAAATCGCCAATTTTACTTGAAGGCGCTAAGAATACATCTAATAGCAAAATAAAAAAAAGATGGCGGAAATCACGACCTTGTGGACACGTAGGTTGTTTCATTCAGAGAATCTGTTCTATACATTAAATAAAATTACAATTTAGAGAATAAGCACATGATCGTTAGTCTTGGGATTTTTCCTCGGAATTCTTACATTTTTATCGATGTTAAACAGAAATTAGACTTGAAGGCTTTGTGTTATTTCTGGCGTTTAGGTGTTCTTTCTCAATAAATCTTGTTATCATTCCTTCATATCTGTAATTGACAACTTTTTCCTTCGCAAAGCACAGAAAATGGATTTATAACTTTAAGTCAAACATCGTCTACATTTATTATAATTTTCTAATATAAATAGAAGTCGGAACGAACGAATATTATAAAAGATAAAAATGTTTCCTTCGAAATTTATATTTAATGATGTCATAAAAGAAATATTTTTATACATTTTCGTGTATTGTATCTACCAGCTAAACGTGTACGTATGAAGGATAGGCATTCCACTTCTTCAATTCCAAAGATATAATAAAAAAATGAACAACATAAACGCATATATGTATGACACGACATTTGAATGATGTGTCTGAGTTATCTCTAACCGAAATGTTCGTACACGATAAGATAATCAATTTTCCAACAGAAAGTTAAATAAAAAATAAAAGAAAAACGAAATGTTAAAAGGAGGAAATAAAACACAATAATAGAATTGCAAGGATACGTTTGTTGTAAAAGTCAGAGAAATAACCAGCCAAATAATTTTTTTGCAAATTTATTTGTTTTCCAATCTTTCTTTTTTATCTTCTAGCAAAATGTATGCATATAAAATTTTTATAGTGTTTATAGTAAAAGACAGTTATATTTTATACTGCCATACCAAATCCCGCCACTTTATTGTGTGTTGGAGTTCTACCCACAAAACCTAAAATGTGTACTCTGCTCACAAAGCTGTATGGACATTTAGATTCTACACGTCCTCTCTGTCACTTCAATCAAAAATTGATACAATCTACGACTTTTCCATAATTTTTTAGTTGGGAAGATCAGATACATTGATAAGAAAGGAATTTTATTCTACGCACATTCCGGTAGGCTCTTTATCGAAAGAATTCCTCGCTACAACCTCGGCTATTTAGATAAGTTTCCAGTTATTATACGTGTACAATTTATTATAATACAAAATAACTATTTCACTCGCGCCAAAATTTGGAAATGTAAAAAAACTAAAATATTTGTATACTGAAGTGTAATGATCACACAGAATCAGGGTCTATTTTTGTAAGTAATATTGAAAGAATTGAAAAAGGTGCACTCATTTAAATTTAGCTGACCACATATCAGTGATAACACATACTCTTATGATTTTTTAGCGAAGCCAACACCAATTAAAATTATAACGGCTTTTTGAAATGTTGAAATCTGACAAATAAAAAAAGTCGAAAATTTTGTATTTTTTACTATACTTTCTGTACACACCGAGGGGTTATCCACTGGTCAAAAATTTGTACCAAAAATTCCAATTCCATAAAAAAATTCCAAAAATCCCATCGAAATTCCAAAAACTCCATCGAGTTTCCAAAAATTCCACAAAATTTCCGAAATTCAGAAGTTCCGGAAATTCCACAGAAATTCAGAAAATACCACAGAAATTCCAAACATTCAAGAAATTCCACAGAAACTCCATCGAAATTCCAAAAATTTCATCGAAATTCCAAAAATTTCATCGAAATTCCGGAGTTCAGAAATTCCGTACATTCCAAAAACTCCATCGAAATTCCAAAAATTCCACTAAAACTCCAAAAATTCCACTAAAATTCCAGAATATCCATTTTAATTCCAAAAATTCCATTTTAATTCCAAAAATTCGATCAGCCTGTAACAAAAAAAAAGTAGTGAATAACCTCTCACTACACACTGTACTTCTTACAAAAGAACCATGTCTTCAAAAATTTTCGAATTCTAAGAAGAATTAGTCGCTCTCTGCCGGAAAATGTTAATTAGTTTAGTTAGAAGTATGTATGTATGTATGTATTTATTATAATAATCACAGAAGGTTTAACACCTTATCATAACCTGTGTTGAACGATAACAATTACGAATATTACAACAAAAAAGATGACTTCTAAACTTAACCTACTAGTAACAAAATAAAACTAAGAGTTTATAAGAAAACAAAACAAATTGAAAGAGAGAGAGAGAGAGAGAGAGAGAGAGAGAGAGAGAAATATATAGAAAAAATTTAAACAAAATTGAACTACTAAAACTTCACAACCTTGAAAAATGCATCAAACAGTTCTTAGTGAATAAAGGGGATGACACATTTCTCTTAACCTCCATTGGTAGAGAATTCCAAACCGTGGTGGCATGAACGAAGAATGAATTTGCAAAAATATTTCTTACAGCGCGAGGAGCAATCAAAGATGGATTCCGACTTGATCGAGAAAATCGTAGTAAATCATAAAAACGCACCACCTAAATTTCCTGAAATTACGAAACGTATAACCCAGAATAGATTTTTCCTGTGTCGCCACATTTTCCCTTCTCTTCATTTTATACGCAAATCGAACACATGCATTGAACGCAACCTGCAAAGATTCCAGAGAATCAGCATCCAAACGAAGTGTGGCAACAATAACGTTTTTACCAACATTATTCTTTTAGACGCCGGCAAAAAACTCCCACAGTTCCAAAGGCTCCATAGACAGCCATATAGAACCCGCTTAACTTGACTAACGTGATCGTTCCACGTCATCAAGTTATTAATCCACAATCCAAGTATCTTTGCCTTAGACACGTACTCCACCACCTCATCACCAACAAGAACGGGATTATCCAACAATACAGGATCATTCACACTGATTTCATAGTTGGACACAACAATGATTTTCGATTTCTCAGCATTAATCAATAGCCTGTTTACATCTACCCAATGCTTGACCCTCTTCAAGTCCGAATTCATAAGAGCGACACCACTTCCAAAATCAAATCAATCGTGATGCAAATACAATTTGACATCATCCGCGAAAAGATGGCATTTACAGTGTTGCAGGACTGCAGGGAGATCATTCACAAATAACGAAAACAAAAGTTAGAAGTGGCGCACAGGTTAAAACGTCTTCACTTTTTTGTCCTATCAGGAACCCTGACTTTCAGTGGTGATGCACACTCACCTGGGTCATATTCTGCAACAGCACACAAAGCCCCACACCTACAATATGCAATGGTGGGCATGCAGGATTGAAAAGAAAACGTTGTAAAAGCAGAATTCTTTCCATGGATTGCCTTCGGCAAAGGTTTTATGCGCTTCTTTTGTTCTTTTTTCGAAGCTTTTCCTAAGGATGTCCGATTTTGAAATCAGAAGAATTCTGCTATGTGACGACACTAGTGAAGTGACACTTAGAAGATCATTTCCTCAATTTATCTTTCTTAATGAACACTTATGTTGTCCCATTCATTTTTCGAAATCAGTCACCAGAAAAATTATTACCTGGTGGTGACGAATCAGCGATAAAAAAATGTCCGTCCGTCCGTCTCCATTTTTTTTTCAAACGGCTAGACCGATACCCCAAACTTTTTCTTCCTGAAAGGCACATGCCTCCCATGATTCAAGTTCGAAGATGAGCAAAATCAGTCAAGTAGTTCCGAAGATATGGTCGAAGAAGTGGAGGTTGAACATGGATTTTCGAGAAAATTTTTCACAAATATCTCATTAAGTAGAGCATGATAATCGTTCATTTTGGTTTGAAATTTGATGTCACAAAACTGGGAAAAATTTTTTGTGGAAATCGGGTCAGGGGTCTGGGCACTGGGACCAATGGAATGGACGAAATTGAGTTTCTTAGCCATATATGAAAGCGGATGATATTTCGTCTATATTTGGTCAAAATTTTAGAGAACACGTGTTTCAGGGTTTCAGGGAAAAATGATATATTCCTGGGATAGGACCACTTCTACAACTGGGAGGGATTATTCATATCTCTAGAACAATGACAGTTAGAAAGTTGCTTCCAAAGACAAAGTTGTAGAGAATAAAATGTTAGAGAACATGTGTTTCAAGGTTTTAGGGAAAAATGGCTCAATCCTGGGATATGATTACTTCAAGAACTAAGTTGATGACTCATATATCCAAAACTATGAGAGCTAGAAAGCTGCTTCCAAAAGCAAACTTATATAGAATCAAATTTCGGAGAACACGTGTTTCAGGGTTTTATCGAAAAATGGCCCAATCCTGGGATATGACAACTTCTAGGACTGGGAAGGATGACTCATATCTCTAGAACTATGAGAGTTAGAAAGTTGCTTCCAAAGACAAAGTTGCAGAGAATTAAATTTTAGAGAACATGTGTTTCAGGGTTTTAAAGAAAAATGACCTAGTTCCGGGATTTAGTCACGTCTAGAATTGGGAAAGATGACTCATATCTCTGGATCTATGGCAGTTAGAAAGTTGCTTCGAAAGACAAAGTTGTAGAGAATACAATTTTAGAGAACACGTGTTTCAGTGTTTTAGGGAAAAGTTACCAAATCCCGAGGAAAATCCACTTCTAGAATTGGGGGATGACTCATATATCTGGATCTATGGCAGTTAGAAATTTACTTCTAAAGGCAAACTTAGTGAGAATACATTTTAGAGAAAATAGTTTCGGAATTTCTTGGAGAAAATACGTTAATACTCTTTGTAATATTGTGTAGAGGAAAACATTTCGGTCATCAAAATCAATGGTCTCGGACTTGGATTTTTGAACTTCTTGCAGTTATAAAAAAAAACATAAAATATTGGATTGTTTGCTCATTTCTATTATTTAGGTACTTTCGAGTCTTTTTGCAACATCTTTCCTGTTTGCCACATATATTCTGATAAGGGTCTTTGCTTATGTTTTCGATTTTAGATTTAAGAGGCATCTATTTAAAAACTCGGACAACTCATGTAAATTCAATGAAATTTGCGCTTGAACACTTCCAAAAATCTCCAAAAATACGAAGATTCCAAACACGATTGAGCACCAAAAAAAACTTCGAACTATATTTCATTAAGTGTTGGTCGCACTTTTTCCATTAATTAACATTTTTCACTTTAAAAAAATATTTTCTATAACCCTTGCAAACATTTCCAGATTTACAATACTTCCACTTTTCTAATATTATTTTGTATAGTCTCCTGAAGCTATTATTTGTGAAAATTTTTTGCAAAAATTCCCTTCCAGATCTTGGTTCTTGTTTTTCGATTTATTGTTTACAAACTTTTTATTTATTAAAATTAATTTGGAATCGATATGTTAACAAAGTAGAACCATTTTTTGTCTTCTTCTTCTTTGAATAAAACGTTCGAAAATATTGACTTCTGAGTTCGAAATTAGCGCTATGACAGCGCGGGTAACATGCCTTTCAAAATTTGAATCAATTTCGAGCATACGACGGTATGTGTCTCAGATTTCTTCGAAAATTTCGCTAAACAGTGTAGATGGCAACAGTCATGGGGTTGTGTCTAAACTAAATGGTATGGTGTCCGAGCTTTTAAATAATTCGCTCTTAAAAAACCATGCTTGGAATTTACGTCATAGGCCGAGTGACATATTAAGCTTTCATGATAAATAGTAACAAAAATGTCAATGCATGAGATAGTTGCTTACGTCACAAGCGGTAATGGGAGTCTAAAAAGCTTCGTCAAGTATCGTATCAAGTTTTTCATACTTCACAGGAGTAATGAAAATAAAAAAATGCCACTTTAAGTTGCAATTCATATCTAGCTTTCGTCTATGTTATGAAGCATGAAAATGATATCACAAATTTTTTGAATTACAAGTAACCGAAAGATTAGAATTGAACTAAAGGCAAGGGCTGCAATCACACAAATCACAAACAATGTCGTTACTGTGTAAAAGGTTCTACAGCGAAAAAGTATGACAGGAGAAAATGCATGGCCAATTTTTTTGCTGTTGAATTTTAGAGCCAATCGACATACAACGTTCCTAAAAAGAATCGAAAAAGTCATCCTAAAGAAAACTGTGTGATATTTGGGTGCGAGAATATTAGATCTGACACTCCCCACCCCAAAGTGGTGTTATGTTAAGCAAACTATGCGACGATTATATTACGAAAGCAAACTTTTCTTACATATTTTTTTTTCTACAACTGTTATAAATTGCCGATATTTTATTGGATAAAGTTCGTATGGAGTTGCGAAATTAATGACAGCAATTAACGCTTGAGTTCTTTGGAATATAATATTAATTAAACATTAGTACGAGTTCATAGAGATGAGCTTTTCTCAGTATAATGAGATTAATTTTCACATTTCGGTGATTAAAAATTAACTATTCCGTGCAAACATAACATGCACATTACCCCTAAGTCTATATCTACTTAAATAATGAATCGAAAATTTTAAAGAAAAGGCGTACAGAGGATTATAAGCGAGCACGCGCCATTTTAAAATAAAATGTAATGTGAAAATGCTTTTGCCAAGAAAACTAATTTAGATTGTTGGATTATAATAACGATGTTTTGTAATTGCTATTTTATTGTTTGGGTTTAGGATGTGGCATGAATTAATTCTAAATAAGCGTTTTGGAAGCGACGAGGAGAAGGCAAAATTAATTTATTTGACTTAGACAAATTTGCGTTTGCATGGGTTACATAAGCACGTAATAATAATGGAATTTTGGAACCCGCTTATTTCGTTGAATGAATGTCGGTCGCGATACTATTTAAGACTTGTAGTAAAAACAATTTCGAGAACCCCCAAAAATTACAACATATTTTCTTGTTTAACCAGATACTTTCCCTTCGTTTTCCCTGCTCATGTTTGTTCATGTATAAAAAAGAGCAACTAGACATCAGAAATCTCAATTAACAACCAATAGCCCAGAACCGAACGATGCCATAATTTGTTCATGCCGTTGGATAATGGGAAAATTAAAAAAAAGCACAAACAAGCAAATGAAAAATTTTTTATCCTCAAATACCATTATTAACGAGATTTGTCTGAGGGAACAAAAAAAAAGAAGAAAATTCCTACACAAAAGAAAATCAAGTACAAAAACTCCTTATTGGAAAATATCGCTTGCTATTCTCTGAAAATGAAATGAAAAAAAAATGTATAAGAAGAAAATTTTCAAAGAAATTCCTAAACATACAATAAATTCGAAAGCAATGGCCCATATCTGATTTATTGAATTCATGCACCCTAAATCACCTTTTTTCATTGGCTGGTCGGTACTAAAATTTCACCAAAGAGAAGAAAAAAAATGCGTCACTGGTTCCTTAATACATTAGGATAATGAAGATTTTTTTTTCCTCAATTTGGGATTGTGGCTTCTCCATATAACATAATGAAAGCATCAGTCTATGACAGCGAACAAATTCTCAATTTAATGCCAAACCATTTCCAATTAACATGTTCAATGTCTTTTTTATTTTCGCTTGAGTTTTCATTCGATTTTTTTTAAAGCTGATCATTAGAGAAGGCTGTATTTGATTTATGGATGGGAATGAATAACAGGGATGGTTCGCGGAGTTTTGCAGATTGTATTAAAAAATCTAATTTCGACAAAAATTGAATTAATGATGAAAAAAGACGATTATGAATGTCTATGTACCGCTCGATTCCATTCTTATAATTCAACTTGCGAATAAACCCTAACTCTAATACTTTGTGCACAATGATCCCATAACCCAATATTACTTTATTTAAATCCCAAATTAGAAGCGAAATCTCCATTCCGAACTCATTGTATGTGCAAAAATAAGGAAAATATTCAATTTTCGATATTACATTTGAAAATAGGATTTAAAGAGATAAAGACAAAGCTTTATTAAGCTATTTTATTTGCAAGCTTTCGCTCTAGATATTTACTTTTTACGTTTCATTTACAATTGTCTTTGGTCATGCTATTAATTTATTCGTTGAAATATGTAGAATTAAAAGCTGATAATTGAATCGCGAGTTGCTATGCAATGTACTTGTTAATTTAGGGGGAGGTTTTTTTTGCGAAATATCCTAAAAATTTCCCTAAATTATCCGTTTTTCTGTTCTAGTAAAAGAAAATGATAAATTTTACCTGTGGCATGTTGTTTTGTCTCGAATCAATCTGATTTACCCCGAATGACCTGACGCAGGTGTACTTTTTCGTAATCATTTCATATAAAATTTATTTTGCCTATCCAAACGTTTAGTGCGACGACGCCTTATGTCAAAGTATACGAAATTTCATGGTGAAGTGCACGTCACATACCATTTTTTGTCGCTTGAAATTAGAGGTGAGCGGGCCGCCCGAAGTTCGACTAAAAACCCGACCCGAATCCGAAACAATTTGTCTATTCAGGTTTTTGGATTTATTTTTAGTCGGGTCGGGTTTTATTTTTCGTTTTTTTCGGGTCGGGTCGTGCTTAAAGGCTTCAACTAACAAAACCCGGCCCGATCCGAAAAAATGTTGTCACTCAATTATTTTCTCAAAATTGAATTTAAAAAACATTTCGAATGAAATCTTTTTAAACAGACTTATTCAACAAATTCCACCGTTTGTTGGAGACACAATTCAACAGTTGCTCAATAAACAAATTTCGAAAAACTTATTTTGTAAAACAAACTTACGCGAAATATATTTCGATCATTCTTGATCATCTTCGGTCACGCGTACATTCGAGACTGCCTTTCACATTCCAAGCAGAAGGGCTCCATCACAATGAAACACTCTACGCATACACGTAAAACACAAACATAAACACTTTAAAATCGTCTCATCAATTGTTTAATAATTAAACAGGGGTGACCATATAGGCGCTGGGTCCGTATTCATAAGTTCACTTTTATTTTGTGCATATAGTAACTCACCCATTCATCTAATTTATATGGCTGAGTTACATGTCTCTTCAGCTTCACGTTTAGATCACTTGGGCCCGCATGCATATCTTTCAAAACATGCTTTGCAATTGCGGACTTTTCGGATCTGTTGTATCTAACGTGTGCGTCATGTTCTTTAAATCGTTTTAACACTTGTCTTTTCGTTTGGCCGGTATAGATTTTTCCACACACTGCGCATTTCACTTCATAAATCCCGGACTTCTTTTCGACATCTATCTTATTCTTCGTCGAAGTCAACAGGCTTTTTAATTTATTCTCACTCGCGAAAACTAGGTTCACGTCGCGTTTCTCATAAACCTCTTTTAAACGGTTCGGTAACGGCGCGGCGAAATTAAAACAAATCCTCCTTCGTTCTTTTTTGTTCGGGAGTGAGAAAAACGTTGATAGGTTCTGTCGTCTCACTTTCTTGGAATGTTTTTCAATCTTTCTCGATACTTTCTCGATAGCCGTTCACAGTCGCGATATTCTAGATATAACTCAATTCGGTAACATTCAAACCTGTAAACCATGCTGTGAAAGGCTGTCATTTTATGCGCTAGCGGACAATATGAGTCGCTGGTTATGAACCATGTTGTGGTAGTCGGTTTTCGGTAAACACTCACACTGATCGCCTCGTCAACGTCAAATCAAAAAAATTTAATTTAGAATTTTCTTCAGCTTTTGCTGTGAACTTGATTGAATATGAATACGGACCCAGCGCCGATATGGTCACCCTTGTTTAATTATTAAACAATTGATCAGACGATTTTAAAGTGTTTATGTTGTGTTTTACGTGTATGCGAAAGGATACTGTAGAGTGTGTCATTGTGATGGAGGAGAAGGGATTGGAATGTGAAAGGCAGTGTCGAATGTACGCGCGACAGAAGATGATCAAGAATGATCGAAATATATTTCGCGTAAGTTTGTTTTACAAATAAGTCTTTCGAAAATTGTTTATTGAGCTACTGTTGAGTTGTGTCTCCAACAAACGGTGGAATTTGTTGAATAAGTCTGTTTATTAAAGGGGATACGGACCAGTCCAAAATTGAATTGAATTTGAAATCTTTTTTAAAAAAATTCGGGTTCAGGTTTAGTTCGGGTCGGATTTGAATTTTTTATTTCTGTTCGGGTCCTATTTGAATTTTTTATTTCGGTTCGGGTCGGGTTTGAATTTTTACTTTGGTTCGGTTCCCATACTCAGACATGTCCACACTTTTACTGCGGTGTAGACATGTGTCAAAGCATACAAAATGCAAGACGAATTTCGAATTATGTTACGAAAAATGATGTGTCCGTCAGGTGATGCATCTCATCATGAAATTTTGTATACTAGGTCACTCAATAAGTCCCGAGACTAACATAGCCGAATTTTTTTGCAGAAATTTTTGTATATTGTTCAACACACTTAGTCCAACGTTCCTTGAGTTTCGCGATGCCCGTTTTGTAGTACTCTTTCGGCAACTGCCAAATACGCATCTGTTTCGGCTATCACTACCTCTTTCGAGCTATATCTTTTTCCCAAGACTATCCTTTTGAGATCTGAGAATAGGTAATAGTCGCTAGAGGCTAAATCTGGAGAATATGGTGGCTGGGGAAGCAATTCGAAGCCTAATTCGTGTAACTTTGCCATGGTTGCTATGGACTTGTTGCACAGTGCATTGTCTTGCTGAAACAAGATTTTCTTCTTCTGCATTGATGGTCGTTTGCTCACGATTTCAAACGCTCCAGCAATGATATGTAGAAGTCACTGTTTATTTTTTGACCCTTCGTCTTTCACTGACCCCTTTCACTCGGTCCAGTCCACTCAGCTGACTGCCGACTTCCTTCGGGAGTGCTGTGATGGACCCACGTTTCGTCCATTGTCACGTACCGAGTAAAGAAATCAACTTTATTTCGGCGATAAACAGTCAAGCATGCCTCCGAATCGTTGACTCACTGTTGTCGGTGGTCAACTCTGCCGTAAGTCGCCTATTTTACTTAGTGACGTCATCAAATGAGAGAATTTCATATATTTTCTCTCTCTAAATTGACTCTCTAAGTTAAATATGCGATTTACGGCAGCACTGTGAGCATACGCGGTATCTATTTTGCGAACAGTTTGCGCATACCCAAATGTTCATGTAAAATAGTGAAAACACATCCTTCGGATATCTTCAGGGTGTCAGCTATCTCCCTCAACTTCTCTTTTCGATCCACCAACACGACTTAATGCAGTCTTTTTATACATTTCGGAACAACTACGTCTTTTGGGGGTCGTGGACGTTGTGCGTCATCGGTGGTCACACGACCACGACGAAATTCAGCAAACCAACGTTTCACGGTTGCATCCGAAGGTGAACAGTCGGGGTAACAATTATTGATCCAAATCTTGGCTTCAACTGTGTTTTTCCCAATTAAAAAACAATGCTTGATTAGCACTCGATACTCTTTTTGCTACATTGTTTTTAAACTGCCTAATGTAGCGTCACTTAATCGACTGTAGCATCTGTAGCTTGTAAACAAATTTGTTAGTTGTTAGTGCCAACCTTCAAAAGAAATGATCGGAATGTAAGGAAATTTTGACAGTTTTCTTTTGAAGGTAGGCACTAACGAAAAAAAATTGCAATTTTTTCATAGTACCGCCATCTTTATGTTAGGCTCGGGACTTATTGAGTGACGTGGTACTTTGACATAAGCCGACGCCGCACGAAAAGCTTTGATTTCACCACCGTCGCGTCCCCGGCTTCTGTTTATTTATAATCGGCCGAAAATTTTCGCTTTGCTAACACGCTGAAGCTAGCGAAAAAAGTAGGCGTACATGTCTTTTAAGTAGTTACGCACGAATTTATGCTAAAACTATTTCGGTGACCTTATGCAGCAATCACCTTTTTCCATTGAAGAACAATGGTAAAAGTTGGTTAGTGCATAAAGGCGTTGATTTATTCATGTAAGAAATAACTCATGAAACCAATTTTCTGAATGGACATGGACAGCTTATCTGCTTCCTTATTATTACAAATATCAAAATTTGCCAAAGAAAATGGTCTTAAAACAAAAATCTTTCCTCCTACAGAAATTATATCTTCTGTTTGCAATCTTAACTGGGAAACTTTGAAATTATTTAATGTTTGTTCGTATTAGCACAATTGACTTTCTGAAAAACGTTAAATATATTTAACGTGACACACAGTCTTTGATAATAAACTTTTGAAAATATTTACACGCTTACGCAAACCTCAAACCAACTTAAAGCTATTCAATTTAATCTGATTTGAGTGTACATACAACCCTCAGTTGGAGTATTGAAAAGAAAAGCATATCTTCAGAATGAATTGTATCTTTCAAAGTCATTTGGTGTCTCGCATTATTTTATCCTTTTATTCTGTAATGAACTTCAAGGAGATAGAATTTCAATTTTCAAGGTACGTCTTTAAAACAAGAACTAATTAAAGTAAAAATAAGTAAATATTTATGTGAAGGGTGTAAGGAAATGCGGTGGTAGATGCTGTTAAATAAAATACGGGCTCCTTTCTTATGTTTAAACTGAGCTTCGAATGTTTGGATTTATTTCAAGCCCCACACTTATTCTACAGCTCCACTCAATTGTAACATTGATGAGCTTAGAGCCTTTGGTCAGTGGCTGCTTTGCTGTGTGTACACTTAGACAGGCCCTGACATTTCTACAAAAATATGACTGATATTTAACTGAACTTTACGTATGTTCAAAATTCCTTCGAAACTGCTAAAGGCAAGGAATGACACAACGCAATCAGGGTGCATATTTTCGGGCGTTTTATCAACGTATTTTTTGTTGTTGTATTTGTCGACATTATCCTACCAAAACGGGATTGAGAAACGATGAACTTTCTGTATACAATTTAGAGCTAGCGAAAATTGTTCAACATTAGACACAGACATTTCAATCTAATCAAAAGCTAGTAAGATGAGAGCCTAAAATCACATGGACATTGTCCATTGGACAATTACGAAGATAAAACGATGAGAATGTATGTTTCGATTTTATTAATTTTAGTGTAACGATAAAATCTGTAATTTTATGTAGCTGTGTGCTGTGTGTGAGCGAAAATTTTTCGGAACTTTTCTTCTAATTTAATGAATCATATGTGTCCGACTTATGGTATGGAACATCGAACAACTCGAAACTTATGCTTTTACAGACAGTGCAATGAATTTTTGTTAATCAACTCAACTTCTTAGTTAGCCCATTGATATCCGCTGCAGAATGTAGACCTACCCTTTCTTCTTCCGTTCTGGAACACCATTCAATGCTGTTTGTTTCATCCCGCCCAATTTCACTTCAGAGGTACTACCTATTCCATTACGTGAATGACTTTCGTTTGTTGACGACTCCACTGATTCGTCATTTTATCTCTAAGGGAAATATCAAGCACACTCTGTCCCATTGTTCCCCAAAGGGAATCACTGATGGTTCGCAGGGGAATCACCGATTTAGATTTTTATCAGTTTGGAACGATCACTTTTGTGGTCTGGAACACAAATCTTGTGACCCTTTGTTCCTTTTGTCGCTCATAATTTAAAAAATCATGAAAACCTTCGCGTGCCGACCTGGAACCTCTCCAATATGATAGGCCCTAGCTCGGCCAATTTTAAAGGGTGCACGACATAGTCTCTTAGTGTCCTGTGTCTTAGCTGATGGAATTTAGGGCATTCACATATAACATGAAAGTCCGTTTCCTCTTCCAAGCCACAGGAACAGTCTGGAAATTCTCATCTTCGTCAGGTACTTGTTGAGTCCGCAATGTCCGGTCGTCGCACTAACCACCCCTCTTACGCGATCCCGGCCCATCGTCAAAAGCTCCCTAGTCCATTTTTCGTTCGGAGTGGGGAAGAAATGCTTGGTATGCACTCCTCCTTCGTACGCTTTTTCCACGCTCCGCCCTCACCCAGTCTTTCACCGCTTTCGCACAAAGCGAATTCGGGATGGGGATGTGAGGTTCGGGTCCGTATGAGATTGCCGTTGTGCCGGCTTTTGCCATCATTACCGTTCACTCCGGACTGCCCAGGCACCCAAACTAGTTTGACTCGATTGCTCAGCCCTATCTGGTTCAAGTAGCGTTCTTCTACCAATTTAGAAATCACAATCACGATCACGTCTTCACCATTCAATCCTTCTGACAGAATTTCTCGAGCTGCCAAGAGAGCTGCTGAAGTTTCGGCCTGGAAGATGCTGGATAGACTTCCCAGGTGAATCCAGGTGCCGGTATCCGTCCTCGGGTCATATACCCCGGCTCCGGTCGCTTCATCTGTCTTCGACCCGTCTGTGAATCTGACCCATTCACTTTCGGGTAGCGTAAGTGGCCACCCGTTCGCCCACTCATCCCTGTTTGGGAACAGTACTTCAAAGTTTCTTTCGAAACTCAGTTTACGTGTCATAGAGTCCCGCGGCATGTCAAAAATATGATCAGAGATCATATTTTTGATCTTTCCATGCCCGGTCTTCAAACCAGCCATTTTGTGTCAGCCTGTCTGCTGTTGCGAAGGCTTTCGCCTTCACTACTACATCGATGGCACTGCTAGTAGCACTTCCAGGGCCGCCGTTGTCGTCGTCTTCATGGCACCCTTGGCACACACACGTGCCAGCCTCTGAACTTCTTCCAACATTTCCCTCGCCGTCTGCACGTTGAGCCTTGGCCACCATACTACGCAGCCATGACTTATCGCGGGCCTTACTACCGCTTCGTACATCCACAGCATTGCTTTTGAGGATAGGCCCCAGCTCTTCCCAATAGCACTTCTGCAAATCCAACAGGCCGTCAGAGCTTCATGAGCCTTGTCCTCTACATGGGCGATCCAGTTTAGCTTACGGTCGAGCGTAACTCCCAGATATCTCACCTGGGGGCTAATTTCAACGTCCTTCCCGAAGATCCTCACTTTCCCAACAAGATCTGAACCTGTGAGCCTTCGGGAATCACCGATGGTTCACAAGGGAATCACCGATGATTCGCAGGGGAATCACCCAAACTCCCATTAGTCCAGGCCAGCACTGAACATTAATATTGATGCACAACATATTTTCTTTTTACGGAATCTGTTAATGTAAAAGTTTGTTCAAATCGTCTTCAACAGTTTGAAGACGGAAGGAATCTATTCCAGCAAATGTTTAGCTTTTAGCTATGAAATTGCATTGTGGAATTCTAACGAATGTTTCAAAAAATGTTCCAATGCATTTCAGCAACTTCCAAAACAGAAGAAAATGATTGCTATCCTTAGAACTGCAACACTTGCAAAGTTGCTTGCGAAGGCAAAGTTGAACGTCATTTTATTAATTTAGTGACCACCTATCTAAGGGATCTTTTTGTTTTTGATGTGAGACGGAGAAGCACTTTGACCTTCAACACGCAAAATAAATCATAATTTAACTTATGATGAAGAAACTATCGTTTTTCGGAGAAATAAATCCTCACAATAAATTACCAGTAATCATAATGGATACGACAAATTTAGCAAGAATGCAATGAATACGAAGCAATCTTTTCAACTAAAATATTACATCCAAATGATGATATGAAAGATGTCAACATTATTCGAACCGTCAAATGCTCAAAATATAATAAATTTGAATGAATTAAAATTCAAATATAATGCCATGTTTCATTTCTCTATTTCGTAGAAATGAAATCCTATGTGGAATGAGCAAAAGGTACACCCAATATATTTAGGAAAATGTGCCAAGAATGAAAAATGTAAAAAGCATCAACGAAATGGAATTTTGATTAAAAATAACAATTTTTATGCCATCCATATGTATGAAAGCTTTAAAGACGGTGACGACAAACTGAATGAAAAATACAACAGCGTTACTGAAGGGAAAATTCATGACCAGACAGAAAACCTGCTCTAATATAAAAGTAATTTAAATATTATTAAAAAATAGGGGACACATAAAAGTCCGACTTTCAGGTTTTTCTGTGTCCTTTCAGTTTTTTTACGTTTTATAACGCTGTGTTAGAAGATTTTTCGCTATACTTGAAAGAAAAGCTGTTGCAGCAGTTTTCCGTTTTGTTTAGAAATGATGATGGGACAACGGTTGTCTATTTTTTTCTGCTTAGTTATAATATACAACTGTAACCATAATTTAGAGTGATATTTATTGTACTCGAAGCACTCAAGCATAGACGATGGTTTATGTAAGGATTTCAACTGAAAGATATAAATTTTCGCAAATATACAAGTATGTGTATTAAATTTATGATGTAGATCTATTGCGTAGATTTCCAGCCATCTCGATATCCTACAAAGATATACTTAAAGTCTCTCTCGAACGTTATAAATGTGACATGAGTTATACGTTTTTGATGTGCAACTCTGGTAGTACGATAGGAAATTTTTATTCTTTTATATTCCTCTTTTTATTATTATTCACCTCAGAGTTGTAATAAAAGATATATGTTCCTAACTGAAACGAACTTCGAAAAGAAGCTTGTAATATTAAGCAGTTATTAACACGTTACAGAAATTCATTTTTCCCTAAAAGCCAAATTCATAGTCAGCTTAAAATAATTATATACGTCTGGACTGGAGGTACACGAAGAGAGGGTGGTTTGTACAACGTCTATCCCTTTTTCCTATCTTCACTTTTTCCTCTTAACCAACCTGATTGTCCTCATCTTTAGAGGCCGTTCATAAATGACGTCATGCTTGCTATAAAAAATTAGTATCCATAAAAAGGTCATAATTTAGTCAGGACAGCAAATTCTGTTTATAGAATTTTGGCTATCCCTCCAAATAGGGGCATGTTTAGGGTGTAACCGGAGTACTATAAACAAAATCTGTGACCAGTTTGCAGTTATAACCTTTGTGGATTTTATAGCAAACGTGACATACTAGTGTTTGCGTACCACAGGGATCCATATTGGGACCAACGCTGTGGAATGCGATGTATGACGCAGCGTTACGGTTGACGCTGTCACGATGTGCGGTGATTGATGATTATCAGTACGTCATAGTTGGAGGCGAATGTTGCAGCGGCGCCGACTTATTTACCGTCCATGGGGGGCAAGTAATATTTTTTAATTTGATGATGTGTATTTGGCAAACATGCTAAAGTAAGCAATGAAACGGTAGCAAATGTTTGCTTTTATAGCGAAAGTCATAAGAAAATTTTTGAAGTAATAGATTTTGGAGTAATAGATAGTTTATGTGACAGAAGTAAGTGTGCACGCGAGCGAAGCGAGCGAAAATTTTTCTATTTTTGTAATTTAATGGAATCCACAGCAATTATAGATTTTACAAGAAATATTCTAAAGTCCTAAGATACCCTATAATTTGAATCTATCAATTTGTGAAACGAGTTTTTTTTTAAATTATTGGAAACTTTCGAAAAACGAGTCTGTTCTGGCCATTAGGGTGCAATTCTGAGACATTCTCATGAAAAATTCAGGCCCGTTTCGTTGAAAACTCTACAGATATATGCTGCTTGTTGTGGTTTGTAAGTATAGGTTAAGCACAACATGCCCAAAGGCGGCCTAGGTGCTGAAGAAGTAACTTCAAAAATGTATGGGCTAGAACTTTGGAATAATACTTCATCGATACAAAATTGAGCTAGGTATTCCAAAATATTAAAAAAAAAATTGTCGGTTCTTGAAAAAACGTCAAATGTAAAATGGATTGCTAATCCTGTAGGATGGAATATGCCTTGAATGTACCATTTCTGTTCAGAAAGTGATTAAATTTACCATCCGTTTAATTTGTTATGTTTATTCCTTTCGTCATGGGGGGCGTTTTGATGACAACGGCAAAGCTGAATTTGGCCCATCAGAAAACTGAGATCATGCTCATGAGGAATTGCAAGAAAACTGAGCAGATTGTAATGAACATAGACGGGAAGGAGAACACTTGCTCGACAGTGAAAATAGCTTGGAGTCATGCTGGATGCCAGGATTAATTTCTATAGTCATGTGGATTACGTGTGCGAAAAGGCAATGAAAACCAACATAGCATTGGCCAGGATAATGGCGAATGGCTTCAGATCGCGCAGCAGTGGATAAATGCTTTAGACATGAGGGTAGCAAGCGCAAACCGAACGATCTCACTGGAAGCGGTATAAAACTTACGGAAGACAGCGAATGCCACAGAACGAAAGAGAGTGAAGGGCAAAACACCAAAGCAGCTTGGGCGCAATTAAAGCAATGGCAAAAAGAGGGAGACTCCACGGACAAAGGAAGATGGACCCATAGGCTCACTCCGAATGTAACAGAATGGATGTGTAAGTTAATTTTTATCTTACGCCGTTCTTGTCGCTTCATGAATGCTTCAGGAAGTACATGCATAGGTATGGATTCGCGGAGCTACCTTCCTACACATCATGTGATAAAGAAGCTGCAGACCACGTGGTATTCGTTTGCCCCCATTTTGAACAGGAGAGTTGTCAGCTGATAGCTGCGAGCAGGCCAGAACATAATATCAGAGATATGACGCGACGAAGAAATCGGTTGATGACGTGGTTGTGAAGATAAAGTTCATGGAGAGATGATCAGGGAAAAGCGGCTGCTGGTCTGAGAGTGTAGGCGTGTAAGCGCAACCCCTCCCCGAAGTAATGCCGTGAGGCGGTTCCGGGGAGACGAGAGCACGATGATCAAGGAAGGAGGTTTTAGCTGGTAGGTCGTCGAAAGGCCGAATACAATGGAGACCAAGGTTTCCTCATTCTTACAAAAAAAGCAGTGGAGACGTCATTTATGAATAGCCTCTTATTCCCACTGAACCCTTATCCGGTTTTTTACCCTGACCTTTGTTCAACAAAAATTGTACGTTTGATCTCTAAGACTCTTATTGGCTAAAAAAAAACAAAAACCGCTGCTCTGCAAACAATTTGTTTGATTCTTCCTTCCAAGAATGTTTTAAGAAATTCAGCTTTAGCTTAAGGCGACTTGGGTATCATTAAAACTCTAAACGGTTAGCGAAAATGAAATTTCCATTAGACTTCCAAGCTGATGTATTCTCCATTGACATCATTGATATCTTGAAAGTTCAACGCTAATTTTTGCTTTAATTAAATTTCTGTTAGCAAATAATTCGTCTCGTCTGAAGTTATGGCAGTTAATGGCTTACATTACAAATTGTATACGAGGAGGATGGGAACTAATTCATGCAATACAGTAGATACCACGGCGAGAAATGTCAGCAAATGGTTGACTTTCTCGCATTTCGTATACGCAATTAGATCAGTTAGTTGCTTTGATTTGTAGCTTAACTGTAAATAAAATAATGCAATTGGTTCGTTGAATATTGAGCAAGTATTTAAACGATAAAATATAGATGTATTTATTGTATATGCAATGCAACGCGCTATGATTTATATAAGGAAATATTTGCTTTTCATGGAATATTAATCCAACTATTCAGCAGATTAGCTTTGAAAGGTTTCACTGAGTGCAATGCCTTCATATTATCAAAACTTTAGACAGAAGGAAATAATTTGTAGTTTAATTTTTGCAATTATTGGCATTGTAAATTAAACGATTACGAAACAATAGTTCGTGAATTATATAGACCGTAATTACCGATAATTACTCATCTCATACGTGATTGTTCCAGCAGACCTACCGAACCTTCTCTGTCCATTGAAGCGATAGAGTCTAGTTAATTTTGTACCTAAATCATCGGTGACTCATTGGTGAATCACCGATGATTCAGCGCGAATTACCAATGATTCACAGGGAAATCACCGAGGATTCACTGGGGAATCACCGATGATTCCTCAGTAAATCGATATTACCCGGTGAATTACTGGTGATTTCCTAGTGAGTCGTGAATCATAAGTGATTCCTCGGTGAATCATAGATGATTCCACGGTGAATCATCGATGATTCCCCGGTGAATCAACGATGATTCCCCGGTGAATCAAATGTGATTCCCCAGTGAATCATAGCTGACTCTCCGGTGAATCATAGGTGATTCGCTGGTGAATCATAGGTGATTATCCGGTGTATCATAGGTGATTCCCCGGTGAATCATCGATGATTCCCCGGTGAGGGGTGCACAGACGAACGGATGGACAGGAAAGGTGAGAACATAAAGTAGCTGTCGCTACTTAATAAAGTACGGAAACTTGCAAACAATATAATATACAGTCGAAGACAAGGTGTACTGATGAGTCGTATACGACGAATTCAGCATTTTCTTCTGTTAAGTCTTGTCTACGAATGGAATTATGAAGGATATTATGAAAAAACCAACGTGGTTTGACAGCTTTAACGTAAATTATTTGTTGAATTGTTGCGACTTTAAAGCAACTTAATTGGACCCGTACGAAGGACGAAGGTCCTATACGTTTACTACCAACAATTTTAATGTAACATGGGGTAGATCGAGATGGCAGTTGGGGGGATGCATTTATTAGCGTCTAAATATGACGAATCAACATTAAAAAAAAGGTGCGTCCGTCCATCCGACTCCACTTTTTTTTTCAAACGGTTCAACCGATCACCCTAAACTTTTTTTCCCTGAAAGATACGTGGCTCCCATGATTCAAGTTCGAAGATGAGCAAAATCGATCAAGTAGTTCCGGAGATATGGTCGAGGAAGTGACCAAAAGCATGGTTTTTCGAGGTTCGGTAAAACTTTTTTGCAAATATCTCAGCAAGCATAGCACGAAAATTGCTCATGTTGGGGTCAAATGAAAGGATTTGATGTCAGAAAATTGGGAATAAATTTTTGTGGGAATCGGGTCAGGGGTCGTGGCACCGGGACCAATGGAATCGACGAAATTGAGTTTCCTGGCCATATACGAAAACAGTTTTTCGTGTTTATTTCCTTAACTATGCAATATGGAGATTCACTGTCAAAGGCAAAGTTGTAGAGAATGAAATTTTAGGGTAAACGTGTTTCAGGATTTTGGGTAAAAATGCCCCAATCCTGGAATATGACCACTTCTAGAATCGGGAGGGATGACCCATATCTTTAGAACTGTAAGAGGTAGAAGGTTGCTTCCAAAGACAAAGTTGTATAGGAAAAAATTTTAGAGAACACGTGTTTCAGGGTTTTAGGGGAAAATGGCCCAATCCTTGGATATAACCATTTCTAGATTTGAATGGTCTGAGATGTACTTCGGTAGGGCCTTTGACATTACCTTGGGTAATTTTTATGGATCTTTGAAATTCTTATAGTTATAAGATTAGATTAGATTCGTTTATTGGTTCTAAGTTCACAATACATTTGTACTTAAGCATAATTGGGCCGCATAGGTGGGCCCCTTTTACAACCAAAACATTTTTTTATTTACTTTAATATTGTTAAAGCACTTCTAAGTTTGAGGTGACCTTCAAAATGTCTCCTCATACATATTCTCAATAACTTTTTTGGAGAATTCGTGTAGTTCTCTTATGTTTGTTATCCTAATTTGCTCTTGGTTTGGAAAGGCAGCTCCAAATCTCTCTTGTCTTTGCCAGGCCAAGGATGGGCACATTGTGAATAGGTGTTCAGGCGTTTCCTCTTCTTCCTCACATCTCCTGCAGATCGCTGAATTCTCTAATTTCATGTTGTGCATGTGTTTCCGTAACTTACAGTGTCCGGCGATGGCTCCAATCAGCTTCCTCAGTGCTGTTTTGGAGCACTTTAGGAGATATTTGGTAATCTTGTTGGATGTGCCATTTAAGAAAATCTTCGACTGCCTACAGCTTCGGAGATTTGTCCATAGCTCATTATGCTTTCTAGAATAACACTCTCTAATTATGGTCCTCTGCACCCAGTATGGCAGTCCAAAGGCCATATAGTTATAAAAGAACATAAAACTATGGATTGTTTGCTTATTACTATATTAAGACACGTTCGAGTCTTTTTGCAAGATTTGTTCTATTTGCCACATCTATTCTGTTTGTCACATCTATTCTGATACGTACGGGTCTTTGGTTATTTTTGAAAATTCATTTAATTTTCTCTCCAGGATGAATTCTCAGTTGGAAGGGGACTCAAAACAATCTTTTACATTTTCATACATTTTTCCTCGCATTTTCCTCAATGTGTGAATAATATCCATGCGTCCTTAACAAATATAAGCTTCTAATACTTAGCATGGGTCACAGAATTCATGCATTGTTTAATTTTCATCAAGATTTTTCATTTTCCTTCCTCTTGTAATTTAAATTTTTCAATTTCTATTTCTTAAAGCTTCATTTTTTCTTACATTCTTTTTCTTCGTTTCAGGTAAGCTTTAATACTAAAAATCTGTCGGGACAGGTAAGATACTTTCATAGATTTGTTCTCAGGGTATTCGAACAGTGACACAGCACGGTATATCAGCTACCATATAGCACTCTCTTTAATCGTATGTGACATTCCGTACGAATAATGCGTTGTGAAATAACCGTCAGATTTATCTGATGTTACAGTCTTCAAAATTTAATTGAAATAACTTCTAACAATAATTTAATTTCCTGCATTAAAGAAATTGTTGCTCTTTAAACCTAAATTGAATTAGACGGAAAAAAAGAAGAAATCGACATTGTGCCTGTCGGAAACAACAACTCCCTTACGTTGGCATAAATGAATTGACAGTAAATCATCTTCAACGAATATTATATTTTGCGTCTTGTCATACCCAATAAAATCCACAAGTCATTAATTTAATTATAAAAATCAAAGGATAACGTTCTCCTCACATAACCGGATAAATAGAACCCATGGCATACGGTACCATAGACAGACACATTTATACTTTAACTTTAAATATCATCACGGATCATATAATCCGAGGGAGGTTAAAACTTTTACATTTTGTTGTGTCATATTACACATCGCTTTGCTTTATAAATATTCGTATGCGAAAGGATAGATAAGCTTAGTTAAGCCTTAGAAGTGTGTGTTTTATAAATTTCCATTAATTCATCATATAAACAGTTTCTCTGAATTTACAAAATGTTCTTTGGATACATAGGGTGCGCTTCATTTATATAAGTTTAGTTAGAAAATATTAACAATTCCATCTTGTGTGTAAGAACATAATAAAGATAATTTCTGGAATACCTTGAAGAATATGAAATACTATCACAAAAAGAAGGGAAGCAACACAAATGATAGGATCTTCTAAAAGATATAGTTTATGTTCAATGTCTCAATAGAGTTATTTCTAATACCTGGAGGATAAACGCAAGTATTCGTAACATTCGGCAAAGAAATATACTCTAAGATGTAGGATGAAACATTTCGATACATTAAAGAGAGAACACCTGAACATTAAATTTTTTACATGTTCATAGAATGTAATTACGTCAACTGAGGACATTTTTTGTGTTTGCATTTCACAAACATATGTTAATACGTTGTTGCTTATGCATAAATTATTGTGCTGAGAAGGAATTTTTGTTAAGACATCAAACTAAGGTGAATGTAGCGCACTATTCCCAGGTAACATTCACTTCACTTTTTGATGCGTTCATCCTCAAAAATATGTGTGATGATGTATACTTGATTCCTTGAAAATAGCTCACATTAAATGCACAAACACGAAGTGACTATTCGCCAGCGCCGGCGAATAGCCAGGCGATATGAAAATAGCTATTCACCGGCGCCGACGAATAGTCAGAAGATATGAAAATGGCTATTCGCCGGCGCCGACGAATAGTCGGAAGATATGAAAATGGCTATTCGCCGGCGCACTTCACAAAATGTTACGATACTCTTAGGTAACGAAACTAGAGGAGTTATCCTTTTATGAAACGTCACAAGAAAAAACACTAAAAATATTGCTTAAATTGTGAAATCGATAAGAAACTTGGTGACCAGTGAAATAACGGCCAAAGATCATGTGATTTTGTAACGAAAATACGAAACTAGTGTACTTGCGATTTCAGGAAACGTCACGAAGGCCTAGGGAATTTGTCCTTTTACGCAATTCAGGAAACCTAGGTGGGTAACGCTTTAAGGAAACATCATGGAAACCTAGGGAACTTGTCCTTTTACGAATTGTCCCGAAAACCACGTCGCTAAAGAAACTAGTGAACTTGCGCTTTAAGGAAACCTCACGAAGACCTAGAAATTTTTCATTTTACGAAATGCCTCGAAACCTAGGCGGGTAACAAAACTATGGACTTTACGCTTTAAGGAAACATCACGGAAACCTAAGGAATTTGTTCTTTTACGAATTGTCCCGACAACTAGGTCGCTAACGAAATTAGTGAACTTGCGATTTCAAGCCTAGAGAATTTGTCCATTTACGAAATTCAGGAAACCTAAGCGGGTAACGAAACTAAGGACTTTGCGTTTCAAGGAAACATCACGGAAACCTAGGGAACATTTCTTTTTACGAATTGTCCCGAAAACTAGAAACTAATAAACTTGCGCTTTTAGGAAACGTCAAACGTCACGGAGGCCTATAAATTTTCCTTCTACGAAAAGCCACGAAACCTAGGTGGGTAACGAAACTAGGGACTTTGGGCTTTAACCAAACGTAGGGAACTCGTCCTTTTACGGATT
Source organism: Pseudolycoriella hygida (assembly GCA_029228625.1). Lineage (NCBI taxonomy): Eukaryota > Metazoa > Arthropoda > Insecta > Diptera > Sciaridae > Pseudolycoriella > Pseudolycoriella hygida. The sequence continues at coordinate 27,608,564 of CM055405.1, read as the reverse complement.
GTAGGTCGCTATTGAAACTATTGAACTTGCGCTCAAAGGAAACCTCACGAAGTCCTAAGAATTTTTCCTTCTACGAAATGCCTAAACCTAGGCGGAAAACAAAACTAGGGACTTTGAGCTTTGAGGAAATATTCTCGGAAACCTAGTGAATTTGTCCTTTTACGAATTGTTCCGAAAACTAGGTCGTTAAGAAAACTAGTGAACTTGAGCTTTAAGGAAACGTCAGGAAGACCTAGGAATTATACCTTTTACGAAATGCCACGAAACTTAGGTGAATAACGCAATTAGTGACAAAATATATGAAAATAACTAATAGCACCAATCATGAAATAAACGAGTAGGGAACGGGTCAGCTCAGTGGTAACGTACTGGCTTTCCACCAAGAATATCCGCGTTCAATTCCGATGGGGACAAATTCTTTATAAGATTTTTCTTCAACGTATAGCATAAAAGTAACATTCCTAGGCACACCCAGGCTTCATAACTTGGGTAGTTGTGAATTTGCTGGCACAACGAATCGTACATGGAAGAATGACAAATATGACATCACCCATATGAATTCTGCGTACAAATATCTGAGTCTAACTATAGACGGAGATATAATTAGCACCAGAAGAAATCCTAATGGTAAAGTGCAAGCTTTCGGAATTCACGTTAAGCATGTGGCCGGTAAAACCTCGGGTAAAACACATTAATGGGGCGAACCGGCATTCTAAGCCCTACTAGTTTCCGCCCTTAGTTCATCGTAGATGGCACTAGGTTTGTGTGCAATTTACCACTGACACAGAAAAAAACTGTGGTAACGAAAGGATCTGTAATAAGAATCCATCTGAGCAAAAGCCCATAAAAAATTGTGGGACTAGTAAATAAAAAATGATCCAGCGTCTGAACCGGACGGGTTGTAACGGCGGATCATTATTATTATTAACACGAATCGCATTGTACTATACAGCAATGACAAGTAGGCACTAGTATTCAATTAAAACTTAGTCACCTACCAACTGAGTCTGTTGGGATCAAAAGGCGGTCTTTTCCATCTGTCAAAATGACACTTTAAACGTCAAATATTTACAAGCAAAAATAAATTTTTCTTTGTACAACGACCGAAATTTAAATATTATTTTTTAAAAAACAGCCGTTTTACCCTGCGGTAAAACATACAAGGGGCCCATTGTACTAGCTGAGAGATATTAGACATTGTCTATTATTTCAAACCTGCCCGTGCTACTTATGTAGTTCAGGATGCTTTTGGGTTCTAAGTTTTTCATCACGTCAAATCTTAACGTGTACCCTCCTAGATGTATTCATGTATTTGTGATGAATGCCGGGCACAGATAGTGTTCGGTTGTGTCTGAGTGGTGCCCGCACAGATCGCATCCTCTCCGATTGTGCTTAGGTGTCTGTTAAAGCCGTAGCCCACTAGTCACACCTGTAAAAATTTTTAGTCTCGTGCGACTTATTTTAGTGAGAAATTTAGAGTTCTTTTGCTGGTTCCGGCCCGATTAATGCGTCTAGCACCCCCAGTCTGGCTAGTTCATCCGCTCTATCGTTTTCTTTGACCCCACTATATCCCGGCACCCAGATCAGGTTTGCCCCGTGTGGTTGGCATACGCTGTTGAGATTATCTAATCATTCTAGAGTCAATGCTGACTTGAAGCTGAATGATGATATCGCTTTAATTGCTGCTTGGCTATCCGTGCAGATTGACAACTTGCGATCTAGTAGTCCTTCGTCCTTGGCAGTGTGACAGCTTTCAATAATTGCCCAAATTTCAGCCAAATAGATGGATGAGTACTCTCCTAGTGGGATTGATTTCTCAATAACAGGGTTCTCGCAGTAGATGCCGGCCCCTTCTGACTTATTTATTAGTGAACCGTCGGTGTATATTACATTGCCTTCCAGATTTATACTATCTTGTAACCATTCTTCTCTGCTCGGAATGCTGATGGCATGCTAATCGTTGAAATTTGTTAAGCTTTTTCTGGACTGCGGTGTCAAAAACCTGCGCAGAAGTACAAAGATCTTATTTAAAATTCGGTCATTATACTTAGATTTTTTTTTATCAAAAATATGTTAAAAATACGACAGAAACATTTTGGAACTCTTCATTTTAGCATCTTGTTTGATTTTTAGCTTTGACGTTTAAAACGTCATTTTGACAGCTGAAATAGACCTACTATAAACTAACGGTACATCGTTGATTGTTTTTTGCGAAATATGAAGCACCCTTTCTTTTCCGTTCGAATTCTATTTTCTATTTACAATAAATAAAGAGAACAAAGTTTTCCTAGAATACAAAATGTAGTTGTATGCAAGAATGCTTAAAACAATATAATGTGAAAGCGGTAAAGGAGTATAATTCATTCTAATGTATTCTTGTCACTGACTGCTTCAAACTATTTTACTTGAATAAACACTTAGCACACAACGATGGCAAAATATATTGTGACGCGTATATTGAGCAACAAGAACACTACTCCATAGACAAACGAATATTGTACAAGTTTGTGCCTTCAAAATGTGTCCGTGTTAAGTTGGAACGCTTTATAGATCAAAATGTATACCTAAACGTTAACTAGTACAAAGTGTTTCAATGCCGAAATGATCCTACTGCTGTCGTTCCTTTTGTATTATTATGTAACGCTCGTAGAAAGAACAAGAATAGGATGAGGAAGTATAATTCCAATAGAGCTCCGTTTTGTGAACCATAAACTTTATGTATGTGGAAGACTTTTCGTATGTACATAGAAAGAAGATGATAATTTTATGCAATAAATTCAGATGTTGAAATTGCTTTCAAAGTATGAAGCTTTTCATTGTGTGAAAGCTATCGTACTAGGTTTTTCAATTATTTTCTCGTATATTAGCCCTACTCGAGTATCCTTCATGGCTTTTCATACGATAATAGAGGAGAATTAATAGAAATCTTTTGATAATATATCGTATTTTTAGCAGTTTATGGAAGAAGAACGCAAATTGGAAGAGATTTGTGAAAAGGTTTCTTCGAAGTGGCTAATCGCATTCGTTTGGATGCTGTTAAACTATTTCATATGCTTGCGGATCCTAAATCCCATTTAGCTTTACCCATACCCGTGCTGGTGCAAAAATTCGTTGGCCATTCGCTGTTTATGCAACAAGTGGTTTAATGAGGTTTTTAGGACAAGATTGTGTGCGTCGTGGAAAACACACGAGTTTCATTAAAGATTTTTTGTAACGAATTTATTAATAAAAATTGACATTTTTACGAATGACCCCAAGTATTGTCGTCATAGTGCCTCACCCAAGACGTCACCCATTCGACTTATAGTGACTTCATTCTTATTTGTCTGGTAGGCTAAAAAATATGTTTTTCACGTTTTCATGGCATTTTGTCTCGTTTTTGTTAAGTCCTTTGGGAAAAGGGGACCACGTGGTTCGTGGGCAGTAGGCATGGCAGAAAAAAATGTTTTTTTCAAATATATTTCTTCACTACCCTCAAAATATTGTTAGACCTCAAAAACGCCAAAAAATTTTTTTTCAGATTTTTCGAAAGAAAATTCCGGGTGAGAAAAATCAAAAACTTCATTGTCTCAAATTTTGTACTTTGAGGTGTTGCTAGCGCCACCTACTTTGTCCATAGCTTTCAGATCATGGGCGCGCGGTTGTTTTCGTAGACCTCGGAAACGTATATACAAGTAAGTTTTGACTGAGACCTAGTTTTTCGGATTCTACGTAAAATTTTGATTCAAATCAAGATTTTACTTATTGAAATCGGTCCACCAGATCCGAAGATATGACCTTTAGAAAATCGTGTTTTTCCATATCAAATATGCAACTTCATAGAAGCCAAAGTTAATGGAAACATCCTACGTTAGTTAGTGGGTTAGTTAGTTCCAGAACCATTTGTATGACAACCGACTTTTTTGGCCCATATAAAAGAATGTTTGTTATGTGTGTGTGCGTGTATTCAAAGTATGGGTCAAATATGAGCAAAATTTTTGGACTACAGGAAGAGAATCACAAGCTTGTGCATCTTTCCTATTTCTCTTTTTTTCACGTATTCGCATGCATTTTGTGCATGTAAAACTCGGTTCTTCGGTGAAATGAGTTAAAACGAAACGTTGCACAATCTTACGATTCTTCTCCTGTATGTAAGGATGGAGATAGATGTTTGGTGTCAAAGGAAAAGTTTATGGGTTGGGTGTGTAGTGTGTCGGAGTGACCAACAATATGGCCGACGGCGACCGACGGTGGTGTGGGACGGACTTAGGGGGAAAATAAAATTTTTTTGAGTTGGAGATAGATGTTTGGTGTCAAAGGAAAAGTTGTTGGGTTGCTGGTGTGTAGTGTGCCAGGGTGACCAACAAAATGGCCCATACCACGGGACGTATTTAGGGGCAAAATTGACTTTTTTTTAAATTTTTTATTGTTGAAGATATTTCGTGTCAAAGGAAATTTTTTTTCGCTGCAATTTTTTTTTCAATGAAAAATTTTTTTCG
>CM055405.1:27432188-27603586 GCA_029228625.1 Pseudolycoriella hygida | reverse complement strand
AAGAAAGATGCACAAGCTTATGATTCTCTTCCTGTAATTACATTGACGACTTCTCGCTTGTCACGTGTGATTTATGAAACTAAAACTAACGAATCATTTTGCTCTTTCTTATAAATCCTATCTAAAGATTTACTAAAATGAGAAATAAAATGGGTAATAATAATCAAAAGTCGTTAATTTAATTTTGAAATTTAAAATTAAGATCTGCTTCAAATACCGGCACGGCATACCACAGCAATTTTATGCTCATTAATATATGTCTCTGTATACCCTCGAGGGGATCATAAATTTTCTATGAATTTATGCGGCAAAGTAAAATATTATCTCAAAAAGTATAAATTAGACAAAATTAAGACAAATCTCATCCTCACATCAGCCACATAACAACATACAACAAAAGATTCATCAGAAGATAAAGTTGTTTGGTATATGTTGCAACATAACACGCCGAGGAATCGTTTCATGATCTTACACGCGAACTGAAGTATCTTTTTGATGGCTATGGTGAACTTATCTGGAGCATGTTAAAGTATATTTCATTTTACACAAAATTACAACTAATGGCTTTTGATCCCTAATGGTTCGCCTAGCACTAACTAAGTAATTAGATAATCATTTGACTTTATGTTGAAAAATTTATGCGCTGCCTTAAAAGATAATCAAATGAAATAGACAAATTGGTGAGCAACGCTTATAGGGTAAAGTCAATCTGGAATTGCACGTTTCTATCTAAGAAAATAATTCAAACCGTTCGTTGTTCCAGTTGTGGACGACTTAACACACTATAGCATCGAAACTGAAATTCAGTGGAAAATTTATAACTTCACTTATCAAATATACCCAATTTGTCTACATTTAACAGTTAATTTCACTTACCATTAGCTGAAACATGTCATTTATCAAATAAACATCAGCCTGGAATTATTCCAGTCGTTTTCTCTTTTTCTATAAAAGTTTTTTTTAATAAACAAGAATTCTGTTTGAGATATGAAAATAAATTTTAAATTGTACCCGACAAATTCAGTCTGAAGTTGCATTTATTATGAAAATTAGCTTTCGGTACCTTTGTGAGAAATGAAGAAAGCAAAAATATTAAAAAAGCGGACTATTAAAAATATTACGAAACGTTGTCAATTTTCTTCCTTTATAATTTGTTTGGGCCAGTAAGAACGCCGTACTGTTTGTGACAGCTTATGTGAAAGTGTTTCCATTTTTAATTTCAGTTAGAGGTGTGTCGGCCGATGTACTCGGGTTTCAGCTTTCTTGTCTTTCTCCGAGTGAATACGAAAATGTAAAGCTTGTTGACGACGTTTGTTCTCCAGCGGCTGTGACGTCTTACCATCGACCGTCACAAACTGTAATCTGATTCGGAAAGTTTCTCAATACGACCCGAATTTTATGGCCCAATTGAAATGCATCACAACACAGTGCACAACACCCTGATCTCAACAACTCTTACCTTGTTTTGCACAAAACATCCATCCAATTCCGATCAACTTAAAGTTTACTTCTGCAGTAAATTTCGTTTCGTTCATTTACAAAAAGTTTTTTATACTTTTTTACTTCGCGTAAAGTATCCTTCCACATTTTGGTAACAACGTCTCTATGTTCGTTGTTAATTATCACCAAATTATTGGTTTTTTTATTTATTAGACCCGTATGAATTACGTGTCTTATGGGTTTATTGTCACGTTTGTTACATTGCGAATCCGGATCCCTGAGCAACGGACAATTTTTTGCTGCCTAGAGATGCCGAATCAGCGCGGAGAAAAAGCTTTTTTTTTTACTCGAACAACGAAAATTGTTTCTCCGGGCCCCATTTGAGAACCGAAATAGTTATTTATGCAACTAATTGCGAAGTGGAGTTGTTTTTGTCACTTGATGTGATGTGAATATCAAACGAGCGAAGCGCAAGGCTTTATGCAACAACTTGTGAAACGTGAGCTTTTGAATGAGCTTTTTATCAGTGCAAATGACTTCATGCGACACCGAAATGACGCACGAAAAAGCTAGTTTTTGTCGATGAATTGCAAAAAGTTACTTTTTACTTTTACACTAGTGACGAAAAGTAACTTTTTATCACCCAAATGAGCGATAAAAAGTAAACCAGTTTAAAACGACCTCTCTAGCGTCACCGAAATTGCGAACAGCAATTCTCGCACAGGGTTTAATTTTCATACTTTCATCCCTTGTAGTTCAAATAACCATTTGCAATTCATAGACAAAAAACTTGCTTTTTCGTGCGTCATTTCGGTGTTGCATGAGGTCATTTTTCGCACTAGTGCGACAATAGTTATTTCTGTGTCGGTTTTGGACGATTGATTTTAGGCAATTTCACGAGTTGTAGACCGAGCAAAGCGACTTCTACGTACAAAAAGGCCTAAGATCAGTCGTCCAAAACAGATACACAAAAAGTTTTTCATGCAGAGGTCCCAAATCGAGACAAAATTTACAAAATTGCCCTCGATTTTGGCCCCGAAGCATGAAAAACTTTTTTAATTGTTATAACAATGACAAAACAGTTAAAGTGATAAAACGTGTCAATGTGTAGAATGTGCAAATTATTTTCTTTGTTGTATCAATAAGCATGAGGAAAGGTGGAATAAACCGCCCGTAAACCCATGATCTTTCACAAAATTTTACAAAAACCAAAATAAACAGAGGATGTGGACAGAAATAAATGCAGATTTAAAATACATATAAAATTAACAACGAAAAAGTAATTTATTATTAAATTAAAAATAGACATAACCAAAGACCCGTACGTATCATAATATAGATGTGACAAACAGAATAGATGTGGCAAATAAAATAAATCTTGCAAAAGGACTCGAACGTATCTTAATATAGTAATAAGCAAACAATCCAACGTTTTAAGTTCTTTTATAACTACTAGAATCTCAAAGATCCATAGAAATTACCCAAGGTAATGTCCTACCCAAGTACATCTCATCAAATCCAGAAATGGTTATATACAAGGATTGGGCCATTTTCCCCTAAAACCCTGAAGCACGTGTTCTCTAAAATTTTGTTCTATATAACTTTGCCTTTGGAAGCAACCTTCTACCTCTTACAGTTCTAGAGATATGGGTCATCCCTCCCAATTCCCAGGATTGTGGCATTTATATCCAAAACCTTGAGACACGTGTTCGCTAAAATGTTATGCTCCACAGCTTTGCCTTTGGAAGCAATTTTGTACCTCTTATAGCTCTAGAGATATGGATCATCCAAAACCTTGAGAAATGTGTTCTCTAAAATTTTATTCTCTACAACTTTGCCTTTGGAAGCATCTTTCTATCTCTTATAGTTCTAGAGATATAGATTATCCCTCCCAATTGTAGAAGTGGTCATATCCCAGGATTGAGGCATTTTTATCCACAATCTGAAACAAGTGTACCGTAAAATTTCATTCTCTACTACTTTGACTTTGACAGTGAATCTCCATATTGCATATTTAAGGAAATAAACACTCCGGAAGCACGTGATCGATTTTGCTCATCTTCGAATTTGAATCATGGGAGGCATGTATCTTTCAGGGAAAAAAAGTTTAGGGAGATCGGTTGAGCCGTTTGGGAAAAAAAGTGGAGACGGACGGACGGACATTTTTTTTATTTTTGATTCGTCATATTTAGACGATAATAAATTCATCCCCCCAACTGCCACCTCGATCGACCCCATGTTACATTAAAATTGTTTGTATTGTAGTAAACGTATAGGACCTTCGTACGGGTCCAAAAATAAATACAACACAATTCAATAATCACATAAATTCCTCGCAATCAAATACAGTAACTGGAAAACTGTCACGTATACAGGCTGCATTCCCTTTCTGGATCGCTACGGAAACCCTCTGCAGCAAAAAATCGAGAGAGCGAGGATTACCCGAATTCTTCGACATAAGTTTTCCAAGTTTCTTCAGGAAAACCGAAGTTTTTGGACCAACAGCAGCAAATGGCTCGAAAGCTAACGGTGTGAAGATGTATTGGCCTTTCAAGTCGACATAATTGTCGTGTTTGTTACGTTCGGCATTATCAGGTACTCCCACAACAACGATTTTTCGTGACTCCTGTGATAGTGCGTAAGACCATCAGGGCGTTTCCATCACGACGAGAAAGTTCCGGAGGTTCTAGTTAGTTGGCAAAACTACTACTACCGGAACTACAACCCTTTAAGGGTCTTAACCTTCTTAAACATGATCTCCAACCGGGCCTATCCGCAGCTAACTTCTCCCAGCTGGATACTCCCACAGTTGTATCGGCAAAACTAGCTGACGCAAAGGCGGTGCCGACGATTTTGTTTATTTGAAAAATTCGAAAAATTCCATCATATGGCATGGCCTGATTGATGGGACAGAACAGCAGCCACTTGGACGATAGTTTTATAGATGATGCAATAAGTCTATCCCGATCAATAGGCCCGCTGGATGACAGAAGTTCGCTTGAAACATTTTTTTACCGGAAAAAAAGTCCGTCTGTCTGTCCATGGACAAGATAACTTGAGTAATTCTCCGCCGATTTTGAAAAATCAATTCTCCCCTGAAAGGTGGTCAAAGTGAGTTCAAGTTCGAAGATCAGCAAAATCGATTGAATAGTTCCGTAGATGTGGTCCATAGAGTTTCATATGTTTTTATTGGAAATGTTCCTGTTGGAAATATTACATAAACGGTTCGTTTGGCTCCCCTGGTATTCAACAAAGGTAATTTTATTCTATCAGGGAATGCAATAAAAAGGAATGTAAAGACGAATTCCCTTTACCGATGTTTCGTTGACTCCATTCCTCCCAAAGTTTTCAAACACAATTTAATCAAAAATTTTTACAATTTATTCTTCGTATTTTGTTATTTGAAATCTGACCACTTCATCTGATTTGAAAATTGATTTCAAAGAAATCCAAATGAGGTTTTTCGAAAATATATTCAAATTCAATTCAAAGAGGACCAAATGAAAATATACTTTAAGTTTTGTTTACTTCTAAACTCGAAACCCAGCCTGAGCAATCCCAACAACAAACATAAATATGCCATAGCCATACCCACCCATCCATATAGCAGCAACTACACATTTCATATACTCCATTCTTTATTCTTTCTCTGTTTTCTTTTTATTTCATTCATTTTATTCAAAACGTACAGTGTCACAATTCATTTCGTGTTTTATATACGTATTTTTGTACCCGAAAGGTACATTTTTTTCTACATCAGAGTTTCGTCCCCTTTTTCATTTCAACCACAAAAATAGCAAATTCTCGCTTGACGCAAAAATCAATCTTTTTTGTTATTTTCATTTTTATTCTTGTTCGATTTGTTGCGGCTGTTTGGTAAACTGTCGTAATTCCTTTACATGTTTATCAAGGTTTAATTTAACAAGAAAGCTGCACCTTCATTTGGGGAAAGATTTATATACATTCGTTCGAGATACCAGATCGGAAACAGAGGAAAAGTTTATTCGACTTGGTCGTTTTTAGTTGGAAAAGTCAACTCAGGTCTTTCATTTCTTTGAAAAAAAAAATCTATTTCCCAGACCACTCTAGATAAAAATCAATATTTTGGATGAATGCCATATTCGCATCCACGTCATCCATTAAAGTTTTGTGTTATAAATTGCGAAAATGCAATGCATTTCGGATTCGGAATAAAAATATAAAATAGCGATTTGTATGTAATGTAACAATTGAAAATTTTGGAAAAGAAAATTAAAAAAACGACACTAAAACATCGAAAAATTCTTTATTATAAAACGATTTTGGATAACGTCCAGATTTTTGGAGACTAAAATTAAAATATGCTTAAGAGAAACTTTATGTGCGAAATGGACAAATTTTTAATGGAAACACGATCCACGCGTTTAGTGCGACGACGTCGGCTTATGTCAAAGTATATGACTTTTCGTGATGAAGTGCATAAGCTCACAGTATATCATTTTTCGTCGTCAGACATATTATGAATTTCTTCATGAAACTTTGTACACTTTACACAACGTTTTACATTTCGTCGGTAATTCTGACAACGCCTATTTTTAAGAAGGAGCGAGGTTATTAGTTAGTAACACAATCAAATTCGGCACCTGGCTGAGTACTTGGGACCCTAAACGTGGGAATAAAGAAGGCAGCCTGGTGCTGAAAATCTGTTTTCGCCAAATTGGAGGCAATAGTGAGTTGTACACGTCACATAAGTTTCAATTAGGAACCAGGCTGCTGCTGCCCTCTGCATTGGAATGTTTTAACTCAAGGAGCTATAGCTTCAGCTTACTTTCCCTCTGAAAAAGACATAATGCCTCCTTCTACGGAAGTTGTCAATTTAGCTAACTTTAGTAGAACATCAAACATTCCTCTTTTACTAGTCTGTGATGCTAATTCTCATCACAAAGCTTGGGGAAGCACGGATACTAATCCAAAAGGTGAATCTCTCTTGGAATTTATCCTGTCATCAAACTTAGTGGTTCTGAACTCGAGGTAATGAACCAACATTTGTTAACAAAAATCGCAAGGAAGTCTTAGATATTACAGTAAGCTCTCTACACATCGTACATTTAATAAAGGATTGGAAAGTTACAAACAACATTCTTACCTCCCATGATAGATGTATTTCGTTTCACATTGACACTGACAAGCCTAAACTCTTGACGTTTAGAAGCCCTCCATCATCAGACCTCGTCTAAGCTACGCAGCTATCGTTTGGTGACCAAGATGCAATCTTACGACTTCTCATCTTAAGCTCACACAATTACAAAGACTGGCGCTCATTGGAATCTTAAGTGCCATGAGACCGGCACCAACAGCAGCCCTTGAAGTCCTACTCAATTGAGTATCGTTGCATTGAAACAGAAGCACAGTCCTCAGCTTTAAGACTAAAATTAGCAAACTCACTCATAATATGCCCCAATAACCAATCAAAAATTTGGAGGAAAATGATAAAAATGTCTCCTGAATTTGAAATGCTGTGTGAATCTTTAACTCGTATTTACAGATTTGAAAAATAATTTGCGATTAGCCTTCCTAACCGGAGCGATTGGACAAGCAACTCAGCTATTCCAACAGATAATCGCTTGTCTTGGTTTACAGATGGTTCACTGTCTAACGGAATCTCTGCAGCAGGATTTCATTGTCCCGAACTCAATGTAGCCGATAATTTGCCTCTCGGCAAGCTCATAACAGTATTCCAATCGGAGATAGTAGGAATTATAGGATGCGTTAACACAATGTTACATACTCTGGAAAACTCGCTCGGGGATCTAAGAATCTTCATATGTACAGACAGCCAGTCAACTATCAAATCATTAGGGGGATACAAATTTACATCATACCTAGTTCAAGAGTGAAGAGATTTAATCCAAACACTCTCTACTCTTCATCAAGTAATATTTGTCTGGGTTCCAGGACATAGTGGAATCGCTGGCAACAAACAAGCAGACGAGCTGGCAAGAACAGCTTCTTCTTCCCCTTTCGTGTCACGAACACAGCATACCTGTTTCTGCATCTACGCTGTTTAACATTATAGCTCTCTCGAAGTCCAAGTCCTTCTCTTCCCACTGGGTATCACTTAACTATGCTAGACATGCCAAAAACTGTATTCGAATAAACGAAAAGCACACCAAGGAATTACTATCATTTTCCAAGAGTGACGTTAAAAGAATCACTGATATCCTAACCGGTCATTGCTCTCTCAATAAGCATACGATTGGGCTAACTAGCAGCCCTCTGTGCAATCGTTGCGGAGACATCGAAACAGCCGAACATTTCTCTGTAATTGTCCCGCCTTTATTATGGCTCGAGCAAAGTACTTTGGATCATTCACAGTGAATCCAAAAACGATCAAAAACCACCCGCCTAGAACGATACGAGACTACTTAATCGAATTAAATGGGATAACCTCTAAAATCTGTGGGAATGCACAACAGGCCCAATAATCTATCAGTGTTTCTACCCGCTTTATCCTATCCTATCCTAACTCAAGGACGCAGCCTAGTGCCGAGTTGAAACTTATACGACGTCTAGATATCACTAATGTGTACACTTTGTTGAAGACAGATGCTTAGCACCAGGCTGCCTTCTATATTCCCAGGTAAGGTACCAAAGTACGCAGCCAGGTGTCGAATTATAAACTTCTACAACGTAATGTACTCGCTACTTCATGAATTTTGGCATTTTCCAATTTGTGGCACCAATTGTCCTGGCTGAAAGTGCAGACCTATCTTCTAACGATGAGTTTGTTGTAAGTTACTTTTTGAAAGGTGAGGTACTTTTTTGAAATTAAAAAATTTTTTTAACAAAAGCTTCGCTGGAATAACATCGTTTTAATCGGTCGTGCTCTTAATCAGTCAAACTTTGGAAAAATGCATGTAGGTAATAGAAAAGTAAAAGTAGTAAGAGGATAACGTGTTAGCCTAAAACCAGATATCTGAGAAAAAACTCCACAGAAAGGAATTTCTTTCGTTTTTTTTGGAAAAAATAACGACAAATCGACAAAATGTGAAGAAAAGACAAAAAATACTGTAGTTTTGTTCAATCTCGCGTCTGCCTGCGATTTTTGTTATGCAGACAACATAGACTCTATTTCGCTAGGGCCTTCATTTCCTAGGCCCAATATAAGGGTATTTCTTTTGGCCTTCTGTGCCAATGGTGTTTATTATACAAGTCTCACACACAAAATTTTGGTTCAAAATTTAAAAAAAAAATTGTGAGTTTCCCTAAATTGTTGTTGTTGTTGTTTCGTTCTTTTAATCTTGTTGTCTTGTATCTGTTTTCCATACAGTCTGACCGATATACATACCGCATCATATAGAACATACCAAATATCAATGATAGAAACTTTTATCTCTAACTTCAACCGTTGCGTTCGTATGGATTTTATTTTTCAATTATCGTTACGTGTGTGCAACGTATTTGCTAATTAAATAACATTACTCGTATTATTATGGAACCGTGAGCATAAGCCCCTATTACAAATAATTAATTTAATTTCTCTACACATAATTTCGTTCTGATCGAAAGCCATAATTTCCGCAAAAATGATTAAATAATGAACACATGAATGAATTACGAACTATAACAAAACATAAATTATCACACCAAATAAATTCACACAAAGTTAATACCTCAAATATAATCAACCTCAACACGATATACATCGGTAGTCAGTAGGTACTTAAATATTCTCTCCCTTTACACGCCCAATTCCTGTACTTTATTTAAATTTAAAACGCTGTTACGTTTCTTTGTTCAATGGAAACTCTATGTACTCGACAAAGCATACAAGCGAATGCTTGGCTTACTCTCCCTTCCTCCATGTTCTATGCATATATTTATCACATCATCGCAAAAAGTACTTTTACTCAACACCCCATCACAATCACCATTTCATGTAATGTAATAACTAAGCCCAGTGATATTTTCCGCTACCCGTCCTCAATCCCTTTTTAACACTAGAAATTATAAAGAAGTTATGTTTCTGAACATTTAATTTGTGAGACTTTTACGCTACTGTATACATCCAAAGGCATGGTCGGACCATGTGTTTGTCGACTGAAAATGCATGGATTCACCATGGCAATAGAGAATTTCACCCAACATAATTTTATGATATTCTCTGCTGAAAATGTTAAAGTTTAATTTAATATTAAAATAAAACCATGTCGCGCCCGCGATGCGGCTATAATGACGATATAAATCACAAAAAGCTCTGGGAAGTTGATGTTGTTTATGGGGGTGATCTGCCTTCTTGGTTAACTTCTGCTGGCGCTTTTTTCGGGTTGTACATGAATGGATATTACACAACAGACAATACTAGGAAGGGAAGCCGGACTTAACATTTTATATTATTATGGGGATATATCCAGATAGGCACTGCCGATATGACAGTGTTTATGAAACTTAAAAAGGGGTTTATTAAATATTGAGCGAGAAATGAGCAGAGTAGCTAAAAAGTTTCGTAAAATTGTTTTTATGGAAACAATGTTTTTGAAAACCTTTTTTCGCATAGCAGGGGTTTATGAGCGAAAGAAAAAGGTCTGCGTTTTTCATTTTAAATTTAATTTAATGTTATTTTCTGAGTATGCAACTTTCTGTTTGAGCTTCTATGTGTTATAAACTTTCTGAGCTTTGTTGTAACGGAACATATCTTCATGAGGTACATATTGAACACGAACCACAGGTGATGGACGTATTTAAGTTGCAGCCACTTTGCTATCAATGTCGCCTAAATATTTAATTTACTGCAAACCTTCAAGGGGTCTTTATAAAATATTCCCGCAAGAGGGGGAAGGGTTGGTAGATCATTGCTTGAATAGATTACTTGGGAAGATGAAGTGTATTTATGAGCAGAGCAAGGTGAATGTTACAGGGAAAATGAGAGAGTGTGTCAAGATAATCTATGAGACCATCAAACAGACCATTTGCATTATGACTTTTTCAAAATGTAAAGATGTTAAGCAATCTCATGTTGGATGACGAATACTCTCAGAAAGATTACACGCAATCCAATGTTGTATGGCGAATACTCTCAGAAACATTACCCGCAATCACATGTAGGATGACGCATACTCTCAAAAAAATTACCCGCAATCCCATGTTGGATGAAGAATATTCTCAGCAAGATTACCCGCAATCCCATCTTGGATGACGAGTACTCTCTGAAAGATTACACGAAATCCTATGTTGGATGACGAATACTCTCAGAGAGGTTACCCGCATCATCATCATTGAAACATGGGATTGCGAGTAATCTCTCTGAGAGTATTCGTCATCCAAAATGGAATTGCGGCTAATCTTTCTGAGAGTATTCGTCATACAACATGGGATTGAAAGTAATCTTCCTGAGAATGTTTGTCATGCAGCATCGGATTGCGGTTAATCTTTCTGAGAGTTACCGTCATCCAACATGAGATTGCTTTTAACATCTTTACGTTTGCATTTTAAAAAAGTCATTTAAACATCATAATCAGGGTATATTTCAAAATTATATTTTTGATGTAAAAGTAATCACAACAAAAACCCTTTTTAAAAGGGAAACTTGGCGCAAGTCCTCGCCCCTTCTTCCAAAAGAACTGATATCAATTGGGGTGACACTTACAGCTTTTAAACGCAAAAAATTCTTCTGGAATGTTTTCATTTTTGATTAAAAAAATGCGTCACAAATTCCGGACCCCCCAGTGTTATAGTTTATATAGTGTTCAAAAATTTCACTTTGGCGTATTTTTGTACAGGAAATCAAATTTTTGCATATAAAAGCTGAAAGCGTAGAAAAATTATTACATTGGTGGGTCCGGCATTTGTGACGCATTTTTTTAATCAAAAATGAAAATATTCCAAAGCTGTAAGCGTCACCCCAATTGATATCAGTTCTTTTGGAAGAAGGGACGAGGATTTGCGTCACGTTTCCCTTTTAAAAAGGGGTTTTTGTTGTGATATCAGTAGTTTTGGAAGGAAAGAGATAACAAATCTTAGCGAAAAAAAAATTGCAGCGAAAAAAAAATTTCAGCGAAAAAAAAATTCGGCAAAGAAAAGTTTTCAGCGAAAAAAAATTCGGTGAAAAAAAATCCCCCTAAATCCGTCCCATACCACCGTCGGCCATTTTGTTGGTCACCCTGACACACTACACACCCATTTTTTTCACGATTATTGATCCAAAAATGACGCCGGATGAAGATATTTTTAATGAAATCCAAAGATCTGATGCTTCCGAAGCGAGAGACAGTTCGCTGAAAAAAAATTACGGATCACACTCCTCCATACTCTCCTATCCTGGAAAAACTTGGATATTCGTCCTATATTCTTTATGAACAACCCATAAAAATGCATTCTATAAAGGAATTGGCAGCTGTTGGCCTAGTCTATTTCTTTACACAACTGGAATTTTTTTTAGATGTAAAAACTTTCAAACCTCTCCTCTACAAAATTTGATGGATATAATAGACGCTTAGTTTATCCCATTTGCTATAAACACTAATACTTCAAAGGTCATCAAATACTTTGGGATATACTTTTACGACGAACCCATGTGAAGCAGCACACATTTGGTAGAAAAACTCAAAAATCAAACCCCAATAAAACTTATTATTTGTATAGACGCCAATCCGCCCTTTTAACCTAATAATATACGCACACTGGTTTTCTATTACTTCATCCATTTCATATGGTAAGAATAGGCTACAATCGTGGTACGTTTATGAAAAAATAAAAAGGTGTACCATCCTTCCGCACCACTTACATTTTCTATTTCATATAACATTGGGTAGTTAACTTTTCAAGTGTTTTGTTCGCATTATAACAAGTCATAAAAGAATTTTTATGTTTGTAAATATGAGAATGAATGACACCTTTTTTTTCGTGCAGCCCAACTACACGCGTATTATGTATGCTTGAATAGGATTTTTATGGTTTTTCGATAAATTGAACGAGTGAAATGATATAAGGATTTCGATTGACATTAAATGAAAACATAAAAACATCCTTATCGTCATAGATGGTGCACATATTCAGGATACTATAAAATAATGATTGTTGACACAACAGACCCGTATTAGGAAAATCTTTGAAGCTTATTTGCTTCTTGATTGCGTTTATATACGAACCTGCAGCTATTCACCTTTGATATAAACATCAATCGCTCTTCCCTCGCACTCCAATCTTAATGTATCCGTGCAGAAAGAACAACATACTTAGCCGCGTGGTATAGTTATACAATGACTTGGTACTATTTACTTTCAAGATCATTAATGTGGGGTCGACAAATCCAACTTCTTTGTTTATTTGTAAGAACTAAACCTTCAAGAGACTTTTTCCTTACGGTCAACTTATAGCGTTCTTCACACCATACCTCAAGCGTCGAAGGGGTACCCAAAAAATGAGTATACCTATAATTAATGGAAGCTCGGTTGACAGTGAAAAACCGTTCGACGATATCTGAGTTGATCCTTCCCCATAGAATGTTTTTCATAATTCACTTTTTCCCCGAATTTTTTATGGTTTTTCACGATTTTCATTAAGCAAAAAGGAACATTTTCGAAAGGGTACCAAAGAAAGAATATTGGAAGGATGGAAGGGGCCTTAGTGGACTCGGAAAAACCGTTCCATTGTTTCTGAACTGATCCTTTGAAAAAACTTTTTTTCGCTTGACTAAATAGGTTTTCCTACAGTCGTCCAAACGTGAAATGCATACGAAATATCCTAATCGTTCGTCTTGCGATGTTTTTTAGAAGACAATCCTGCGTAAATATAAAACTTTCAAAATTGTAGCTCATGTACTGTGAGTGGATGACACTTACACAAACAATAGATGAATTAGAACTCAAAAAGTTATATACAAGTTTGCTCTGAAATAACATCGCAAACGAACTTGGAATGCGATGATTTTTTTAGATTAACATTAGCCCTTAAACTTTTTAAATTCGGATTTTTTTTTGCAACAAAAAGTTTTGAGAAAATTTAAATAAGAAAAGCGCATTAAGCATCTTATTCTTCCAGTTACAAAAGTTCTAAGCTCAGAGGTGGGTGACGCATTAAGAGTACGTCGCAGAAATGTGAACTGTCAAATTTGCGATGTTTTTTCAGCACATAATTCTGCGTAAATAAAAAACTACTTTGACCTTCGTCCTCAAACTTTTTGAATCCTGATTCATTTATTATTCGTGTAAGAGCCATCCTCTCACAGTACATGAGCTATAATTTTGAATAACTTGTTATTTATGAAGGATTCTGCTCTAAAAAACATCGCAAATTTGACAGTTCTCATTTTTGCAACGTGCTCTTAAGCTTCGGTACGCAAAAAAATTAAAGCGAAGTTATGTTGTGTTTTTCAAAAATTGCGTCACCCACCAGCGTAATAATTTTTCTATGCTTTCAGTTTCCACACACAAGAATCTAATTTTGCACAGGACAATCTTCGAGAAAGGAAGTAAACCTTACATTTTTGTAGTGTAATTACCGAAAGCATAGAAAAAACATAACCAAAGACCCGTACGTATCAGAATAGATGTGGCAAAGAGACTCGAACGTACTAAATATACAAATATAAGCAAACAATCCAACGTTTTATAACTGTAAGAATTTCACAGATTCATAGAAATTACCCAAGGTAATGTCAAAGGCCCTACCGAAGTGTGTCTCAGACCATTCAAATCTAGAAAAGCTTATATCCAAGGACTGGGCCATTTTCCCCTAAAACCCGGTAACACGTGTTCTCAAACATTTTATTCCCTACAACTTTGACTTTGGAAGCAACTTTCTAACTCTCTTAGTTCTGGAGATTCGGGTCATCCTGCCCAATTATGGAAGTGGCCATATACTAGGATTGGGCCGTACTTCCCCAAAACCCTGAAACACGTGTTCGCTTAAGAGCAAGTCGCAAATATGTGAACTGTCAAATTTGCGATGTTTTTTACAACGGAATCCTGCGCAAATAACAAATTATTCAAAATTATAGGTCATATGCTTGGGCAGAATGAATCTTACACAAACATTAAATGAATAAGAATTTAAAAAGTTTAAGTGTGATGGTACAAATTTGTTCTGAAATAACATCGCAAACGAACTTGAAATGCGACGATTTTTCAAGACAACTTTCGACCTCCATACTCAAACTTTTTGAATTCTGATTCATCTATTGTTCGTGTAGCAGTCATCCTCTCACAGTGAGGAATAATTATTTTGAATAATTTGTTATTTACACTCACAGTGCATGAGCTATAATTTCTTCTAAAAAAATCGCAAATTTGACAGTTCACATTTTTGTGACGTGCTCTTAAATTTAGTTCTCTACAACTTCGCATTTGGAACCAACTTTCTAACTCTCATAGTTCTGGAGATTTGGGTAATCCTGCCACAAATTGCCATAAACAAACATACATCTCCGGATTGGCTGAACCGACTTTAATGAGTAAAAAGCATTTCGGCCTAAAATTTTGCGAAGAATCCGGGAAAAATATTTTCCGGAGGGTACGTCGGTCGCAAGGGGGGAGGGGGGGGAATCAAAAAGTTCCTGTATATATGTTCCTTAGTCTACGAAAAAATTTCTTGTAAACTTTTGGCGTGTGAGACTTGCGTCACGGCCCCTTACTACCATGAGGCTATGATAAATACGAAAGTGACACCAACAAAATCGTCAACTTTTGTCAACTGCATATCAGCGATGTATATACCGAATGTATAAACCAAATTGGATAATGTATTTGCATGGAATGTGTATAAACTATTAAAACTCTTAAAACGAACGATTTGGACATTTCGTATGCATTTCACTTTGAGCTGACTGTAATCTTGGTTTAATATTTGTTTTAGAAATTCGGCATATGATGTTATTGTTCCACTGTAAATTTGAGAAGCGAAGAGAAACGAATTTTCAATTTTATATTTTTCACAAATCAATCGTCGATGAGTTGTGAAAATTCAAGTGGTTTGTTGACGTTTTGGAAGACGCTTTCTGTCACGCATAACCCATCATGTGCCATAAATTATGTACTTTATCATAATATCCTCTACGTAAAGCCAACATTACATGTTATTTATGTGTAATTATCAATGGAATGGAATCGATTAAGCACTTGAGGCAGAGTTATATCGATTGCATATAAAATAAAACCTTATTGAATGAACAAGATTGATAGTAACGTTAAATCGGAATCATAGAAATAGATGGAAAATTATAGGCACCATTCCTGTTTAACAGAAAGAAATCAAGAGCTGGTTTTATCCAGAGCGAAAGTCCGTAAAACATAAGTGTATTGAAACGTCAGAAAATCATCCACGTATTTGAAAGTCCAATCTTTATCTTTTGTCAACGACGAGATGACAATAACAGTAACTATAGCACTCCACAAAGTCTACTCTCATATTTTATCTATATTTTACCAGTTGATGTAAAGACAGTACATAGTTACCCACTTTCTCCTATGCATGTGTTGAAACAAAGGACAGCTAAAAAAGAGCAGCTGGTCCAACTTCTGCACAATGTATAACTCCAGAAGTAATCAAATTTGACAATCCAATCAAAAGAAATTGTATTCAATATTTTTTTAATGCCGCTTTACAGATTCTAAAGAATTTTATTATAGACTTTATGTACCAAGATTCCATTAATCTAATTAAAAAATAATTTAAAATTTATAAATAAAACTCATATCAACGAATCACATCTATTAAAAATATAAAATGCAATCACAAACAAAATATAAAAGAAATCCGATTTTCTTTTCTGTTTCCATTTTTTCTTAACATATTCTTTGAGTATTCTTTTTCATTAGAAAAACAAACAAAACGTTAAACAAATAAAGCTTTTTTTTCTCTATTTCATTCCGAGTATTTTATAAGTTAGCAAAAGAATATTATGTTTGATTACAATACCACGTAACCCACACGAATCCAAACAAACGCAAATAATAATTCTTTAAAGTTCAAACAGAATAAAGTAAAATCATTGAAATTCAAATAAAAACCTGATTTTCCGGAGACCCGTGCGATCTTTCACATTTTCCATTCTGTTCATACCACATACTACGATGCAATAGTATGCTGTGTTGGTGATATATTATGTGGTGTTAACGAATATATTGCTATGTAATGCTCAACACCATACTGTTTTCGTCAGCAGTTATGTGCCCGATCGAAGAAGTGTTGTGAATACAGTGTACGATGTTGTCGATCTTTGAAACAAACTTTTCAGCATTTCATCAAACAGAATTAGGAGAGTTGCTCAGTAGAATAATTAAATGAATGGCAACGCATTCACGAATATGTAACAGGATAGCCTACTATGGTTCTCTCACTCATCGAAGTTGCGTAAGAAAGAGAAAAGCTTAGTAGGCTCAAAGTTTAGTAGCCTGTCCTTTTATATGTGAATGGCACCTGTATTATGCTACTATTGAGATATCCTTCGCTCACTTGTTTGTGTCTTATGTACAAGAGTGACATATGAGGGTATCTCTGCAGTAGCATATAATATTTTATCATATCGGCGAAACCACATCAATAGCATTTTGTACACGAAGCCTAGGAAGCCGTGCGGGCTAGAGCGTAGGATATCCAATTTTTTCACATTCAGTGCCCAATGTTCAAATCTTGGTGGCTGAATTTTTTTTTCAATAAGGACTTGTAAATAATTCGATTTTTGTAACATACACACATCATACAGTGAATGTTCTAATCTAAAATTTTGATTTTTTTCTATAATGAAAAAACGAAATATGTGACATTCACACGCATACTACGTTCGTACGTTTTGTCCTAGGATAATAATAATACAAAGTAAAATAAAAGGCATCACCTAATACATAAAATAAAGTACGGCATATCCCTTATATACGGTAACACTAATGTATGGAATATCCCCGCCGATGTGATAATAAGTTTTATGGCCGAAATCACAGTTGTTAAGATGAGGCATATTTTATTACTTGGCTTATGAGGAAAATAGGCAATTCAAAAGAAAACATTTTAAAAATTAATTAAAATTTCAGGCTATCATGAGGGCAGAGACTCTTCTTATAAAAATTACAGTCATAAATTTTCAAGATCTTTATAAAAAATTTGTGGAAATAATTTCCTTAGAAAATTTTTTTGGCTGGAGGCTGATAACATTAAGAGAAGAAAGGGCCTCTGTAGTTTGAAGTCTGAAGTTTACTACCTAAATTTGTCAATAAAAAGGTCAAAAAATTTTTTTTCGCAATTCACCGAAAAAAAACTCGCTTTACGTGCGTCATTTAAGGTCACTTTTCGCACTAGTGTGACAAAACTTTTTTGCGGCACCACTGCGAAAAAATGATTGAAATTTTGCAGGTGGAAACAGATAGGGAAAAGCTCGTTTTTTGTCGTTGAATTTTTTTACGCACTAGTACGTTAGATTTTTTTTACGCAATGAATGAATAGTAATTTTCCTACCTAGTTTTGTAACTAAGGTTTTTTCAGCATTAGTGTGTGGACACTATTTAGGACGTGTGCTGAAAAAATCTAGTTACAAAACGAGGTAGGAACAACGTTTTGTGCAATTTAATGCCGAAATAGACAAAACCAAACAATAAAATTTCTATTTCGATCACAATTTCCTTTTAATTGCATTTTTAATGTCAATTAAAATTGAGTGCTGAAAAACTTTTCCGCACTCAAATTTGAGTACTGAAAAACTTTTCCGCACTCACTCAAATCTGAGTGCGGAAAAGTTGACCTTTTCCGCACTCAAAGCAGTATTGAAAATTGTCGTATTTCGACATTGAATTGCAGAAAGTAAATTTTAATTCATTTATTTAAAATTAATTCAAAAATGGTAGTTTTTGGTACAAGTTACGTATGAAGGTAGCTCAACGCACTAGATGTGAGATTGCTGACATGAGCCACTACCAGCATAGGTAACGTGTATCAAACAATGTTTTTTGCAATTCACCGACAAAAAACGTCTTTTCGCTGCATGTTTCCACTTGCGAAAATTCGTCGAAATTTCAATTATTTTTTCGCACTAGTGCGTAAAAAGAACTTTTACGTACTAGTGTGATAAAACTATATCGCACTAGTGCGTAAAGGCGGTTTTTAAGCACTGGTCCGAAAAAGTGCGAAAAGTGACCTCATGCGACACCGAAATGATGAACGAAAAAGCGAGTTTTTTGTCGATGAATTGCAAAAAGTACTAGTATTGCACTTGTAGAAAACTCGTTTTCAACAACTGCGGTACTTACTGTGGTTTAGAGTCCACCCTCGTATCAACATTACAGTACCCTTCATAATTACATTCCCACAAACGAGGCGTCTTCATAAGATTTAACAAACTAAAGGTCTGACTTCGTCGTTTACGACTCATCAGTACGCCTGGCCTAAGTTCACCCAAGCTTCTAGATTGAGTAGCTACCGATATTCGATGTCCATAACGAAACATGTATACATGGTGACGTCACTCACAGAAACATGAAACGGTCAACAAATTGGTGAGAAATAGTTGACACACCCACGTATAGCAAATTTCATGACGAAATGCGTTATCGCTCAACCACTCAACGCGAAGTAAAATTTTTCATTCGTAGAACGGAAAACTGCTGTTTTCAAAGAAAAACTCCATCAACTCCGGGCGCATAATTTGTACAGGTCTGAACCATTTTATTTTTTTACTACAACAAACGTTGATATCGAATTGCGACTATTTAATTTCCTGTCTACTTCTTTGTTAAACGAACTTTTACTGCACTAAATTCATAAAAAGGAAATGAAGACGAGATTCTAGATTTATATTGCATAAAATTTAATTATGGTCTAGAGCACAAAAGACTCCCTCACCGCAACGTTTCATTCAAATTTCAATTTTTAAAATGAAACGAAAATTCTATTAAACACCACTTTAGCAAAAATTACTTGAATTACCCTATCCGTGCTAGTAGTTGTAAAAAAAAATAAGATTAAAAAAAGTAAAGAGGGAAAATCTGCTTCGTTCCACGATCTACTCGGGGCAAAAATATATGAACGGAATTTGCTCATTAATAGGCCTAATTCAAAAAGAAATTTGTACACGACAAGTACCAGAGGTATAAAAGGGAAAAAGGAATTGTATAAAATTAACTTTTTTTTATTTATTTTCGTCTCTGTCTCTCTCTTCGAGTAGTTTATTTCATTTTTTGTGTGTATATGAAATTAATGCCTCTTGTGGAAAATCATAACGTGAAACGATGGGAAAGAATGCAAGAAAATTCTCACAGACAGCGTCAGAAAAGGTCAAGTATGCTGCTTTAGCGTTTCCTATATAATAAACAACATATAATTTGAACTTGTTGTAACTGTTATTCAAGCTTTTTTCCTACATTTTATAATAAAAAAAATAATAAAATGGAGGCGCTTTAAATAATATTGCAGATGTAACGTAGTGTGTAACAGAAGTACATCGAGGAGGGTGAAACTTACTTCAACGTTATTATATATATGAGAAGAGGATGAAAATGAGATGAGATCATTATTTTTTATGACGGGTTGTTAAGAAGCGGATTAATATTATTCTTTTCAGTTGGACGTGGTACAAAACGGCATTATATTTGCTAAAACCCTATTTTAATGTCTTCGTTTCTTCAACAATTCGGAAAACAAATTCAAATTTTCATTGATATTTCGAAGAAGGGCAACCCTTAATGAGCACGGCTTCAAACATCGTTTGAATTTAATTAATATCGGTGTATAAAATGAGATGTTTCATCTACCAATGGTTAATCGCAATATTAGGGATATACAAATTTTTATGGTAATCCTTTCTGTGAGCTGCGGGAAAGGATTTGTGTCGTATCACTCTCCCTCAAAGAAAATCATTCTCTATAAGTAACATTCAAGCCTTGTGCAATAATGACGTCCACGTACATAGGACTCTGCAAATAAGAAAAATGCAAGAAAATTCTTTCCATAAAGGGAAGAGTAAAGGACGAGTGATTGAATGGAACGACGAGAAAGATGGAAGAGATCGAGTGCTATGTCTATGCATTCAGTGCACCGAACCATTCCAATACTACGAACTTGAAAAAAGGCAAAAATTTATGGATTTTCATCGGCAATATGAACGCTCTTCAAACAGTGATTTCAAACATATGCAAGGGACCCGTAAGCATCAGAATAGATGTGGCAAAGAAAACCGATGTTACAAATATTAAATTACGTCGACATTAAAATATTTCAATATTTTCCGAGACAACTGTGAAAAAGAATTTTGTAAAAAAAATTAAGGCCCATAACTTGTGCGCTCAAATATTATATTTTCGCTGATATCCGTGGACATAGACGCAGTTTCAAAAAAGGAAGTCAGCATTTCCCTTCCTAAATATGTTGCCCTTTACAAGCAACTAAACTTATTTTTTGGGATCCTACCTCCTCTGAGAACGGTAAAAAAAAATCGTAAAATTTGCTCAAAAACTCGTCGTTCTAAGACAGGGTTCAATCCCAAAAAATAAGTTTCCCTGAAAGGTACATGCCTCCCATGATTCGAGTTGTTCGAAGATGAGCAAAATCGGCCAAGCAGTTCCGGAGATATGGTCTAAGAAGTGACCGTAAGCATGGTTTTTCGATTGTCGGTGAAGTTTTTTCGCAAATATCTCAGCAAGTAGAGCACGGAAATTTCTCATGTTTGTGTCAAATGAAAAGATTTGATGTCAGAAAATTGGAAAACTATTTTTGTGGAAATCGGGTCAGGAGTCGGGGCACAACGACCAATGGAATCGACGAAATTGAGTTTCTTGACCGTATACGAAAACAGTTTTTCGTGTTTATTTCCTTAACTATGGAATATGGAGATTTACTGTCAAAGGCAAAGTTGTAGAGAATGAAATTTTACGGTACACGTGTTTCAGGGTTTAGGGTAAAAATGCCTCAATCCTGGGATATGACCACATCTAGAATTGGGAGGGATGGTCCATATATCTAGAACTATAAGAGGTAGAAAGTTGATTCCAAAGGCAAAGTTGTAGAAAATAAAATTTTAGAGATCACATGTCTCAGGATTTTAGGTAAAAATGACACCATCCTGGGATATGACCATTTCTACAATTGGGAGGGATGACCCATATCTCCAGAACTATAAGAGGAAGAAATCTGCTTCCAAAGGCAAAGTTGTAGGAAATAAAATTTTAGCGAACAAGTGTCTCAGGTTTTTGAGTAGAAATGCCCCAATCCTGGGATATGACCACTTCTAGAATTGGGAGGGATGATCCATATCTCTAGAACTGTAACAGGTAGAAAATTGCTTCCAAAGGCAAAGTTTTAGAGAATAAAATTTTTTAGAGAACACGTGTCTCGGGGCTTCAGGAGAAAATGGCCATATCCTTGGATATAAGCTTTTCTAGATTTGAATGTTCTGAGACGTACTTCTGTAGGGCCTTTGACATTACCTTGGGTAATTTATATGGATCTTTGAAATTCTTATAGTCATAAAAGAACATAAAACGTTGGATTGTTTGCTGATAACTATATTAAGATACGTTCGAGTCTTTGGTTTCAATTATCTTTCAGGAAAAAAAAAGATTTTTCGAAAAAAGGATAAGATTTATCCGATTCATGTAGAAAAAACACATTGGGCCCTAGTAGAGACTCAGTTTCAGGACCCTGGTTTAGGTCAAATGCTCAAAATCAAAAAAATGTTCCATAAATTGTCGGACATGCCTAGAACTTTCATACAAAAAAAAAGTTCATGAAATTCGGAAAAGGCTTTTTCGATTACCTTTCAGGGAACAAAAGTTTTTGAAAATCGGTTAAGTTTTACTCGAGTTATCGCATTGACAGACTAACGGATTTATTTTACAATATTCTCTTGTTTATACCTCGAAACGATAAAGTAACCAACTCCCGGGGCGAAATTCGACTGGTTACAAACGTCGAGGTAAACGCAATAGACCCCTTCCCGAAGAACTTCGTATCTTCGTGCGGGTCTAAAAAGTTGGGACGATATGGGGCCGTTCACGAATGACGTCACGCTTGCTATAAAAAATGAGTATCCATAAAAAGGTCATAACTCGTTCAGTACAACCGTTTATAAGACTCTGGCTACCCCATCAAACAGGGGTTGTGTTTAGGGGGGTAGCCGGAGTACTATAAGCAAAATGTCTGACCACTTTGGAGTAATGAACTTTGTGGATTTTATAGCAAGCGTGAAGTCATTTACGAACAGCACATGTTGGAAAAACATATTTTCACCTTTCCGAGTTGTACAACTTTGGCATTAAGTCATGTAATGAAGAAAGTTATTAGTCATTTACATCACAAGGCGCACAAGGCCTACTCGTTTTCGCGTGATGAATTGAGTTTTTAATGCCTCGATTCTCTCAGCAAGCATGAAAATGAGGTTTTACCGCCTATTATACCTCTGGCGTTACTACAAAAATAGACTGGTTTCCTATTTTCAACATTTTCTCTCATTTTATTCAATCCAAAGTGAAATCGTTACCTGTTATAAAATTAAGTCAAGGTGTAAAATTGTAGTTCATTTCCCGAAACTCCCTCTGAACGTTAACCCGTTACGTAGACTTGAAAGCTGGGAAAATTTGTATGTTCTTGTTGGAATAAAGCAAGTATGATCAATGGAATCAAAGAAGCTACTTGTGTTCAAAAGCATTGACGATAAGACAAAAAGGTTGTGTAACAGAATGTTCTTTGACACTCAAAGTAGAAATTTAAAAATTAAGCTTATGAAAACACAAAGTGCATTACAAATTGTTTTGCTGGTTAACTAGAACAATCCTTTATAAATCCGTTTTAATATCAGATTCCTTCTAGTTAATTTTTGAATGAGATTCCGGTGGATGATTTAAGAATATTGTAGGACATTCGTGTATGATGGTGAAATCATTGAAAATCCAAATTTTGTAGCAAATTGCGTTCCGTACTTAAAAGTAAGGGATGATTATAAACACCAAAAAAATGTATAAAAAATGTATATTTTGATTGTATTTCGCTTCCAGAGGAAGAGCGCAGGTAAATAAATTAAAATCAAGGAAATTATGAAAACTCAACTTACGGTTGTGATTCCGGATTATTCATTCAGCCATAAATGTTTTGTGCGACGTGTTATCGAAATAAAATTTCAAATGAAAATAGTATTCGCAAACAGAACAGGTCCTAAATTTTGCTCTAGCTATACGTAGACTCTATATTTATACTCTTGACAATCAAAACAAATATTTGTCGTTCTGAGTGGCACAGAATATAACAAAGACGGGATAGCCAAACATTAATTCAGTCATGTTTTGGAGATATTTACACTCCACACACACACACACATCACACACGTATTGCATATTGTACACAGCAAATATTTCTATACATTTCGGTGCTAGTCCGTTTTTGTTGGAAGAAACAAAACACAAAATAAAAATTGCATTGTTGAAGCGCACATAAAATATATTTTCTTCCGGTTTCCACTAACACAACATCAAAAAAAAAAAAACACTGTAAATTAATTCGGTTTGAATTGTTTAATTTTCCATGGTAAAAAGGGTTTCCTCTTGAATTTTCTCTTTGTTTGAACATTTCCTATGTTGTTCTTTTCTGTGCATTATTTTCGTTTCTGCCATGATTTTAAGGAAGTTTTTAATTGTAAAATTTTTCTAAACGTTATATTTACGAGGAATTTCTGGAGCAGATTAGTTACATCAAAATTAAATTTGTTTGAAATAGCTGGCCGCAAAACACTTTTAATGTGTGTTTATTAATATATTTTCCATTAACAAAGAATAAAGTGGATTAAAGCTTGAGTGTTGTCGGTAATATTAAAAAATTCTAATAGAGAACCGAGGGAACCCCACAGGTTATGAGGGAGATTCAGCTTCAAGTCGAGTCTTTTTCGTGACATTCTTTTCAATTTTTTTAGCTTTCGTATAACTTGAAAAAAATTCTCTTCTTGAGGAGTTTTTCAATAACTCGCCTTTAGGACAACCATCTTACGCTAGCAGTCATAAGAGTCGTCGAGTTCCAGCCAGCTGTTTAAGCCGCCACAAATACATTTTAGTCTATCCGAACCGCCGACCACTGACCCGGTTTCCACAAAAATTCTTTACCAGTTTTGTGACATTAAATGCTTGACACCAAAATGAATAATTTTCGTCCTATACTTGCTGAGATTAGGGATCGGAGTGGGTCGACCCACGCCTGACCCACATTTTTAGCGGGTTGACCCACACCTGACCTATAGTTGCAGAAGTCACAGAAATGGTTTTCCTGTGCGTTCCAAAACTGTGGGTCAGGTGTGGGTCGACCCACTCCAATCCTTAGCTGAGATATTTACGATAAGGTTTCACCGACCCTCGAAAAACCATGTCTTTGGTCACTCCTTCGACCATACCTCCGGAACCAGAGCCTAAAGTAAGCAATTTCCACTGGGGAGCACTTTGACAAAAAGGGCGTAATTTTCAAGACCAAAAGGCGGGAATTTATCAAAACATAAGACACTCTTCACTTCATACTCTTGTTTCGCTTCTTTTAACAAAATCGTATTCTTTATATAAGTCCAAATTAGCAGCGTGGAATCGCCTCTCCTTCTTTGTATAAAATGTAGCAACAGCTGACCGTGAGTTTCCCAAAATTTTCCATTATAGAAAAAATCGAGCGAAATTTCCGGTGAAGATTTAAAAATTACCACACTCCCTATATGTCGGACTAGACTTAATATATAATACTCATGGAACATGTGTATGAATATGTGATTTTGAAGTTAAGTAAGTGTGGAGAAGTAAAAAAGCGCGACCGTAGCTATTTCCCGTTTTTCAGTCATTTCCTGTTTGCAAGCAAAACTACTTCTTCCTTGTGATTTTTTTCCTGATTTTTCGGCCGAAAAACTTCCCAGTATCGTAGATACTACACTATTTCAACACCCGGCAAAAGATGCTGTTCCGTACAATTAATAAGCCATTGTCATAGGTATAGAAAGTAGCGATAGAGTGTCGCCAAAGAAGTTAATTTTGAAACTAAATCAACGGTGATTCGTTGTTGAATCACCGATGATTCACAGTGGAATCACCGATGATTCACAGTGGAATCACCGATGATTCACAGTGGAATCACCGATGATTCACCTTGGAATCATCGATGATTCACAGTGGAATCTCCGATGATTCACAGTGGAATCACCGATGATTCACAGTGGTATCACCGATGATTCACATTGGAATCACTGATGATTCACTGTGGAATCACCAATGAATCACAGTGGAATCACCGATGATTCACAGTGGAATCACCGATGATTCACAGTGGAATCACCGATGATTCACAGTGGAATCACCGATGATTCACAGTGGAATCACCGATGATTCACAGAATCACCGTGCATTCAACGATGAATCATCGGTGATTCCTCTGTGAATCACAGGTGATCACATGGCGAGTCATCGGAGATTTCCCTGTGAATCAACGGTGATTGCTCGGTGAAGGACACAGACGGACGGACAGGAAGGGGGAAGCATAAAGTAGATATCGCTACTTAATAATCGTCACGGTACTGTTTTCAGGCTACTTGTTCCTCGATGATGTAGTGTGCCGATTAATCTACACATTCATAGGTTTTTTATGCAATTTTTATATTCTTCATCGATATCTGAGTACAATTTGTAAAAGGCTGGAGAGGACGAAAAGGGCGTTAGAGGACTTCAGTGGGCGTCCGGTGCACTTCTCCTCCTCCAATATATGTTATTTTAGGCTCTGTCCGGAACCACTTGATCGATTTTGCTCATCTTCGAACTTGAATCATGGGACAAATGTACCTTTCAGGAGAAAAAGGGTGATTGGTTGAGCCATTTAGAAAAAAAGTAGAGACGGACGGACATTTTTTTTTTGCTGATTCGTAATCTCTAGCCGCTAATAAATGTATTCCCCCACTCTGCCTCGATCTACCCCATGTTACAATTAAATTGTTTGTAGTAAACGTATAGGACCTTTGCACTTCGTAGGGGTCCAAATATACCTCTCACATTGAGATATCAAATCAAAGGTATTGACTACATCTCGAGGGAAGACAGTTAAGCAATTTGGTATTGAGGATCATCGGAGTAGGTAGCGTAGGACTCGTGCTACTCGGCTATTTTTTGTATCAGTTTTTTACATTTGTCAGCATACTCAACCAACACCGCACGCCGTTGATTTTAATCAATCTCTGACTATGGAATGGAAGAGAGTTCTAGCGATGGTTACTTTATTGAAATAAAATTGGAAATAATTATTATGCTACGAAATCGTACAGGGGGCTGGCTATGCATCTACTTTAACCGGCAAGTGATTCAATTTGTCAAAAGTTTACTTCTGCCTTGTCCATGTTATTCAATCCAAATTTGTGTATTTCCAACTGAAGTATGTTCTAAGACTCTAAGACGATTACACATTAAAGTTTAGTTTGACGATAATGAAACGTCATTTTATATACGATTGTGTAATTTGAGACTGTCATAAAGAAGATTTATGCAGCCAGATTGCGTTGAATGAATAACTATTTCATGAGTTGGTGTAAAACGACAGTTGAGTGTTAAGTTCGGCTTTTGAGTACGTACTTAAAAGTTGACCATCGTTCAAATTTCAACTTAAGTTTTCTAATAAAATAGTTTTGCTGTTAAGTTCTCTCTGGAAAAGGTTCAACATGGAAAACATTTTACTAAACTATAGAAGAGTTTTATTTCATTTTAAGAAGACGTTGAATTTTGTTTAGCAGTTGGTTAGTCTATGAAAACATTCAAAATTTACGAAGTAAGTTTTTAAAGACTTTATAATTGTTCAGGACTTATTACTAACGACCTAAGAGGTTTTCATGCACTAAATATATCTGAATAATAAAACGATTAAAGGGATTCATATGACAGCATTACATAAACTGTCAAGCAGAACATTTTTTACTTTTATGAGCTTTATCATCATGAAATTCGCATATACTTTGACGTAAGCCGATGTCACACTAAAGCACAACAATTGGTGGTTAGGACGAAGTAGCAGCGCCGCAGGCCGTGAATTTAATTGGAAAATAAAAAAGCGGTGTCGAGGGGCGGCAGCCCTCGCAATAAGGGGGTCAAGGGGGAAATATTCCCCCTTGCGAGGTCTAAAGGGCAGAGCCCCTGTCAGGTTTTAAGGCAGAGCCCCATTCACGTAAGGCCGCCTATAGGATTTGAAAAAGCCCGCCGCAGGCGCGGGGGTGAGGGAGCAGAGCCCCCCAATACGCAATATAATATCTAATTAATAATACCTATCTTTATCAACCACTGCTGAGTAGACATTATGCCTGGAGATAGAGCACAACAATTCACGCATTTAGTGCGATAACGGCTTATGTCAAAGTATAGCGAAATGCATAACGAAATTCATGAGGTAGGTGATAAATTATTGGAGTATAGACTTACTTAAAACTGGTCCGCGAAAATAGTTTTGTAATCCCTAGGAGGGAAAAGAAATATTTTGAGAGAGGAATGTCGATATCAATTTTCACGAGTCAATTGTGAAAAACAATTGATGCATCTCGACCAATTAGCTGTTGAATGAAAGCATTCTTTATGTATGAGAGAAACTGCATAGTTAAATCAATACGTAATAAAAGGAAACTCAATTTACTGCACACATTTATGGAATTGTAACAATTCTTTTCCGAATAAATTTTCTCCAAATTATTACCCCAAATATGAAAAAGATTCAAATAAATTATGCAAACTGCCTGCAGATATTTTCATTATTTCGCTTTATTCTACCATCATATGAAAACGAAAAAATTCAAAATTTTTCTCATGCACCAACGCGAGAGATAGCGTTTACATAACATTTTGATGATATGATACATGGTGCCGGAAAGAAAAGTTATTTTATCCCATGCTTACTAAACATAGTCTGCAAAAAAAGTCGTATATGTGCCAGAACTTCCATCACTCACTGCTTGCGAATACATTTAGGAATATTATGGTAAACGTAGAAAATGTGCAAAGAGCCATAAGTAGATTTTTGTAACATTACCACTCAGTTGAAAGAAACATT
Organism: Pseudolycoriella hygida; assembly: GCA_029228625.1. Taxonomy (NCBI): domain Eukaryota; kingdom Metazoa; phylum Arthropoda; class Insecta; order Diptera; family Sciaridae; genus Pseudolycoriella; species Pseudolycoriella hygida. The sequence goes on along the minus strand of CM055405.1, from coordinate 27,575,161 downwards.
TCACATTCAATGTGCTCCATTAAATATTTTTTTCCCGCAATAAAACTGAAAATTATTTGAATTCTCTAGTATAAGCATAAAAAGTCAAAAAAATGTAATAACAAAAAAATGATTGCATTGTCTGTGTGTATAATTCGAAGCTACACTATAGAGTAACCGTCTGACATGCTCAACACATTCTCTGATGAAGTTTCCATTTTACGAAAATTCAAGTATTCACTTGCTCTTATTTGAATGTTTTCGATTTTATTTTTGTTATTTATTTCTATTGAAAGGGATTGACTGGGATTCACACAATTTGTAATTATGCACCTACAAATTTAAATACACTTTTGTTCATGGTACTGTCCATAAATGACGTCTGCTTTTAGGGGGAGGGAGGGGGGTTTCCGAGAAAACAGACAGAATATGACACGGGGGAAGGGTCCGAGGAAACAGACGTCTGTCTTTAAAAAAAATTAGAAGATGAAGTGAAGAGTCCCATGTGTTGCGACATTAGGGTTTGAATCACTGCATTCGCAGTCCTTTTTACCAAGAAAACAATGAAATTTGCTCAGTAAGTGACTTAAAAATAATAAAATTTTGGATTATTAGGTGGAGATTGGCCTGCAATTGTTAGGAGTTGAAACGACCGTTAGTTCGGCTTGCACGGATCTCTCTTGAAATGTTAGTGCAACACTTATGAATGATCCACAAACACTTACATAATCCAAAGCCCACATGGAAAGAAGATGTGTAGTGTAATTACAGTAGACCACATGATGCCATTAAAAACGTTACATTCTTTGGCCGATTTTGTTGTGTATAACCAACTTTTTTATTATGAAAATATGACGTCCGTTTCAGGGGGGAGGGGGGGGGGGTCAAAAAGATGGAAAAAAGCAGACGTCATTTATGGACAGCCCCTAAAGAGAGGGAAATAACAATATCGAATGATGGAATAACAAATAAACCATTGCGATACAGTAGCGATAGAGTGTACTCAAAGAAGTTAATTTTGTGATATACAACGACGGTTCGCTAATAAATAAATCAGCAGTGGTCGGTACTTACTGCGAGAACCCTGAGATCGAGAAATCGATCCCACTTGGAATGTACTCATCCATCTTTTTGGCTGAAATTAGGGTAATTATTGAAAGCTACCAAACTGTCATGGACAAGGGAAGGTCAAAAGTTAACAACCTGTACTGATAGTCAAGCAGCGATAAAAGCGACAGCATCATACAGCTTCAAGTCAGCACTGACTTTAGAATGTTGGGATAATCTCAACAGAACATCCCAAGCATACGAGACTAGCCTAATCTGTGTGTCGAGACACACTGTGTTCAGGCGAAATGAAAAAGCGATGAACTAGCCAGACTGGGGGCGTTAACCGAACTAACCGGACCGGAACCGACGATGGGGAGGCCCCAATCATATTCGAGAAACATCACTAAAACAATAGGAAAGAAAAAATTGAGAGATTACTGGCATAACATCCCCACAGGCAAAGAGCTGCATCAGAATAAACAAAAACATTTCAAAATTTCTCATTAACATGAGCCGTACGAGACTAAAAGTCTTTATAGGTGTGACAACCGGGCATTACGGCTTCAATAGACAGCCAACCACAGTTGGAAAACGATCGGATCTAGGCTGCGATCCACACAGACACAGCCGAACACAATATTTATGTGTAACTGCCCGGCATTCATCACAAATAGGCGAATACATTTAGGAGGACATACGATTAGGTTTGACATGATAAAAAACTTAGAACCGAAAAACATTCTGAATTATACATTAGCAGTACGGAAAGGTTCAATATAACAGCCAATGTTTAATCTATCAGCTGGCACAATGGGAGCAAAAACGGAGGCCCCGTGCAAGTTTTACCATAGGGTAAAACGGCTGTTTTTAATAAAAAAAATTGGACCTAAACCATCGGTCATTCACCGTCGATTCACCGATGATTCACAGGTTAATCACTTATAATACACCGGAGAATCACCGATGATTCACTGTCTCTTAAAATAGGCCTCGGTTTGTTGCAATTTTACTACATGAAAATGTTCTAAGCGACGATGAAATAAGAAGTTCAACAGGCACTAGTCTGGTCCTTCGTGTAGTGCCTGAACATCTTATTTTATAGTCGTCCAGAACATTTTCATGAAGAAAAATTGCATTTCAAGCTGGGCAACCTGGTGCCAAAAAAGTTTCTAAGACAAAGCTGGAGTGGAAAATGAGTACATTACTATGCACTCGGTTCCAACTCGGCACCAGGCTGCCTACTTGAGAAGTTTAAGTAACCATAAAGAACGCAGCCTGATGCCAAAAACCTGTTAATGTCATCAAAACAGCAGTTACAAACATTATTTTACTTCACATTAATTTCAACGCGGTACTAGGCTGCCTACTCAACATATTCTACTGTTAGTATAGAGGGCAGCAGCGAGCAGCCTGGTTCTTAATTGAAATTTATATGACATTTAATATTCTTTACGGCTTACAATGACTTAAACATATTTTCAAGATGGCGGCCTGGTGCCGAGTCCGGAACCAAGTGAATATCTATGTACACGTTTCATCATCCAACATTGTCAAAGGATTTTTTTTTCGCACCGGGCTGCCTTCCGGAATCGACCAGAGGGTCCTGACCAATGAGGAAATTGTGTCGAATGGTTTCAAAATAATAGCCTAATTTGACGCAAAACTATCCCAAACTTACACCTGTCAACTCAGAATTTTATTCGAAAAACTTTATCATTCTCCATATAAATATTCAAATCTATCATCATGTGTTACTGCTAGCGCCATTTAGTACAGACGAGCAAATTTATGAACTAAAATCACAACCTATTGCAATCACTTAAAAACGGTCACATTTAATCTTCTAAGTGTTTTGCACGCTCTGAATCGGTATAATATTTTTGCGACTTTCACGTTTTTCTTCACCTTTCGTCTAGTTTTCAAATTTATATATTCCAATTCCAATTTTATATCGGTATCCAGATGTAGATTTGTAATTAAATTTTTTCCATAATTCTTATCGCTGCTGATGCAATAGACGACTTTTGCGAAAGCAAAAACCCAAGAACTTTCATCGGATAATTTCCTGCTCAATGCAAATATGTTTTCTTTCTCGATTTATTTCATTAAACTTTGTTACAACTTTTTCCAGGAGTGTTCAACGTGTTGTCTTTGAATTGTTTTGCATCGAATTCAATAGTTGAGACATTGAAAACAGTCTACTTGAATTAAATTGGAAATATTTTCGTTTAATTTTGTTAAACAATATTCCAATAAGTTTGACATAAGTTGTATCTTTAGAGTCATTGAGGGCTATGCACAAATTACGTCCGTTTTTCTTCGGTGTTTTGATATATGTCCACCAAATTGGGGATCGATAAAACAAAATTCTATTTGTCGTTGCTCTCATCAATCGGCAGATAAACGAATTGCGTGCGATTCCTGCAGCATAACGATCCCTGGTGGCAATCATGGTTCGATTATGTCTCCTGATTTTTGGTCTATAGACAAGACATTCGGTTACGTGACTTTATTTATAAGGCAAAGAAAGAAGTACGTTAGTGACACTAATTTGCTGAAGTTTTGTGTGTTTTTTAATTGAGTTAGAGAATTTAATTGATATCATGGGCGCGCGGTAGCGATGCGCGCGTGACGCAAGTCCCCATACGATCAAAAAATTAGGAAAACGGCGGAACCATATATACAGCTAATTTTTGACTATTTTCTCTTGGGTCCGTCGTACACCCCTGAAACCTAGTTTCACTCATTAAAATTTTTTTGGAATATTTCGTTTTTGATTAAAAAAATGTGTCACAAATGTCGGACCCCCAATGCTATAGTTTTTCTGTTCTTTTACCTTTCACAGCGCAAAAATTTGACTTTATGGGATGTACGGCGTAGTTTAGTAAAGGAAATCAAATTTTTGCGTATGAAAGCTGAAAGCGTGGAAAAATTATTACATTGGTGGGTCCGGCATTTGTGACGCATTTTTTAATCAACAATGAGAACATTCCAGAAATATTGTTTGCGCTTCAAAGCTGTAAGCGTCACCCCAATTGATATTAGTTGTTTGGAAGAAGGGACGAGGACTTGCGTCGCGCTTCCCTTTTAAAAAGGGTTTTTGTTGTGATAGACATGACTTTGCTTCTAAGATTGTATCCTTATTTTTTTACTTAATTTTGTTTGATTCCATTTGGTTTAAACGTGCTTTTTCGAGAGAGTAGGAATTTTACCCGTTGGCTCTAAATAAATCAAATTTTAAACATTCGGACATCCGTTTGACTTAGACACCCTTCCTCCCCTTAAACACCGGACGTCATTTGTGCACGGCCCCTTGCTCTCAAAAGAAAGACGACCACATTCTTCTTTCTCTTGCAATTTAAGTTAAACTTTGTTTGTCCATTGAACAAAAGAGTAGGTATAACGAATAAAATTTTTCTAATTAAATTCACCCAACTGTACATATTTCTCGTGTTCGTTACAAGAGAAACTTCGAACTTTTTTCGAACATAAAATAACACGAACAATTAGAATCACCCACAAAGCTTTGTTTATATCAGAATAAACGGAATAAACTTTTAAAATCAATCTTAGTAGTAGAATTACGACATTTGTGTAAAACAAATAGCTTATGATAAATCATTTGGTGTAATGTCTGAAACTTGAATTAAAGTTATATTTCAATTTAAAAATTTTTAAAAGCACGTTTGTTAACTGTCAAATTTGCGATGTTTTTTTAGAGCGTAAATAGCAAATAATTCAAAATTATGTCTCATGTAATTGTGCGAGGATGACTCATTTACGAATATGAATCAGAATTCAAAAAGTTTGAGTATGAAGGTCGAGAGTTGCTCCAAAAAATCATCGCATTTCAAGTTTGTTTGCGATGTTAAATATTTCGGAGCTTTGTACCTACATATTTAAAATTTTTGAATTCTGATTCATCTATCATTTTCATAAGAGTCATCCTCTCACAGTACATGAGCTATAATTTTGAATAATTTGTTATTCACGCAGGATTCGGTTTTAAAAAACATCGCAAATTTTTGACAGCTCACATTTTTGCGACGTGTACTTACACGATTGCTTCCACTAGTGTTAGTATACAAGTCTCATATACGTCAATACACAATATACGAACACTAACAAACATAGTGACATAATTTCAATTTGTAACGCCTGTTTACTTGAATTTAATGCCCATTTACTTAGATTTAACGGCTGTTGCATAGCACTAAAAAACACAAGACGTATATGGAATAAAATTTAATTTCACATTGATGGTATGCGATTGTGTCCGCATTCAACAGATCTGCGAATATTGTATGGGGAATGCGAAACATACTTCGCTCCATAAGTTTTGTGGGATGTTCGTGGATTATTGATTGCCCATGAACTCATGAATACAAATGAACACGCACCACACGAACTTTGGACCATAATTACAAACCAAAAACACAAAACCGATTAGTAAAGGTTAGATAAATCCACAATCAACCAAAACAATAAGAAAAATACGGTTCTTCACAAATTTCACTCACTGTATTTAATTTGTAGTTTCAATCAAAGGTGAACATATCGCTAAAGGCTTCAATGATCAATGATTGTTACTTTCATTCGAAAGATTTCAAAAGCTCTCATATGTACAAAGAAATTGTTTATCTCGAAATTAAATGTTTGTAGTTGATCAGCAATCTCAAAATCTTGTACCAAGGAAAATAAATTTCCTTTGATACACGTAGCCCCTTAAATCGACCGGTATCAAACTGTGATAGATGGAGTCCTTTGATTTCCGGTATCAGAATAAAATTTTACTTTGAGATGTTCATGTAAGAAGGCAGACATGAAAGCCGTGAATTCACCAAATAGCTTACGGATAAAAGGCTAAATAAGAAGTGGGTGTATGAAATTCAAAATAGCAACAAAGTAGTAATGGGGGGATGTGTAAAATAAATATACGCTCTAATATATACTCATGAGACACATTTGCCAACGTGTTACTAACATGTATATGAACAAACATTCGAAATGTTAATAGCCATACGTTACAATAGTACATTACCATACAATGTATTGAGGAGTATACGTACACGAGGACCCCTAATTCGTTAATGAAAGACAAGCACCAATAAGGTCCGTTAGACTCGTAAAGAGAATTTCCGTCAAGAGTTTTATGGGTTGTGTATTTCAGAATGTAAGGAAAAGTGACAGGAAAGAAGCGGGAAATATGCAAATTTCAATTTTTTCAAATTTGATTTATGAATTAACGTCGCTACCAGCGATCCTAACACAACCCTGCTTCCAAGATGAATTTTAAGATTTTCTCTCGCCTTCGCCTTTCTTCATTTATACAATAATACAATATCTCTCAAATAAGAGTTCCATTGCCGATTTAAGAGCACGTCGCAAAACTGTGAACTGTCAAATTTGTGATGTTTTTTTAATAGAATTCTCCGTAAACAACAAATATTTGAAAATCATAGCTCATGTGCTGTGAGAGGATGAATGTGACACGAATAATAGATGAATCATAATTCAAAGAGTTTCATGAAGTTCGAAAGTTGCTTTGAAAAATCATCGCATTCCAAGTTCGTTTGCGATTTTATTTCAGAGAAAATTTGCGCGCTAATACTTAAATTTTTTTAATTATAATTCATCTATTATTTACGTAAGAGTCATCTTCTCACAGTACATGAACTATAATTTTGAATAATTTGAGATTTACGCAGGATTCTATTCTAAAAAAGCATCGAAAATTTGACAGTTGACATTTTTGCAACGTGCTATTAAGAATAAAAAACATCGCAAATTTGACGATTTGATTTGATTTGATCGTCAAATTTGCGATGTTTTTTTCAGAACAGAACCCAAATTACTCAAAGTTGTAGCTCATGTACTGTGAGAGGATGGTTCTGATGAATCGGAATTCAGAAAATTTGAGTGTGAAGGCCGAAAGTTGCTCTGAAAAATCATCGCATGCGATGTTATTTCAAAGAAAATTTGTACCTTCATACTTAAACTCTCTGCGTTCTGATTCATCTATTATTCATGTAATAGTCATCCTATCACAGTACATGAGCTATAATTTTGAATAATTCGTTATTTATGTAGGTTTCTGTTCTGAAAAAAACATCGCAAATTTGACAGCTCACATTTTCGCGACGTGTTCTTAAGTCTAATTTTGACAGTCGGCACAAGTTCAGTTGACATATATATCGGCTGTGGCTGCATTTGGATGGCTGTCACATCTGAAGCAGGAGAGAAATACACACCAGAAGTGAATATTCTTAGAAACAAAGAACGAATGTGGTGGAAAGGAAAAGCACAAAAATAAATTGAGAAAATATTATCGCCATCAAACCCAGAATCTGATATTGTTGTGCCATAATGGAATACATGTGCCGAAGTCATTTTGAAATCGAATTGATGTGATAAGAGTTAAGTGTGAAGGAGGTGATGTGTAACATACGGTTGTAGCTGTGGAAGAGAAAATGTGTACCACACACATAACCGTGACACGACACATATATATTTGAAATAATGCGCTACTTTTATTGCTGTAATGCAAAGATTTATATTTATTCTCATTTCTGTCGTATATTATATACGTACGATACGTATACCTCCTTTGGTTTCTTTTTTTTTTTCATCCAATTTGACAATTTATATTGTTGATTCGAAATCCTTGAAGCAATTACTTACATTAAACTCTTTTGTACATGTTGGCAATTTCGGTTTGAAATGCTTTTATTTATTTCAAATATCTTTGAAATCAATATTAAAGTGTGTAACAATTGGGTAAACATTAATTCAGTGGAAGTTTTTATTCTGTTCGTTTCCAGGAAGCTATCAATAAAGTGTGTACTTAATTTGATACAATTTCAACACATCGTCGTTGTCATTGCTGTTATTCGATATTATTTGATTCTCATTATATGTTTGGATTTGTTTGATACTATTTAGTTAAAGCTGTAAAGCTGTATAGCATCATTTCGAATGTCATAATATTAGAGAAGTGTTTTCAACAATATATAAATTATCTTCCTGTACTCAGCATAAATTTTAAGAGCAAAATCTCTACTTTGGATGTATATTGTTATGTTCAAATCTAAAAGGGGATGAAAGTATAATCAATCATGTTGCTGTAGAAGCTAATTTGCTTTTTTAGGTAATTAATTATTACGATGTTATTGGAGAAGTATAATATACATTATAAATCATTTATTTTGTTTTTCTATGTATAAACACTATGTGAAGGAAAATTGGGGCAGAGGCAAAATGAAATGTTTTTACTTGTTAGTTTCGTTCCATTACAACTAAAATTAATGATTAGAAAATAGTTTATTTTATACTCAATATCTACAGCCATGCAACGATAAAAAACGAATCATCGCAATAGTTTTTCTTTTTCATAACAGCATGATTTTCATCGACGATTTCTTATTGGAATATTGGCAACCAATCCGCACGAGCATGTGTGTGAGATGTCATTGCCCCATTTATCTTTCACGATTTTTCTATATTTTTTGTGTCACGTGACCATAACCTTAGGTTGATCAACCAATACCGTTTGAGAGGATTTCTCTGTTGCCAGATGGAAACCAACTTGGTGTGGTAAAAGACTGAACTATATTTCTGTATTTTATCAGCGTTTTGCTTTATTGAGGATTTCATTAGTTCCACAATGTCTTCTACAGAGGCGCCGACTTTCATTTGACTCAACAGGGTAATTTGACAGTTCTGATTTATTTTAAGGAAATTTGGACTACATTTCACTTCTGTTACACACCAGGGACGTAGCTTGCAACCATTTACAGAGAGGCTTATGCCCAGACCTTTACGAATGTAATGTCTAAATGTGAACACAACGCAAGCGGAACTAGCGAAATTCATTTGTAGTCTATTGTATGTACACCTACATTGTGAAATGAAATGTTTCGAAGTATCTGTGTTATTGTTCACGGATGTTTACTACGAGTACTTGGTAGTTTCTTTATTGTAAGGGGCCGTTCATAAAGTATGTCACCCAAAAATCGCCTTTTTTCGACCCCCCCCCTCTGTCACACGTCACACTTGTGTCACACCGACCTCGTACCCCCCCCCCCTCCGATTTGTGACATAACGGCAAAAATAATTTAAAAACCATGAAAAATCACAAAAAGTCCGAAAAAATATAAAATTTTCTCTCATGTGGGAATCGCGAATTTTCGTTAAGGTAACGAATGCTACTCCAAAGCTCGAATCCCTTGCAATGTGGATCTACCCGCGTTGCAATTTTTTTTCATAGATAATCAATTTTCAGCTAGGTATAGATAGTATACACTTTAAAGCTACTGACTAAAAATAACATACGGCTAGGCAAAATAGATGAAAGCGCCTTCATAAATCTATTCATAAAGAACAATGATTTGGTAGACCTGATCATTCGAGCGCAAGATAGTGAGAGTGAGAGCATTTTTCTATTTTAACGTCAAAATGATGGACAATATACAATTACTTAAAATAATGACTTCCATCCAAGAATTCTATGTAAATTAGAGAAAAATGTAAATTTCATCCAAATATTTTCAAAAATTTCGCGTGACGTAACACGGCTCTAGACCCCCCCCTCCCCCCTGTCACACACTGTCACGCGAAGCCGAACCCCCCACTTCCCCCTCGGAGCGTGACATACTTTATGAACGGCCCCTAATTCTACACATCCGTACACGTCAAATCGGGGCCCGAGTTACAACTAAAGACGGAAGGCGGTGATTTACGAAAGTTTTGTAACTTATTTATCAGAGGGTTAATTTCAGTTTTTTTTTGGGTTGGGAGAAATTCTACCATAGCACCGCAGGTGAAATTTGTAGATCCAATACAGACGTTACACTATGAAGTCAAGTAAAATTGAAACACTTTGTTACCTTACCCCTGAAAAACCAATGTCTTGCAGCACCGCAGGCGAAATTTTTGAGGTAAAAGTTTTTCGAATGCAAGATTTTTTATAAAATAACAGAAAAGTTGGAGCTGAAATTGAAAAGTGAAGAAAAAAGTATAAATTTTTTGAGTGTATTGAGCGGCTCTGTAACGGATCAGATGGGCTGTGTCACCTCTATATACGAAATAGGTCGTTTGCAATTTCTCGATGATGATTCGCTAGGGAAAAACTATTCGTTTTCAGTTGTCCATAAAGTACTAGCTCTTTAATAGGCCTTTTGTTGTTTCAACCCGGAAAACGATCGTTCGGCTAGTTTTTTTCGTAGGCAATGTCGTCCCGTTGTCGTCCCGGTTGAATCGCTTCAGGTGGGGCGATCGCCCTCCTCGCCCCAGTGTAATCGGCGCATCTGGTCTTCTAAGTTCCACTAGTCGTTTGAAGTTTGAAGTGGCTTAAGACTTACTTATATAGGCACTCCATCTTTTATTGAGAAATGAGTAGATGCATGCCATTTCGTTTGAACAATTTGGAAGTAAAAGAATTGTGAGTTTGTTTTGGTTATTTTTCATTTTGGATTATTCTGCAAAGCAGATGACCACAATTCAACGACTATCGAAGATGGTATTTACGTTGAATATTTCGAGCCCCTTGGACCATACCCTCTGTGAAACAAACTCACAATTCTTTTACTTCCAAATTGTTCAAACGAAATGGCATGCATCCAATCGTAGGATCTGGATTGTATAAAATGCGAGTTGACATAGTCTGAGTATCATTCTATGGCCATCGTTGCTAATAAACACATGGTCTTAAGACAAGGTGTACTGATGAGTCGTAAACGACGAAATCAACACTTTTAGTTTTTCGATTTTTGTTAATCAATTGGAAGTAGGATTAAGAATTTTGAATGGCTTTTAAATGTTGATTCAAGCGGGTCAGGGGGTGGACTTTAAATCTGCCGAAGGTACAGCAGCCATAGTAAAATATTACTTCTATGGGTGCAATTGTACCAAAACGAGAATTTTCTCAATGTTTACCTTTAGAACTCTAAGCTACACTTGTTCTGCAAAACGATAGTATATAAAACTCGCTCCGATCTGGATGTACGGCTCTGAAATTTGGGGTTGTACCAACAAATCCAATTTGAAAATCATAAATACAAAACCAATATCTTCCTTCGTTGAATCACCAAAGCATGCCGTTTTGTGACCAATAAGGAAATTCCACCTGAATTAGGAAAGCAAAAATCAGGAATCAAGAAAACAGGAACCAAAAATCTGGAAACGAAAATCGGGAACATAAAATAAGGAAAATCAAAAATCAGGAAAAACAAATATCAGGAAATACCAAATTTAGGAAAAACCAAAATTAGGAAAAACGAAAATCAGGAATTCCTTCCGTGCATGTGTATATGCCCCAAACCCCGCTAGGGGCTATGCCCCTTAGACCCCCCTACGCGGGGGTTGCCGCCCCTCGACCCCGCTTTTTTATTTATCACGGCCTTCGGCGTATTCTCTCAAAAATTATTTTCTTCCTTTGCCTGATTTCTAATTTTGGTTTTTCCTAATTTAATTCATTCCTATTTTTTGTTTTTCCTAATTTTAGTTTTTCCTTATTTTTGGCAAAAAATTGTTTTTCCTGATTTTCGGTTTCCTAATTTTTGTTATTCCTAATTTTTATTTTCCTAATTCGTGTGGAATACCCCAATAAGGAAATCCACAAGGAAGTCGCATCCGAATCGGTCCTGAAAAAGGATTTTTGAAATACTAAGATGCGGGGTAGGTCTTCTTAAGTAGTAAAATACTTAAATTATCTCTCTTTTAATACCCAGAACTCATAAGGAAGCTACTAGCGCTGCCTATCGAATATTTGGCTAACTCTACTTGCCATTCTACCAATGTAAATGGGATGAACTCTATTACACGCTATATATGTTTAAGTATACACCACTGTTATTTTGTTCAGCTTATATGTCAGAAGTCTACATTGAAAATAAAGTACACGAAAATAAATTCATGAAGTTTAAAAAATTTGTTGTTACGTGGGAACGAGATCTTTTGTCTCAATTGTACTTATAATGAGTCGCATAGTAAGAGTAAAAATCCTGAGAATGAAATGTTTCCCATCCCATCTAACACACAACATAATTACCCATATATGCGCTTTGCTGGCACTCCTCTTTGCTTAACCTACACTCTCTCCCAGGGGTTTGCAGGTACTGCAGAAAAAAAATTTTATTGGACATACTGGGGAACGATTTGTGAAACAAAAAGATTTTCGGATCGTTTCATAGATTGACAAAACTGCTATTACGAATTCTATTTTCAACTATAATACCCACCATACTTGCCTCATTTAAATGCAAAAAAATTACCGTCCTTTTTTCTCTCTACAAAAAAGGCTCTTTTCGATTTCTTTCTATCTCTAATATTTTTCGAAATATTTGTGAAAACGTTAACCATATTGAAAGTGGACTTGGCCCGTTCTGATAATTGTGTCTTCATCGAGACTAATTCCCGATTCTCTTAGGTGTAACATTGGGCTTTAAAATTGTGATTTTTTTATGAGCTTCAGTTTCAAACAATTCGAGTGAAAAATACCTTAAGTATTTCTAGAGGCACTGCAATGGCACACGACGAGATAACCAATCAATCATTAAATTAATGAATACTTAATGGACTAAGAGATAAAAGACTTTTTCTTAACCAATAAATTAAAACTGTGTCTTTGAGTCGTGTATTACGTTCCTATATATTTGAAAAACGATAAACAGCTACAGTTTCCGTGCTAAATTCAATATAATAATCGTGAAGAAAAGTATTATTTAAAAGGAAAAAACAATCTTCAAAGAGGCCGAGTTAATTTTCTTGAAAAATTTTTAAAATGGATTTCGTCAAGGATGTTGCTTATAATTTAATTAAAAAGCATAAAAAGAAAATCGAAATTTGAAATTGATGATGGCCTGAGTTGAGAGTTATAGGGGTATATAAATATACGAAGGAAAAACGACGCTTTTTCGAAAATATCGTTTTATAAGAAATGATGGATGTGACCCGATTCAGGTGTTAAATGCTTTATAAGATTGTTGATGTTCTATTGAATTAAAAGGTTTCAATCGACGACAAAATGTGATTCAATTGAAACCATTTAAGTAAACACCGATTACAATAAAAGAAAAGTTAAAAAGTGAGGCTAAGAATGAAGCCTAATCGGTTTACGGTCCTTTGTGGTTAATAGAAACTAACCTTAGACTAGACGATTGTTGTTAGCTTCTTAATTTTAAGGAAACATATAATAGGCTTTTTTGAGTATTTCAATCTGTGAACTTAATGGTAATTATGAAGGCTTTTTTCACCCCAACTCGCAAGCGTTTGTAATTAAACATGAACACTTTTCTACAGTGAAACGCAGGACTACCAAAAGGCGCATCGGCGATGAGTTTAAAAGTCGCCAAAATTGACCTAAAAAACGCAACTATCGGGAACCCGATTGGCTACCAAAGGTGTATGTGATGCCCCAAAAAGAAATTTCGATATGTCGGTGTTTTTATTATTTAAAGATTAAAAAAAGGCACTGTGAAATGGGTTTCAGTTCATTCTCGGTTAATGCGGATCCCCTGCGGTTTACCACAGGGCTCTGTCTTGGAGCCGATTCTCTTTTCTGTGTTCATCAACGACCATCGACTTATACGTTCTAAAAGTCATCTACTTGCTGATGATTTTCAGCTTTACAAAGTTGTCAGTGAGGACAATATCTTCTTAGACAATCGTAATTGGAGGTGGTCTCTACGTGGGCGAAGGAAAACAGGTTTGGGCTTAATGCCTCTAAGACGAAGGCGATTGTGTTCTCCACCTCTGGCTGGGTTAGTGACATCCCGGAGGTGCTTTTCGAAGGTGTTCAGCTTCCATTCGTTAATAGTGTGAAGAATTTAGGTTTGAATATAGAAAGTAGGCTGGGATGGGAACACCCTGCTCTTCTTGTTTCGGCGAAGATCTTTGGTGGCATCCGAAAAATGGGGCCGAATGCTCTTCATGTCGTCATATCCCGGTGAGTACTTGGTCGACCCTTGTGAGGGCTCTACTGTTACAACATTTCACGTACTGTTGTCCTGTCTTTAGGGAGTTATCAGCCGAAGCCCGGAGGATTTTTGAGAAAGCCTTCAAAGCATGCATACGCTTTGTCTATGGGATAGGTCGCTATGAATCAGTTACTGACCATTCCAATCGACTTCTCGGCAGTGACTTCTTCACGTATTTCGATTACCTCACATTCTTATTCTTACATAAGGTTATCGTTTTGAAATCCCTCACAATGTCTATGACAATCTATGCTTTGGTCACTCAGGATGATATGATTTTGCCGCGTAACGACAGGAACGTTATTTATGGCTCTCTGTATGTTCGTGGTGCTTCAAGATACAATATGCTGCCTGGTATGGTTAAGCGGCAACTTTCGTTAACTGGCTTTCAACGCGCTTGTAAGGACCATCTTGGCCTAGCCCTATCTGAACTTAAGGAGGGGCGCCAAAAGCATAAGGCGCATCGGGAATCACCTGATCGCCCAGTCCAAGATGAGCTACTCGCTTGTTGGACAACATGATTACGTGAATTCTGAATTCTAAATTGTAGCTACAATTGAGATTTTATTTGACATCTCCTTAAGATATACTCAGATATCTGCAAACAATTCATCGTTCATAAGTGACGTAATACATGACATTCTTCTGAGTAGGGTAGTAACTCCACAAGTAGAAGCTCGGGTATGCTTGTGGCATATACTTTGGCGCTAAAAGCTCAAGATAAATGATGCAAAGAAATCCTTTCAGTGTGACCAATTCTCATGCTCTTCTAAAGACTGAGTCTCTCAATAGCTGATGTACGGTGTCGCTTCTAAATCAGGAGGCGTAAAAATTTGGAGGCTTCATAATCCCGAAGCTTGCAAGGCAGAGCCTATTATTTGGGAACAAATTCCCAAAATTTACTAAACTTTCCCAAAATTTCACAAAAATTCCCAAAATTTCTCAAAAATTCCCAAAAATTCCCAAAAATTCCCAAAATTCCAAAAAATTTCCAAATAATAATTTAATAGTAAACTTTATGATGAAGGGCATCTCTTTTCAGACAAGTTGAAAATTCGAAACTTTGGACTGTCTGCTCGGCAAAATTTTTATTTTTGAACCTTCATTAGGCTCCAATACCTGAAATCAAAATTTCCCATAAAAGTATAAAAAAAATTCCCAAATAATAGGCTCAGCTGCAAGGCGGATCCAAGCTCGCCGCAATCGCGGGGGTGAGGGGGCAGAACCCCCAATAATAAATATTGTTAAGACCGCTGCCACAGGATTAAATTCCTTTATGTATTATGAGGTATTTCAGTTAACTGTCTAAACAATTCGAAATCCTAAAAGAAGTCACAAAACAAATACCGAACACCACACTATTACTACACTTCTACAGTTAGTATCACTAAAAATACGAAGTATAAAACCGGAAGCTACAAAATACGGACGCTTCTCTGGGTTTGAATGCCTCTAGTCACAGATAGGAAAATTCTTAATCTAAGTCTAAAAAAAACCTATTTACTTTCATTTGTTTGCACAAAATTTGTTATTTAATGTTTACACATCACAGTAGATAAAAAATTTCCTCCATCTTTTCGCGCTCTAAAAGTACCCATGGCCGCAGTCGCATTGCCACGTTGTATGGCCATGCTTAGCCTTTGTTTCAGGCAACATTTAGAACGCGGTTCGTATGTTTTCGTGTCAATAAATTTGCTGAGGACATTAAAGAAATCTATGGCGTCCTTGCTCCACGGACCCCTGGTTTCGAAGCGAACGGGACGAAGTAGTAGTTTTGGTCTATCAAGGACTCGCACTTCTTCACTTTCCTTCGCGCTTTGTCTTTTTTTTAAATTCATTTATTATCATCCCTTAACCTATGGTGTGTGGAATACAATGGCGTTGATAGGAGCAATTACATTGAAAACAAAATTATAACAACAAATTATTAAGGATAAATAAGTAAACAAGTAAATAAGTAAACAAATAACATTTTTCTCTTGGAGAGATTCGTCAGGGAGTAGCAAATATTTGGTCAAAAATTGGCAGCTCTGCCTCGAACTGAAGCGTAAGTTGCTTGGTGCCAGAGTGTCAGCGCACTTGGCGGCCAAGATTAGAGTTCTCCCTTTAGACCATGGTACCAAGGGCATTCCGTCCACTCGTTTGCCATCTTCTCTGATCAATCCCGGTGGCTCCAATTTCGCCGGTATATTGGCTGAGAGTAAGGCGTGCTTGATAATTAAATTCAATTCAGAATGTCTTGCGTAACGGCCGGCGCTTTTCTTACATTTCAACCCGTGGTGGCCATTTTTGTCAATCCCACAACCCCACAGAAGCGCTAGTGTGGAGAACAGATGTCCAACCCTAATCGTAGACCAATTGTTATGCGGAAAACGTTATTATCCAACAATGTTCGCAGTATTTCGACGGTAGTGCATGCAGTCAAGCTCCAGGCTCTGGCCTTTGGATAGCCAAAAATCGAGCTTTGTCTTCTTCACGGACGAACTGGAAGCTTTTCAGCGATCGTTGGACCAAATCGAATCCCATTTTTTCTGCGCTTCTCGTAGGTTTGCTTCAGGATACAACCGATACCATGCGTTGAGACTTTCCTCTAAGTCGGCAATTTCAGCGATTTTCAGCGTTGGTATGTTTAACATGATATTGACTATCAGTAAAACTGCGTTGACAGAAGATAGAAATGCCGGTAAAGCTATGTCGCAAACTTTACGAACTCCTATGCCGCCAGCATTGATTGGTAATGACGACAAGGTCCATGTGTCATCGTCTAAATGCGAGTTTTTCAGAGTTTCTAATGTCGATTTAATTTCTTCGTCAATTTCGCCGATTATATTCATATGTTTCCACGTTGGCGTTGTTCTCAGAAGGAACACTAATTTTGGAATAGCGAAGCAATTTTTGAGAATGAAGTACGCTATGTGGAAGTTGTCTAGTTCACGTAAGCGTTCAAACAACACCTTCAGCTCACTTAGTTTATCCCCGAAAATTTTGCCAAATGCTCTGTCTGTTATTGGAGTTCCGAGGAGTGTAAAATCGTTGTCGACGCAAATTCCAGGGGACAACTTATTGAATTGGTTCACTATATCGCGGTCGACTCCAGAGCAAAAGAACAGTTCACACTTCGTGGGGTTGATGTGTAACTCGATTTTGGCGCAATCTTCTCTAACGTGTTCAAAATCACGAAGGACCTGTTTGTATTCACCGGCGATGGTTCCGTCGTGCAGGTAGAATACGTCAAATTCCGAAATCAACTCATCGATGATGAACTGGATCTAAATCTTGAGTTCCTTCTTCACTTTAGACATCGAATTGCTCATTCATATAATAAAATGCCTTCCACTTTCGTAATCAATTATGGCATCAGTTTGGAAAAGACCTTCCAAGCTAATTCGATAAATTATACGTTACATTTTTATGACAACAAACAAAGGCTAATAAAAATTATTTGGAATTAAATTTTTTTATAACAAACAAACATACTCCCATCCACTCCATGTATTTTACACAATGTTTCGGAAACTAGTGTACAGAATTTCCCATATCAACTCATAAAATGTATTTCCAAATTTATTACACTTGTGTGGGTAGTATCAAAACTGTATATGCAATAAAACTAGCTGCTCTTTATATGGCCCGTCCCTACATGACCTACATAACACCTTCCTAACAACATTGCCATAAACAAGAATTTTACGACATAAAATGCATTTATTTTCGAATTTAACCAAGAAAACTTATCCGCAAATTGTTGTGTGTTTGTATTTGGTGTGGAACAAAACCATTATTATTTCAGATTTTATTATCTAACACGAAGAACATTAATGGTTCTTTTAAGAGTAGTTTCGAGTTAATCTCGATGAAATGTGGTTCGCATTTCTCATCTATCACATTCTATCACCATCGGATTTATCAAGTGCAGCATGATTAAAATTGTGTGTGGCAATCACTAAGATTATGTGTAGCAATAAAACAATATTCCTCCGCTTTTTCGTCTCTTGGAATAATAATTTCATCTCTTTTTCATTTTTGTATAATTTACAGAATTTTTCGAAAACCCGTGGGAAAATTCTGGTGCATAGAATTCAGTAACATATTACTCGGCGAAAATTTTTCACGCAAACGAACTGTCTGAACTGGCTTCATGCGTCAACGAAAAGATTTTTTGCTTCTTTTTTGATGTAACCATTGAATGATTTGTATACAACATAATATGCTAACTACAAACATAATTAGTTCGCAATTAAAGGCAATTTCTTTGCCACGAGCATGAGTTTTTTGTTGATAAAATTTAATATGATTGTGGCAAATATATCAGTTCTCATAACTATCATATTATTATGTTTATATGAAAACAGAAGCCATTTCTCTCGTCTCGCACCACTTACTACTTCTCGACGGAATTTACAACTTTACAATTCTTGTTGTTGGAACTTATCTGAATTTTGTGGTAAAATCGAAACTATAATTTGAAATGGACATTTGCATGTACCAATCCCTCAAACATTTAAATAATCACAAACACTTATAGCTGGGAGGAAGACGATCGAATGAAAATTCTCCAACAATAAATTATTTTATGAGTCGTATACATACGTGTGTGGGTTTCATATTTGCATATTTCCTGGTTCATCCAATTTATAATGCAAGGTCTGAGATTTATGCTTTGTATGCATTGCATTTTCCATATTTTCTATTAAATGTTTTGAATCAGATGATTTATGGGGCATACGGAATTTAGTGGTTTTTTAATGTCATCGCTTCATTTACAAGAAATGTTTGAAATTAGTTGTTGAAACATTCGTCAACACAAAGAGAAAACTTTGGGTAAAATTGCGCCAAAGGGCTCCCAAAAATGATGTACTCACACCCGAAAAACCTGAATTCGCAAAGGCTTGCGTTGGAGAAGTTGTTAGACCCGTACGAAGAACGTCGTGCGTTTACCACAACGTTTGTAACCAGTCCAATTTCGATCCGGGTATAGGGAGGAGCATCGAATCAGCAATAAAGAAAATGTCCGTCCGTCAACACGATAACTCGAGTAAAACTCAACCGATTTTCAAACATTTTTCCCTGAAAGGTAATCGAAAAATCTTTTATGGGATTTAATCTGAGCACTGTCGGCCCAAGCGCCGCCGAGCTAGGGCCGTCCAAGTGGTTTTTGGTGTTTTGCGTATAACTCGAGTAAATCTTTTCCGATTTTCAAAAAAAAAATTTTTTGTTCGAAAGATCTGAGCACGGCCGACGATTTGTGGAAGAATCTTTTTTGGATTTGAGTCATTGGACTCTGCTACGGTACTAAAAACAAGTCTCTGCTAGAGCCCTACGTGTTTTTTGTACATAACTCGAGTAAATCTTTTCCGATTTCGACTGATCTATGAAAGCCCAACCACTTGTAGAAGAAACTTTTTTGAGATTGTGCCCTTGGACTTAGCTAGGGTACTAAAAGCGAGTCTCTGCTAGGGCCCTACGTGTTTTTTGTACATAACTCGAGTAAATCTTTTCCGATTTCGACAGATCTATGAAAGCCCAACAACTTGTAGAAGAAACTTTTTTAAGATTGTTCCCTTGGACTTAGCTAGGGCACTAAAAACGAGTCTTTGCTAGGGCCCTACATGTTGTTTGTAGATAACTCGAGTAAATCTCTTATGATTTAAATGTCTCACATGTTATGGAAGAAAAGTTTTTGATTAGAAACCTTCGGACTCAGCCAGAACCCTAATACTGAGCTTCTACTAGGGCTCAACGTGCTTGCTTACATAAATTGGATAAATCCTAACTGATTTTGTTGATTCTTTTTCTATTTGAGAGGTAATCGAGTACCGATTTATATTCAAAAATAAATTTGGGCCCGGTGCCTGTGCTAAAGGTCGGTCGACCCAAACCAAAAAAAAAATTGCATAGAAAATTGAGGGAACCATTTTTGTCTATGGAAGTATGTATCCGATGCCTCTACTTAGGGCCCTAAGTCGGTTCTAAGGGCGGCCCTAGCCCAAAAAATGGTTTTTTGCTATGTTGTAGAGAAAATTGAGGAGAACATTTTTCTCTATTTGGGGATAAAAAAAAAAAATATTGCCCTATCGGCAATTTCCTATACAATTTAATGTGGAGTAAGGCAATATTTACTTAAATACGTTCGAGTCTTTTCGTAACATCAACTCTGTTTGCCGCATCTATTCTGATCAGTACGGGTCTCTTCATATATTTTGTTGTATTTTTTACAGCGTGTTTTCAATGCCAGTGGTACAACCCAATCGTCACGAACTATATGGGGATACATCGTGTATGATGAATTAACATTATTCTTTTTTTTCTTTCAGGTAATTCGGAAAAAATTTTCATTGCTTTGTCCTACAATTGAGTCATTGAAGAAGGTATTTATTTATAAAAAATGTATGTAGATTGTAAAACAGTAAAAAAATTAAAAGGACGCATGAAGCAAGGTCTGTCTTCTGTACAGGATACGAAGAAGTGATAATTTTTTTCTGGGAATCTTTCGAAATTTAGACACATGGACAAAAATGTTTCATGGAGTATTCAGCCACCTACATTTCGATTTTCCTTTGACAGTGTTTTAAAGTTTTAAACATTTTTTGTGGAAAAATGTTTAGATTGATCAGAGGATGTCAGGATGTAAGGGGATATATGGGCGGTCTATTCGATCTGTCAAAATGACGTTTTAAACGTCAGCAGTTGAGAAAACAGATTTTTTGTGTTTCATTAACAAAGAAAAATTGACGAAAAAGAGAAAAATCCAGGTGCATTAGCAAGGACTTTAACGTTTGTAACGTCAGTTTGATAATTGGAATAGACTGGCTATTGACCTCAATATACTCATTTGTTTTACCGCTACCTTAGATTTTAAAATGAAAAATCCACCTATTACGGGGTTTCAATGACATCATAGATATAGATTGGGCTTACGTAATAATAATATGAAGCAAAATGCCTCCCTACGTAATAATAATATGAAGCAAAATGCCTCCCTTACATAATTCACAATGATTTGTTTTTCTGAAGATACGTAATCCACATAAATTAAGTGGACGCACTAACATTTACCCAGGTAACACAGATCACAATTTTTAATGTGGTTGCCCACTGAATGTACATTAAATGTGCCAAATTCAATGTTGTTGACAATATGTACATAAAAAATAAGACAAATGTGCCTGTAAAGTGGTACACATTTCGATGTAAATAAAAGGCACATTTTAAACTCGAAATTATTGCACTAGATCACAAGTACATTTTTCGCACATTTTATGTGCGTGATAAGGTGTACACTATTCCTATCACATTGAATGTACCAAAAATGTGCTTGTGATGTAGTACATTTTCGATGTAAATAAAAGACACATTTTTTGTGCCATTAAAGCTCGAAATTATTGCACTAGATTACAAGTACATTTTTAGATTATGTGCTTCGAAAAATGTTTCTTATTTTTTCAAAAATGTATATACTTAGTCCGTGAATGGATATCATGGCTGCTTTCGGTTGGGTAACATTAAAAAAAAAGTATCGAATTTTAAAAGAAAAAAAAAAGAAAAATGTGTTAAAAAAAAAGCTAACGGGGAATAGATTTTTTATTGTTCCGTATAAAGTCAATTTCAAATAACAATTAAACAATGAAGCTGATACATAATTTTAATGCAGCATCAACGTGTGTAGGGATATAAAACCTTTTTGTAAATGTACAACCGCTACAGCGTTTTCGATCAAATAAATTTAAATAACACTCTGTGGAGTTTGTTTAATTTTCATTTACTAGCATATCTTCCAAAACTTGTTCTCTCAGTACAAAAAAAGTACATTTAATGTACTTTCTATAATTTAACACTTTATACAAATTTAACACACCAATACATGAGTATCCGGTGGCACAATTGGTAAAGCAGTCGACTCATAATCCCAAACGTCTTGGGTTCAAGCCCCGTAAATGGCAGAAATTTTTCTAATAAAAAAATGAGAGCTTGGCATAAAAAAATGTAGATGGGGGACGTAGCGATCATCAGAATAAGAAAACCCGAAATAGAAAATTCGGAAAACTAAAATTCACACTAAAAACTACATTAAAGGAACATTAGTTGTGTATTCAAAGTGTTTTAAATGTACATTAGATCTACTTGTAACTCACATTTAATGTACATTAAATGCACTTCACGTTCCAAAGAAAAGATGTAACGGCAAGGGCGCTTTTTAATATACATTAAATGTCCTGGAACTGGAGCACATTAAATGGGATCAACACATTTTTCGATGGCACTTTATGTACATTTCGTGGGGTCAATTGTTATCTGGGTTATGTATTTCATTTTTGCTTCATTTCCTGTTGTGCAATGCATAAAAACACTACGCTGAAAGAGAGAAAAGATTTCGAATGAACAATCCATACAAAATCTGTTTTCTCTTTCGTTACAAGATTTTAATTTTAATTTTAATTTTTCATTAGTGACAAGTCCTAAAAATTCTTTTGTTTAGGGACTCATAACAAATACATCAATGTTCTCGGAGGCTTTAAATCGGTGCGTATAATTTTTATGTAAGTTGTATGAAATTTCTCAAATAACACGGCTCGTATACGACACATAAGGCTCGTATACGGCTCATACGGCAAATACGGCTCGTAACTGGTGCGCTTACCCTAAGGGTCGTACGATTCTAAATCTGTAATACTTCTGTTAAACTTTACCACTCCATTTCATTTAAAGGGAACAAAGTTGAACTATGTGGGCCAGTCTTTTGTCTTAGACATAAAAGAGCGAATTGCGCCTGTAAGTGCCACAGTAGTTCTTCACTTTAACTTACGTTCTATGGCCTCTGACTTAGAAATTATTTGCTTACATTTCATGTGATCCTTTAAGATATTCAACGTACAACAGAGACATAACTTGAATGCATTAACGGAGCTTAAGAATAAGTACATTATAGGTTTTAAATATAAATTTACGGAGCACTAGAATCCTCAGATGGAGAGATTATTTACAAAGAACATTATAATTGAGATATTTCTTAAATTTATCTTTAACCGGTTTCTGTTTATTTTCCGAAGTGATAAATGTTTTCCTAGCAGTCGATGATAGCTGAAAACAATGAAATTCTGAATTATATCCTAACTGCTGAAGTACTTTTTACCAAATTGCTTTTATAATCAGGAAGTAAACAAACTCATTTGACAAGCAAACACAAATACCTTCACTTCCAAATATTAAAGCAAATTATGCATCGAAATAATTTCAATAACTTTAAGCATGATAAATGCTTTGTGTTGCTTTCATTCATTACCATAAAGCCATTTTCCAGGCTTAGACAAATTATCTTTCAGTTGGAAGTAAATGCAATAATTCGAGGGAGGATTCTATAAATATATATCAACATTTGAATCACCTCTGCTAATTTATATATACGAACGTTACATATACATAAATATTTTATGAATGAGACTGTGATATATGAGCGAAAATGCTTTGCAAACATAATTCAGAGACAGGTGCATCTCATATCTCTATTTATGCAATAATTTTCTGGTATCTCTCGATATTATATTTACGTAGACAACGGTAGCTCACACCCGGTGATTCATAAAATATTCTTATGGAATTAAGGACTCAAACTATCACACATTATTATCATATTGTGTTGTTTTCTGGGTTAATTTAGAAAATGTATATTAGATAAACCATGAATAACATTCGACTTAAAAAATAGAACATCATGCTATAGCTTCAGCTTGTGAATTTCATTTTGCTTGTGCATGCAGTGAGAAGACAAGATTAGAATTTTTGAAAAGCAACTTCTGTATTGTTTGAGTGCTTTCCTATCTACTCATTTTGTTAGTAAGACATGTTACCACACCGCTTTTGGCAGCGTTTGCGTTATTCATGGATTAGAATGAATTAACCTTCTGATTTTCTCGAATATTTCGTGATTTTCGTGATTTTTCTTTTCGAGAAAATCAGGAAAATATGGCGAAAATCAAGAAAATATTTTCTCGAAAATAGGCTCTGCAGTGGACAATTTGTTTTCTCCCCACCCTATCAACGCACTTAGAGAAAATAAAAGCGTTTGTATGTCTATCCGCTGTAAAGTCCACTTTAAGGTAGAGTAAGTGAACTTTCAGCCCGTAGCGGAGGGTGTAACGCAGTCCCCACACCCCAAAAAAGAAGTCCACAAACTCAAAAAACCCCATACAAAAACCTTTGCGACAAGGAGCCATATGTACGCGAGCTTTTGAATTTTTGTCTCATCGCCCCCTCCACCTCCAAATTATTTTTTAAAAAAATACAACGCAATGCAAAAGCAGCTTTCCAACGAGCTCAGACTCATCAAAATCGGTTAGAAATTGCCTGAGATATCGAGGTTTGAAAATGACATTTTTGTATAGGTAATCGATTTTTCTGCACTGAAAATTTTTGGATTTTCACGTTAGTTGTATGCTGCATATCTATAGTGATATGTCGCATATATTAGTTGCAAGTTGTATAATATACCAACATGCAGCATATGAAATGATGCATGTGGGTATATTATACAACTTGCAACTAATATATACAGCATACAACTAACGTGAAAATCCAAGAACTTTTTTTCTGATCTGTCGGTTTCTATGTATCTATTAATAATTTTCGATCTCGAGAACCAGTC
The DNA here is from genome assembly GCA_029228625.1 of Pseudolycoriella hygida. Classification (NCBI taxonomy): domain Eukaryota; kingdom Metazoa; phylum Arthropoda; class Insecta; order Diptera; family Sciaridae; genus Pseudolycoriella; species Pseudolycoriella hygida. The sequence continues at coordinate 27,550,519 of CM055405.1, read as the reverse complement.
AGCCGATCTTCAGTCTCGGCCTCAAATGAAAAATTTCATATGCCGCTTTTCCGGGAAAATTCTGGAAAAGCCGTGGCATGTGGAAGTGGTTAATTTTGACGGTTTTTCAGGTAATGCTCGGAGTTTTCGAATTTTAGCTCCGGAGTGACAATAGCTCGAGAGTTGGCTTCTTCGGGAAAATTATAGAGTTTGGTCAGGAGAATTTTTTGTTATCTTAAGAAAATGGCTGCCAGCAGTCAAACCGGCGCCATCTTGAATTTTCCCAAGCAAAAATTAGGTTTTTTTTGGTTTTCGAATTTTAGCTTCGGAATAACAATACTCAGAGAGATGGTTTCTTCGGGAAAGTTAGAGAGTTTGATCAGGAGAAGTTTTTGGGATTTTCAGAAATCTGTCAAAGTGACGCCATCTTGGATTTTTGTTAGGTATAAATTATGCTTCTTTGGGTTTTCGAATTTAATCTCCGGAATGAGAATACTTAGAGAGTTGGTTTCTTCGAAACGGTCATAGAGTTTGATCAGGAGAATTTTTCGAGATCTGAAGAAAATGTTTGCCAGCTGTCAAAGCGGCGCCATCTTGGATTTTTGAATACTCAAAAATGCTATCTTCTTCGGGAGTACTCTTGGCGAGTGGAATTTTTTTGCTTCCCTTAGAAAATGTCGGCAAGCTGGCAGAGTGTTGTCATCTTGGATTTTTTGCTATCTTTTGAATTAGAATACCTAGACAGTTGGTTTCTTCGGGGAAGTTATAGAAAAATTTTTTTGGAGCAAATTTTTTTCGGAGAAAAAATTTTTTTCAGAGAAAATTTTTTCGGAGTAAACTTTTTTCGGAGAAAATTTTTTTCGAAGAAAACTTTTTTTCAGAGAAAAATTTTTTCTAACTTAAAACAACGACAATTCCACTAAAAAATTCCCGCAAAGTTCTAATTTGCAAGCCCTAAGTACTGCAAAGACTGAAAGAGGTCAAACATTTCCAAGAGTACTGCAATTCGAATTTAATGTTTCTTTGCATTTCACATATTGCTGCACCTATTCAAATATTCAATAAATAATAATTTCTACGATGAACTGCCACGAAGTGGAATGTTATTCCTACGACTTTATGTATGAGAGAATTGAATGTGTTTCAGGCGCTAAATGATTCATGAGTTAATCACACTCTACCGTACTTGCAACATATAGTACAATGTATATTTCATACACGTATCGTTTCATGTGTATATTACCTCCAGCGTCCATAATATATTTTCATTTTTAAACTCCTTTATTGGCAATATTTGGTAGTTAACCTCTTTATATGTGATAAGGATAACACACGACGCTGTAAACACACATGTATAGCGTAAATTTTTATATTATAAAAAGAAGAGCCGATTTTATATTATCCCACATCACTTAATGCGATCAGGAGCGTTGCCGCTTCAAAACACTTTATTTAAGCAATGGCAATAGGTGAGGTCATAAAACTTCAGGTTATCTTTTATTGGACACTAAAAAAAACGAAATGAGTTTTGCAGATTATTTTGTTTATTTTTTCAATGTCACGTTATCTGACTGGGGAGGATTGTTAAATGTTTTATTATAGAAAGTGAATGGCTTTGCACTAAGAAAGAACTTTTTCGGATTAAACCGATAAAATATGGATGTCAATACAAGATTGATTGAGCTGACTGTTTGGTATAGAATTGTTTCCCTTTCGGACGACTTATTGACTTATTGTTTTATTTCAACGTAACCAGCAGCAGGCCATAAAATGAAAAAATTTGGGGCTTCACAGCGTTATTGGCAATGTTTAGGGTGCCAGAGGGTTCAAGTGTTGACCTGTTATTTTATACCATATCCGGTATATGAAAATTGATGTGAAGTTGTGCAATAAGTATTCTCTTACAATTATCATAAAAAGTGAGCGAACAGAACTTTTACATCCAAGTAGCCTTACTATTTCCGACGCCCGCCAGTTAGAAAATAGTACATTACAATACAATGAAGTATAAGGAGATGTGTACGTACACTTAGATGCACGTACATCGTGCAATGTTTTACTATACGCGAAAGTGTGTTGGTGGAAACTTGAATTTTACTTTAAGTAATTTTCGTTGGCAAATATTTATTCATTACTTGACTAAGTACTCTCACTAATACATAGTAAGAAAGTGGCTGAAATTTAGCTATTATTTTATTCAATATCATTCATTGGGACAAAATATGGCAAAAAGATTATAAATAAAAAATTTGATCGAGGCGTATAGAAGAAGAAAGTGTGCCCAAAATAGACGAAACGTATAGCTATATACGCTCCACCAAGTATTTATGTGATCGAGGCGAGGATCGCCGCTCACCTCGATCAATCTGGGGTCAATCTTGTTTACCAAACTCAATGCATCAGACGACCTTGGACCTAAGGTTTCCATGGCGAAAGCATTGAAAATATAATTGTTAACCTTCAATGCACTGTACTTTTCGTGTTTCTTTTTCGAAGCAAGATCGGCTGTTCGTCTAGCGTGCTTTGAGGAGATGTTGCAATGACTGGTCGTCAACGTGTCCCAACAAGTGGCATGGCGTTCCAAACCAGATTTCTCCCGTTTGCCCATGGAACCAATGTTAGCCCGTCTGGCTGAAACTATTTGGTAATTGTATTATTGACGGGTATGCTGTGTGGACGGGTAACCTTCTTTGAAGAGGTGGCGCACTTAATTTTCATATTTTTTTTATGTAAATGGAGATGTTTTCTTTTCCTGTCTATAATACATAAAATTTTAGACCCATACTATTAAAATACTACAAGTTAAGCCTTTGTAGATACAAACTAAACAATTATAGCAACCGATCATGGGCGCGCGGTAGCGAAGCGCCCGTGACGCAAGTCCTCATATGAACAAAAAATTCAGAAATTTTTTTTTCGTAGACGGCGGAACCATATATACAGCTAAGTTTTGACTTTTTTCCCTTGCGTCGTACCCCCTGAGGCCTTGTTTTTCGGATTCTACGTAAAATTTTTATTGAAATCGACATTTCACTCATTAAATGTGCTATTTCATAGAAGCCAAAGTTAATGGAAACATCCCACGTTAGTTAGTGGGTTAGTTAGTTCTAGAGCCATTTGTATAAAAACCGACGCTCGTGCTCGAAAACGACTCGATAACTTTTATTGAAATTTTGCAGGAACCTTCGGGTGGGCATTTTACGCCATATGAGATTTTAAAAAAGGGGGAGAACCGCAAATTTTTGGACTGTGTTAGGATGGAGATAGATGTTTGGTGTCAAGAAAAAGTTATTGGGTTGAGTGTGTACGTGTAGTGTGTCAGGGTGACCAACAAAATGGCAGACGGTGGTATGGGACGGATTTAGGGGCAAAATTGATTTTTTTTTTAATTTTTTTTTTGTTGTGTCAAAGGAAATTTTTTTTCGACGAAAATTATTTTTGCCGGAAATTTTTTTTTCGCTTTTTTTCGCTGAAAATTTTTTTCGCCGAAAATTTTTTTCGTTGAAAATTTTTTTCCGCCGGAAATTTTTCTCCAAAATTTGTTTTTTCTTTTCTCCCAAAACTACTGATATCACCGTCTGGCATTTGTGACGCATTTGATTAACCGAAAATAAAAATATTTAAAAAGAATTTTTTGCGTTCCGAAGCTGTAAACGTCACCCAAATTGATATCAGTTGTTTTGGAAGAAGAGACGAGGACTTGCGTCACAATTCCCTTTTAAAAAGGGTTTTTGTTGTGATATTCTATAACCTCAAAAAATAAATTTTTGTTTTTGATCTGTAATATGCACATTTCAGACCCTCGTTCCAAACATGTCTTATATTATTACTAGTACTGTCGTAAAGCACTGTGAAATGCACCAAAGTGTAGTGAGGTGTAGTGAGGAGCACGAAAGTGTAGTGATGAGCCCTATGGTGCAGTGAGGTACACCAAGGTGCAGTGAAAAAGGATTTTATTACAGATTCGTTGAAGCTTCGGCATGCTTCAGACTGAAAATCGTTTGTAGATATCTTCGTAATATAAAATTTAGTTCGAGTCTTCTTCTTAATGTTTCTTTTGAATCGTTTGATTGCAACATTCACTTTCTATTCATGAACCATGCCGCAAACATCCGCTACTGTTAACATAAAATATTTGTTTTGTGGCAAATTACATATTTAGAGAAACATATGTGCAAGTGCAACTACTTGTGCTTGTTATTAACGAGGATGATGCGGCGACTTTAGACACAAACCTAATTTGCACTGAAGTTGTTTCTAACAGAAACTTGCATTTCCGAGGACATAAATAATGATGTGGTTTCTGTCATTTTAAGTTTTTAATTCAGTTTGTTAGATGAACAAAAAAATGATTTTAAAAAACAATTTCAACGAGTATTTTAATTACAAATGTGGATTTGTTGCTCTGTTTATTATTTAATAGGATTACGTTCCAGGGATAAAAAAAATAATTAGTCGGACGTGGTTTCATTCTTCCAATTTAAATTTAATGAAAGCTAAATACGAGGATTTTTTAACAAAAAAAAATTAACAAGCAAAAATGTTGTCCCCGTCATGCTACTTAATGTAATGATGTACACTTATTGAATATGCAAACATATGCAAGGGACCCGTACGTATCAGAATGGATGTGGCAAAAAGAGTTGATGTTACGAAAAGACTCGAACGTATTTAAGTAAATATTGCCTTAACTCTTAAGTGTATGGAAATTACGTCCACATTAAATTGTATTGGAAATTGCCGATAGGGTAATATTAAAAAATCCGTCCAAAGAAACTTTACGAAAGCACAAAATTGACCCCCAAATAGAGAAAAATGTTCTCATCAATTTTCTGTACAACATAGCAAAAAATAATTTTTTGAGCTAGGGCCGAACTTAGGATCGTCCTGGGGCCAAAAGGAATCGTTATGTACAAAAAACATGAAGGGCCCTAGCAGAGACTCGTTTTTAGTGCCCTAGCTAAATCCAAGGGCGTAATCTTGAAATATTTTCTTCTACAAATTGCTACGCTTTTATAGACCTGTCGACTATAATTACGAAAATCGGAAAAGATTTACTAGAGTTATGTACAAAAAACGCGTGCGGCCCTAGCAGAGACTCGTTTTTAGTGCCCTAGCTAAATCCAAGGGCTCAAAATCACATTTTTTCCATAAATTGTCGACCATGCCCAGAGCCTTTTAAAAAAAATTATGAAAATCGGAAAAGATTTATTCGAGTTATGTACGACCAAAAACCATTCAAACGGCCCTAGCTCGGCGGCCCTTCAGGGAAAAACAAGTTTTTGAAAATCGGTTGAGTTTAACTCGAGTTATCGTGTTGACGGACGGAGGAATGAAAGGACATTTTTATTATTGCTGATTCGTCATCTAAGGACCCCTCTACTCCCGGGTCGAAATTCGACTGGTTGCAAACGTCTTGATAAACGCAAAAGACCCCTTACGGGTCTAAGCATGTACAATTGATTATTGCACTGGTGTTCATCATGTGGGCTACAATCAATGAAATGCAATACATGTAGACAAATTGTGTAGACATAAACATAAAGATAGTAAGTGACAACACTCATGCAATACCTTCACTGGTATTGAAATGGCTCACTTACTTAACCGATCTCATAAACTACTAACTTTTTATTCAAGTCACTGGAAGCAAGTCTTTAACAAGTATGGAACATGTTTAAAGCTTAAAACAAAATTGGCTTTTACCAGGAAGTGATCTCTATGCCACCACTTGATGGTAATGAGGTATACGAATATTTTGAATATTTTTATTGCCTTTGATATTCAGGCTTTTGTCTATACAATTTTCAACGGATAAAAGGAAAAAACGGATGCATATGAAATATGAATGTGTCGGTGGTTCTATTCATGCAGCGTTCGCTTCACAAAGTAGCCCAAGCTTCGTTTTCTATGTGGTACAACGAACTGCAGACAGAACATAATTATGTTGGTTAGACAAAACATTTGTACGATTATTACACTCGCTGGCGCTTGCTCCTCAAACCTTCACATTTGCGTTTCATGCTTTTCATTCGTCGAGAGGCTGAATCGCCCAATGTAATATTGTGCAGTATGTGAATATCGACCTCCATATGCCATTGTAATCCAGTACGAGTAAGCCGTCCACGAGACTTATATTCCCGACTGGTATGATAATATAATCCGGCAGATGATATTGTATTCCAGTGATACAAAGTGATTATAACATCAAATTATCTGATGGTTGACGATGATGCATTGTTAGACGATAATTATTTATTCGTTGGAATTTCTACAGTCGTTGGTTTTCTGGAAAGTCGCTGGTCCAAAAAATCTGTTCAATATACAATGAAATGAGGCTATTCCCTTATGTCCCGCCTATATTTCTTAAACGAGAATTTACAATGTTTGCAAAATAAAAATACAGATTTTTTAGTCAGTCGATTTCTGGCACGTGTGCGTTTTTCTTCTATCAAACTAAAACTTTTAAATGAACAAATTGAAAATTTGAACCTTTTCTTCTCTAAAAGTTATATGAAAAAGTAGAATTAAAACCGTCAAAACTTGTCGCCTACACATTACGGATACAAACATTTTTTTTCTTTAATTTCTGACGTTTCCTAATCCCAAGTCAATTTTTCTTTTGCACATTTAATAAGAACTTGAATCCTAAATGCTTCCGTTCATCATGACGGCTGCGAAACTCCGACGTTTCATATAAATTCAAAGTTCATATCAATACCAAACAGGATAACAAACTTTCTTACAAACAAACTTGCAAGTTTTGGCATGATGGCGTTTTCGCATTTCTTTTGACAATATCCTCCTGCCAGCTTATCTTATTTTTGCTATCAACCCGGGCTCAACATAAACAACCAAAAACCAAATAGGCTTCAAGCTGTTTTACTCGAATTCATATTCGCAACATAAATTCGGGTACATAGAAAATTTCACCAGCAACATTCTCATCTAACTTCAGTTCCAAACATACAAGTTCTTAATGTAAACAGAATTATAATTTGATGTGAATCCTTCATTCCACTGTAACAGATTTTTGTTATTTTGATATATACGAGTTACTTGGGTGAATGTCTCGACTTTTAAGCATATATGAAATATGAAGCAGAAGAATAAAAATGGAAAGAGGAAAGTGGAAAAGACATTAAACACAGGCCAAAGTTTTTAAATTGAATTTTAATCTGAGGAAGACATATACTATATAGAATTTATAGTTGTTTCTTTGTTGGGCTGGGAAAGTGATGTTTCAATATTAAAAAGGAAACTTTTACGCCAGTTGAGCTGTTCGCTTTATTTACATCATTTTTATGATTTTTCTTACAATGAAAGTTTGTGAAACATATTTCGCTGGACAAAATCAACGTTTGCGTATGGTTTAAACTAAAAGTTGCGGGTGGGTGTTTGCTCTTCTTTGTTTTTGTTTTCTGTGTCAGGGCGTGGTGAAGGTTTGTTAGATCATGGCGATTCTGATCAAAAGGAGGTGACGGGTGTTTTGCCCAGACCGAAACAAACGGGAATTATCGTCCAGACGAATCACTCCCGGGATGGCATTTTCCTTATACAAAGTGGGTGTTCTACATCCAATCCAAGAGGTAGTTTCTTTGTACAAATTAACCGCTTGAAATTGCTGGGTAAAAATTCCTGGACTAATTGGTAATTTTTTTTTTTTGAGCTTGTGCCACGATTTTCCGGAGTCGTTTACCCCTCGTCCCTGGGTGATAATTCCCATTTTTGGATTTAATTCCATCGAAAAATGCACGTCGCCACAAGGTGGTGTCTCACAAATTGATGTCGTACTTTGTTACAGTTTTTCTGAAAATCTACTAAACATCCAGTAATTGTAGTTCTTTCATGCAATAGATTGAGCCTTTCCCTAGTGCATGAAACTACTGGATCTTGAATCCGAAGTACGCAGCCTTCAGAAAGTTGCAACAAATGGAAGAGTGTTATTTCGGCCGGGAAGCCGGGTGTCAAAAAGTGATGTTAGGAAATGTTAGAGCGAGTGCTTTATGGTAAAATAATTGTCAGTTTTACACTAGGCTGCTCACTTTGTCATAATTCAAGGTCAATAAGATGGCAGCCTGGTATTAAAAATTTAAGCATTTCACTATGACGGCATTAACGAATCGTGGGCGCGCGGTAGCGATGCGCCCGTGACACAAGTCCCTATACGAAAAATTCAGAAAACTTTTTTCCCTTGCGTCGTAACCCTCCCTCCCACCCCTCCCCCTTAAACCTAGTTTTTCGGATTCTACGTAAAATTTTGATTGAAATCGACATTTTACTCATTAAAATCGGTCCAGTGGATCCGAAGATATGACCTTTAGAAAATCGTCATTTTCCATACAAAACGTGCTAGAAGTCAATGGAAAATGGAAACATCCTACGTTAGTTAGTTAGTGGGTTAGTTAGTTAGTATTTGTATGAAAACTGACTTGTTTGGCTCGTGCTCGAAAACGGCTCGAAAACTATAAAGCCCATATAAAAGAATGTTTTGTATGTGTGTGTGAGTATATTCAAAGTATGGGTCAAATATGAGTAAAATTTTTGGACTGTGTAAGGATGGAGATAGATGTTTGGTGTCAAAGGAAAAGTTGATGGGCTGAGTGTGTAGTGTGTCAGGGTGACCAACAAAATGGCCGACGGTTGTTTGGGACGGACTAAGGGGAAAAATAATTTTTTTTTTGAATTTTTTTTAGTTGGAGATAGATGTTTGGTGTCAAAGAAAAAGTTATTGGGTTGAGTGCGTACTGTGTCAAGGTGACGAACAAAATGGCCGACGGTGGTAGTATGGGACGGATTATGAGGAAAAATTGATTTTTTTTTTTTAATTTTTTTTGTTGAAGATATTTCGTGTCAAAGGAAATTTTTTTTCGACGAAAATTTTTTTCGCCGGAAAACTTATTTCAACGAAAGTTTTTCTCCAAAATTTGTTTTCTCTCTTCTTCCAAAACTACTGATATCACAACAGAAACCCTTTTTAAAAGTGAAACGTGTCGCAAGTCCTCGTCTCTTCTTCCAAAACAACTGATATCAATTTGGCTGACGCTTACAGCTTCGGAACTCAAAAAATACTTTTGAAATATTTTCATTTTTCATTAAAGAAATGCGTCACAAATGCCGGACCCTCCCAACGGGTTTTTGTTGTGATGCTTCACAGCAGCAACCTCATGTCAAGTTGAAATTTAGTGCGTTGTAAAGCATTCGTCATTGCCGTCACTGTGCTATGCTTCAATTTTTGACACCAGGCTGCCTTCTTTTTCATGGTTGAAGGTCACATAGAGGGCAGCCTGGTGTCAAATTGAAAAGTATTGCGCCGTAAAATACCGGATACTAGATTAAAATTGCCCATACATCACTTTTTGACACCAGCCTGCCTTGCCGGACTTGGTTACTGCAGAATGACCGATTTTTTCGAAAAATTCACAATTTTTTTTTCATGAGCTTTTTCCAATTTATCCCACAAAATACACAAGTTGTACATACACGTACTTTGAGTTCAAAATGTTATCGTTCGTTCTCCGAACAAATCATACGACAGAAGCATTCGCTCGCCTACATGTGGAGTTCAAAAAGTTATCGTGTACTCTCCTAAGAAATCGTAAAAAAATACTTTTTGATATGTTGTTGGTAATAGTCTGAAACGTGAAGAAAACAAGGTCCTGAATTTTTTTCGAGTTTTTCGTTTAAGAAAGATCGAAATAGGTCAAATTTTTTTTTGGATTGACTGTAGACGATGCAGTTGGCGAGTTGGAGCTTCGGTCGGGGAGTCTGATGGGAGAAAATCTTTTGATCCGACTACTTCATCGGGATGAGGTAGGAGGTGAAAACTGCTGAAATTTCGGTGGTTGCTCACTTTGTTCTTAGGGAAGTTTTGCTGTTGTGTGCAATTATGTTATTTTTTCAGTGCCGATCGTTAGTGAAGGTTCGGGTCAAAAAAACTGGTGAACAATGTTGGGTGAAAAAATTCTATCCTCCCGAGATATAGGGCTTTTTTGGGCGATTCAGCGTAGAACGGGTGCACTTCTTCGTCTATATCTCGGCCGGTAGTGGCCAGAATGCGATCAGTGGAGTGTCAAATAAAAGGTAGCGGATCCACCGAAGTCAACGGAATCGGGTTTGTGAAAATCGATTGGAGAGTTCGTAGCCTAGGGTCGCTCAAAAGGACCAAAAATTAGCACCGCTGCCGGAAAATGACTGAAAAATTAATTTTTGATAGGTTGTCGGGGATGGTCCAAAACGTCGAGAAAACATGTTCAGTGGTGTGATATTGTTCTGAAATAAGGGAGTCAAAAACTGGTCAAAAGTGAAAATCACCCAAAAGTCACTTCAGGAGCGGTAGCAGAGGTTTGGTCGGAGAACAAAAGTCTTAGAGTTTTTGATGAGCTACAACTTTGTAGAAGAAAATTTTTTGATCGGACTTCATCCATAGGAGGTAGGAGGTGAAAACTACTGAAATTTCGGGGGTTGGTCACTTTGTTCTTAGGGAAGTTTTGCTATTGTGTGCATGATGTTATTTTCTCAGTGCCGATCGTTAGTAGAGGTTCGGGGCAACAAAATTGGTGAACAATATTGGGTGGAGAAACTCCATCCGACCGAGATATAGGGCAAATCGGCTATATCTCAGTCGGCAAAAGTCAGAATGTGGTCGGTGAAGTGTCAAGGTATCTATACCGCGAAGCTAACGGAACCGGTATTGTGAGAATTGGTTTAGCGTTTCGGTGTCCAGGGTCGCTCAAAGGGACCAAAAATTAGCTCCGTAGCCGGAAAATGACTGAAAAATTAATTTTCGATATGTTGTCGGTGATGGTCTAAAACGCCGAGAAAAGATGTTCGGGGTATGATATTGTTCTGAAATGAGGGAGTTATGGGAGGTGAATAACGAAGCTAGGGACTTTTACCTTTTACGAAACCTCAAATAAAGCCAGGATTTTGCGCTTTAATAAAATGCCGCAAAAACCTGGGTAGCTAACAAAACATACAAAAACACATCATGTTAAACAACAAAAAATAAAATATGCGAATTCATAAAAAGCTGAAAGTTATAAACACTGAGCTGTAACTTCTGAGCTGATGAATGAAAATGCTTAGAAACAATAAATAGAGCTCCAGTTACCGATTCGTCTTTTCTACTTTCAACATCACATTTTTTTATGAAAAATAAAAACGATTCTCTACCACATCCTCTGATAACTTCATTTCAATAGATTTCCATTGGGGTTGTATATACTCTGTATCAGGAACTTCCAATTCTGGATAGGACATTTATTTCAAAAATATTTACCGGAAATTATAAATTATTGTAGAATTTTTGCTCGCCCTTTTGACTACAAGCACTCCGGTAATGGAATTTTACAATTTATGGTGAATGTGGAATGGGGGATTTATGGTTACCGTCCGTAGAGATTATTATGGAAATGTATTGAGTAGTCCAGCAGAATTAAATTGTAGACTTTTATTCACGTTGCAAAATTGCATGCTAAAACTTTGAAATCATAATTGCATTTGTATTGAAGAAGACCTTAAACATGTTAATCACAATCTTTTCGTTACATCGCTAAGTCAGTCATAACTCAACATAGGCGTTGATCTGGAACATGCAATGTAATTTATCATATCTTATACCTTATGTAAAAACGACTGTTTCGTGATTGCAAAGTGTCTTGATTTGAATGTTAAGAAGCTGATTTCGTGTGTATATCGAAACGAAAGCTAGGCATTACAGTCAAAATGTTCCGGTTATTGATACGTGCAAATGTTCACATGTTGTTAGTGGAATACACAATAAGCGTGTAGCTCTTGGATTTGGAAGGGTTCCCTTTTTTCGAAGGAACGAAATGCGAAACATTTGTTTATTATAGTCTTTCATGTTGTGATTTTAGCGAATTGATGAAGGATGTTGGAGTGGGTTAGATTTGGCATTCACAGGACAGTCGCCATTGAATTCATGCATCGAAAATAATTTTCTGAAATGGAAGTGCCTTTTATTATCTCTGTTCTTCATATCTTTATACCGTCATTTACTATGCCTTCGCTTACAATTATAGTTCTAGGTTATTTACTCTTCATATTGCATGAAATAATCCACAGAAACAGTAAATATTCTCCAGTGGTAGCGAATGTGTACTTTATAAAATCAGAGATTCTCTCATTTATATTTATCTTATAGAAAGCTTCTTACTATGGTATTTATAAAGAAGTACCGAGGCATTATAGTGATATAGAAGTAATGCCAGAGAAATAATAAAATTCTTAGAGATTATTATACTTTTTATTTCTATATTTATGATTGCACTTGTTGTTCGTGAATGGAAATTGGTATATACGACGATGAAGATGACTATGAGTATGGCTTTGTTGTTGCGTTCATCCACTCTCTAGACAATACAGGATTTTGCCATTATTTCCTGACTATAATGGGAAATTTTATTCGTATATACCCAACGAACATAATGCACGTTAAGGTGACACACAATTCAGGCAGTGTTTTTCTTCTTCAATTCGTTTCGTGGCAAATATAGAAAAATACAACAAAAATAAGGAATAATGATTTTGCTTGAAAACACTGCTCTGTATCGCTCTATATGTTAAGGTTATTACATGGGTTGCGATGCGAATTTGTTTATATAAAACGCAGATATAAATTGTGTTTTATTTTCCATTTTCTCAGCTGAAGGGTTTTCACTGAAATTAGGATAAGCAATAATCATAAATATGTTTTGTGGATGTGGGCTAAAGATAATTTCTTTTACCCCATGCACAATGTTCACACAGATATGTTAGTGTTTCCCAAAGCAACAATAAATATGAATCTCTTTAATTGTTTTCGCAATTTTCCGATTGTAGCACATCATTTATTTCAGAACATCTAATCGCTTCGACAAGGTATTCAAGTAAGAATGGGGGTTGGTAGAATGTTAGGTTAGGAAAATAAAAATTAAATTATAAACAAGTGTCGTCATACTTAGGTGACTCAAAAATGTGCTATGATTTCTTCGTTGGTTCAAAAAGTCTGTCGATAGCAATGCATATGCACATGGCACAAGTGTGAGCAAAATTTTTAGATTGTGGCCGGAGATAGAGGTAAGTGGTGGCCGCCACCTCCAGCTATGGCAGCCGCGCGAAGTGCCGTGACGTAAAATTTTTTTTATGAACTAGGGCTGTAGAGAAAGTGACTGCGAACATTTCCGTATATATAAGTGGAGTCCACCACCATCGCCAGCAGCCGCGCGAGATGACGTGACGCATTTTTTTAATTTAATGTGCTCCCATGCTCCCAATCGATATCAGTTGTTTTGGAAGAAGGAACAATGCAAGGACTTGACGCAGATTCCACTTTTAAAAGTGTTGATCATTGTGATCATTTTGTTTTGATTGAAGTTATTTCGAGTAAGGCTTGACCGATTTTCAAAATTTTTTTTTCTGAGTTCTGAGATGGGTACTTTTGGGCCAAGGGCTAGGGCCGCCTAAGTGGTTTTTCGTTCTTCGTACATAACTCGAGTAAATCTTATCCGATTTCAATAAATGTTTTCTTGATAGACAGGTTTATAAAAGCTCAACAATTTATGGAAGAAATTTTTTTTAGTTTGGGTCATTGGGCTTAGTTAGGGCTCTAAAACTGAGTCTCTACAAGGGCTCTTCGAATTTTTTGTACATAACTCGAGTAAATCTCTTCAGATTTTCATAAATCGTTTTTAAATCGATAGGTCTATGAAAGCCCAACAATTTATGGAAGAATTTTTTTTTAGTTTGGGTCATTGGGCTTAGTTAGGGCTCTAAAAGTGAGTCTCTACAAGGGCTCTTCGAATTTTTTGTACATAACCTAAGTAAATCTCTTCAGATTTTCATAAATCGTTTTTATTCGATAGGTCTATGAAAGCCCAAGAATTTATGGAAGAAAATTTTTTTAGTTTGGGTCATTGGGCTTAGTTAGGGCTCTAAAACTGAGTCTCTACAAGGGCTCTTCGAATTTTTTGTACATAACTCGAGTAAATCTCTTCAGATTTTCATAAATCGTTTTTAAATCGATAGGTCTATGAAAGCCCAACAATTTATGGAAGAAATTTTTTTTAGTTTGGGTCATTGGGCTTAGTTAGGGCTCTAAAAGTGAGTCTCTACAAGGGCTCTTCGAATTTTTTGTACATAACCCAAGTAAATCTCTTCAGATTTTCATAAATCGTTTTTATTCGATAGGTCTATGAAAGCCCAAGAATTTATGGAAGAAAATTTTTTTAGTTTGGGTCCTTGGGCGTAGTTATGGCTCTAAAACTCAGTCTCTACAAACTTTTTGTACATAATTCGAGTAAATCTCTTCAGATTTTCTTTGGAGATCGGGCCATTGGAGTAAGGCAGGCTCAATGGATAGGGCCAAATGTCTTTTTACTATAGAAACCGAGTAAATTCCTTCCCATTTTTTTGATTCTTTCTCTATTTCAGAGGTAGAAGGCCTAACAGTCCTCAAGAAAAAATTTGAGACCGAGGATGTAACTAGGGCACTCCGCCGGACCTAAAGGTCGGCCCCAGCACAAAAAAAAATTTTTTTGCTATGTTGTAGAGAAAATTGAGTGGACCATTTTTGTCCATGGAAATATGGGTCCGAGGACTCTCCTTAAGGCCTTAGGTCGGTCCTAAACGTGTAGAGAAAATTGAGTGGAACATTTTTGTGCATGGAAACATGGGTCAGGGGATTCCCACATATTGGTCCGAGGCAGGCCCAAATGAATTTTCTACAATGCTTCTTCGTACGGGTTTTTCAATATTGCCATTTCGGCAATTTCCAATGGAGATGAATATGCATAATCAGTAATTTAATACAACGGGAATACATGCAACGGAAATCCTTGCAACGTGATTCGTACGGGTCCGCGAAGCTTATGTTTTTTTTTTTTTTTGAGTTATACTGCCGATTAAGAATGTCGATATATTTAACAATTATCGGTAATAATTGAAAATTCCGATTGTTTCAGATGTTTTAACACATACCTCGCGAATTCCTAAAAGTTATAGTTGGTAAGTTGTAAAGTGATGCATTGGTGATGCATTGGTGATGTATTTTTGATGTGCGTCACCACTAGCAGCTGTAAGTGTTAGGAAACTGAGACGCAGACACGTTTTTGTTAATAATTTCTTCTACAATTCTAATAATTGTAATTCTGCAAATTTAGCAACAAAGAAAACACACACAAAGTCTGATACTGTGCCAATTTTTGTGAATTACGAATTTATCTACTTTTCTTTGTTTAGTGCAGACTTGAAAGGGCAATTTTCAAATTCTATAATAGAGTGACGATTTAGTTGTTTGTCGAATCCTATCCAGCTACGAAAAAAAATAGATGGCGCCACCGACAGGGGTACTTTAGTTTTATTATTTTTGGTTGTTGTTTTGCTTGGGGTATTGAAACAATTTTGATGCTTATCTGCAATAGGAATTTATTGAGCCGATATTTCGGGATAACATCCCATCATCAGGGCTATAACAAAAACAATAACAAAACTGTCAAAATTGTTTTCTTATTCTAATTGGAAAAAGCTTCAAAAAAGCATTGAGCTTGATAAATGGAAATTTAGAATTTAGATTAATTACCAAAATTATTTTTTCTCACTGGCAACTGAATTTACTATTTTTATTGTACAAAAATTGTTAAAACAATTTTTACTTTTCACTTTTCACTTTTTCTTCGGTGAATTCAAATTACCTTCCTTACACTGTGACATTGGACCTTTGTGAAGTAATGTTAAATCCGTTTGAAGCATGAACACGTTGGCGATTGTTAGTCCGGTTGTTTCGTTCTGACTTCCTCCGTTTGTACTGTTTGAGCAGTCGACCATACGCAGGTGCAGTGACAGCACTATCAGATTTAAAATTACAGGCTCTGTCCTCGTTCATTTTAGTTTTATATTGATCCGTATTCATGGGCGTGACAGTCTCTTGTTTTGATCTGTTCAAGTAATACTTAACGTGAAGCTAGCTGCAGTTGCGACCGAAGTTAACTTCATTGTTAAAAATCAGCTGTTTTTTTTACTTTTGTCAATGAAGTCAGCTGATTTTAGTAAATTTTTGAATGAAATCAGCTGATTTTTTTTGCAATGAAGTTAGCTTCGGTCACAACTACAGCAAACTTCACGTTGCGTATTAATTGCAAATATCAAAGTACTGTCACGCCTCTGTCCGTATTCAGTTATGAAAATAAGCGAATGACGACACCGACAGGCGGCTACTATTGCCTGATGAAAAGTGATGCAAACCACTCTCTATTTTATTTATAACTAAAGACGACATCTAAATTAACTTATACTAAAAAGTTTAATCATAAAAAATTACAACTTGTAAGCTTTTTTAGAGCTTTTTATCTTGAATATATTTTAGTTTCTACTATTTTACTCCTTTGCAATTGAACTAAATTCCAATACTAATTCTAAAACTGGTTATTGTGCATGATTGACACAACTTCCTCTTTTCAAATCATTGTATCATTTGGCGCAAACTTGTATTCATCTCATTTTCTTAAATAAATTGAATCCCATTCTATTAAGCTGGAAACGTTATGCTATTCTTGTCATATGCATGGAAGCTGTTGGAAAATAATTTCCTTTTTCCAAATCGAATTAACAGAGCATATCCTATTCAGAGATTCAGACAGTCAAATACATGGAGTATGGATAAAGTTTTGAAAATTATTTTCTCCATTTCGAAACACAGAGCGAGAAAAATCCACTTGTAATATTTTCAAACCATGCATTTGTAAACAGATTGAATAGAAAAATTATGTTTGCGGGAATTTGCCCCGATAAATGTGGCGACATACTAGATTTTCTCTATTTATGAAAAACACTTACAATTTCTGTTCCATTTCCGTTAATGAAAATTCTGCTATTTCAAAAATGTGAAACGAATATTTGCTTTGAATTTTCTACGAGCAAAGAATAAAAATGATTATTTGAATTTTATTTATATGATGACGGTACGGTAACCATGCCACCGTTACCATGTCATGGGGAGATATGTTAAGTGCATTCAATTGAACTGAAAACTTTTCAAAGCATTAACATTCAACATCAACACTTTCATGAGTGGCGGCGAAATTGTGTGTACGTTAACTCGTTAAATCAGCGAAAATAAAAACATTAAAGGGAATTGAATGAAACGCCTTTTCAATGTGTTTGCAAATAATGCATTACAAGTAAACATGGAAGTGTTACATGAATTCTATTACCATTTTCCATAGAGTTGTTCTCAACAAAATCTACAATCGGCAATTGCGAGTGCAAAACAATTCTTCGCAATATTAAATGTAAATACCCTAAACTCGAGTTGAAAATGGAAAACTGGTGAGCTTTTGTATGGAATGTGAGATAAAAGCAAATAGAAAAAATTTTAAAACAAAGAAAACAGAAAAAAAATCTATTGGAGAAGTTTTTTAAAAGAATTTTAAATTTGTTTGGCAAATGGAATACTTTTCGTTATGGCTAATGCATTACAGTTTTCAAGTTTTCAATTTAATTTGATCATATAACGCGATAAAGCAATTTTTTTGCAATTTTCTTTACGGTATTTGAGTTCTTCACTGTTTAAACATTGTAGCACTGTGGAGTGTAGAAGATTTCATGAAAAGTATCCCCGATAACTGCTTAGCCCTCCATTATGTAAATGCTCATTTTTCAAAGCAATGCTATCTTAATACATAACCAGCTGGCTACACGTTTACTACGACACTTCAAAGGATTTTACGATAAGATGCGTACATTCCATACCCGTAAAATATCACTTTCAAAGAGTTACGTATTTCATCATTAAATTCGCTATACTTTGTCAGAAGTCAATGTCGCACTAAACGCGTGGATTTCATTATCAATTTTCAATTCGGTAGCTAACCCGACCTAAGTTGACATAATAATGTATAAACAAAAAAATACAGTTGTACACAAATATAATCCCCCACTTCGTAGTTCATGCTCATTTTTATAAAACAAAAATATCTATATTCTTTGAATTTAAAGTTTTCACATTAGTGGATGTTAGAAAATGAAACATATGCAAGGGAGCCGTACACATCAGAATAGATGTGTCAAACAGAATTGATGTTGCGAAAAGTCTCGAACGTATCTAAGTAAATGTTGCCTTATTGTAATTATTGCGTCCACATTAAATTGCATTTGAAATTGCCGAAAAAGCAATCTTGAAAAACTGGTCCGAAGCAACGGCGTAACACACCCTTGCCCACACCCACAACTTAAAAAACAATGTGCAGTCTGTGGAATATTGTATACATTTTATGTTTGGACACGTGCGAAGTACGAAGGTCCTATACGTTTACTACAAACAATTTTAATGTAACATGGGGTAGATCGAGGTGGCAGTTGGCGGATGCATTTATTATCGTCTAAATATGACGAATCAACAATAAAAAAATGTCCGTCCGTCCGTCTCCACTTTTTTTTCCAAACGGCTCAACAGATCACCCTAAACTTTTTGTTTGCCTCCCATGATTCAAGTTCGAAGATGAGCAAAATCGATCAAGTGGTTCCGGAGATATGGACGAGGAAGTGACCAAAAACACGGTTTTTCGAGGGTCGGTGAAGCTTTTTCGCAAATATCTCAGCAAGTTAGCACGGAAATTGCTCATGTTGGTGTCAAATGAAAGGATTTGATGTCAGAAAATTGGAAAGAAAATTTTGTGGGAATCGGGTCAGGGGTTGGGGTACCGGAACCAATGGAATCGACCAAATCGAGTTTCTTGGCCATATACGAAAACAGTTTTTCGTGTTTATTTCCTTAACTATCCAATATGGAGATTCACTGTCAAAGTTGTAGAGAACAAAATTTTAGGGTACACGTGTCTCAGGGTTTTGGGTTAAAATGCCTCAATCCTGGGATATGACCACTTCTAGAATTGGGAGGGATGATCCATATCTCTAGAACTATAAGAGATAGAAAGTTGCTTCCAAAAGCAAAGTTGTAGATAATAAAATTTTAGCGAACGCGTGTCTCAGGTTTTCGGATAAAAATGCCCCAATCCTGGGATATGACCACTTCAAGAATTGGCAGCGATGATCCATATCTCTAGAACTATAAGAGATAGAAAATTGCCTTCAAAGGCAAAGTTGTAGAGAATAAAATTTTACAGAACACGTTCCTCAAGGTTTTCGGTAGAATTGCCCCAATCCCGGGATATGACTACTTCTAGAATTGGGAGGGATGATCCATATCTCTAGAACTATAAGAGGTACAAAATTGCTCTAAAAGCAAAGCTGTAGATCATAACATTTTAGCGAACACGTGTCTCAGGGTTTTCGGTAAAAATGCTTCAATCCTGGGATATGACTACTTCTAAAACTGGGAGGGAAGTTGTAGAGAATAAGATTATAGAGAACACATTTCTCAAGGTTTTGGGTAGAATTGCCCCAATATAACATTTTAGCGAACACGTGTTTCAGGGTTTTGGGTAAAAATGCCACAATCCTGGGATATGACCACTTTTAGAATTGGGAGGGATGACCCATATCTCTAGAACTGTGAGAGTTAGAAGGCTGCTTCCAAAGGCAAAGTTGTATAGAACAAAATTTTAGAGAACGCGTGTTTCAGGGTTTTAGGAGAAAATGGCAAAATCCTTGGATGTAACCATTTCTAGATTTGAATGGTTTGAGATGTACTTAGGTTGGCCTTTGACATTACCTTGGGTAATTTCTATGGATCTTTGAAATTCTTATAGTTATAAAAGAACATAAAACGTTGGATTGTTTGCTTATTACTACAAACACGTGCTTCTAAATTTACTTGTTATGCTGTTTTCAACATTATCGACATTATCTCTTTTTTCAATGCATTTTTTCTATGGCAGACCTTGAAAACAGCGGAAACTTGATAACAAGTATATTTATAAGCACATGACCGTAGATTAAGATACGTTCGAGTCTTCTTGCAAGATTTGTTCTATTTGCCACATCTATTCTATTTGTCACATCTATTCTGATACGTACGAGTCTTTGGTTGTGTTTCGTATATAAATTTTGTATGAAATTAGAAAATGTGGTCCTTAGAATATTCCACAGTCTGTAAAAAATATTTCTAAATTATTTTTCGAAAATTTTATTCTCAAATTTTTTTGAATTTATTATTATAATATTATTTATTATTTTATTATATTATAATTTTTTTAAATTATTATATTTATTATAATATTTATTATATTTTTTATTATATTATTTATTATATTATTGTATTATTAAAATATTATTATTAAAAAAAACCCAAAGCGTTAAAGAGAGTGCTCTGACCCATACTTCCACGGGCAAAAAGTTGTCCTCAATCTACTTCACACCATAGCAAAAAAAAAAATTTTTAGCTGAGGCCGACCTTTGGACCAACCTAGGGCCCTAACGAGAGGCCTCGAACACATACTTGCGTGTGTAAAAAAGTTCAGGTTTTTTCTCTACACAACTGCAGAAGAAACTTCAGTAGGGTCGCGTAGCGGGAGTTGGGCTCAAAGGACTCCTAAATGAAAAAGTACCCAAATCCCGAGTCGAAATTCGACTGGTTACAATTATCATGGTAACGGCAATATACCCCTTTTCGAGACACTTCGATCTTCGTACGGATCTACAAAATACGAAATTTTTTTGACATTTTATAAGATAAAGCTTGAACTGTCAGGTGGGTAGTTTTATTTGTCCATAACTGTATAATGTATCTGTCAAACAATAGACAACATCTGTATAATTTTTACCAACAATTTCCAACAATCCTCCCAGCTCTACCATATGCGTCTAATGAGAGTATCCAAGCTCTCTGTGATTGGCCTAGAACCCTCATGGGATACATTTCAAAATTATATAGTTTTATCGAACATTATTTTGAGATCTACCCCCTTATGTCAGTAACCTCCAAATCATGCGAATGAAGAATGTGGCGCTGCTGCAACGACTTAAGCTGACAAAGAATGGTCCATCAATACTTAGACTACTATCTTTGTTCTAGCAGCTTACGAGTATACTCGTTTGCATCGTCGACCTAACATCCGAAGCTCCTCATAATATATGCCATTTAGATCCCTTGTACTCCAGAAATAAAAATGGTAGGTGTAGTGCGACTTCCTATGGAAGACTGCTAATTTCTCTCGTTGGCTATTCAATAAATGTCAATGGTACGGTCTAACAGTAAGGCGCATACGCTTTTAACACTCTTGAATAACTTTATCAAATAAAACCAGCAATCTAGGCTTTCAACAATGTTATTGTATTTCGACTGTCCGTAGCGAGTGAACTATCAGTAAGATGCATTCGCTTTAACGGTGGAAACCAAAATGATTTTGCATGAGTCCTGCTTCGCCTTTTATAGCAGCAAAACCATCATGGTTGAGTTGTCTGGGAAGTTCTCGAACTCGTATGTGTGAATGTGTGTATTGCAAGTGTTGCTTGCTATGGTGTGATGTTTCGTTTATAAATTCATGTTACATAGGCGACATTTTAAAAAATTGTTTCAAGTCCAAGCCCATTCACCCACGCTAAGCATTTTGAGGCATTGGAAACCTCCATGTTTTTCGGCCACTTTTGTTTGCATTTGGCATTCGGGCATATTCTCTTTTGCTCTCAGTTTAATTCACTCGTCAAACAAAAGATAAATTAGCTTTATCTTTTCAAGGATGAAGTAGCTATAGTTAGAACTTAAGTCCAATAAACAATCTATTAACGTTTCGATTGACGTCAATAAGGACTTAATAACCAGAAAAGGTATAACCACAATCAGTATATGAGATTAACACCATACTTATTCGCCTAATCATCAAATTCTGCTCAACATTCCATACACAAATTGCATGTATGATATCAACGAAGCTCCCGTCCCGCATTACAATCTCTCCGGGGACAATGTGATTATCTCATTTAGCCTTACCTTTACCCTTCGACGTATTCAATAAACATTATATAACCTCAACATTATAATCGAATAATCATCATCACTCAATACACAACACATCAGGCTGAATCACAGAAAAAGAATTGTGATACGGACAGACACGAACATGAAATAATGTCGTTATAGGAAAGGTTTTTTTTCTCTGTTTCACAATTCTTTTGGATTTAGAAGGTTTTGTTTGGACTAACTTTACCGATTAATATTTATGTTATTATTGTGATGGACATGCTGATGGAAGATATGGGAAAAAAATTAATATTAGATGAGGATTATCCCCTCTGTTTCATATATTCAAACTTTTGTTTGTAATTAAGTAGTCACCTTTTTTGTATTACGTGTGTACGTATAATAAATTTTGGTTTGTTTTTCTGACGTAAACTTTCAATCTGATTATTCAATTAACGCGTTTAACGCGACATCGGCTTCTGTCAGAGTTTATCATATTTATTTCATAAGCATAAGCAACACATGTGTGCATTTCTCTCTATTCATGCTTTTAGTGTGTCGTCAGCTTATGTCAAAGTATACAGCATTTCATGACAAAACCGCGCGTTTAGTGCGACGTCGGCTTATGTCAAAGTATATGAAATTTCATGATGAAGTACATAAGTCGACAAGCATATCAATTTTTGTCGTTTAACACAACATGGTGAAATTCAGCACGAAGCCATTGCGACCTATAAAACCTTATATAAACATAACCAAAGACCCGTACGTATCAGAATAGATGTGACAACTAGAATAGATGTGGCAATACTTGTGGGAAATTTTTATAAAACTCCTTTAAATTGATTTCTCCAATTTTAATTTTATTAAAAATTGTTTTAATAAAGATTTTAAGTCGAATGCATTTCGGAAGGTCTATCTTCCATCTTCAGCAACACACAACTAAAACATTTAAAATTCTAAACATTGGAAAAAGGTAATTATTTGATTCAATTACTTGATACAATTAAGCAAATACGAAGATATGTTACCTTGGTCTGTATTCATTAGTTTAACATTGCATTTTTTGCCGGTGTATGTAAATAGATGTGGCAAACAGAATAGATGTTGCAAAAAGACTCGAACGTATCGTAATATAGTAATAAGCAAACAATCCAACGTTATATGTTCTTTTATAACTATAAGAATTTCAAAGATCCATAGAAATGACCCAAGGTAATGTCAAAGGCCCTACCGAAGTACGTCTCAGACCATTCAAATCTAGAAATGATTATATCCAAGGATTTGGCCATCTTCCCCTAAAACTCTGAGGCACGTGTTCTCTAAAATTTTATTCTCAGCAACTTTGCCTTTGGAAGCAACTTTCCACCTCTTATAGTTCTAGAGATATGGATCATCCCTACCAATTCTAGAAGTGGTCATATCCCAGGATTGTGGTATTTCTACCCAAAACCCTGAGACAAGTGTTCTCTAAAATTTTATTCCTTACAACTTTGCTTTTGGAAACAACTTTCTACCTCTTATAGTTCTAGAGATATGTATTATCGCTCCCAATTCTAGAAGTGGACATATCCCAGGATTGAGGTATTTTTACCCAAACCCCGGAAACACGTGTACCCTAAAATTTTATTCTCTACAACTTTGCCTGTGACAGTAAATCTCCATATTCCATAGTTAAGGAAATAAACACGAAAAACTGCACACCCCCAACTCCCACCTCGATCTACCCCATGTTACATTAAAATTGTTTGTAGTAAACGTAGGACCTTCCCACTTCGTACGGGTCCAATAAATTTCATCCAATTTGTTCTTATCTTGAGGTATCGTCCCAAGTATTGACGCTGCATTGCCTCTCTGGTTAGCAATGCTGATTCCTTGGACCAGAAAACTTTTAGACCTCGTTTTTAGATTTCGTTTATCAGTTTTCTGCCGTCTTCACCTATTGTATACTTTGACATAAGCTGTTGCCGCACTAAAGGCGTGAATTCATAAATTGTCAAGCGACGAAAAATGCTATCTATGATTGTCAACTTATGCATTTCATCATGAAATTTCGTATACTTTGACATAAGCCAACGTCGCGTCTGCACTAAGCGCGTATCTTCTCTGACATTAAGACGATACCTCTACATAAACGTCAATTGAAACAAAAATTCACATCTGGAACTATTTACACTCGTATATACTTCATTGTATTAGAACATAAAACTATTCGCGTGTGTAGGCAAATATCATCAGTTAAAACTACAATATTAATGAAAACCTGTAATGAATTATTTCATTGTTAGTCACACAAAGTTTCCAACACCTTTCTTTAAGAATACATTGAAATGTCAACGAGTTCACCTCAACCACCTAAAAATGTAAGAAATGTATTAAACTAATAGCTTTTGTAACTGTCACTACAATAACATAAAGTTTTAATGTTCGTCCTAGTTTATAAAACTACGTTACATGAAGTTTGCTCTTTTCATATTTAATTCCATTCATCACATATCAATCAATTCAGTTTTAGAGATCGTAGCAGTTTGTTAACAATGAATATATTTTTGCGGCGTTGATAATTTATGATATGGAGCGTTGTCAAGCAATTTATAATGAAAAATGGTTTTTCCATTCCGAAATTCATTCATTCAAATACTTGATACAAGTTTATAGAAATAGGGTGTGTCTTGGTGATGGATTTATTTCTTTATTCCGAATTTTTTACTCGATAGGATTACGGTCATAGAAACGTTATTATAATCTTGATAAACTTCTAAGGCTTGACTAAAAGCTCTATTAGCGCGCTAATAGCGACACTAAAATTGAATTTTTTCGCTGATCAGCGTTACCAAAATGAGCATATCAAAAATTTAAAAAAAAATGTATGAGAGAGATAGAAATTTACCTGGTCGAAATTGCAGAGAAATGTTAAGTTGGTACGGCTGAGTAGAGGTAGAACACACATCTGCCCTAATTTTCATAAGAAATAAGTCTCACGAATAATACAAAAGAATTCTTCTGTTTTATTTGTAGGACTTGTTTCTTATGAAAATTGCGGCACACATGTGAATGACAGCTGAGTAGTATGGAAGAGGATGGAACCAGTTTGGTACGCAATTCTCTCACATACAAACCAACAATCACTCATAAGTGTGTCCCACCTTGGCACAAGCGTACCAACTTATCATTTCTCTGCTAAATTGACGTAAGCCGATTCAGCACAATGCGTGTGGATTGTGGATTCGTATCACAAACATAAATTGACTAACTTCACTCAACATTCTATCATTTTTATAGTATACGCCAATGGTTTCTTAAAAGTCTAATCTGTTCATAAAAACGGTGTTCATAAAGCACCGTATCATTTTGCAGTAGCGCTACGTGCAAAAGGTTATTGAATCTATTGTCGTCATTGTATCAAATAATTTGATGCGTTTTGTGTTGGCTGGAAGAAAAATCGTCGTTTAAAATCAAAATCTATACACGGGGTATTTTCCTTTTAAAGACTTCTCTTCTACTTACACCAAAAAATGAAAAAGATAACTGAGGGAACGGGTTCGCTCAGTGGTAACGTACTGGACTTCCACCAAGAAAATTCGGGTTCGACCCCCGTGAGGACAAATTTGATTTTTCTTCAATATATACAACAAAAGTAACGCTCCTAAGCGTACCCAAGCTTGATAAAGTTAGTAATTGAAGCGTTTGGTGTCCTTGACGAATAGAATGACATGAATGACGCAACCCATTCACGATGAATTCTGTGTATAAAAACATCTGAGTGTAACTTTAGGCGGAGATGTAATTAGCACCAATAATGAAACCCTATAGACTTGCTAAGCCTATAGGCGTGGTTCGGAATTCGCGTTAAGCACGTAGTCTACTCACCAACCCGTACTGGCCAGCGTGGTGTTTCAATGGCTAAATATCCCGTATGGGGAGGCGTGCATCCACCAGTGGACATAATAAAGGCTTATAAGGAAGAAGAAAACCTGAAGTTGCAGTAATTTTTTTTATATCATTCGGGCATATAATTAGCCATTTATACACTTGAAAGTAGGGGTATAATGACCATATTATAGTCGAGTTTCATACAAACTGGGGGGTATATAATAGGCATATTATGGTCGACTCGACTATAAATTTCGTTATAATCCGACTATAATTTTCATTATAGTCCGACTATAATATCATATCGTCAAATCTCAAAGGAAATAAAAAAAAAGCCACGAGTCAAATGGCGAATTATATGCCCAAATGAATAAACTATCGTATTAACCAAGGGATAAATAGCTTGATTATAATCTCGGCATGTGAATATTCTTCGGGGCATAGCCCCTCGGACATTCGCTTCACCTCGACTATAATCCCGCCATTATATACCTTGGTTAATAATATACTATTACTTGCGAATAGCATTTATAAACTACACTCAAGAATATTATACTTTGTATCATTATATTATACCAGAATATTTGTTACGACTTACAAAAAAACAAAATATTCCTGTATGTAGTAATAGATGACAATTCCAAGTAAAAATAATTCAAATTGAAACCCCCGTAAATTTAAACAGACGTCTGTCTGACGAATTCATCTGACGAAATTCGTGCTCAGGTCTAATTTTATGTTTTGTTGTTGGGGGCTATCAGCCTCCGTTATTTAGCCACTCATCATTCTGTTTACAATTAACATTTCTTTAGAAAACGAACTCACACAACTTTCCACTCGTTTGAAAGCTAATTTTCCGCGGAAGTGTATCATTAAAATGTTGTTGGAACCCTGTATTTCAGGTCAAATTTCGGCACAAAACATTGTAATACATCGCTTTTTTGTGACATAATTCCCTTTGGTTATGTGAACCCTTTAAAACATGAAATTTAATACAGTCGCTTTGTCTAAAATTTTCCTGATTCACTAAAACGTAACATCAGAACATGGAATTGTAAAATATTGAATTGAAATTTTCTTGAATAATGTCAAATTGACATCAGTGTTCTATTGAAAATGTAACATGTATCCAAATGTTGTATCTGATGTTCATGCTGTGTTCGTCTGATGTTGTTTGGTTCGTTTATAATACGGAGCACTTGTTTGTTTCATTTCATTCGGTTTCCAATGTACAATGTACATATTATAGCACGTTGTACTTTATCCGAATACAGTACTATAGCTAACTACAAATCATTAAACAATGTAATTTTGAATTTGCTGTATTAATGTAAATTTTGTTAATAAAATGGTATATGGAAATGAATTTGTTTGTGCCCTATAAGTTGTAACAAAATCCTGAAAATAATACAAGCTCATGGATTTGGGAGATTATAATGAAATATTGTCACGTAGTCTCCATGTTAACCCACCAGCGACAATTGAGTACAACAATGAAATATTTGAAAGCTTGTTCTGCTTCGTGCATTTCACAGCTTTTCATAAATATTTTAGTTTTAAAACAATGACGTTACGGCTTTTACATTTGGAAAGTATTTTAATGCACTGGACTTTGAAGATACTGAGTTCGAACGACGAGAAATCTTACACGCAAGACTTCTTGTGAAATGTGGAGATGTTTTTGTAATCTTTGAGCGTAATTAACTTGCGAATGAAATGAAATTAAAATCCTTCTTCTCCATGTGAACGATATTATTGCACAAATCTGCACTTTTCATGGAGATCAGACTAAAAACAAGATTTCTGTCTAATTTTCGTTTCTTATACATTGCAATTATTTATGTTTTTTAAATTAAAAATTCTCTTAACAGAAACAGAAGATGCTAGAATGAGTTCTTTCATCTATTATGTAACTTTTTCATCTTTAAAAATATTACGAAACATAACATCTAGCAGCTCTTGCTGATGTTGATTGCGAACGACATTCAGTACTTGAAAATATATTAATCCAATACACATAACTCAACTTTTTTTTCTTGTACAAATAAAATTGGAAATAAATCCCTTTTGTAATTGCTTTTCTTTAGACTTTTCCCATTTCCTTTTTATGCAATAATTAAAAGTATTGATTTCCCCACTGTTGTACAAGTGGTTTTATTTATGGTTTTTCGATGGAAATATTACGTCTTTTTGTATCGGATCTGAAAAACATTCCAAGAATATTAATTGATCCGTTAAAAAAACGATTGTTTCGCTCATTTTTCATCGTCAAGTAAATCTGGCGGAAGTTATGCAACACAATAGCTTTGAATGCGCACTTGAAAAAATAAATAAACAAACATCGAGACGCATTTCCCTTCCTTGTATGTTAGAGGCAGCACAAACTTTGAAAATCTTTTTAACTTTTCCTTATGATTCCATAGAAAAGACACACTGACCAAAATTCAAATAGGAACTTTTTACACTTTGTACTTCTGCGCAGGTTTTAACCACAGCGAAAATCTCCGCAGTGGTACAAAGTTTGAAATTGATCTGAGAAATAAAATTTTGATGTCAGTTTTGGTCTCACTGCTTGGCCAAGGATTTTACACCGATCAGTCTGACTTCCTTCATTATGAAAACATTAGAAAGGCTGATAGACTTTAATATCAGGGATGAAATCCTGGCTAAGTTTCCACTTCATGACACCAGTACGCTTACTGGACCGGCAGGTCAACGGACTCTGCCCTGCATAGTCTGGTAGCGAAGATAGAGATATAGTTCTCGTTTGGAGAGGTCTACCTGGGATGTTTTATAGACATCGAAGGAGCCTTCGACAACACGATGTTCGATATTATCCGTCAAACCCTGGTAGAAAGCATGCTCAGGGATAGAACGGTTGAGGCTATTATATGTGGTCGCAAGAAAAATCTTTGGGTAGCCAAGGGATGCCCACACGGCGGGATCCTTTCACCCATACTCTGGTGCACAGTGGTAGACTCCCTCATTAGAAAACTGAATGAGGAAGGAATCTATGCGCAGGGGTATTCAGACGACCTGACGGTTCTAGCTAGAGGGAAGTTTGAAAGCACCTTGGGAGATCGCATGAGAGTTGCGCTGGGAATAGTGGAGAACTGGTGTTTGGAGAAGGGCCTAAGGGTCAACCCCACTAAGACAGACCTTGTGCTATTCAGTAAAAGAAGCACAGGATCAGATCTGGTGGGGAAGATGAAGCTCTTCAGTGTCGACCTAGAACTCGCTCCAAGGGTAAAATACCTCGGGGTCACGCTGGATAGCAAACAAAATTGGATCGATCATGCCGAGGACAAGGCACAAAAAGCCTTGACGGCGTTTTGGATCTGTAAAAACTCCCTTGGGAGGAACTGGGGTATGTCATCTAAGGCCATTCTGTGGCTATATGAGGCTGTAATCCGACCCATGATGAGTCACGGTTCTGTAGTATGGTCAAGAATGGACGTGGAGAAAGCAAGGAAGAGACTGAGTGAGATACAAAGGCTAGTGTGCATAAGCATCACTGGAGCTATGAAGACCACGGCCACCTCGGCCTTGGAGACGCTGTTAGCGATACCGTCTTTGGACTTAGTAATTAAGGCCAGAGCTTTCGCCACTGCGGATAAGATAGAGCAGTCAGGCTTATGGGCCCCGTACTTCCGTTTAGGGCATGGCAGAATTAGAGACATTATTTCGGACCTGATTTTAGACATGCCAAGAGACCGGATGGCGCCAGTAACTGACTTCACTAGGCGTTTTGAAGCGATATTTGCGAGCAGGCAAGAATGGCTATATGAGTGGCCAACCTGTTTGCCTAGGAATGCGAAAGTGTTTTTCACTGATGGATCCAAGGCCCTAGAAAGAGCAGGGGCTGGATTATACGATCCATTTGGGCAAAACTGCCAGTGTCCTCCAGGCAGAGGTCTACGCAGCTCTCATGGGAGCTCAAGAATCACTGCCGGCGGGGACGATGCGATGCAGGGAAGAGAGATCTTTATCTGTTCGGACAGTAAAGAGATGATTAGGGCGCTCATGTCACCCACCTCGACCTCCAAGCTGATGAAAGAGGGAAAGGATTATCTAAACTACATGGGACTGAGTAATCATATTACCTTGGTTTGGGTACCTGGACACTCTGGCGTGGAGGGAAATTAAAGGTCAGATGAGCTTGCTAGGGTAGGCTCCGCTACCACAACAAGCGGAGTGAAGCCACGTCTACCAATACCCCAGGTATTATCCAATGATGCATTAAGCAACTGTGTGCGACGGCGACACTCAGAACGCTGGGAAGCGTATGAAGGAGGCGCGCATACGAAGCGATTCTTCCCGAAAGCAGATGAAAAATGGGCCAAGGACCTTATCAAAATGGACCGTGATCATATCAGAAGTTTAGTAGAGGCGACCACTGGGCACTGTGGGCTGAACCGACACCTGAATAAGATGGATGCGGTTGTCGGAGACCCCAAGATGTTCTTGCGGATTAGAAGAGGAAACGAGCATACATGTGATATGTGATTGCCCTAAATTCCTCCAAATGAGACGCAGGATTCTTGGGAATTTTACTTTGAGACCATCTGAGGCTATCAAATGTGGACCTGTCATTTTGGACCGGTTCTCGGAAGCGACAGGAAGGCTCACATAATGATTTATATGATGAACGGGAAAAGGAACAAAGGATCCCAGGATCTGTGTTTCAAGACCAACAATAGGTCGTCCAAAACTGATCAATCTAGCTAAACATGTGATAGTTAGGTATACATGTGATAGTTAACTATACATCTAATGGTTACCTATAAATGCGGTAGTTTCCTATCCTTGTGATATTTGGCTAAACATGTAATAGTTACCTGATTATGAGATAGTTAGCTATACATGCCATAGTTAACTACATTGTACAGTTACTTATACATGTGATAGTTAGCTATGTTTGTGATAGTTAGCTTTACATGTGACAGTTAACAGTTAGTACACAATTAAGAGCCGAGACAGTGGCAGCAAGAGGGGGACTCCTCGGACAAGGGAAGGTGGACCCATAGACTCATAAAAAACATAACGACTTGGGTACAGAGAAAACAGAGAGAGGTTAACTAAGTGACACAGTTTTTGTCTGGCCACGGATGCTTCAGGAAGTACCTGCACAGGTTTGGATTCACGGGGTCACCTTTCTGCACGACTGTAGGTCATTGAAGAATGGAATCCAACACTACCTTGGTCCAGGAGGACCGGGTGTCTATGAAGATTTCCTCGCCCTTATAAAAAAAACATGTGCTAGCTAGCTATACATGTGATAGTTGGCTATCCATGTAGTAGTGAGTTATATATTTGTCAGTGTGATAGTTAGAACGATAGATAGAACGAAAAAGTAACCAACTCCCGGGTCGAAATTCGACTGGTTTCAAACTCCGTGGTAAACGAAATAGACCCTTTTTCGAAGAACTTCGTTCTTCGTACGGGTCTAAAAATATCAGTCATGTTAGCCTCGTTTTATGCAATGAGTACTACTGTGGAAGTTCTAGGATTATTATTAGAAATTCCAGTAATTGTCGAGAGATAACTGAAATTAGTGACTACTTGTAGGAAGCTTATGAAGTAGCCTCCATTGCCGGGTTGGTTAAGATCAGAATATCATACAGGAAGAGGAAAAGCGGTACTTCGAGAAAGAAAAAATAGACTTGAAGCAAATTGATGATCAAGTGATGAATCTTCAAATTCACTTTTTCTATTTGCCTTTCAAACTCAAGATTATTCAATTAAAACTGTCGTTATTTCCAAATCCCTTACGCAGCCTCGAGCTAAAGACAATAAATAAGTTCGGAAACCAATAAATAATCTATACTTAGCAACAATTTAACCTACCACGTTCTAGCATTTAATATTAAATTAACAATTATCTTGCCGCGTAAAATTTCATAAAATTGATCCTCTTATCAACGAACGTTGGTTCAAAACAGAAACCTTACCGCGGTTAATGTATAAATGTATAAAGTGTGTAATTTACCATAAATTTTAATCAAATTCTCTGTCTCAAACTTCTCAGGTAATAAAATCTAAGCTTACATGTAATGCAATACATTTGCGTCAACTCCATCTTCATGTAATTCAAATAATTTTGTGTTGTGTCGTCGATAGAAATTGTAATTTATTTTATTTACGGAAAAATATTTTTTTCAATTTTATGGAAGATAATTTCTTTGATATATTACCGTGCTGTTTTATGGCAATGCTACTGAACTTTGAGCTCGTTATTTATTTTCTACTGGTCTTAAAGTTTATTATTACACCATAAATAGAGTAGTTTATTTTTCGCTATTTTAGCTGTTTAGGGTAATTCATGGACCGTTGGAAATTGTAATAGCGATCTCGTTGCTTAAATGCTTTGGGAATGCAACGAAGTAATTCTATAAGATGAGAATACGTGCCTACATTGGCAACGTCGTGAACGCCGTGACGACGCTGGAGGGAGATAGGGTATTAATGTAATGTAAAATCGTCTGACTTCCTCAATTCATTACACGCGATGTCACGTCTATCGAAAAATGAAGGTTAGTGTTTCACATACGTACAAGCACAGCTTACAAATTTCCTCAAGCGATTTTCGTTATAAAAATTAAAACTTATGCAGTATCACAAAGCAGAACTTTTTAGTCGCTTCTGTTGTAACGTTGTAACTTGGTGCAAAGTACTTTACAAGGCACACGATGCATACATTCGTATACATTCTCCGAACAAATCATACGATAGAAGCATTCATTCGTCTATTTTTATGTACGATGACTTATTGAAATCACCTGTATATAATTACACATCTAGTACACATTAGGCACATTTGCACCCGGTTACATAAATAACTATTCCGTAGCTCCTTTTCGGTGAGCGATTGAGCTTCTGTAACTAGTGACAAAATATCGGTCTACGCAACTAGTTGCTTTATGGCCATTTGTACGACATATTCGAAAAATTAAGTTAGCAGGTCTTATGAAAGTTAAAGTCAATAAGGAAATGGTGTACTCACCCTTTCCGGCAACTTTTTACACGCTTTTTCGATCTTTGATTTTTTTGACGAGAAACGATGAAGCGAAAAAACATCAGATTTGCTCACAAAATATAGACACAGAAATAACCAATTTAGGTTCGCTTTTGACTATTATTATTGACTTTATTTCCCACCTCTCAATTATTTCCCTACTTTATTTACCACCTGTCATTTATTTCCCTACTATTTTTCCCACCTGTTTATTATATCGTCTGACTTTTTCTGACTGACTTTTGTGCTACATTAAGACTGCTGAGCGTGCTGAACAGTTTAAATTGAGCGCCTTAATAACTGCAAAAATCTTTGGCTGCGCAGCGAAAATTTTTCTGCATCAAAGTGACATCTTATAAAAATCCTTCAGGAATTTAGGAAAATTTCGCATATTTTAGCGCTCTATTTTCCCAGCGCCCTGGGCCATGGTCCAATTGATCTTCAATAGGTATACGGCGCTGCAGAGGACGGAACGTAGCTCCTCGTTATGTAATATACTATTTCGGCCTTTGTATAGAGACAATTTTTTAAATAGATTTCCACAGAAAGTTTCGACTCAACTGATTCAGACTGTCAAATTATCTGGAAGTGTAAGGACAGCTACATAAAAAAAAGTATCTTTTCCAAATTCTTTACGACGCTATCCTCCCATAAACTAACCGATAAATATCCAAAATGGAAACGATGATTATAATGGATGCGATGCGTAACGTTTGTACGAAAATTCATAAAAACACAAAAAAGTTCGTCACGCTCCATTTTCATAGCGTAAGGTTTTCTAAATTATAGGTCATGGTATAGTTCTCATGTCCACCGCTTTCGTCAGCAATTTTTTCATAGCTGAATATGGCGCTGCGATCTGTAGTACTACTTCACAAACTGTCCGTTTATTCAGCTACGAAAATTCTCGATGGCGCTGCGGATCTTTGGGTATTTTTCGTCATATTTTTTTAGGTTAATCATGACCTATAGAGAAACTCACGACGACGACGTTAAAAATTAATTTCCTAACTTTTTGACATTTCAAATAACTCTGTCAAAATCATTGTAAAACCTTCAGAGAATTTGTTGTTGAGTAAACCCAACTATGAAAAGTCACTCGACACTTTTCAAATCTCTACGGATTAAAGCCCGCAAACTTGGAATCAATCATAGGATACAAGTCATTACGTATTACTTTTAATATGAACGTGTAAGCTCTTATTTGAATTATTTTGTCATTGACATAACGCTCAGACATTAACACATCTAGAACAGTTGCGTTATGGAGATAATTAGAAGAGATCAACATTTCGGCATCTAGTGCCAATCTTCAGTCAAGTCATGCACTTTGATATGCTGATGGACGTGATGGACAAAGTGCTGACATATCTATTTGTCTCAGTTAGAGGTATTTTTGGACTAGCGAATTGTAACAGAAATGGTTACAGCTGCCATCTGTTGAAGTTTTATGTGAAACATTTCTTACTCTAACCCTGAGTGTATTGTCTCCACAGTTAACTCAAGAGCTTATTACATTCATCAAAGCCTATGCGATCTTGAAAAACCTATTTTTTGATAATTTTTAACTGAAAATCAGCATTGGACCCAAATATTATTAATAAAATCCTTAGATCCGATGTTTGCCAAGCGATTGGCAGATAGTTGGAAAAAATTGTTTATGATTTTGAACCATATTTGATCAACAAGCACATGCTTTGATGATTTAACCTAAAAGTTTATGAGTTCATGTTTGGCTCGTACTAAACTTGAGATATTAAATTCAAAAACGCAGATACACAATTTAAAAACGCAGATACACAATTTAAAAACGCAGATAAAAAATTATAAAGCGCAGATAAAACAAAAATGTTTTGGAGATAAAATGATTAAAAGTGAAGATAAAGTATTCAGAAATGGATTTTAAATATTTCAAAACGGAGATATTTTGATTGAATTCACAGTTATAGTATCTCCATTTCTTAAATATTTATGTCCGATAGCAATTTAATTTATCTACGTTTTAATAGAATTGGTATCTCCGTTTTCTAATTTTTGATCTCCGTTTTCTAACTTTTTTATCTCCGTTTTAAACATTTTTATCTCCGTTTTCTTTGATAACTTAATTTAACACGATCCGAGAGCCCTTGGTCATATCAGAGAAAAAAGTTTTATCAATTGGAAAATAAAAGTCAACATGTTTACTGATGTTCAATTGCTGTCGAGGACAGTAACAGCTACACAGCTGCAGCACTATCCCAATTCTTTAAACAAGATCTTAGTGTTAAAGCTATAACTCATAACAAAGTTTAAATACTGTTGCAATACATAATTGTTTTACTACGTTTCTCGAATGCATTTCCTCTAATTTGACTCTAATTTGTGCGACTACTAAGCCAATACATTTTGTATTTAAGCTACTTTGTTAATGAGTTATAGCTTTAATAGTAAGATCTTGTTTACAGAATTGGGATAGTGCTGTAGCTGTGTAGCTGTCACTGTCCTCGACAGCAATCGAACATCAGTAAACATGTTGACTTTTATTTTCCAATTGATAGCCCTTTTTTCTCTGACCAAGGGCTCTTGGATCGTGTTAAATTAAGTTATCAAAGAAAACGGAGATTTAAAAATAGAAAACGGAGATATAAAATTTGAAAACGGAGATAAAAAAGTTAGAAAACGTTGATCAAAAATTAGAAAACGGAGATATAAAATTAGAAAACGGAGATAAAAAATTAGAAAAAGGAGATAAAAAATTTGAAAACGGAGATAACATGTACAAAAATGGAGATATGGATTGTCTCCGGAGTTAAATTATCTCCGTTTTAATTTTATTTTATTTCCGTTTCGGTTAAGTTCACGTCTCCCTTTTCTAATTTTTAATTTCTCTTTCGATTTTTTATTGTCGTCACTATTGGAATTTTTTATCTTCGTTTTTATTTTTTATTATCTCCGTTCGGATGATTTTTTATTTCCGTAATTAATTTACTTATTTCAAAAACAATTTTTTTTATCTCCAAAAATGATTTTCTTATCTCAACTTTTTGGTCATTTTTATCTCCGTTTAAATTTAATTTATCTCCACTCTTCAATAATTTATCTGCCGAGTTACCTCCGTTTTCAAATTTGTTTTTGCCGGTTTTAATGTTATCCGTTCATGTTTGTCTTTGAATTGTGCCTAAGAAACACACTCAATTTTGTTCCAGCTTTCTGTCAATCGCTTCGCAATCATCAGATATACGGATTTTATTAATAATAATTTTCAGCTAATAATTATCAAAAAAATAGATTTTTCAATGGTTTTGTCAGAGTTGTTTGGAATGTCAAAAAGTTAAGAAATTAACTTTTAACGTCGTCGTCGTGAGTTTCTCTAATCATCGCTTGACTTCGTGATTCTTTCGTTTACGAAATATTTGATAAACACAAACTAAATAATTCCTGTTTGATGGCCGTACAATTTTCTAAACAAATATTGTAATATTCGATGCATATTGAATACTCGATACTCGTAGCCATCATTCACATGCCCACCATTGCTATTGAGAAATGTTTACTTTATGTTGTTCGCTACACGCTGCTATAAGTTTGGTATACAATTAGGTTAATGCTTTTCATAGCTTCCAGCGTAAATCTAAAGTATAACACCACTAAATTTACCATTTTTTTTTGCGAAAACAAGAGCTTTTGTTTGCTCGTTGAGAGTCGAGATTTACTTTTTAAACATTTTTTTTACATTTCCGTTTCCATGTTGGATTAAAAAAAACCAACATTATACGCAAGTAATCCAATCGCTTTATGTTAAATATGAACGAAAAGAACATAATAAATTGCATGAGATGATTATTTTCATTTGTTTCAGTGTTCCAATGGTTCCTCTCATCTCCTCAACATAGTATTATGTATATTTGATGTGATATAAAAAGTAAAGATGCGTTAAGACATGAGTTCAGCCCTATGAGCCTACTCCGACCATCTTATAACATCTACTATAAGAAGACATATACGTTTTTCTCCGCATGTTAGCTAAGCTATTTCTAAACCTATCTCGGATATGTGAAGTGTACAAAAAAGGTTTTGTCTCGTGAGATTAATGAAAATTTTTAAATTTATTGGGTATTATCGTGTGCTTTGACTGAAGAGTATCTGCGTATTCGTATTTTAGAGATATAGAGTAGCTTTGCTGAAATGAGGAAAAAGGTATAGCCTCATGAGAATCTCCATAGACGAGAAAATACAGAAACACAAAAACATTGCAAATGTTTTCTTATCTTCTGACTTTTGTGTTTTCCTTTATACTTGTCGGTGTCGGGTGACTGTGCCGACATTGTTGGAAAGCAAACATGTTTAAATTACCAAATGACAAAGCCTGGAGTTTTTCTTCTTCAAATCTCTATAGAATTACTGCTAGAAATTTTTTTCGGAAAACAATGAGGAAAACATTAGCCAAGACCCGTACGTATCAGAATAGATGTGACAAACAGAATAGATGTGGCAAATAGAACAAATCTTGCAAAAAGACTCGAACGTATCTTAAGCAAACAATCAAAATCAAACAAAGGTAATGTCAAACGCCCTACCGAAGTACATCTCAGACCATTCAAATCTAGAAATGGTTATATCCAAGCTATTTTCTCCTAAAACCCTGAAACACGTGTTCTCTAAAATTTTCTTCTATACAACTTTGCCTTTGGAAGCAACCTTCTACCTCTTACAGTTCTAGAGATATGGATCATCCCTCCCAATTCGCGAAGTGGTCATATCTTAGGATTGAGGCATTTTTACCCAAAACCCTGAGACACGTGTTCTCTAAAATGTTATTCTCTACAACTTTGCCTTTGGAAGCGACTTTCTACCTCTTATAGTTCTAGAGATATGGATTATCTCTCCCAATTCTAGAAGTGGTCATATCCCAGGATTGAGGCAGTTTTACCCCAAACCCTGAAATACGCGTACCCTAAAATTTCATTGTCTACAACTTTGCCTTTGACAGTGAATCGCCATATTGCATAGTTAAGGAAATAAACACGAAAACTGTTTTCGTATATGGCCAAGAAACTCAATTTCGTCGATGCCGGTGCCCCGACCCTGACCCGGTTCCCACAAAAAACTTTTCCCAATTTTCTGAAATCAAATCCTTTCATTTGACACCAACATGAGCAATTTCCGTGCTATACTTGCTGAGATATTCGCGAAAAAGCTTCACCGACCCTCGAAAAACCATGTTTTTGGTCACTTCCTCGACCGTATCTCCGGAAATACTTGATCGATTTTGTTCATCTTCACACTTGAATCATGGGATGCATGTATCTTTCAGGGAAAAAAGTTTAGGGTGATCGGTTGAGCCGTTTGGAAAAAAAAAGTGGAGACGACGGACGGACATTGTTGATTCGTCATATTTAGACGATAATAAATGCATCCCCCAACTGCCACCTCGATCTACCCCATGTTACATTAAAATTGTTTGTAGTAAACGTATAGAACCTTCGTACCTTCGTACGGGTCCAAACATAAGCCAAGACCCGTGCGCCTGCTGAGTACGTTCTCGTATAAAATTATTTCTATGTATTTGAAGTTTCGGATGACTTGATACTGGGAAAACTAAGGTTATGCATGTGGGAAAATCTCGGAAGGACATAACTTGCAGTTTAACGTAACATGTTTCAGAATTTAAATACTAGCAGCAAGTACTTTACGACGCAGCCTGCCTACTATATGCTGTTGAAGCAGATAAAAGAAGTTAGCCTGATATCAAAAATTGGTGTACATCACTTTTATGGTATTGACACCAGGCTGTCGCTGTCATCTTCATATAACCGAATATAGCTCAAGAACGCAGCCTGTGACTGCCGTCACAGTAATGTGCTTCAATTTTTGACACTAGACTGCTTATTTTATGCCGGCAGAGCATGACAAAGCAATTGAAAATTGAAATAAAGTTCTCCCTATTGGTTCCAACATTTCCTAGCAGCATTTTTTCATCCCAGTCTTCCTAGCCCAAAATGCCCTCTTTCACTTGTTGCAACTTTTTAAAGGCTGCGTACTTCAGATTCAACATCCTGTAGGCTCATGTACTTAAGTAAAGATCAATCTAGTGCATGGACGAACTATAATTGTAGGATGTTTCCAAGATTTTCAGAAAAATATAACAAAATACGTCATTAATTTGTGAGACACTTCTTTGGGAAAATCTCCGGAAAAACTTCACCTTTCTTTGAATTTAGACGAGGCCATTATGTTCCTCTCAAGACGATCGGTTGAACACTTTCCAAAAAAAGTTTGGCGAACGGACAGTCGGAAAGAAATTGTTTTTCATTAGTGGCTTTTACAATCCACAATCATCATCTAATCCATCATGTCATAAACCCACAAATGAACCTATGAGACTCCTGTGTTTTGGTCAGTAAAGATTAAGCTTTTACACACTGAAAGAGTATTCTTAGACTATGTAGTAAATAAGTTTTCACACTCAGTTGCATCCAAAAATGTGTGATGGAATTGGTATCGAAAAGTAGCGAGAGTGTATTGCTGAAGAATTAACGAAACAATATATCTGACGTCATAACCTTCGGTTATATTTGTGACGTCATTTTTATGACGTCATTTTTGCGACGTCATTCTTGTGACGTCGTATTTGTGGCGTCATTTTTGTGATGCCATATTTGTGACGTCATTTTTGCGACATTATTTGTGCCACGTCATTTGTGTAACGTAATTTTTGTGGCGTCGTTTTTGTGACGCATTATTTGTTTGCGACGTTATTTTTGTAACGTCATAATTTCGACGGTGTACAGACGGAGAGAAAGGGTGAAAACATGAAGTAGCTATCGCTCCTTAGTAAAGTAGTTCTAGAGTTCGAAGCTGTATCAGCAAAACTAAGTGGCCATGGAAATAAGCTAAATACATAAGCCAAGTGTAGTTGGAGGGGTCTAAAAATACTATTGTGTGTATACTTTCAAGTGTGTGAAACGAACCGAAATCAGTTGCCGTACATTGCATGCGCTACAGAGCAGTCATAAGATATCTCATGCTATACTTTATCGCATAGTTGAATGGTGATTTCATTCACAATTCCATGTTATTATGGAATATTTTTGCGAGCTTTCAACAAGTGTAGCGCAATTTATTTCTTAATCATTTTCTTTTACTTCAGTGAGCTGATTTTCTCTTATCCACAATTCCGTTTAATTCATTTGATAATATTTCATCGGCTAAAAGGTAACAAATCTAGATTTATCATTAAGGAAGCCCCTGTAACGTAGAAACAGGTTGTCTAGATTGACCATGTCACCATTAATCATATCTCTCCAATAAATTACGGAATCTTCATCAATTCAATTCTGTACGACATTTCTGGGGTTTCTTGGTATCGTCTCTTACATATTGTGTGAATATTCAGAGCAAGATATGGTCAAAAGTGTAATACAAGTGGTGGCTATTTGGGCCAATGAAGCAATTCCATTATGTCGTTCAAACAAGGATATAAACTAAAACATTCTTCGCATGTGTATGGAGACGAGAAGAGCATACACTTCAATTAATCCAAACATGAAAACAATTTAAACAATTCAACCGATGGTGATGTCCATCATCGTATATTTGAGTGAAGCTGTGCATTGGGTGATGTAATCGTAGACGACAAAAATTGAAGGGATGCGTGTGTGGTGGCGGTAACATTATATAATAACATTGTTATTTAGCTTCTCCACCAGCTTTCACATACATCAACCACACAGATTTATGGCATGATGTTGAGGTTTAATTTGTAACTTATTTCCTTTGAATGTTTATATGCTGTCATATCTGATTCGAATCTTCATATTATGTTCGGGCAATAGTGGCTGAGGATGGAAGAACTTACAATGTAAACGAAATACTTGCCTTTTTTCACTTCTCTGTGTATGTAACGAGTCTTATGTAGTCGTGTACGATGATAAATGCTGAACATAATTTGGTATTACAAAGTCTCATTCCATTTTCTCTAAGATCATACGTCGTCTTTGCAGTATAATGTTTTCTGTTGAGAAATGAATTTTTTATGTAACGCAAGGGTGAGTTTTTTACCCCCATTTTGTACCCGCGAGCAAACATTTTGTGTGTATCAAAAGAAAATCATTTCAAATATTTGGATAACATCTCAAACTGTAGGGAAAAAATTGTTTTATTAATGCTAAATAATGTGTCTTTTCTGTAAAATGAAAGAATTCTTCTCTGTTTTAGGTATAACGTTATGTCATGTAACAAAGTCAAATTAATTTACATGCAAGAAATTTAATTTTAAAGAATGGGTTGAAAGAATATTTCCGTGAAGAAAAAAGTATTTTAAACGAAAATTCCTTCCAAGAATTCGAAATTCTGAAGAGAACATGAAATAAATATTTCACGGAAGGCAATGTTTTGGAAACATGGCGTATTTTAATTACTTAGTAAGGTATACAAAAACAAAAATTGGTGTTA
Source organism: Pseudolycoriella hygida (assembly GCA_029228625.1). Classification (NCBI taxonomy): domain Eukaryota; kingdom Metazoa; phylum Arthropoda; class Insecta; order Diptera; family Sciaridae; genus Pseudolycoriella; species Pseudolycoriella hygida. The sequence continues at coordinate 27,509,363 of CM055405.1, read as the reverse complement.
AGAATAATTTTCCAGGAGTTATCTTCAAAACAACATCCAAATTCTTGCGAATACAATTGTCTATATCCCGATAACATACGATATTTGATCATAAAATAACTCGTAGTAGCATGGATAAGCTGGACTCAGCTCTCTAAATACCAATTAGGGTGTATATACCTATGGGTTTCCTTAGCTCATTAGTGATCCAACATCAGGTCGCCATAATAGCTCTTAGCAGAATTCACTGAACGTCCATGTGCCAAAGTTACAAAAGATCTGCGCCGGCCGCAGAGATACGAGTTTAGATTACTGATTTAATTCAATGCGTTAGAAAAAAAAAATCATAAACCTTTCCTGGAATTTTACACGCCCGTTTATTTCGTGGATATATCATTCACTTGGTACATACCCTTGCCATAAGCTCAATATTTTCTCGCTAAGGCCACAGAGTGTTGATAATGTGAGAGCTCCATAAGAAATAGTTTGAATGCGCACTTTTTAACATATGGGTAGTTCCACTGTGTAGTTGGATAAGGGATCGTCCCTAAATTACGTAACGTTTTTTCAATGTTGCCATAAATTTTAAATCATCGGTATCTCGGGATAGACGCACTCCAGAGAGGTCAAATGTATGGTCAACCCCCCTTTTATACCCCCTAAATGGGGGGTCGACCATACATTTGACCTATCTGGAGTGCGTCTATCCCGAGATATCGGTGATTCCAAATTTGTGGCAACACTGAAAAAACGTTACGTAATTTAGGGACGATCCCTAAAGTGTAACGTAGGAACGCTCATTTCACTGTTTAGACCCGTACGAAGAACGAAGTTCTTCGAAAAGGGGTCTTATGCGTTTACCACGACGCTTGTAACCACCCCAATCTCGACCCGGGAGTTGGTTACTTTTTCGTTTTGGGTTATAATTAAAAGAAAAATGCAACAAAAATGTTGTCCGTCCTTCCGTCAGTCTGTCACCGCGCTAATTTGAGTAAAACTTGACCGATTTTGAAAAACTTTTCTTTCCCTGAAAGGTAATCAAAAAGCTTTTATGGGATTGAGTTAAGGCCCTGTCGGGCCAAGGACCGCTGAGCTAAGGCTATTTAAGTGGTTTTTGGCCTTTTGTATATAACTTGCGTAAATCTTATCCGATTTTCATAATTTTTTTTTTCCTTGAAAGGCCTTGACATGTTGGACATTTTATGGAAGAAAGTTTTTTGAATTTTGAGCTTTTGGTCTCAGCCATGGCCCTAAAACTGAATCTCTACTAGGGCCCAACGTGTTTTTTCAACATAAATCGGGTAAATTTTATCCGATTTTCAAAAACTTTTTTTTCCTGAAAGACAATTACCAAGTTGATTACTGGATCGAATATGGGCAAAATCGGTCAAAAACTTTTGAAGTTACGGTTGCAAAAGTGGTCAAAAACGTGGTTTTTTGAAGGTTCGTAGAGCTTTTTCACTTATATCTCTGCGAAATTAGAAGGGAAATCGCTCTTCAAGGTTTTGAATGAAAGTTGTAGACTTCAAAAAATCACGAAAATTAAATTAGTGAAAATCTGTTGAGTGGTTCGGGTGAAGAGTCTTCAGTGTGGGCCCAACTCACGTGACGCGACCACATGCGATATTTGGTGATTTTTCGTGATGAGGTTTGTTGCGCGGTTTTGCAGAGAAAATAGATGCGAACATTTTTGGTCATGGCGGTATGGGTCAGGGGCCTCTCCTAAGTGCTCTAGGTCGGTTCTTAGATTGGCCCTAGTAGAAGTTTTTTTATATTTTGAGATTTTTTTAAGGATTTAGAGAGGTTTTTGCGCTGTTTCTTCGGACGGGATTTTCAATATTGGCCTTTCGGCAATTTCCAATCCAATTTAATGTCGACGTAATTTCATGCCCTTAAGAGTAAAGGCAACGTTTCGAATTTTTTTGCAATATTTATTCTGTCTGCTACATCTATTCTGACGCGTACGGGTCCCCTGCATATGTTTTCTGAATGAGATACAGCCTTACAATCATCTAGAAAGTTGTTGGCCATATGCGATTTAGTTGGAATAAATGTTAAAGTGTTAAAAATCGCGGTGTGTACTTAATGAGATCCGAGTGTTCCCTACGTTACATTTCCCAATGGAACTACCCATATATTCAACACCATTATTCCAACTGCTGCAGTTAAAGACACTTATGCTATACGAAGTACAAAAAGGGTCCTATACGTTTAATACAAACAGCTTTATTGTAAAACCGTGTAGATCGAGGTGGGAGTTGGGGGGATGCATCTATTATAGTCTAGAGATGACGAATCAGAGCGGGGAAAAATGTCCGTGTGTCCGTCTCCACTTTTTTTTCCAAACGGCTCGACCGATCACCCTAAAGTTTTTTTCCCTGAAAGTTACATATGTCCCATAATTCAAGTTCAAAGGTGAGCAGAATCGTTGAAGCAGTTCCGAAGGTGTCGTCGAAGTCTCACAGAACTGGAAAATTTTTTTTATGGAAATCGGGTCATTTGTTTTGGGCACTGGGGCCAATTGAACAGACGAGACAGGCCAAATACAAAAGCAGATGGTTCATGGTTTTTCGTCTGTATTTGCTCAACTGTCAAAGGCAAAGTTGAAGGGAATAAAATTTTAGAGAATCCTGAAGGTTTCGAGGGAAAATGGCCAAACTTGGGATATGACTACTTCTAGGATTGGTAAGGATGACTCATATCTCTAAAACTAAGCCAGTTAGAAAGTTACTTCCAACAGCAAAGTTGCAGAGAATACAATTTTAGATAACACGTGTTTCAGGGTTTTGGGAAAAAATTGCCCAAAGACCACTTCTAGATTTGAGAGATATGACTCATGTCTCTAAAACTATAGCAGCTAGAAAGTGGCTTCCAACAGCAAAGTTGTAAAGAATGAAATTTTAGGGAACACGTGTTTCACGGTATTGGCGAAAAATGACCCAATCCTGGGATATTTCGACTTCTAGAAATGGAAAGAATGACTCATATCTCGGGAACAGTGGAAGATAGAAAGTTACTCCAAAGGCAAATTTGTAGAGAATACAATTTTAGAGAACACGTGTTTCAGGGTTTAGGGAAAAAATGTCTAAATCCTGGGATATGACATTTTCTAGAATTGGATGATTAAGTGATTTTTGGTCTTTTGTATATAATTCGCGTAAATCTTTTCCGATTTTTATAAACTTTTCGTTTTAAAGGTCTGGGCATGGAAGAAACTTTTTTGATTTTGAGCCCTAGGGCGCTAAAAATAAGTCTCTGGTCTCTGCAAGGGCCCTGCGTATTATTTGTACATAACTCGAGCAAATCTTTTCTGATTTATATAAATTTTGTTTGAAAGATCTGAGCCTGCCTGACAATTTGTGGAAGATATATTTGAAAGAAAAAACGATTTCGTATGACTTTTCAACTAAACTTTTCTTACAAAAATGTTCTTTAGCAGAAACACCTTTGGTTTTCTTGTACAGAATGAAATAAATTAATTTAATTTCACATATTAATGGAAATTATATTATTTACAAACTCATATTTTTATTTCGTCATCATCGATAATAAAAGTGGAATTTCACAGTCCAAAAATATTTTATAGCTCACATAACGACGCTATAAACATTCTGCTATTTCTTCTGTTCATAAACCAATTTATGTCATAATTGCATATTTTATTCGCTCTGCTTACTCGTTCGAAAATATGGAGCTGTCCCTTCAATTTACAACAATACCGAACATTGGAAAGTATCTGCTATAAATCAGCGGCATGTCAATGTCAGTCAATTCTGATTTGACTCTTTAACCATTGATCCATTTCATTCCGAGGTTTAGTAATCATTACACAAGCTTTTCCCTTTCCATAAAAAATAACAAACATCAACCGAATTTTTGTTTGAAAACATTTCGATTTTACATTTTAATTCTAGGAAATAATTAACTTGTAGGGAGAGAACTTTATCGAGCTTGTATTCCAAGCCAAGAGGAAAAATATTTTCTAAACTTATTTGGTTACAACCCTGGACGACGTTGACTTCGCATTTCGCAATCCAGAGAAAATTTTATACGTCTCCAGTTGCGTAAGGGGCCATTCACAAAGTACGTACGCTCCGATGGGGGGAGGGGAGTTGTTAGAAGACGTACGGAAAAGTACGATAGAGGAGAGGGGTAAAACAAAAGCGTACGTATTCATTCTAAGACTTTTTTTGTAATTACAAATTGTTTGGTGAACAACATGTCCAGCAGATCATGAAAGGAATACTCCGTGATGAATTCCAAAATAAGTGAAATGCGATTTTCTTTTACTAAAAAACATTTTTATAAGTCCAGTGAAATAGATAGCCGTGAGCTTATCTCATCTACTGAAGAAGCTACTTTGTTTTCAGTCCTCAAGCCCCATTCGAAAGTGTTATTCAAGTTTGGTGACCTTATGCAACAATCACCTTTTCCCATTGAAGAACAATGGTAAAAGTTTGTTAATGCATAAAGGCGTTGAGTTATAAATAGTACATTACATTGGACCCTGCGAAAGTAATTCATACCACGAGGAGACAATTTTGTGATGTGACGAGTATAGAGTTTGCATATCCGAGCCGAAGGCGAGGTATGTAATTTCATGAGTCAAAATAACAGTTTCCAAAGCGTGTTGCTCAAAGTAACACGAGTGAGCTTGTGAGTTCTCAAAATTGTGTTCGAAGTAATGAATGTAATGTATAATGTTTTATTGTCTATCCATCCGAAAGTTGAATATTGCAAAAGTTCATTAATGAAAACAAAACTTTGCCTCACAAGTGAAAACTAAAGCTTTTACATCACTATTGACTGCAAGAGTCTCACTTCACTACTGAAGGCAAAAGTTTTGCTGCAAAACAAACATGAAAGTTGAGCATTACAAATGTTTTGCCTCACTAGTGAAAACAAAAGTTGTACCACACTAGTGAAACAAAAGTTTTACTTTACTAGTGACAACAAGAGTTTTACTTCACTAGCGAAGACAAGACTTTTGCATCACAAAAAATATCCCAGAAAGACCACACATGTAATGCATGGTTTTCGCAGGGGGTAAACAAAGATGCCCGGCACACGGCTTTTCTTCTTCTATGCTAAACCGTTAGTTAGAAAGAGACCAACTAGATCTGTCTCTTTGTAACCAACGCTTTAGTATATAAGAACAAAAGTCGCGTGCCGGGCATCTAGACACAATTTTTTTGAAAAACGTTCTTGACAAAAGTTGAAAAAAAGAAGTTGGTCTCAAATGAAAAATGCTCATGTAATGCTCAACTTTCGGATGTGGTAGACAATCAACATATTTATTTGATTCAGGTCAACAAAACAAAGTAACTTCTCTAGGGAAATGTTTCTCACTATATAGGTTTATTGACTTTTTTTCTTCCATTTTGCAGATGTATACGGTATCTGTACTTTATAATTCATACGGTAACTGTACTTTATAATACTAGATGAAATTTTCGTACGTAATTTAATGGGGGGATGGGGGAAGAGTACAACAGCGTATGAGGGGTGAAGGGGATCTAAAATTCATAATTTTAGGCGTACGTTCCTTGTGAATGGCACCTAAATAACCACTTCCTCTTAGCGACATGCACACTTTCTATGTTTGGTTTTCATAAAAAATGTAATGTCAAACAAAACCATGTTGAATGTTTCGGTCATCGGTCGTCGCGTCGATCATATCTTACAAAATCGTTGGTACGGCTACCACACAGCACAGTACCTTAGGGAGTAATATGCCAGCGTTCGCGTATTTCGCACTGTTAATCGGCGAATTTAAAGTAATTACAAAATTTCAATGTGCTACCTTCACACATAATAATAAAATTTTATTTCGTTATGAACACAATGGTCAAACCATTTCACGTAATTGTTTCAAAAAAATTTTGTCACAAATTAAAATTCCGTACAAATCGTTATCTGCAACCGATTCGTGGTTATTTTACCACAAAACATTTTTTATATAAAAAAAAATCATAAAATTCTGGACCGCGCATATATCCAATTAATTATTTGACATAAAAACCGACATCCTTAACGCTGAAAAGGGCACTTTATGAGGTCATTCGTTGTCATTGTCATAATGACGTGTGTCGTTAAACGAAAAACATTTAAAGAGAAATGCGGTAAAATATTTAGGGCGTCTTCAAAATTACGTTCACATGAAGGGGAGGGGGTAGGGAAGGAATTTAAAAACTTATGTCCTCTGTCCGTACGTATCAGAATAGATGTGCCAAACAGAATAGATTTTGCAAAAAGATTTGAACGTATCTAAGTAAATGTTGCATTGACTCTTAAGTGTATGACATTGCGTCGACATCAAATTGGATTGGAAATTGCCGAAAGGCAATATTGAAAAACCCGTCCGAAGAAACGGCGCAATAAACTTTTCCAAACCTTAAAAAAGCCCGAAATTAAAAAAAAGAAGGAAAAAATTTGAAAGAAAAAAATTGCACCAGACCCGATCTTAGAACCGACCTAGACCACTTAGGAGAAGCCTTCGCCTTCGGCTCAGGATACAAACTCTACACTCGTCAAAAAACAGTTTTCAAAGCTTTTTGCTTAAAAACACCCTCTTGAGTTTGGCTCATTTCACAAAATTAATCCCTCATGTAATGACTTATTTCTGCATCCCATACTGTAATCTACTATTAAATCTTCAAGAGTGATTTCCGTTCCAATTCCGCAGAGATATAAATGAAAAAAGTCCACCAACCTTCAAAAAGCCAATTTTTCGACCAAAACTTCGAAAGTTTTCGACCAATTCCGCTAAAGTTCATTCTTGTCATTCATCAATTTTCTGATTATCTTTCAGGTAAAAAAAAGATTTTGAAAATCGGATAAGATTTACCAGATTTATGTAGAAAATACACGTTGGGCTTTAGTAGAGATTCAGTTTTAGGGCGCTGGCTGAGTCCAAAAGAACAAAATTGAAAAAATTTCTTCCATAAAAGTCAGGCCCAGGTCTTCAAACAAAAACAAAATTTATGAAAATCGGAAAAGATTTACTCGAGTTATAAAACCAAAAACCACTTAAACGGCACTAGCTTGGCGGCCCTTGGGCAGACAGTGCCCAGATTCAATTCCAGATAACAAATATCACACTTTTTAATCTGGTTGCCGAATGAATGTACATTAAATGTGCGAAACTCAATGTTGTTGAGAATATGTACATAAAATGTACAAAAAATGTGCCTGTAAAGTGGTATATATTTTGATGTACATAAAAAGCACATTTTTAGTTCTATTCAAACTCGAAATTATTGCATTAGATCACAAGCACATTTTTCGCACATTTTATGTGCTTGATAAGGTGTACATTATTCCTATCACATTTAATGTATCAAAAATGTGCTTGTGATGTAGTACATTTTTCGATGTAAACAAAAAACACATTTTTTGTGCCATTAAAGCTCGAAATTTTGCACTAGATGACAAGTACATTTTTCGCACATTTTATGTGCTTAATAAGGTGTACACTATTCCTATCACATTAATTGTACCGAAAATGTTCTTGTGATGTAGTAAATTTTTTGATGCAATTAAAGCTCGAAATTATTGCACTAGATTACAAGTACATTTTTAGATTATGTGCTTCGAAAAATAATCATTTTATTTTTTCAAAAATGTTTATTTTTAGTCCGTGAATGGATATAACGGCTGCTTTTGGTTGGGTAACATTAAAAAAAAGTATGAAAGAAAAAAAAGAAAAATGTATTCAAATCAAATCAAAAATCAAATCAAAATCAATTTCAAATAAAAAATAAACAATGAAGAAGATACAATAATTTGAATGCAGCATCATCGTGTGCGGGGATATAAAACCTTTTTGTAAATGTACAGCCGCTACATTGTGTTCGATCAAATAAATCTAAATAACACTCTGTGGAGTTTGTTTAATTTTCATTTACTAGCATATCTTCCAAAACTTTTTCTCTCAGTACAAAAAAAGTACATTTAATGTACTTTCTATAATTTAACACTTTATACAAATTTAACACACCCACACATAAGTATCCGGTGACACAATTGGTGCTTTACCAGTCGACTTGGGTGCAAGCATCTTAAATGGCCGAAATTTTTCTAATAAAAAAATGAGAGCTTGACATAAAAAAATGTAGATGGGGGACGTAGCGATCATCAGAATAAGAAAATCCGAAATAGAAAAGTCGGAAAACTGAATTAAATTTTCCTCTCTTTTCTTACATAACATGAAAATGTTACATGAAATGTACTATGTAAATGTACATACATGAAATGTGCTAGTAATTCACACTAAAAAGTACATTAAAGGTACATAAGTTGTGTATTCGAAGCGTTTTAAATGTACATTAGATGTACATGTAATTCACATTTAATGTACATTAAATGCACTTCACGTTCCAAAGAAAAGATGTAACGGTAAGGGCGCTTTTTAATATACATTAAATGTCCTGGAACTGGAGCACATTAAATGGGATCAGCACATTTTCCGATGGCACTTTATGTACATTTCGTGAAGTAAATTGTTATCTGGGAATCCCATTAAAGATTTTTCAATTATTTACCTTTCAGGTAAAATTTTTTTTTGTAAATCGGTTGTGTTTTACTCGAGTTATCGTGTTAACAGACAGACTGTGACGGACGGACGGACATTTTTTTTTATTGCTGATTCGTCACCTAAGGACCATGATCGAAGTTCCCCCCTACTCCCGGGTCGAAATTCGACTGGTTACAAACGTCTTGGTAAACGCAATAGACTCCCAGATAAAAATGTTTGAATGTCATTGTTGTACGATATTATTCTGTCACACTGAATCACTACCCTTACTACTAAAACACCCTCAAACAAAGCTTGTATCATAAATGACTATTTCCTTTGTCTAGCTTTTCGTGTTGTGGGCCCTAGAGGAATGAAAAACTAATTGTGAAACCAAGTTTGTTGTTCGTTGCTTCTGGTGAAGCCCGAAGCGAAACCACTATTGTTAATCTTCGGTTTTATCTATAAGACATAAAACATTATTTGCTGAAATTTACATGCCAATGTCTTCAAACGCCCGCCCGCGACTTCCATGCACAAAACTTCTATTATTAAAAACTTACTTTAAATGTAATGCTGAAATAGATACTTTTTAAAATGCAGACATAATCCTAATGACGTTGAAGATAAAATTCCACAATGATACTTGGAACTTGCTAAAATGCACGAGTAACTTTATATAAGTGTTTTAAACTAGTTTTCATTTCGACTTGCCAATGTAGAAAATGCTGGGAACAACTAAAATGTCTGGTAATTTAGATATGCACAGAAATGAACGATCATTGCTTTTTGGCCCGTGGTACGAGTATAATGTTGCATGACATCATAATAATGTTGAGTGCTAACATGAGTGAAACATATTACGAAGAACGGCTGTGCACAGTATCTCTATTATATGTGCATCGTATACGACGCTGCTGGCATTCATGATTGCAAGACTTGAATTAACGAGATGTGTCCTGCAGTCATTGCGTGTTCAATTGATGTTGCAAAACGAATTAACTGTTATACTATTGGTGAAGTACGAGTCGTGAGAGTTACAAGACATTTTAATTATAATACGTAACGGTGACACTAAAATTGTGAACCCAAGACTTTTTAGCAAAAATGAAGAGGTACTTCAAACATTTCAGTTCAGTCAAAAATGCAACATTATAATCATTTGCATACCGTGGCTGCATGATGGTTTCATATAAAAATGTATGATTCATGAACTTAGAATTTTAGAAAATCTACTCACTCACTGTAACATTGTTAAATGAGCATGTAAGTCTTAACCTTTCGGGGAAGAATATCAAAACATACATCTATTTATTAGATGTTACTCATCCCTGGGCCCCTATTTTCAACAAGCGAGAAACCGTGCGATGTTTCCTCATCGGCTTTCTTCGCTGCTCAAACTCACGCGAGAAGGAAAATGCAAGGAAAAAGTGAGATAGTCGTTCTTGCTGGTTGAAAATAAGGACCCAGAGAGCAAAAAAATACGCTCTGCCTATTGGCAACACTACAAAAAATGAAAGAAATTCTCTCAATCAACTAACATTGTAGGTACTGAGATAAGTGTCACATTGTGGGAAATGTAAGGGGTTTAGATCTCCCTTTGAGTATAATAAAACATATGAAGGGACCCGTACGTATCAGAATAGATGAGGCAAACAGAGTTGATGTTATGAATAGACTCGAACGTATTTAACTAAATATTGCCTTACGTCCACATTAAATTGTATTCGAAATTGCCGATAGGGCAATATTGAAAAACCCGTCCGAAGAAACGGAGTAAAAAAAATTTCCGAAAGCACAAAATTTACCTCCAAATAGAGAAAAATGTTCTCCTCAACTTTCTCTACAACATAGCAAAAAACAATTTTTTGGGCTAGGTAGAAGCCTCGGACAGATACTTCCATAGACAAAAATGTTTCCCTCAAGTTGCTCTGCAACATAGCAAAAAACAATTTTTTTGGTTACGGCCGACATTAGGACCGACACGAGGCCAACTTGAGCCCTAAGCAAAGGCAAAAGTTTCTTTTACAGATTGTCGACCATGCCTAGATCATGTAAACAAAAAAACAATTTTGAAAATCGGAAAATATTTATTCGAGTTGTGTACAAAAAACACGTAGAGCTCTAACAGGGATTCGTTTGTAATACCCTAGCTAAGTCCAAGGACTCAAATTCAAAAAACTTTCTTCCATAAATTGTCGGTTATGCCCAAGTCTTTCAAACAAAAAAAATTATGAAAATCGGAAAAGATTTACTCGAGTTATGTAAAAAAGACCGAAAACCACTTAAACGCCCCTAGCTCGGCGTCCCTTGGACCGACAGTGCCCAGATTCAATCCCATAAAAGATTTTTTGATTACCTTTAAGGGAAAAAAAGTTTTTGAAAATCGGTTAGGTTTTACTCGAGTTATCTGGTTGACAGACGGACTGACGGATGGACATTTGTTTTATTGCTGATTCGTCATCTAAGGACCATGATCGACTGATTACAAACGTCGTGGTAAACGCATAAGACCCCTTTTCGAAGAACTTCGTTCTTCGTACGGGTCTAAAAAGCCAATGATGTTCTTACGTCGACTCTTTATTAGGAACTAAAAAGCACTGTGCAAAACTAGTCTGATATTATAAACCGTCTTGTACGAAAGTGGAACGTTACAATTATTTCTCATAGTTTACGTTGCACTTGAATATTTGGAAATGTTGCTTCTTGTTTGCATTTCCGCATTTCTTGTTTATTCATTGTAGTAATCTAGTTCATCATAATCAGCAATGCGTATTCTAGGTCATCGTAACTAGAATACCACAACATTACACGAAAACAGTCTGACTTATACAGACGACTGGGGCTCTACTTTCAACAAGCCTGCTGTACAACGCATAAAAACCTTGCGATGAAACAGAGAAAAGATTTCGTATGAATAAATCCATACCGAATCTTTTCTCTCTTTCATCGTAAGGTTTTCATGCGAAGGAAGAAGCAGCGCGATATTCTCTCACCGGTTGTTTCCACTGCTTTAACTCACGCGAAATGAATTCTCATGTGAGAAAAAATTGAGGTACGCGTTCTTGCTTATTGACAAGATGAATGCGTACTGCGTAGTAGCCGTAGCCGTCTAGTCGGTTGCCACAATGAAAAAGTGAGAGAAATCTTTTCAGCTGACCAATCACATATTGACGTTTCAGTCCCGTCAACTGAAATAGTTGAAAAATTCAATTCACTGTACGGAATAGATGGCTGTCAATGGTCACGTGACCATAATCTTTATTATGCCAACGGTTGATTTTAGGAATTTTTATCTGATGAAAATGAACTTTATGTGGCAGTAAATACAGTAAATTGATTGAATCTAAGAGAAAATCTGTCCAACAACTACTGAGGAAAGTCTTTTTCATTTAAATGTAACTTCCGTCATATTGCATGGAGATTTATCTCTTGAGTACCAAGAAACGACTCCACTGTAATCGAGTAAAACAAGCTAACTCGTATTACGTAGAATCATCGTGAGAGTAAATTGTTTGTACGAAAGGATAAATAAAGCTATGACATTGCATTTTTTATGAAAAAAAGACTCTGCGACACAGACATGGCGTATTATACAGACGTAATAGGATATCACACTTCAGCTGATGCATAAATTTCCTTCCTCTTTTACATTTTTGTATTCCCATCGCATTTCCCCAAACTGTAAATCTTCAGTTTCGCTAGTCTTTTTGTCATTCGATCCATTTTCAATGACAACTACCACTCAATGCTAATGCTCGTCTCTGTTTACCACTTTCGAGCGTACAAACAAAGTGTATGAACGAAATATTTCGAAATGAGGATTTAAATTTCATAGTAGTCATTTCAAGCGGCCTTACATTCACCAATCACGGGACAATTTATTTTCATTTTAATGTAATTTCAACGCGATGAAAGAGGATTACGATCGACGGATGTGATTTTATTTTGCATGCATATAGAAATAGTGCATGGGTTTTGAGAGTATTAAATTTCTTATCCTTTCTTTCTTTCTTTCTTACGTTTACCCAGCTGTCGGTTTCGAGAAAGTGCGTAAAAGGGAAGTGTTTATGTGACGCAAACACAACGTTGGAGGTTTCAAACATGGAGCACTGATATGTCGTTTTCTGAAGTTATATTAACATAAATTTGACACGTTAGTCACAGCATAACGGATTTCATTGAGATACTCGATACCAATAACTCTAATGAACTGCCCTTCACAGTCTATGCATTTCACAATGAAACTCGATATAATTTGACAGAAGTCGATGTCGCATTAAATGTGTCATATTTCCTAAATCAAATGTTCCATAGACCCTACATTGATTGTAACGAGATCAACCTGTGGCTTTCCTTTTTTTCTCGGAACAACCCAGATGTTATTTCAACTGGCGAAATGAGAGAAGTCAGGGAATCATAGAAATAGAGAACACTGTGATATTACAAATAGCGGGTCATTCTTATTGTGCATATCTGTAAATACCTTAAATTATCCGACAATTTCAATCAATCATCTTGAAACGATATAAGGTCAATCATAAATTACGTAACGCAACATTTCTAACAAAATTTACCGTTTTCACTGTCAGTCACACCAACCTACGAGTATTTTTTTACGATTGAGATAATTCAATCATTTTCGAAGAACATAAAACAAATTATGTTTTTTCGTAGAAGTTAATTTGTTTTGTTTTTATACTTCCGCCTTAGGAAGTAGATACAATTGCCCAAAAGCAATAATTTCTTTTTTCCAGACGTTCAAATTACTCTTTGTGTCTTTGGTCATACCATTCACGTGAGCATGGATCTCTGTGTCCTTAAGCCTTACAGCATTAAATTTTAATGATTTTGCAACTTCTCATTATACTGGCATTATGTAACGTTAAAAAAATGAGAATTAAATTGAATTTTGCGGTGTTGAATATTATTTAAATGAATTAACGTTTACCATGCATCACCATGCATTATTCTCATTAAACATTGGTTTAGCTCTCATTTACGATGAGGTATCAATTAACATTTCAATTACACAATAAACTCGCTTTATACGCCACTAATTACCTCATTAAGCTGATAAGAGGGGACTATTGCAGAATTCCATTTATCTTCTTTGAAAAAAAATGTAAAAAAAAGAATAAATCTTGTTATCTGAAAATTAGGAAGGGGCAGCTTTGTAATTAAGCATTTAGTTCGGGCAACCGTATCCGTTATCAGTTTGAAATTAGATCAAAGATGTGCGCTGGTATTTTCACCTAACAACCAATAGGCTATTAAGCACGTCTTCCTCTGGATAACAAATTGAGCTTTTTATAGCATTCTCTCATACTTATAATCAGCAACGTGTATTGCTCCCAACAGCCGTATTATAGTCCAGTCGATAAGGGAATAATCATCATATTCTAATCGATGCGCCCGTGACGCAAGTTCCATACGATCAAAAAATTACGAAATTTTTTTTTCGTAGACGGAGGAACCAAACATACAGCTAAGTTTTGACTTTTTTCCCTTGCGTTATACTCCTCTGAGACCTGGTTTTTCGGATTCTACGTAAAATTATGATTGAAATCGACACTTTACCCATTAAAATCGGTCCGGTGGATCCGAAGATATGACCTTTAGAAAATCGTCATTTTCCGTATTAAATGTGCTATTTCATAGAAGCCGACGTTAATGGAAACATCCTACGTTAGCTAGTGGGTGGGTGGGTTAGTTAGTTAGTTCCAGAGCCATTTGTATGAAAACCGACTCTTGTGGCTCGTGCTCGAAAACGGCTCGATAAATTTTCTTGAAATTTTGCAGGGACCTTCTAGCGTATGTGAGTGTATTCAAAGTATGGGTCAAATATAAGCAAACTTTTTGGACTGTGTTAGGATGGAAATAGATGTTTGGTGTCAAAGGAAAAGTTGATGGGTTGAGTGTGTAGTGTGTCAGGGTGACCAAGAAAATGGCCAACGGTGGTATGGGACGGACTTAGGAGTGATTTTGCGAAAACTTCGAACGATTTTGGGACAAGACGTCCTACTTTTTCCCGATGAATGTGACATTCGATTCCTTGTTAGAAAGTTATTTCTCATTTTTGGAAAATTTGATATTTTGGGGGAGTTATGGTGTGCTAAGTAAGTTATTGTCATTTACCTTTACCTTTATGAACGTCAGATTTAGACCAAAATCAAATGTATGTGGGGGTTCATTCACAAATGACGTCACACACTGTGTTATGGAATTTTTTACCCCCCCCCCCCCACTTGAACATAGAAAAAGCGTTCAAAACGTTCTAAATTTCCATAGAAAACTCAACATCTTCACGCTTTCTTTGATAACCACAACCCTCCCCTCCTTCCGTAGAGTACACCTTTTCGCATATCCAGCTGCAGATCATGTTTCAGGGCAGTTATGCAGACTTCTTCAGCTGAAGAAAGTCAAGAAAAAGTGTCACAAATTGACCTTTCTTACAAAAGTTGTTCCAGACCGGTGCAACAGCCTTAAACCGGGGAAGTCTTTGCATGGTCTTATAGTAAGAATAGTATACTAGAACACCCCATACTCAGTTTTACGGTTCATCGCTGCTTCAAGCAGTAAAGCGTTCCCGAAGTTTTTACCTAAAATGACTAATAACTTCAGGAGTGAAGGAAGGCTCCAAGGAATCCAATGATGAAAAACCTTTGTATCATTGGGGCCTATCATCCCATAAAAGTTCATTTGATTTCGTTTCGTTTTACACGAGCTATTTTTACCATTTTTACCACCCCCTGACATGTACTTGCTTAGCACACCATAACTCCCCCAAAATATCAAATTTTCCAAAAATGAGAAATTACTTTTCTTACAATAGAACAAGGAATCGAATGGCATATTCATCGGCAAAAAGTAGGACATGTTGTCCCAAAAGTGTACGAAATCGTTCGAAGTTCTCGCAAAATCACTCTTAGGGGGAAAATGAAATTTTTTTTGGATAGATTTTTGGTGTCAAAAGAAAAGTTATTTGGTTGAGTGTGTAGTGGCCGACGGTGGTATGGAACGGATTTAGGGGCAAAATTGATTTTTTTTGTGAAGATAGATGTTTCGTGTAAAAGGAATTTTTTTTCGCTGAAAATTTTTTTCTCCGACATTTTTTTTCGCTCAAAATTTTTTTTCACTGCCAAAATTTTTTTGCCTAAAAATTTTTTCGCCGAAATTTTTTTCGCTGCTGAAATTTTTTTTTTTGCCGGAAATTTTTTTCGCCAGAAAATTTTTTTCGCCAGAAATTTTTTTCGCTGAAAATTTTTTTTCGCTGAAATTTTTTTTCGTCGGAAATTCTTATCGTCGGAAATTGGTTTTCTCTTTTCTTCCAAAACTACTGATATCACAACCAAAACCTTTCTTAAAAGGAAAACGCAAAGGACGCAAGTCCTCGTCTCTTCTTCCAAAACAACTTATACCAATTTGGGTGACGCTTACAGCTTCGGAACGCAAAAAATTCTTTTGAAATATTTTCATTTTCGATTAAAGAAATGCGTCACAAATGCCGGACCCTCCCAACGTAATAATTTTTCTGCGCTTTCAGATTTCGCGCGCCAAAAATTTGGCTACCCGTACTCCGGACATCACGCAAAACTTAGTTTTTTTCGTGTTAAATCTGAAAGAAGAGAAAAACTATACATCTCAACAAAACTATAACGCATTTCTTTAATCGAAAATAAAAACATTTTAAGGTAAAAATTGAGAAAATTCTGGTTTTGGTACAATTACACCCATAGAAGTAATATTTTACTGCTGTACCTTCGGCAGATTAAGTAATCTGCTTAGCAGAATAATCCAAATTAAAAAATAACCGAAACAAACTCACAATTCTTTTACTTCCAAATTGTTCAAACGAAATGGCGTGCATCCAATCGTAGGATCTGGATTGTATAAAAGGCGAGTTGACATAGTCTGAGTATCATTCTATGGCCATCGTTGCTGATATACACATGGTCTTAAGACAATGTGTACTGATGAGTCGTAAACGACGAAATCAGCACTTTTATTTTTTCGATTTTTGTTAAACAATTGGAAGTAGGATGAAGAATTGTGAGTGGCTTTTAAAATATTTTAAAAGAATTTTTTGCGTTCCGAAGCTGTAAGCGTCACCTAAATTGATATCAGTTGTTTTGGATGAAGAGACGAGGACTTGCGTCACGTTTCCCTTTTAAAAAGGGTTTTTGTTGTGATTAGATATTGTTGAGCTAATTCGATCGGTACTGTAGCCTGGGTAACGAATTTCATCTCTTTCACTCTTTCAATGTCAATGTGATTTATATTAACATGAGACAAACACATTTGTTCCTCAGGTGACATGGTAGCGACAATGTATGAGTTACCGATGGAAGTAGTGCGACATCTGCTTATGTCACACTATAGTGACCTTTATGATGAAACGCGTTAACCAAATCTATTGTGAAGTGTATGTTATACATTCTATTATGAAATTCGCTATACTTTGACAAAAGCCTATGTCGAGTCCAGTCGACTATCACATCATACTATGATATCATATCATATCGAGCGAAATCAGAATTGAGCTCCTAGTCGAATGATATAAACTTCACCGAGACCATATCACGTAATTATTTACCCCTATAATATACTAACGGACGGGTTGGCACAGTGGTTAGCGTATTGGCCTTCCACCAAAACGATCGGGGTTCAAATCCCGTGTAGGAAAAATTCTACATGGAATTTTTCTATTAAGCTTAGCCCATTGATAACGTCCTAAAGTTCACGTGTAATTGGTGCCCATAACGTCGTACACACTGAATGAATCGTATGACGTAACCCATATACGATGAATCTGTGTACGAAATATCTAAGCCTACATTTAGGCGAGATAATAATCATGCGCCTAACAATTCTTGGAGTAATTGAATAAGACGCTACATTCGCATTACTCTGAGACGTGGTTCGGAAGTCACGTTAAGCCGATGGTCCAGACAACACTTGTTATTCCCTAAAAAAGCTGTTAGTGGTGTCTCTAAAATACAAAATACAAATACAAAAATACTATACAATCGAATAATCGATCACAACAGATCCAAGTTTCTTAGAGATATTTTTTCGTTAATTTACTCACTCAAAAATATCCGGTCAAGCGAGTATAACTCAGTAAATAAAGAGCATCGAACGTTGATGAATTCTTTGTTTGGTTATAACGACAAAATCCAATAGCACAATAAGTTCAATGTAGAAGCAAACAGTAAAATAAATGGATGATTCCGAATTACTTTTTTTTCCATTCCTACGATATTTTAGAAAACATTCTGACTCATGTGGGATTACGAACGTTGCTTGTTGTGATCTAAATGAGACACAGCAGGTTCCGTCCATTCTAAATTCAGTTGTGTAATTGAGTTTCGTTATTATCTGCTTAACATTTTCATTGCAAACTACACGATTCCACATTTTGTTTCATTTAGAATCGCCGGAGGTAATAAATTGTAATAAAAAAATTGTCGTAAAGTATTCACAAATCCTTTACTCTACAAGATAGCACTTTGTATCGCATTTTGTCCGATTGAAATTTGGATAGTTTCACTGTGGATTGAATTACGTTTTTAAAAATGTATATAAAGTAAAACAGAAGTGGAATAAATTTTGCTACAAAAGTTAGACTGGGGATTTTTATTTTTTGAAATATTTATTTGTTGTCACGAAAAAAAAATATTTTACACCTACGAAAAGTGTTATGAACGAAAGTGTGAGCGCTGTGACGCAAGTCCTCAGATAATCTCTGAAAGTGACGTTCGGCATGTGTGGTGAAGGCACTAGACTTCCACGGAGAAGGCTCGGGTTCAATAGGAATTTTTCTCTAAGAAAATTTGTGACATTTGTGGCATTTGTGACGCAATTTTTTGAACTCAACGTAATTTTGTTTAAAATTTTCTTTGCGAATCGAAGCCTAATGTGTCACCCCCCTCTGATTTCAGAACTTTTACAACTGGAAGAAAATAGTTTTACCTTAGATGCTTAATGCGTCACCCTTTTCTGATTTCAGAACTTTTGTAAGCAGAAATAAAGACTTGCGTCGCACCTCCTCTGTAAGAGGTTTTTTTTGCGAATATCAGTACTTTTGTACGTTTGTAAGCAACTTTCTAGCTGCCATAGTTCTAGAGGTATGAATCATACCTCTGGATTTTGGAAGTGGCGTTATCCCGGGATTAGGCCATATTTTCCCAAAACTATGAAACACGTGTTCGCTAAAATTTAATTCCCTACAACTTCGCTTTTGGAACTAACTTTCTAACTCTCATAGTTCTGGGGTTCTGAGTCATCCTGCCCAATTATGGAAGTGGTCATATACCAGAATTGTGCCACATTTCCCCAAAAGCCTGAAACACGTGTTCGCTTAAATTTAATTCTCTACAACTTCGCCTTTGGAACCAACTTTCTGGCTCTCATAGTTCAGGAGATCCTGCCAAAAATTGCCACAAAGAAAGAAAGAAAGGTTTACCAAATTTACTATTTAAAAATAAAAAGTTCCTGTATATATGTTCCTTAGTCTACGAAAAAATTTCTTGCGAATTTTTTGGCGTGTAAGACTTGCGTCACGGCCCCTTACTACCGTGGGGCCATGATTGGCGAAAAAAAGTGTACTTCTCACCACGAAGAGCCATAAATGTTATTATTATTATTATTATTATTATTATTATTATTATATGATACCTATCTGTGTAATTCTATAATCATAATTTATAGCGAAAAACAAAGAAAAAAGAGACAGAAGCAATATGAAAAAGAAAAACAAGAATAGAATTGAAATACATGTCAATGTTAGGGGGGTAAAACTGGTGCAAAAATATTGTTACATAAAATTGCAAGAGTAGTTGTGCATTAAGAAAGTACAATGTAGGTTGTATCACTGAAAATTGCATAATTTTAATTAGTCGCGATTTTGTTGAAGATGGCAGTCCATTCTATTCACTTGACATTTGAAGCAGACTAACTTTCCCAGTGAACAAAAAAGTCATTTTAAATGCCTTTAAAGTCCATCACACGTGATGACACATGAGAGTAAACAAGACACACCTGTTTGACAGCAATCAATGTGAGAAGTATAAAAAATATACATACATATCTTCGAAATTCTCAGGGTATATGACAATTTTGACATTTGGAGCAGATTATCTTCAGTTCATTGTATCGACGCTGCGAGGACAGTAGATGTCGCAATTTTCGTTGAGAATCATGAATCGTGTACAACTTCACTTCGGCCACTTGTCACTGCTAATATGTTAAACGAGACGGTATGGTTGTTGTATTTTTAGAGCAGTATGGCTATATAAATTGACGCAAATAAAATACCATCAAGTAGTACCCCCACTACACTATGGCAGAGATGACAGCCGAGCTGTTTTTTTAAGTCGGCTAAAGGCGGTGTGAAGATGACGTTTTAGGGCTTTAGTGTCTTCAGCAAACTATTAGATATTAATTAGAGGAATCATGTTTTGAAGGTGTCAGCGATTATACAAAATAAAAAGTTACAGTTCGGCTAAGGTCGTTTTTTCGCATTTTTGTTAAAGTGTGGCCTCAGCCGAGTTATAACTTTTAATTTTGTATGCAGTCAATGGCTGAAAGCTTCAAAATATGATTCCTCTAATTAAGATTTAATGGTTTGCTGAAGACACTAAAGCTCTACAACGTCATCTTCACCCCAAGCCGAGGCTTTAGCCGACTTAAAAAAAACAACTCGGCTGTCATATCTGCACTATGGAAAAAGCCAATTTGAAAAACAGTAGCATGGAACGCAACCTTCAAACATATGGCACATCAAAGACCTTCCCGGGCAATGTCATGGAGCCTGTCAATTGATCCGCAAAGATGGAGCTGCTAAAAACTTGGCGTGAGGCGTGAAACAGGTGCCCGGCACACTTCGTCACAATTCGACAAAAATATACCAGTCGTTCCGGTTGCCGAACCTGTTGGAATACACCGGACCTCTCGGCAAAGCACATCACATATATTATGCTCACAAGTTGTATAATATACTTACATTCATTATACAGCTTTTCTTCTTTCGTTGTTCATACAATTTCTCTTACTTTGTCAGTTATATTGAATGACAAATGTAAGAAATCAGCGAAACAACGAAAACAGTATAACAGCTCGAGCAAAATTCACTTAGAAGATAAAATGTTCATAGAATCATATCTGCTCTAAAGCGTAAAAAATGTAAAAAAATAAAAATAAAACCAGAAATAACAAAAAAGGGAAACTAAATTATAACTAAACAAAAAATGTTCTTTTATTTTATGGCTTCTGCATCATTCATTTCTGAGTCGTTGCAAAACTATTAAATACCAAAAGCCTTTGGCATTTTTATAACAATTTAATCAAAAAGTTAGTTATGCTACAAAGGACTTAAAAGTATGAAGCTTTCCCAGCTTTCCCATAAAACTCTTTTTATACGAAGATGAATCTATTACCACAAGTTTGTGTCTCATATTAAAATTTGTAATTTAAAACTCAAAACATTTTCTCGCATACCATGATACACTTTCCATGGTACTATTTTATCTAATTTTTTTTTTTTTTTGAATTCAGTCCCCAAACGTTTTAACGAAACACATTAAGCTAGTCACGGTGTGGTTTCTTTCCCCTTCTCTCCTGTATACTCTGTTATATCATAGATACTTTTTCCATTCATATACACATCACACATTTTCAGACTTTTTTTTCACACCAGCATATTTTGTATGAGAAGAGTTATTAAATATCTGCTTTTAATGGAAAATCAATATAAATCTTGTTATATTTTTTTCCATTCTTCCTTAAGCTTTCCTTGCTCTCTATTCGAGCTAAGGAAGAGGAAGGAAAAATTGAAATTCTACGATTTTTTTTCGACTATGTCCGATTAACGTTTTCTTTAAAGAAAAGAAATGTTTTTGACAAAATGCAAGGTTTTCGATTGGAAATTTCTACATTATCCGCTCCAACACTCCTCAATTGTATGGTAGTCGAGATATTTATTTCAGAAAACATTCAGTTGTATTAGAAGAGACGTATAAACTTATCATCAAAAATTTCTCTAATTAAATTTTTTAACCAACGAAAGAATGAATTTTCTTTAAATAACGACTCCCACTCCTAAACTTTGGCTCACCCTATGCACTTAAAGGTAAGCTTAAGAAAAGTATAGAAAACGTGCTGTAAACTTTTCTTTTTTCGTGTGTAAAGGATGTTCTATCTTTATATCTTCTAAATTATAGCCACTTATCCGTTGTTTAGATATGATGGTAATGTGGGTTGATGCGATAATTGAAAATGTTACAAAAATAGAAAACTGACAAGGTACAAGCATTGGTTTGAGTAAGTTGATAAATGAACTCGGGGAAGAAATATGAGTAATGTAAAGTTATCTGACAGGTCAGTTGAAATTCGGATAATCAACATTTATCAAAAAAAAAAACGAAAAAAAAAAATTACAGCAAAAAAGTTTATTGCAGTGGGATTGACTACGAAATTACTACAATTCGTATTACAAACTGTAACATCTTCGCAAACGTATTTTGCTGTTGTATACAAACTTCCAACTAAGATCCTAAAAAAGAAATTCATGTCCCCTGATACCCTTACCATGTACTAAAAAACGAACACAGACAAAATCTAATAAAAGATGGAATTTTCCTTCATCATCTTGCAAATAGCATATGTGGGAATACAACTGGAACATCTTTTTTTTTAAATATATTGCAGAGAACATAAAAATGTCAATATATCGAATGATGCATAAATTTTCTTTATTTTAGAGACTTTAATGGTTGATTAGCCACTTTATGATATATGACCGTACACAAAGGGTTGTTATTTGACTTCATCGCGTTATTCGCTATTTTATAAATCAAATGTAAAATTGCATTGTGTGACAAAATAACACGCTTACAGTTACAGCTAATGGTAACTTCACGAACAAATTTTATAATATTTTCAATTACCATGTGAATTGACCTAAGAATTATTGACTACATTACGAGTGAGTTCAAGTACTCTAAACCTTTATTCTGGCAAGCGTCACTCGATCAATTAGTTAGAAAGTTGCTTCCAAGCACAAAGTTGTAGAGAATCGAATTTTAGAGAGTACGTGTTTCAGATATGACCATTTCTAGTATTGGGACGGATGACTCATATCTCTAGAACTATGAGAGTTAGGAAGCTACTTCCAGGGGCAAAGTTGTGGAGAATAAAATTTTAGAGAACACGTGTCTCAGGGGTTTCCCGAAAAATGTCCCAATCCCTTTTATTTAGCCTTTTCCTAGAATCAGGGGGAATGGCTCATCACAACAAAAACCGTTTTTAAAAAGGAAATGTGAAGCAAGTCCTCGTCCCTTCGTCCAAAACGACTGATACTCTACTCGCAGTTCAATTTTGCAGCACGTATTTTTAACTTCGCTGCCGCCCACGTTGACCCATCACTACCGACCATAAAATTTCGTGCTGCGGTGCGTGAATTAGAGGACGCTATTTTCGGAAGTTTCGGTAATGTAACGAATTCATCACGCTTAACTTTATATTTTGACTTTTATTTAATAATTTGTGTTTTAATGACAAATGGCTTTAGAATTTTTGACATAATTTTGACCACTGACTCTCCCGGTGCCCGGGGATGTAATTTACGACAACGTTAAGTTGGCTTACTTTTGATAAATTTTTATTTTTATTTTTTGTTATTTATTTGTCTATTTATTCGATTTTTTTTTTTTTTTGACTTATTTGATTTTCGATTTTGCCTTTGTTTCGCATTTTTTGTATTTTTGTACTTTATTGGAACTTTTTTGTATTTTATGGTTTTTAATGACGGCTATGTCTGCTGACATAGCTACTTTTTTACCATATAATGTCGGCTAGGAAATAGTAGACAATAAAAGCATTATTCATTCATTCATTCATATCAATTTGGCTGACGCTTACAGCTTCTGAACGCAAAAAATTCTTTTGAAGTATTTTCATTTTTGATTAAAGAAATGCGTCACAAATGCCGGACCCCCAAATGTAATATTTTTTCTGTTCTTTAAGATTTGACACGAAAAAAATTTAAGTTTTGCGTGATGTGTGGAGTACGGGTAGCCAAATTCCGCCAAGTCCCGCATTTGTAACGCATTTCTTTAAACAAAAATGAAAATATTTAAAAAGACTTTTTTGCGTTCCGAAGCTGTAAGCGTTACCCAAATTGATATCAGTTGTTTTGGAAGAAGGGACGAGGACTTGCGTCACATTTCCTTTTTAAAAAGGGTTTTTGTTGTGATATCAGTAGTTTTGGTAGAAAAACGAAAAAATTTCCTTCGAAAAAAGTTTTCGGCGAAAAAAAATTTCCGGCGAGAAAATATTTTCAGCGAAAAAAATTTCCCACGAAAAAAATTTCCGGCGAAATAATTTCCGGCAAAACAAATTTTAAAAAAGATTCGGCGAAAAAAAATTTCTGGCGAAAAAATTTAAAAAAATTTTTGTCGAAAAAAAAATTTCCTTTGACACGAAACGACTATCTTCAACAAAAAAAAAGTTAAAAAAAATCAATTTTCCCCTAAAACCGTCCCATACCACCGTCAGCCATTTTGTTGGCCACCCTGACACGCTACACACCCAACCCAACAACTTCTCCTTTGACGCCAAACATCTATCTCCATCCTAACAATATCCAAAAAGTCTGCTCATATTTGACCCATACTTTGAATACACTCACACACATATACAAAACATTATTTTATATAAGCTTTATATGGCGCCTTCTAAGAGCCCTGGCGCCCAAACGAGGCCGGTACCCCGCCTTTTTTAAAATCTCATATGGCGTCGAATGCCCACCCGACGAAGTTCCCTGCAAAATTTCAAGAAAAGTTATCGAGGCGTTTTCGAGCACGAGTCAAAAAAGTCGGTTTTCATACAAATGGCTCTAACTAACTAACTAACATAGGATGTGTCCATTAACTTTGGCTTCTATGAAAATAGCACATTTTGTATGGAAAATGACGATTTCCACTGGACCGATTTTAATGAGTAAAATATCGATTTACGTAGAATCCGACTAGGTCTCAGGATGATACGACGCAAGGGAAAAAGTCAAAACTTAGCTGTGTATATAGTTCCGCCGCCTACGAAAAAAATGTTTAATTTTTTGATCGTATGGGGACTTGCGTCACGGGCGCATCGCTACCGCGCGCACATGATGTCTCCAGAACTATGGCATTCAGAAATTTGCTTCCAAAGACAAAGTTGTAGAGAATGGAACTTTAGTGAGTACGTGTTTCAGGGTTTTAGAGAAAGATGACCCAATCCTGGGATATGACCATTTCTAGAATTGGGACGGATGACTCATATCTCTAGAACTATGAGGGATAGAAAGTTGCTTCCAGAGGCAAAGTTGTAGCAAAAAAAATATTAGAGAAAACGTGTCTAAGGGTTTTCCTTAAAAATGTCCCAATACTTGGGAATTAGCCACTTGTAGAATCAGGAGTGATAACTCATATCTCAGGAACTATGGCAGATAGAAAGTTGCTTCCAAATGCAATGTTGTAAAGAATCGAACTTTAGAGAACATGTGTTTCAAGGGAAAAATGACAGAATCCTGGAATAAATCCATTTCTACAATTGCCGTATTTCGGGAAGGTTTTCGACATTACCTTGGGTAATTTCTGTTTTAATATTGTCGATCCAATCCAACTTAATGTTGATGAAAATGGCATATACTTGAAAGTAAGGGCAATATTCACTTAGAAACGTCTTAATCTTTTTGGAACATCTATTCTGTTTGCCACATCTATTCGTTTGCCACATCTATTCTGATACGTACGGGTCCCTCGTATATGTTTTTTCCTTGAAACTACACACATGGAACTCAATCTCATAGTATCAAACAAACGTGTTATTCACTACGCCATTGAGTTGTTAGAGAATAATAATCCGAGATAAATTCGAATCATGATGGAATACCGACCCGGGGTCAATTGCAATCTTTTACTACACTCTATCGCTATACTTTCCTATACCAATGTCAATGGTTTATTAACATCGTAATTTCTGATAATCGAGTATCATATTCCACGAGCGCCGATAATTGGGTCGAATTAAATTACTTCCGTTCTAATTTATGATTTTTGTATTCACCCTGCAAACCATTGAATGCTTTTCATTTGATTTTATAACATAAAATCCAAATAGACGATCCTATATGCGACACAAGTTGATTGCCAGCACAAATTTGGCCATCTCTATGTAACACAAAACCGAAAGCTCTTTAAATTTAATTTAAAAATCACAGCATGAAAATTGTTTCTTGTCGTCCGATTCCTGCTGAGTTTACGTAATTTATTTATTTATATTGGAAATTATTTCCTGCCTACCGATGACTTAATGCCTGTAGATACATTTAACATTTAAGTTTCTACGAAAAATTTTTTTTCTTACATCCAATCTTTTTTACAGATTTAGTCCAACACGTGCTCCATCGCCATGGGACGGTGTACGAACGTCAGATAAATTCAGTCCCGTGTGTCCACAACGATTACCGAATATTTTAAACGAAACAGCAGCATTAGAGAAAATGCCGAAGGGCCGACTAGAATATTTAAAACGGCTTCTACCATTTCTGCAAAATCAGTCGGAAGATTGTCTATACTTAAATATATTCGCTCCAGCACATGGTAAGTTGAATGGATGTATTAACAATCACATATAAAGCGTATACATCAAGAGTCCTAAACCTAAATATTTTATGGATTTTTTTTAAACATTTTCCTCATGTTACGTAATATTTAGAGTTGAAAAGTTCTTCAATTTTTTACTCAATAATTCTCATCATTTTTCTTTTCCATTTCCTTGAAAATCCCTGAAACCATCTTACCAACAACGTAATATACATTCAACGAATCGTAAAATTTATAGCGGCGACTGCTGAAAAAAAGCTTCCAGTCATCGTATTCTTGCATGGCGAATCGTTTGAATGGAATAGTGGCAATCCATTTGATGGCACAGTGTTAGCGAGCTACGGTGAAATGGTCGTTGTGACACTAAACTATCGATTAGGATTATTAGGTATGTAGCTACTGTGAAAATTGAACGGTATGAGATAGATAGATGCACATGGCACATTATTAAAACGATGTCGATTTATATGTTACAAAAATTCTTCATGTACACATGGATAATGGAAAATGTATTGACCTATTAAAGTGCTTCTGAGGTTGGGTCAATTTACAATTTATTGAATGGTGTGGTGATGTTACGTAAAAACCCTCTGTCAATACACGTAATTCGAGTTTTGGTCGGGGAATTGAAATCGTTTAAACTGAGAATTGAATTTAGTTTCGAAAAGTTTTATTTTTAGCTTTTGAACAAGTACATTGTCCGGCCATTTCCTTCAATGCCGTCCCATAAAGTTAATCTGTTAAATAACACCAAGTGGATTATTTTATTTGCATAATTTAATAGTTTTAAATGAGTTTTCAGTTTTAGTTAATGCTTTTTGCAGCCATATAAGACAAACTAAGCTTATATGGAGGCAGAGTGTGGTGTCAAATTAAAATTACATTTCGGTTGTGAAAGTAATTTTGGTCGGAAATGAAACCTGACATTTTCAGAACTTATAACATACGGCGGAAACATACGATCCCTTTCTCAACCTTTTTAAAAGATCTACAGTAAGCTTCCCTCGAGCAAATGCCCATCCTACGAGCCGCTTGAGCTTTGGGGTGTCCGCTGAGAATTGAAAATGCATAAAAAATGTAACATTCGAAATTCGTCAAGTAATAAAACGTATGCGAAGGACCCGTGCGTATCGGAATAGATGTGGTAAACAAAATATTGTCTTAGCTTGCAATTACGTCCGAAAGGGCAATATTGAAAATTTCATAAAAAGAGAAAATGTTTGGGGTAGGCGCAACTCTTCCCACTCTCCACAAAACACATCCGTTCTCAGCTTCATGCTCAAACAAAATTGAATGATGCTGCTAAACGTTCTACTATAGTGACTTCACCAATAGAAGTGGAAAGAAATACAACAAACGAATGGAACATTTATATTTAGATGGACATTTTTACGAGGCTTGCCTGTCGAAAAAATCGAATTGTATAAATTTTGTGTAGCCTAATAAATGTCACATATATGTTCATGTACATCGAAATGTTCCAATGGATTCTTTCAGCTTCTTGTGGTTTTCCAGATTTGTATTATGTTAACAGAATTCTTTGAAATTGTGTGACACAACACTGTCGCCTAATCCCCTGTCCATGAGACATGGTATAACATTCGCTTGTATCACATCTTCCTAGTACACCGTTTCGTAACATGTCGACAGGCCCTTACGAGTTTACATTACGTACAAAAGAGCCATCTGGTAGAAGTTTTTCAACTAATGAAAGTTTGTATGGGAAATGTGACACTTTTGTGTAAGGTTTTTCTCTTAAAGCCTTGAATGGAAACCAATGTTTATGTAATCATTACATAATTTACCTATTTCTTAAGAAAATTGCGGAAAATTTTTTCATAAAAACATTCTCATTTGCTGGAAATGTGGATTCGAATATTTCACTGCGAAAGTCAGTTTCTTTAGCTTTTCTAGTTAATAAACACTTTGAAATGCATAATTTTTAATCTCTAACTGAGTAATCAATTTAAATGACAGAAAACATTTTCTACGAGTCATAAATTGATAAAAAAATTTTGAGTTGATGAACACCTAATGTATGACTTTGTTTACCGGGAAGGCAACAGGAGTGTGAGAAGGCTACGAAAAAAGCAGTGCCGAGGGGCAGCAGCCCCGCATAGTCAAGGGGGGGGGGGTCAAGAAGTGACCCCGTTGTGTGCGTTGCGTTGATTTTGAGGCTTCCAGATTTTTTTTCCGAATTTTGTAATTCTAAATTTTGTAGGGGAGCGAAATGTCGGTATATTTATCCCCGGGGATGTTGGTTTACTTACCTAAGTATTAACAGGCATGGCAAAAATCGAGCAGGGAGTTGAAGATGACAAGTGTAGGGATTTATAAAATGTTTGTTTTTTGATTGGCCTTTTTTCGGCTATTTTTTAATTATTATTCCTTTTTAGGATTTTTAAATGCCAACCCGAGCCCTCATTTACGAGCTCGTGTTGCAAACTATGGCCTTATGGACCAGATGGCAGGTAATTTGTTTAATTTTGCTTTTCTCTTTAAATTCATTCACGTTGTGTCGTCATTTTGCCCAAAGCACTCCATTGGGTTCAACAAAATATTTTCAAATTTGGTGGCGATCAAAATATGGTGACACTAGCAGGTCATGGAAGTGGGGCCGCTTGCATAAATTTTCTTATGACATCGCCAACAATGGTACCCGGGTTGTTTCATCGAGCTATTTTGCTTTCGGGATCGGCATTCTCATCGTGGGCGCTGGTGGACGACCCTGTTGTTTATGCACTCAAATTAGCCAAAGAGGTGAACTGTTCGATACCAGACGATTTGATCAAAAACCATGAGCAAATCGTCGATTGCTTAAGAGATGCGCCGTTGGAGGATTTGTATGCGGCTGATATTCAGTCACCAAGTTTTTTGACCGCATTCGGACCATCGGTATTTGTGATGGAATGTGACGCAATATTCGTTGAATTTGACGTTCCTTTCATTATCAACAGGTCGACGGTGTCGTCATTAGAACTGGACTCTCCAATCAAGATACGGACGAGCCACCGGTTCGTGGCCAATCAAAACGATCTCAAGATGCATCTGGTCGCTACGATTTACTGTTTGGTGTTGTCACCGGTGAAGCATTGTGGAGATTTAGTGCGCACGATATACAGAACGGATTTGAAGGAGAACGAAGGGATAGAATCATACGCACGTACGTGCGTAACGCCTACACGTATCATTTAAGCGAAATTTTTTATACAGTAAGTCAAAGTTTTCACAGCAAATTCCTGGCATTTAATCAAAATAATCATAATTCTTCAGGTAGTTAACGAGTACACAGATTGGGAGCGAACATCACAGCATCCAATTAATACTAGAGATGCAGCCGTCGCTGCATTGTCCGATGCTCAATTTGTTGCTCCTTTAGTTCATACAGGTGATTTACTGGCACCACCCCCAGCATTACCTGGCCAAGAAAAGACTGGACCAAAATGTTTTTTTTACGTTTTTGATTATCAGACGAAAGATGGCGACTATCCACAGGTAAAGCAATACGATTTCCAAGTAACTGATTTGGAACAGAGAAAATTGAATTTCCAGTTGAATTTCCAGAGAATGGGTACGGTTCATGGGGAAGACTTGCCGTATGTATTCGGTGCTCCATTAGTTGATGGTTTTAGTCATTTTCCACGGAATTATACAAAGTCCGAAGTTGCACTATCCGAAGCGTTGATGATTTTTTGGAGTAATTTCGCTAGGACGGGTAATCCCAACGAACATCATCGACAGGATCCGGTTCTGGTGGCATCAAAAGAACGTAATCGATTTCGTAGCATCGTTTGGGATGAATACGATCCCGTTCATCAAAAGTATTTAGAAATCGGTAAGTGGTCCCCCGACCCTCGACCTTGTACCTCAATTCGTAATTAGTCAATAAATTTCTTATTTTCGAGTACCTTTCCCAATTAACCAAATTCCTTCGCGGAAATTCGTTCGGACAAAGAACAATGAAGGCTTTCAAAAGCTTCTTTTATTCAGTGTCCGAACGACTTTCCACGGAAGAATTTGGTCAATTGGATTTGGAATTTCACAAATGAAGAGGAATGCTCCAAACATCGACCCTTGAAGGAGTTTTGTATTATTTGATGACATCCAGGGGCATAGACAGATGTTAATTTTACTGCTACCAATTGAGTTTGTTGGTATCAAAAGTCGGTCTATTTCAACTGTCAAAATGACGTTTTAAACGTCAAAACTATAAAGCACGCAGAAGTTATGGAAAATGCAAAATGTTTGTGTGGTTAATGCAGGGGCGTGACAGTCTTTTGTTTTGATCTATGCAAGTAATATTCAACGTGTAGTTTGCTGCAGTTGCAACCGAAGTCAGCTGTTTTCTTTGAAGTCAACTGATTTAGGTAAATTTATGAATGAAATCAGCTGATTTTTTTGCAATGAAGGTCGCTTCGGTTGCAGCTAACTTCACGTCGAGTATTACTTGCAAAGATTAAAACCAGGTGCGCGACAGTCTTTTGCTTTAATCTTTGCAACTAATATTCAACGTGAAGTTAGCTGCAGTTGCTAAAAATCAGCTGATTTTTTAACTTTTCAATATAAATTTATGAATGAAATCAGCTGACTTTGAAGCTAGTTTCTGTTGCAACTGTAGCTAACTTCACGTCGAGTATTATTTGCATATGTCAAAACAAAAGACTGCCACGCCCCTGATTAAAACAAAACACTGCCAAACCACTCGGTTAATGTTAACATATTTGATCAAAAAAGAATCTAGTGCGAAAGAAAAATCTACCCATTTATCTAAATATTTGACGTTTTAAATGTCATTTTGACAGTTAGGATTGACCGACTTTCGATCCTAACAGACCAGGGGCAGACGTATTTTGTAATATCTCGTCTGTAGCCGACATGACAGTCTTTTGTTCCGATCTTTACAAGTAATACTCAGCGTGAAGGTGGCTGCAGTTGCGACCGAAGCTAACTTCATTGGTAGAAAATCAGCTGATTTTGAAATTTTTCAATGAAGTCAGCTGATTCTGGTAAATTGATGAATGAATGCAGCTGATCTTTTGCAATGAAGTTAGCTTACTGTAACCAACTTCATGTTGAATATAAAGATCAAGCACCTGCAACAGACTTTCCATTGATTGTTTGGTTAGTTAGTTAGACAGATAGAAGCGAGTTGTCAAAAACAGAAAGCCAGCGTCGCATTTTTTCAAGATATGATTGAGTCATTGCCGCTTAATTTTTCGAGTTTGCTAAATGGTGGTTTTGAATCTATCGTCTTTTTCTGGCCTTAGAAAAATATATAAAACTTTGAGAAAAAGTTGAGGTTGCGCCATTAAATGAATGTGGCTGCTGCTTATCCAGGCTTTTAGTGCGCGTCGGCTTATTTCAAAATACACAAAATTTCACAACGAAGCGATATGAAGCGATGAAAAATAGAGTATCTGTCAGTTTATATACTAAATGAGTCAGTTGAGAGCAAAACTCTTTCAAAGTGACGTTTCAAACGTCAAACAAAAAAAAAAATTCAAAGCATCCTAAACCTGTCTATTTTTCCTCAATTCTGTGAGGAATATAGAATTGAAGAAAAAAAAACGGTTTTGGATATTTCAAAAAAAAAAAAAAAATTGTCTGCCGCTAATACATGCTTTTAGTGCGGCGTCGGCTTATTTCAAAATATACAAAATTTCACGACGATGCGATGAAAAATAGAGTATCTGTCAGTTTATGTAATAAATGAGTCAGTTGAGAGCAAAACCCTTCCAATTCCTACTTTCAAAGTGACGTTTTAAACGTCAAACAAAAAAAAATTTCAAAATATCCAAAACCTGTTTATTTTTCCTCAATTCTATTAAGCTGAGCACGCACGAGACACTGAAACATGTTTTGATAAAAAAATTTCTCATGTCAAAATTGACATTTGAACAAAAAGAATTTTTATCAAAATTTGTTTTCAATGTCTCGTGCGTGTTCAGCATTAGGATTGGAGAATTGAAGAAATTGTTTGACGTTTAAAACGTCACTTTGACAGTTGGAATAGTCAGGGTTTTGCTTCCAACATACTCAAATCATAAAATTTTGTATCCGTCGTCGCACTAAACATGTGGATTCCGTATGCATTCCAAGACCTGAAAAAGCTACAAATATATAAAAAGAAGACTATTGTTTCCAAAGACGTCAAATTCAATATGAAGTCTAAAATTAAAAAAGAGTCGAAATTTCTTCGATTTTTCAACAAATGAAGTGATTTGCATAGATAAATCTTTAAGGAAACTGATTCTTGGCCTAAGGTCTGACTACAGTCCTGTAGATACTTTTGCTATTCGAATAAAATATGCGGCGGCTCATTCAATTCAACTCTCATCGCATAGTTTGAAGCGGCAACTCATGCAATCATTGTCTTCCGTTTTCAATTTAAATGAATGTTTCAGTCTAATGTAGTTTGTATTTATCGTTCTTTTTGCTTTTTCTGTTTATATTACAAGTTTCCCTTGCAAATCAAAGTACGTGACACGTCAAATCCTGTCACGTGCTTTTTAAACCAAACATTCCATGCATAATAAATGAAAATCCAGACTAAAATATTGCCAAATTTGATTGGTTTATCCTTCACACACCAGTTTACCTTCATAACCCACCGATAAAATATGTGAATCTATAAGAAAAATCCAATAAAATAAAAATGCTGAAAAATTTGTTGTTATCTAATTTCCAAAGGGATGAAACCTCGCATGAAAAATCATTTCCGTGCCCATCAGTTGTCCATATGGCTGCGATTGATTCCGGAATTACATCGGGCCGGCATGGAGGATGTCATTGCTAGACATAATTTATTCAAAAATCATGACGATATGGAATTGTATGATGGTCCAGTGAAACCGGATTCTCTGTCAAGATTGACGTTTTTGGAGGAAACGTTTAAGAGACGAGGAAATGGTAGTGAATTTGCAATACTGAACGGTAAGTTGAAACAACTGAAGGATTTTTTTTACGCTTGAAAGAGCTTAATTTGTGATAAAAAATTTATATATTTTTTTTGTTACCGCGAACGTTGAAGTGGGAAATTGTATTTGCATAGGGGGTTAAAGATGAGTAGATGAAAATAAAGTTTGATTTTATTGCCTCATCATTGTGCTCTGGTGCAATTCAAGTAATAAAGTTTTAGCACAAAAAAAAAAAAAAATAAAATAAAATAAAAGTGCGCAAATGGGCCATTAAGATTTATTTTTTTTTCTAGCTGCAAAGTGCTTAATGGCATCAAGTCATACCCACGTTTCGTTAGGAATATGATTTTTTTATTTTTTTTTTTTACTTTCATTAATTCAAATTATTTTTCATTTTACTGCTTTTTAAAAAACATTCATATCGTTAACATGGCGGAAACTAGAAAAAATACCTTTAAAACACCCAACACAAAGTTTGCACTAATTACAATTATAATGAATTCACTTGATTCATGAAAAAGTTTATAATAAATTCAACACTAACGAAGGTTCATTTACAAATTTTCAAGAGAAAATAGTTTTAGTACAAATTAGTGTTCAGTTCAGCATAAAGGTGGACTTTTCACATTAAAATATTTTATTGAATCAGTCAAATTACACGGTCTGCATATAGGTATGAAACATCTCTGGAGGGGTAAAGCTACACGCTCTCGTAGAAAAAAAATGGTAATACAAGTGACTTTGTTGCGCACAAAACAAATAAACAAAACCTACCCGTAGGAAGCATCAACGTATAGTTTGAAATTTAATGATTCCAATAAAACTTAATTACTTTGAATTTCGAGAAAAGTAAAAATTAGATTACAATTTTTCTCGATTTTTTGGAAGTATTTGTTAATAGTCGATAGCTGCCTATCACTATGTGGGTAAAGTTAGCCCAACACAACATTGAAAATTGTTGTGTTGTGTTGAGATAGCACAAGAAAAGTGTTGTGTTGTGTTGAGGTAGCACAAGAAAAGTGTTGTGTTGTGTTGAGATAGCACAAGAAAATTCGAGAGTGGTGAGTATAAAAGTTGTAAGTGGTGAGTTCAGTACACTGAGTTCAATGCTGTGCTGCTGTTGTGTCAGCACAGCGCAACACAACAATGGCCATTATCTACCTATGGCGATTATTCATTGAACGCAATTTTATGCTGTTGTTGTGCGAGCACAAAACAACACAACACAACAATGGCCATCTCAACAGTGAGTTATCTGCCTATGGCGATTATTCGTTGAAATCAATGCTGTGCTGCTGTTGTGCCAGCACAGCACAACACAACACAACAATGGCCATCTCAACAGTGAGTTATCTGCCTATGGCGATTATTCATTGAACTCAATGTTGCGCTGTTGTTGTTCCAGCACAGCACAACACAACACAACAATGGCCATCTCAACAGTGAGTTATCTGCCTATGGCGATTATTCATTGAACTCAGTGTTGTGCTGCTGTTGTGCCAGCACAGCACAACACAACACAACAATGCGCCTCTCAACAGTGAGTTATCTGCCAATATTCATTGAACTCAATGTTGTGCTGCTATTGTGCCAGCACAACACAACATAACATAACATAATCGCCATAGGCAGATAACTCACTGTTGAGATGGCTATTGTTGTGTTGTGTTGTGCTGTGCTGGCACAACAGCAGCACAACATTGAGTTCAATGGATAATCGCCATAGGCAGATAACTCACGTTGAGATGGTCGTTCTTGTGTTGTGTTGCGTTGTGCTGCCACAACTTCAGCACAATATTCACCAATTTTTAAATTTTATATTCACCACAACTCAGGGCCGGACTGGCTACCAAAAGGCGCATCGGGCGATTAGACTAAAAGGCGCCGAAATTGAGATTAAAGACGCAAGTATCGGGCACACACCCGAAGTGCGTATTAAAAGATGCATGTGATCACCCAAAAAAATAGTCATGTCGAGCTTTCATAATTTCTGCAAAGACGCGAGCGGAGCGAGCGAAATTTTTTTGAACGTTCTTCATAAATTTTTAGTTTTTGGTCTCCTTACATTCCATTAGGCTGAATACAATTTCTGCAAAGACGCGAGCGGAGCGAGCGAAATTTTTTTGAACGTTCTTCATAAGTTTTTGGTTTTTGGTCTCCTTACATTCCATTTTCGTATTTCACTTCGCATATATTAACGTCTAATTTCAGCGAAATTTTTAAGCTGAAAATCTCTGTATATAAGATTATTAATACAATAATTGAATGACTATAGCGCCGCAGGCGAAAATTTTTAAAATTAGAGCATAGACATTGGTTTTTTCTTGATTTGCGGGCTGTAATGAAATGTATCGGCAAGGAAGAAATTCATCTAGTTTATCAACGACACAAGTTACATCTCTTGCAATATTTGAATATTCGTCAAAATTCAAGAGTTGACGTTGGTTGCGAATTTATAACACATTTTTTTAGAAGGGCGTTTGACCGTGTGTGGGGCGCCAAGACCGTGGGGCGCTTCGGGCATCGCCCGATCGCCCAGTATGGCCAGTCCGGGCCTGCCACAACTGTTGTGTTGTGTTGAGATAGCACAAGAAAATTGTTGTTTTGTGTTGAGATATCACAAGAAAAGTGTTGTGTTGTGTTGAGATAGCACAACAGCATTTTCTTGTGTTGTGCTAACTTTACCCACATCCTATCACTTAGTTTGATGCAAAAATTTGAAATTGAAAAGGTCCTTAAATCCTTCTTCCACGCAAATTTTTTCCACGTACGGCCTGAAGTTGGCAATGAGGCAATATCGCAAAGTTTTGCGATTTTATTGCTGGATATTCTGCAATAAATTCACAATTAAATCCACATGTATTGTGATAAAATTAAATCTCAAACGTAAATTTGACTTAGAATGTGGTCGTTAATTTGAAAATGTATTTTTTCGGCGATAAAACATTGTCCTTCTACGAATGAGCCACATATGTATCGATTTCTGCCGAAAAAACTAATGACTAATGGTAACTAGAGGTGTGCAGGTCGACTGTTTTTCCCAAATGGGACGTGAACCAAAATAAAAATTATAACCGAACCGAACCCAAACCCGAACTTTTTTCGAGAAAACCCGACCCGAACCGACCCGGCAAAAAATAAATTCACAAACCCGAGCCGACAAACTGATTCGGGTTCGGGTCGGGTTCTTAGTTGGGTTTCGGGCGGCTCGCTCACCTCTAATAGTAAGCTCTGAAACGCCGCCATTAGTATCAAATTACTGCTAGTGTCCACACACCCACACATAAAACAAAATTTAGACAAATCACGTCCGAAGCAATGCAACTCTGTGTGAAAAATGCTTCCAAACAAATTTTTAAGACCGACCTAGAGTTTTTTTATTTATTTATTCATTAACGGTCGAGGTCCCTCTGCTACTACTACTACTACTACTACTATGACTATATTTACCATAATTTGCTGTTTAAAATTTAAAATTTCTCAGTCGTCGTCTGTCGTCTTCAACACATCATACCAAAAATTACTCTTTTATATTTAAATATCCTTTCACGTATTTAGTTCGCGTGTGGCAATAATGTTTTCTTCCCGGTACCGAAAATTTATTTTCGACTAAAAATTTTTTCGCCGAAAATATATTTTCGACTGATATCAGTTGGAGTGACGCTTAAAGCTTTGAAACGCAAAAAATTCTTTTGGAATTTTGTCATTTTTGATTAAAAAAATGCGTCACAAATGCCGGACCCACCAGTGTTATAGTTTTTCTGTTCTTTCAGCTTTCACAACGCAAAAATTTGACGTTATGGGATGTATGGCGTATTTTTGTACAGGAAATCAAACTGCGTATGAAAGCTGAAAGCGTAATAGTAATAAACTATTTATTTTACAATAAATCTCTGCCGTACAATTATGGCTGCCAAAGCTGACACAGAATACTTAACCAATTTTATAATTGAAAGTTATTTCACTTAGAATTTTTAGATTATTTCATGGGATCGTAAATATGATTATGATATATTTTACAACTACCACGTAAAGCTTCAATTGCCACATCTTCCATAATAGAACTATAACACTGGGGGGTCCGGCATTTGTGACTCATTTTTTTAATCAAAAGTGAAAATATTCCAAAAGAATTTTTTGCGTTTCTAAGATTTAAGCGTCTTTAAGCACTTGCGTCACGTTTCTCCCTTTTAAAATGGGTTTTTGTTGTGGTTATTATTACATATTATGTACAAAAGACCCAAAACCACTTAGGCTGCCCTCTTTTCGTCCAAAAATTCCCATCTGTAATCCCAAAACCACTTCGTACGGGTCCAAAGATTATACAACAAATTTTTGACTTCCCTTTCTTGCTTACCCTTCTCAATCTTTCCCGGAAACTTTCATGGCAGCTGAAAGTCGGATATTTCGGTATTTTTTTTTTGAAAGCGTCCCCTTGGATTGGAATTAGGAGGGATGACTCAGTACAGCTAGAAGGCACCTTTCACCTTGAAGAGAAGATGAATGTATATAGAAAATAGCTTCCAAAGGGAAAGTTATTTTTCAATATGATTTTTTCTGTAAAATCAGATTTTTGTATCTGATAACGTAGAAAAAGTATTACGTTAGTGGGTGTGGAAGTTGTGATGCAATTACTTGAATACCTATGAAAAGCGAATTGTAAAAACTTTGGCATTCAATTAATATTTCGTCACTATGTGTTGTATAAGGAAAACATTATTCGGGTTTTTATCTGACGTGGAATCGATCGAATAATTTTCTGATAAAAAGGAATTCTTTTTGTGACATTGCAATATAGATAGCTCCTATAGCAACCCATTTGCCCCATTATTTTTCTCAAAAATTCGTCTAAGATGTCGATAAACAACACTCGTAAAATCGATCACTTCTATTAACATTCTTTTAACTTTGGTGAATTGAAAAGCAAATTTTTTTATCGAACGTTACAGCACAAAAAAGAGAAGCACAGCTTCCGTGGCTTTCAATGATTAATGATTAAATTTACAAAGTTTACGTTATCGTTACACAATGTCTATGCATACATTATGTCATTAGAGTAAACCTTTGGTTTGTAACGCTCACTGGTAACCTTTACACTCCAAAATGCAAATACAGTATTCCCTTTTGTCATGTTATATTAAAAGAATGAAAAAAGGGAAAAATGAGGGAAAAAAAAGTAAAATAATTCGCTCGTTTGCATATAATGTACATTTCCGAGAATTCTTTGTCAACGTTTTAACGTGGGATCGCATTTTTATATATTACCCACTCGACACATCCACTTCACATGAAATTTTAAATTTGCCATTTTTTTACTTGAAAAAGTATGAAGAAATCTATGCTCATCTTTTGCATTCATTGTACAGGCATAACAACAGTGGAACCATCGTCATTAACAACATGCATCCCGTTAAGTAACTACAGTGCATTATCCCCAACAACAATTACCAATTCTACATCGGATACACTGGCTGGTTTCGAGGCAGCTGGATATGCTGCATATTCAACGGCCCTAAGCGTAACCATTGCCATTGGCTGCAGTTTGTTGATATTGAATGTGCTAATATTTGCGGGAGTGTATTATCAACGGGATAAAACACGACTTGAAGTAAAAAGCTTACAAAAGCAGTACCAACAACGTGGTATGCATCAACAAGGTCCATTTGATCCCATCAAACATGCCCATTATCATTTGGGTCATTCGCAGAGTGCTAATGTAATCGTTGACGTTGAAAATCATGATACGGGAACATTGCTGCTGTCAAACGACGTGAAACCACCTCACATTTGCTCAAATGCAATGCAAATAAATACCACCAGCTGTATGACCACAAAGGTGCCGTTAAATGATAGTGGAACATATGGTACGAAAAATCGTGATCATGTGCCAATGAAAAATGCGCAAACGTTCAATCGAAGCAATACAACGTACAATACGAGTGGTATGATGACGCTACCGAAGCAGGGTCATCATCCAATTAATTATCGAAATGATTGTATGACACTGCCACGAAATATAAATTCAACGAATCTGAATACTTCATCTGGAAATACAGGTAATTATTGATTTATTGCCTGAATGGTTCTACTTTGGAAGTCGTTTTTATTCAATTCATTGAAGGAATAACATCAAAGAGTCAAAGCTTTTGATTTTTTTTTTAATTTCATTAAATTTCCTTTTACGTCTTCACCAAGTTGTTATAAAAGCAATTTTAGTTTATCGCTTATAATTTGGCAAAACGTAATCCAGAAGTCTACCCTAACATGATTTTACGGAATAAGAAACTTGAATAAACTTTATATTCAAATCGATGTCAAGATTTTCGTTTCTTAACTCTTCGATTCAATTGACATTTTAAAAGGGAAAATAATGTTTGAGAAAAACTAATGAAGTCTCTAAAAAGTCGGAAACTATCAAAATCATTGCGGGAATCATCTAGTGTATTTTATCGTCTCGTAGGCAATACACACTCATTTAGTGCGACCGATTTATGTCAAAGTATAATGATTTTCATGAGAATACTAACAGTGATGAGATCCGTACAGTCTATACCAGTAAAATATATTACTAACACGTGCTTTTAAAGGCCCTTATCGGATAACGTTGGCAAAGTAGCCCCAACCTAAAACTTTCACAGAATTAACTTTAACGCATGAAGTTTATAAAACAAAAATTTGAGGGTGAGGCTAATATGCCATCCCAGTGAAAAAAATTGGATCTGAAACTCAAAAAGACATGAACATTTGAGGCGCGAGCGAAGCATTATGGGCTTCATAGGCTCCATTATGTTTCTTATTTTTTATTTTCAATATGTCAAGTACTAAAAGGACATTCCTATGTAGCCTCACATTACTCTTAACGTCTTCCCAGGTCTAGAATTTGAGAATTTGTGGGCCGAAATTTTTGCCTTATCCGATAGGGTCCTTTACTTGTTATGCTGTTTTCAACATTACCGACATTATCTCTTTTTGCAATGTATATTTTCTATGGCAGACCTGTAAAACAGCTGAAACTTGATAAGTAAAATAAGCACACGACCGTATTTATAATAATCTGCCTTAACAACACAGCGCTGGTGCAAAAAGCAACATATTTCGCGAGCAATGCTCGCGGGAAGCGGGAAGTAAATTTGGCAAATTTACATTGTCTTAGATATGGGAAGTTATCATCAGGAAATGGGAAGTTGTGGGAAGACAACGGTAAGTGTAGGCATGTCAAGGAAGTGGAACAAGTTGTCTGAGGGCTTACCTTGATATTCTTTAAATGTGGGAAGTTATGTGGGAAATTATGGGAAGTTATTAGTTTAGAAAACCCATGAGTTTTATGATGAAAAGAATCAAATTATGAAGCGGGTAAATAAAAAAAACTGTAAATCTTTTATTTAATATTTTATTTTCACTAAATATCAAAGAAATATTGAAGTTTTTTAATCTAAGCCTCATAATGAAAAAAGGAAAGAATTTGAAATAAGTAACAAGGAACAAGAGAAGTTATCTAATAGGAATTACAAGGTCGGTATGATTCTGGGTAGGCAAGTGTACAAAATCTTAAAATGTGGAGAAAGTCACTTAAAATATGAAACTGATGTTGTTGTGCTTAAAGAGCAAGGGTGTAACGTGGGTAATTTAAACCACAGTAGAATGTTCGATGCCGAATTCGCAGATTCTGTGCAGTGTGTTGACGAAAATTCAAAAGCTTGTAAATGAACCTCTAGAAGCTACTGGTAGACCGCCTCCTATATCGGTAATAGCTGACAAGTTGACTCCGAATAGAAGCACCTTACAAATTGTAGGTTTCCATGGATATATAGCAGAAAAAGTTCAGTCTCTTGTTTCGGGTGTACCACCGTTGTCAGGAGGTGACGGATTGAGTGTAACTCGATGTTTGCAAAAAGGACTTTCAAACTTAAATATTCCTGCTGATGAACTTTCATCTAGGTTACTTGGTGGTGCTTTCGATGGGGAATATTTTCACCTAAGTGTCGATACATATTTACTTGATTCGCTTTTAGTATCTGAAGAGGCTAGAAATTGGTACACCTTTCAGTGGGATATTGCCCATATCATCGAGTTGGCAGAAAAAGATAGTGTTCAAGATTCGTCTTGTAAATCATTAAATCAAGTTTTTTCAACGATTAGCGAAGTGAGTAAATCGTTTTCGCATGGTAAATCATTTAGGGAATTAGTGGAAGAAGCGAGTATTGAATTGAGTGAAGACGAAGATGATCCAGTTCCAGATAATGTTCAAACAGAAAAGGTGAAGGTCAGGGTTCCGGGACAAGGGGAAACAGGGTTCGCCACTTACAGTTCCGTGGTAATTGACAAATGGCTTAACAACTATCCATTATACTTCAAGCTCATGAACAGGAAGAAGACGGATACCTTAGCTAAGATTGATAACGCCCCGTTCGTGTTCTCGTGTGGTGGATTATGTGACGCATACTCGGTCACATGTCTAATGCAGTTCAAAAACCCAACATTCCTTGTTGGGAAATAGATACGATTGTAGAGACTCATTTAAATATACTAAAAGA
Source organism: Pseudolycoriella hygida (assembly GCA_029228625.1). Lineage (NCBI taxonomy): Eukaryota > Metazoa > Arthropoda > Insecta > Diptera > Sciaridae > Pseudolycoriella > Pseudolycoriella hygida. Next base: position 27,467,770 of record CM055405.1, on the reverse strand, counting down.
AATGGCGAACACCCTAGATGATTCCAAATTATCAGTTAAGTCTGTTTCTGCTTCTACTGTTTTTCCGACTTTAGCGTTGATGACCAAAGAAGCTATAGAAAAACATGAGTATAAAGGTTGTCCTCTATTAACAATCCATTCCACTCGCGCAACAACGTCAAAAGAATCATCGCATTGCGAGACCGTTGAGGCTGCACTTAAAACCTCAGGAAAACCGTTACGTTCTCTAATTGAAAATTTCATTAACAAATTTGAAGGTAGAATGTCAAAAGAAAAAAAAGAAAAATGAAATCTTGAGCGATGTAAGTGCCCTTTTCGATGTTTCAGAAACAGTTAAATTAGATTCAGGTCAAACAATTAGAAAACACCTCGAAACATATTCAAATTTAGCAAAATTAACCGACAGCCTGACTGATGACGTTACAACAGACGACCTTTTAAAAGAATACGATCTCTTTGTAAAACGAGTCAAGGAGATTGCTCCTAGTTTTTTACATATACCGAAAGAAAAAGACGATGGAAAAGTTAGCAAGGTTAAAATTACTTATCCCACACGATACGATCAATTAGACTTATACAAAAAAATTTTAAAAACACCTGAACTCTACAAAACACACAAAACATTTTACATTTAGCTCTAACTGGACTTTCAAGAACGCATTGCGAAGCCGTCGTCGAAGGCATGGGCAGTGTTCTCTGTCTTAATAATGCAAAACGAAAAACTTTAGATACTAATACTGTTTAAAGGGAAACAACTATCAGATGGCAGGGTCCACATCCTGGGAAAGGAGCAACTAAACTGATAGAAGAGTCTTCGGATAGGCATTTTAAAGGCAGGGATAAGTGGCATTTTGTTACGAAGTGGGATAGATCTCAATATTACATGGGGTCCAAGGTTACAAAAAGAATCAACGATGCAGCGTCAAAGAATGACAAAATCCCCTTTTAAAGATATTTTAAAATTCAATAGATTAATTTTTTGTAAATTCAATATGTAAAGCATACAAATGATTTGTAACAAATAATCTTTTAGTTGTACAAATAAAGGAAACTTTCAAATAAAATGAATTTTCGGAATCGGGAAATTTTGGTTTTATTGACAATCGGGAAGTTTTTTTGAATTTTTCTGCTCGCGGGAAGCCAGTAGCTTTTTGCACCAGCGACAACACACGATGGGTTAGATGCTAGATCATTAATTACTAGTTTCGTTTTTGTGGTTCTACTTTTTCAGATCCTTTCATTAATAATGCACATGGCTAATTCCACCGGTACCGTCACCTGGGTAACGAATTTCATCTCTTTCACTCTTTCAATGTGATTAATATTAACATGAGACAAAACACATTCGTTCCCCAGGGGACATGGTAGCGACAATGTATGGGTTACCGATGGAATTTGCCACATATTGATGGCTAATTGCATCGGTACAGTCTTCACCTGGGTAACGAATTTCATCTTTTTCACTCTTTCGATGTGATTTATATTAACATGATACAAAACACATTCGTTCCTCCTGGGACATGGTAGCGACAATGTATGGGTTACCGATGGAATTAGCCCGATATTTATTTTAATGCACCGATGTAGGGTGGATCGTCTCTAAAATTGTGTTTGGACCCGTACGAAGTAAGAAGGTCCTATACGTTTACTACAAACAATTTTAATGTAACATGGGGTAGATCGAGGTGGAAGTTGGGGGATGCATTTATTATCGTCTAAATATGACGAATCAACAATAAAAAAATGTCCATCCGTCCGTCCGTCTCCACTTTCTTTTCCAAACGGCTCAACCGATCACCCTAAACTTTTTTTTCCCTGAAAGATACATGCCTCCTATGATTCAAGTTCGAAGATGGGCAATTCTACGGACTTCATCGTTCCCACTCATAAAATTCTCAGTAGCTACAAAATCATATTCATAGGGAAGTAACTAACCTCAAGTTGAAGGATCAATCTTTATGATATACACTTTTACATAAATATTATTTTGTAACAACTGAGCATTTCGAGCGTGGGAACGACGTTTTCGTGAAATGGCCCAGATGAGCAAAATTGATCAAGAGGTTCCAGAGATATGGTCGAGGAAGTGACCAAAAGCATGGTTTTTCGATGGTATAGCACGGAAATTGCTCATGTTGCTGTCAAATGAAAGAATTTTATGTCAGAAAATTGGAAAAAAATTTTGTGGGAATCGGGTCAGGGGTCGGGGCATCGGGACCAATGGAATCAACGAAATTGAGTTTCTTAGCCATATACGAAAACCGTTTTTCGTGTTTATTTCCTTAACTATGCAATATTGAGATTCACTATCAAAGGCAATGTTGTAGAGAATGAAATTTAAGGGTACCCGTGTTTCAGGGTTTTGGGTAAAAATGCCCCAATCCTGGGATATGACCACTTCTAGAATTGGGAGGGATGACCCATATCTCTAGAACTGTAAGAGGTAGAGAGTTGCTTCCAAAAGCAAAGTTGTATAGATCAAAATTTTAGAGAACACGTGTTTCAGGGTTTTAGGGGAAAATTGCCCAATCCTTGGATACCATTTCTATATTTGAATGGTCTGAGATGTACTTCGGTAGGGCCTTTGACATTGGGTAATTTCTATGGGTCTTCCAAATTCTTATAGTTATAGAAGAACATAAAACGTTGGATTATTTGCTTATTACTATATTAAGATACGTTCGAGTCTTTTTGCAAGACTTGTTCTATTTGCCACATCTATTCTGTTTGTCTCATCTATTCTGATACGTACGGGTCTTTGCTTATGTTTTTTATTGAATTTCGACATTGTTCGTAGTGACCGTTTTGGTCCCCGGAAAATTTTGTAGAGGGTGATTGAAGCGATCATTGCCCGAAGGGTTCACCAGATGCGTTATAGGTTTCTTTAGGGAAAATGCCAGGAATAGTCTATAGTTTTTTTTGTCTGAACATTGTTCATGAAAAAAATCAGTTACGTGAGAAGTAGAGGTCGTAAAAGTTGAACTTTGGTTCACAGCTTTTGAACTTGCATGTACAGAAACTTTTATACTGCAATGATAGCGTATGAAAGCTTATTTCTTCCTAGAATTTCATGAGGAATCTGAAAAAAATCTTTGATTTGAACTTAGCTCTCGAAATATTCATTTTGTTCACATTTTGTGGGAAAAACATCTCCTGCAAAAATCAGAAACGGTAAATAATTTGTAAATATTTGTAACTTTTGGCTTCAAATCATATTCGAATTGTTTTTTCCGGTGAAAAACAACGTGTTTTCCTTTTTCTAGGCTTCAAATACCCTTTTCAGGGTCTTGGCCTTTACTAATATACACACAGACCGAAGTTGCACTATGCCCAACGAAAATCCACGCTTTTAGTGCAGTGTCGGCTTATGTCAAAGTATACAAGATTTTATGACGAAATTCATAGTATTTTAAGCGACAAAAATGTTTTGTCAGCTCATGCACTTCATCATGAAAGTTCATATATTTCATATGACATAAGCCGACGCCGCACTATACTTGTGGATACATCGAATAAGATGGTAAGTGTGGCTATTGAACAAGAACATGTGTGTTCTAAGCTATTTTCTACAACCAATTCTATTCGCATTGTGGATATCCTTCTTGATCTAAGTCTGTATTGAATTCACTGTATAATTTTCACTTAAACATCGTCTCTACTCTCTGCGATTGATTTTTGCTGCCACTAAAGGATTCTCATATCGATAAATGCAATTGTGACTAATAAATAGATCAAAAAATGTTAATTTCCAGCTAATCTGGAAACTGCGGTTGCTCTAATATAAAATACAAGACACCTCTGCAGGGAAACGCTCTATTCGTTATTTTCAGATTACATCAAATCCTGGAATTGTGCCAAAAAAATTCAATTTTAAAAACACACTCCTACACTTCTGCCAACAATATTAATATAGCAAATTTCAATTTCTCCCACTCACAGCTCTTTTACAACATAATTGACAGAATTTTGATTAGGCCCGTACAAAGGATTGGTCTATTCGTTTTGAAATGCTTGAACAGCGAAAATAGATGTCCTTTTATACTTGCATAATTAAGTGAGACTGCGTTCGACGATGAAGTTAAGTCGTTGAATTGTTTATACTTGTTACTCGTGTCCTGTGTGGAACTTTGTAGTAGCTCCGTGTTTTAAGCTGACTGTCATTCGAATTATGCGGCAAGTCAAAATTTTATCAAAAGCGATGATGACATTTGCTCACCTTTGAAGTGGGAAACCCAGTCGTCATATCATACCTCTGCGTCCAGAGTGCTTTTATCGTATACTTTGACATAAGCCGACGTCGCACTAAACACGTGGATCTGCATGCATCACTTTCAGATTACAGCTATTTCCACTTATCTGTTTTGCTCTTCTTACCATCAGACACACGATGCACATAAAATCACATTTAATGCATGGCTGTAGAATTAACTTCGTAGGGGCTCCTGTAATTATTGACTTCAGTCAATTTCTACATCTTGATAATTGAAAGGGTCGTGGGAGTTTTAACAATATTCACATGACAGCTTTTCGTAAGAGTCTTTTTACATCTAATTTTTAATAAAAACTCTTTGAAACTAATATCGTACCTTGGATGACTAAAAAGCGTATTCACTTTGTGACACTAACTAATCGAAAACACGTGCTACACAACTATACCTTTGAATGAATGGCATAAAGCAAAATGTTACTTTGAATTCAAAGAATCGTTTTTATTTATAAATATTCCATGGCAACGATATTTGTCAGAGTCGTCAATAATTACTTTGGTTGCTATTGTTCGTATCAATAATCAATTGATGTTCACAACTAATTAATTAGCAAGCAATTTGAATCTTTATCGACCGCATATCAAAATGTCTTTCATGATGTTGTGACATTCGCGTTCGATAAATAACACAAGCATTCAAAGGGCAAAATAATGTTTATTGAGCTGAGAATTATACCGAAAATTCGGAATAGAATGTTTCCACCAATTACAGTTTTTCTCAAAAACTGTACTTCTTCACAAAAGATGAAATTTTCACAGTCTTCTATGTGTTTGATGCTTGATGTTCAAAACTATTTGTACCTTTTGCCGTATTTTCATAAATTCTTGGACACTTTCTTTCAAGTATTACACTTGACTGACTGCCAGAGTCGTAAGTGTTTGCCAATCAAACTGAAGTCACCCACCTATCCAGGTAGGTAATTTTATTTGATAAAACTTTGTTATGCAGTTGTCTGCATTGATATGTGATGTGTAGTTCTCTGCATGTATCTAAGGGTGTTTCGCAAGGGCCATACTGGGCCCATTGCTATTGGCGTTTTTTATAAATGATCTTCCTTCTCAGATAAGGTCATCTTTTTACTGATGATGTGGAGTTGTATAAGCCTGTGATGTACGACTGTGTGTCCAACAGATAAATAATCACCTGAAAGCAAGGCTGTTACCAATAACTTTATATACTGAATGCTGAGGAAACTCAGGTCCTAGTGATTGGTACTAGAAACAAGGTTAGGGTCGATCCTGTTGATGCCTGGTACTATGTTAAGATGTTGGAGCAAGTTTGCTACTATGAGGATTTTCCGGCATTACTTTTTGATGGAAACGTTTTGGAGTTTTCACGAAAGATTAGGAATTTGGGGCTAACGGTGATGATTTTGCCACGTGGTTTGAGCAATGTGCTTTTTTTATAAGCTTATTGTTCAACAAGTTCTGCCATATTTGCACGCGTTGATCAGAAACGGTCCCTCTAAGTGAATGCGACAAGTTATGTTTCCTAGGGTTAGAGACGATCGTTTTTTGTTTGCTCGTGGTATTCTAGGCTGGGACGCCTTGCCGGTATCTTTCAGAAATTCTGATTCTTTCGGCCGTTTTTTGAAGAAATACCCCCTCCCACCTGGTTGAGGGTGTGAAAATATATAATTTAATGATCACAACAAAAAGCTCTTTTAAAAGGGAAATAGGTCGCAAGTCCCCGTCGACTACTAGCGCGGCGACTACTAGCTACTGCTTCCATGGGCGAAAATGATCTCCTCAACTTTCTCTACAACATATCAAAAGTTTTTTTTGGCGCATCCGCCAACTCCGCCATTTTGGCAGTCACCCCGATACAATACACACCCAACCCAACAACTTTCCCTTTGACACCCAGATCTTTATCTCGAATTAAAAAAAAATGCGAAAAAAATAGAACGCCCCCCTTGTCCGCCATTTTGGCGGTCACCCCGATACCCTACGCACCCAATCCAAAAACTTTCCCTTTCACACCAAACATATACAAAATGTGCCATCATACACATTATACACACACAGCCACATACAAAATATGCTTTTTTATGGGATTTGTATGGGAGCTTGCAGGAGCCCTAACTCCCAAACGAGGCCGGTTACCACATTTTTTCGAAATCTCGGAGGTCGTAGAATTCCCAGCTGAATAATAATAATAATAATCTGCCTTACAACCCATGAAGGGTTAGAGGCTAGATCATTATTTACTAGTTTCGCTGTTTGTGGTTCTATTTTTTGAGATCCTTTCATTACCGGAAAGTTTTACTGTGCCAGTGGTAAGCTGTGCGACAAACCCAGTGCCATCTATGAGATGTAACGAGGAGCGAAACTAGTAGGAGTAGAATACCGGTTCTCCCAACAATGCCTTTTCCGGTAAGCCGTACGATGGCACTACACTCAACTTCACTTGACTTGAACGATTCAATCAGCTTTGTTTTGTTTACAAATCTAACAATCGGTACAAATCCGTCTGCGGTTGAGTTTCGAACCAACGCACTGGCAACTCAATCTCATAGTAGCAAGCAGACGTGTTAACCACTACGCTATCGAGTTGTTCCCAGCTGAAGCTCCCTGCAAAATTTCAGAAAGAGTGACCGAGCTGTTTTTGAGCGCGAGCCAAAAAAGTCGTTTTTCATGCAAGTCCCAATGGAAACCAGTAACTAACTAACGCAGGATGTTTAGACCCGTACGAAGAAGTAGACGACACATTTTTTATTGTAGTTTATTGAACGTTGCACAAATGTACTGATGGCCGAGTGAGTTAGTGCACAGTTGTATTAATTGTTTTGAGACGAGGTGTCGTAGTTCAATTTTGATGAACGACAATTTTTTAGACCCGTACGAAGAAGAAAGCTTTTCGGAAATGGGTCTTATCCGTTTACCACGACGTTTGCAACCACACCAATTTCGAGCCGGGAGTAGGGGGGGGGAGCTTCGATCATGGTCCTAAGATAACGAATCAGCAATAAAAACGTTGACCGTCCGTCTATCGCCGCGATAACTTGAGTAAAAAACAAAAGATTTTCAAAAACTTTTTCCCCTGAAAGGTAATTGAAAAATCTTTTATATTCAATCTGGGCACTATCGGCCCAAGGGCCACCGAGCTAGGGCCGTTCAAGTGGTTTTTGGTCTTTTGTACATAACTCGAGTAAATCTTTTCCGATTTTCATAAATTTTGTTTGTTTGAAAGATATGAGCGTATCTGACATTTTATGGAAGAAACTTTTTTAATTTTGAGCTTTTGGGCGAAGCCAGGGCCCTAAAACTGAATATCTACTAGGGCAAAACGTATTTTTTCTATATAAATCGGGTAAATCTTATCCGATTTTCAAAAACTTTTTTTTTCCTGAAAGACAAATACAAAATCTATAACGGGATTGAATTTGGGTAAAATCAAACTTTCGAAGTTACGGTCGAAAAAGCGGTAAAAAACGTGGTTTTTGGAAGGTTGGTGGAACTTTTTCACTTATATCTCTGCGAAATTAGAACAGAAATCGCTCTTCAAGATTTTGTATTAAAGATGTGGACATCAGTAAATCACGAAAATTAAATTTGTGAAAATTCATTCATTCATTTGTTTCATGTTGAGAGTCACTTCACTTTGACAGCTGTCACTCACTTTGACAGCTGTCACTCAGTTTGACAGCTGTCACTAACTTTGACAACTGTCACTCACTTTGACAACTGCCACTAACTTTGACAGCTGTCACTCATTTTGACAGCTGTCACTCATTTTGACAGCTGTCACTCACTTTGACAATTGTCACTTACATTGTGGATGTGGCCTGCTATAACAAAAATAAAGAAAGACAGACAGACAGCTAGAGCATTCCCATAAAGTAGCTACAACTACTGAATAAACAATATTTGTTCAGAATAAAGACATTCTACTCCTAATAATAGATGGCGCTTAGACTGTCCCACATCTTACCTCTGGCACAGTAAAAACAAACGTCTCGAAACAATAATCAGCGAAACTAACAGTTTCGACCTTTTCATGGAGTCAACAGGCTTATGAAGCTAATTCCGCAAAGGTAAACAAAACGTGCGACTGTGGTTTTCACTCATTCCATATGAAACGTAAAATGAATTCGAATATGAAGTCTAATTCTAATGCGCCCAATTTGAGTTCACAAACACACATTTCATTGAATTAGTTCATGTAATTAACTGGGTTGCGATTCAGAAAAATGATTCCAGACAGACTAATGAATGCAAACGTTTTTATTTTACTAAAGCTAATTGAATGTCGACACAGAGTCGACGTCTGTCGAAAGGCAGACTCATTTGAAATACAAAAATAACAAAACGTTCCACAAGGCAGCGTAAATTCTTAATAGACAAATGAATTATTTCTAATGAATATTCATTAGACAAAAATGTTGTTTGCTTTTAGAGGCTCAACAAAGTAAACTCCAGCCAAACGGTAATATACTTGGCGTCCATAGCATCAGCACTAAAATACCACCACGACCACCGATACGTAGTACTAGTCCACCCGAACAGCAACCACTTCTAGCCACTCAACAGCAACTCCAAAATAATCAACAACATCACCACAATCATCAGTCGTCCCAACAGCAGCATCTAGAAAGTCTTTCCGTACAAGCGATGAAAGCTACTCCACTGTCACAGGTGCCTCAAGCCGCCATGAATGAGATGAGAGTTTGATAGGATTAAGGTATTTGGGAGATGGAAATTTTATTCGTAAAGTAAATGTTTCATGTGGACACGTTATTAAACTCTACGAAGTGAATTGAATTAAAGCGAAAAGAAATATATATGGACAAATTTTGAGATTTTATTTAATTCAAATATGAGTGCGTTACAGCATCAACCATATAACGAGAGATTTTCGAATATTTTTATGTGACTGTAGAATACGATTTCGGATGAACAACATTTTGTGAATATGTTTATAGAGCGTATGTGAGGAGTTCAAACTACTTAGCACTGACATGTGCAAATTGTCACACGAACCTAATGATATTGGAGATTTACTTGGCCCGTGCGACGTCATCCGCCGTCGAAGAAAATTATCAATTCGGGATATAGATAATGGTTGTCGTCGGTCGAAGGAAAAAATTTATATGTTCAGCTGGTCATAGTAACAAAAAGTGAATGTCAATCGCACGAAAATATTTTGAAACGCGTAAATTTAGTATAACATCACTTTCTGTCAAAGCATACCGAAATTCATGACAAAATGCATCAACTGTCAAGCAGTTTATGTCCACGCCATTAGTACGTCTACGGCTTATGTCAAAGTATACTGAGTTTCATTATAAGATGCATAGTCTGCAAGTACGACAGTGTCAAGTTTGTGTATATTATCATGAAATTCAATATACTTTGACATAAACCTATGACGCACTAATGGTATGGATTTTGCTAATATGAAGTTCGTTTGAATGAGCGGAATCGGCGCTACAGCATATAAGCCTCTAGTTTAAGCTGATATCACACTAAACACGTCAATTAGCCAAACGAACCCACCGGTAAACTTCTCTCTGAAGCTTTCATCCGCCGTTGACTTTTTAAAAAACTTTTTCAGCCTCTGGCTGCCAAGAATTTTTTTACCGGCGTACAGATCTAGCACGGCGCACGTTGAATGTCCGTACATTCAAACCACTCACAATTCTTAAGCTTGTTATGTACTCATGCGTTAATTGTTGAAAGTTGAATATAATGTACCCACAAAAAATGTACGTAGAAAAGTGTGTTTATCGTTTCTTCACAAATTTTGTCAAAGCTTATATTTCGGAGCAACATGAACCGTTAAATCCTTTCACAATGACGCTGGGATTACGAATGGCGTTCTTACATTTTGTTACCCGTTCAGAATAAGTGTTTCGTTATAATTTGTTGTATAACAGCGTCAATATCAAATTCATAAAATATAACCGTGAAAAAACACCCAACACATTATATTTTGTCGTTATTTTGTATCAACTTGACAAAATAATTGGAAGTAAGGGGCCATTCAAACAGGTCGCATGCTTTTTGCGGGAGGGGGGAGTTTGAGAAAATCGTCCACTTTGCGTGTCTAAAATCCATCTTTTTTAGCGTGCGCGCTATTTGAGTGGCCCCTAACGATGAAATATCTGTGCTTTACATACAGCCGCTCCTCCCAAATATCCACCAAGGGCTCATCCTCTTAGACCCTGCAAGTAAAGAAGTTTCATATTTCGTTTTCGTTTTTTTCACCTTTGGGACATCGGTAAATTATACGAGGGATGAGGGTACATAAAACAGAAAATTCCGAAAAAAGCTCGAGTTACAAATTCATGTGTTTAATACGACGTCAGCTTGTGTCAAAGTATACGAAATTTCATGATGAAGCGCATAAGCTGACAAGCTCATAATTTTTCGTCGTACATGGATTGCAGTACGAAAATACTTCGACCCGCACACCTCTAAACCGATTTTAGATTGCAACATGAAAGTTAAACATTTTTGCGCTTTAATTCTCTAGGTTTCCACTAGACGTGATAAAATTTTCCAATTTATTTTACAAATTTGGTGTACATTTCTGTGCCAATTTAAATAAAATTTACTCATTTTTACGTTTGGGTTAGCAGCTTAAATTAAATTACTTGCATGTCCCAAAAAGCGACACGCTTTTCGTGAGTAATATTACAAATTTTTTTGTAGAAAAATTAATTTTGTTAATTGTTTAACTTTTTCTGTGCTACGTGTGAAAATATGTGGTTTCCCCATCGAATTCGTCTTCTTTGCATTTAGATATGTTTGGACCCATATGGATTTTATGATTCCTCACACTCGCTCTCTCAACGAACAACTGATGAAAATCTTGCGTTATACGATGTGCTCAAGGAAAATTTTATATTCTCTTTGATGACATAAATCACAGTGATAGTGGCATATGGTGAGCTTGATTTAGTGTACTTTTGCACTAGTTTGGAAATAATGACGACATTCATCTTCAAGTAATTAATACCAATGGCAAAGTTTAAATTCGTAAATCAGCGAAGCGTATGAAAAGATTTTCCGTTTGGAAATAATTTATAAATTGTAACAATTCAATGCAACGAGTGTACTGTACGGCATTGTTGACATTCTTTTTTGTCTCTGTGAATTGATATGATCGTTCCAGTGAGTGGAATTAGTTTAGTTTTCCGCGTTCAATCAAATAGAAAACTTTTCAAAGGAAAATCATTTAATTGCTAATTTTTATTTATTTTTTCTAAGAACGTTTCAGCAATAAGCAATAGATTAGTTCATTAGTGTAGCATAATCATCGAAGAAGCCGAACGAGTCAAATTTTATGGTATCGAAAAATGTCCAATTTTTTTTAGAAAAGTCAACATTTTTTCGAAATTTTAAAGTTTTTTAAAAAATCTAAAAATTTATAATTTTTTTTGAAAATTCGAAGTTTTCGAAAAATTAAAATTTTTCGATTTTCGAAAAATTCGATTTTTTTCTAAAAATTCGAATTTTTTTTTCGACAATTTTTTTTTTTGTTCAAAAATTCGAAATTTTGCGAAAATTGAAAGTTTTTTCGAAATTTTAAACATGTTTCGAAAATCAAAAACTTTTTTCAAAAATTAAAATTTTTTTTAAGTCGAAATATTTATCAACGACGCAAATTCCTCATTTGGAAATTTCATGAAAATGAACACAATTCAGAATATGTACTGTACATTTACATGTACAAGACAAAAGAGTTTGACATATAAACGAAAAGTTCTGGAACCTTTGAGGATCGTTTTCCTTGTACGCTTTACATTACATACCCTACATTATTTATTATTGATTATTCGCAGTTATTTTTATTTTATTAAAGATAGTTGTTCTACCTAGGGTGGAACTCGCACGGATGCCTCTGTTTGGGCCCATTGTGCTACTATTATTATCTCGTTTACTCTGTTACCATACTGTCAAATCTAGCTGAACTAGCTATGTAGTTTAGGACATTCTATGGGTGAAGACAACTAACTAGGTCGTACTTTATTGTGTATCCTCCTAGGTGCCTCCTTCTTGCGATGATGAACGCTGGGTAGTAACAAAGAAAGTGCTCTGCCGTGTCCATGGGGTCCCCACATTGGTCACAGCTTGGGTCTATTCGCTTTCCGATTGTAGTTAAGTGTTTGTTCAATCCGAAATGTCCATTAGTGGTGCCAGTGAAATTCTTTAAAGCACGTTGCAAAAATTTGAACTGTCAAATTGGCGATGTTTTTTTAAAATAGAATCCTGCGTAAATAACAAATTATTCAAAATTTTAGCTCGTGTACTGTGAGAGGATGACTCTAATACAAATAATACATGAACCATAGTTCAAAAAGTTGGAGTATGAAGGTCGAAAGTTGCTCTGAAAAATCATCGCATTCCAAGTTCATTTGCGATGTTATTTGAGACCAAATTCGTACGTTCATACTTAAACTTTTTGAATTCTAATTTAGCTATTAATCGCTTAAGAGTCTTCATCTCACAGTGCACGAGCTATAAGTTTGAATAATTTGTTATTTACGCAGGATTCTGTTATAAAAAAACATCGCATATTTGACAGTTGACATTTTTGCGACATGCTGTTAAGGGCACGTTGCAAAAATGTGAACTGTCAAGTTTGCGATGTTTTTTAGAGCAGAATCCTTCATAAATAACAAGTTAATCAAAATTATAGCTCATGTACTGTGAGATGATGGCTCTTACATTAATAATAGATGAATCAGGATTCAAAAAGTTTGAACACGAAGGTCGAAAGTTGCTCTGAAAAGTCATCGCAATCCAAGTCGATTTGCGATGTTATTTCGGAGCAAATTTGTACCTTCATACTTAAAGTTTTACAATTCTGGTTTATCTATTATTTGGATAAGAGTCATCCTCTCACAGTACATGAACTATAATTTTGAATAATTTTTTATTTACGCAGGATTCTGTGCTGCAAAAACATCGCAAATTTGACAGTTCACATTTTTGCGACGTACTCTCAAACCTCGTGCGACTGACATGGACGAGGTATTTGGATGTCTTTCTGTTGATTCTAATGCATTATCTTGCATGACGACAGCCCTGGGTGTTGTTCCAGCAGAATTTTGCTTTGTTATCTTAGCGCTGCAGTATAATGTTTCTTATCTTAGTGAAAGATTTGGTCATAGCAGGTTCTGGGCCCATTAGTTTCCTGCAGGCTCCTCTCTTCACCAGTAAGTCAGCGGTGTCATTACCTGCAATTTTTGAATGGCTAGGTACCCATATCAATTTCACTCTATTTAACAATGCGACTTTGTTGAGGGCTTTATAGCATTCCAGAGTCAGAGCTGATCTAAACATGTTAACTGACAAGGTCTTTGAAGCTATTTGGCTGTCTGAACAGATAAATATTGACTCTTCAACGATGCCTTGGAGGGATGTCCACCTCGAATTTTTTGTCAACCTGTATGTGGGTGTAATCCAGTCTGTAGGCAGGTTATCTTTTACGAACTCGCTCCATATTTTTGTGTGCTTTGTTATTCTCATAGTGGCTTGGCTACGTGTGAGTCTACTGATGGTGGCTACGGCTTCTGTTTCAATGTGGATGTGTAAGGGAGTTAGACTCAGCATCGCTTCCATGGCAGCTGTTGGAGTTGATTTCGCAGTTAACTTCGTACATGTTTCCTTGATCGGATTCAGACAATTTCAATATTTTGAAATAATCCCAAAGGGAAATGTAAGGTTTAAATCAAACGAACAAGAGAGAGAGAGAGAGAGAGGAGCAAGTTTTTGTTTCAAAGATAAAGAACATACTAGCGAAGACTTTTCTATTGTTCAGCCCGTGGCATAAGTCGAATCAACTATAGAAAGCGCTGCATAATTCATGTCATTAACTCAGAATGATTGGAAAACACACATTCAGGTGAAAGTTGTGAGAGTTTTAATGAAATTATGATTCGTCGTGTCGTGACCGATAATGGAGAGATTCATAGAAGACTTTCATTCTTCTTATAATTTACTAAAAACGAATGAAATTCCACTTAGCAGGCTCTTACTGCTCAACTCGGTCTCTTTAGATTTGTGTATAGGATGACTGGTCTGGGAGCGAGGTTATTCGATGGGTAGATGGTGCCTAAGTAACTGTTGCGCACCGCAGTTTGGGGGTTCAGTTTTTGGAACAGAGATGCAGGTGGTGTGAGGGATTCCAGGATTCAATAAACCATTGTAATGGGTGAAAGTAGCGATATCTTGAATGATAAGTCACCGATGACAAATCATCGATAACAAATCATCGATGACAAATTACCGATGACAAATCACCGATGACGAATCATCGATGAAAAGTGCACAGACGGACAGGAAGGGTGAAAACATAAAGTCGTTGGTATTGTCACATTTTGTAAGGGATCTCTTTGAATTCAGTTTTTTATTTGACAAATTTTATTTTATCAGTCGAATACTGAAAAATTTTACTCAATTATAAAGCACAACTCAGCCAACCATTAATAAATGGTTGTTGTTTTTATTCATTCCGTCGACTTGTTCGAAGTTCATCCGGAAAAATGTGAAATTGAAAACGCCCTATCAAGAACAATAGCAAACAAAAAAACTGTAATGCATCTAGAAACAATAAAAAAATACTCTGTGAAAATTGTTTTCTGTGTTCAACGAGCTTTTTAACTAATTAAAATGAAAAACTTTTATCGTCGGAACATCGCAAATTATTTTTCCGTTGATGCCACTATATTTGTTCATCCGTGAGAAATTCTTACAATCTAAATGCCGTGTATAATTCGATGAATGTTGCGAAGGAGTTGATAACATTACTTTTATGAGCTTTGGCGGGATTTAATTGAATTCTGGGGAGTTGCGTTTTCATGTGATCTATGTGAGCAAACGGAATCAATCTATTCAGCTGTTCCGTCGTTTATAACAAAATGCCTTTGCTGGATAGAATGAAAATGCCATATTTTATGGTGGCGAAAGCAGTGGAAATGGGGGAGTTATTAAAACTAATTTAATGAGACTATAAATTAATCTTTTATAAGCATTCAATGATCAGCAGTTTTTACGGTCGTTTTGAGACATTAAAATTGATATAATGAAGTGTAGCGTACCATAGTTAACATTGGGCCAGACTTTGCAATAAAATTGTTATCAAGATGGGAGTATTTTTAATGTTTTCTTGAGAGTTGACATTGGAGTAAATTTTATTGGCCATCTTGCATATTTTATGGAAGCCTTTAAGTAATATTGCACACGTAATCAAATTTATATTAAGATTTCTCTCAGTTACAAGATCATTAATGTAACAAACTCATTATTGGAAATGGGTCAATCAAATTCCTATCGAATGTTACGCATCTAAATCGATTTGAATTGTGTATACGAAAAAAAAATCTATCAAAATTCACCTACACATTATTGACCATTGTAAAGTAGTTAAAATGAGATTAATGTAATGTACCACAATCAGTTGATAGTATAACCGTCAATTACGTTACAGGTGGCGCTCGTATAGAAATTGAAATTTCGTAGTTTTGACAGTCAGAAATTATTTACTAGAAAAGGCTGAGGCACGAATAACTGCGAGACCTTTGGGAGGTCTCTCCAGCGAGACCTTTGGCAGGTCTCTCGTGCGAGACCTTTGGGAGGTCTCTCCTGCGAGACCTTGGAGAGGTCTCTCCTGCGAGACCTTTGAGAGGTCTCTCCTGCGAGACCTTTGGGAGGTCTCTCCTGCGAGTCCTTTGGGAGGTCTTTCCAGCGAGACCTTTGGGAGGTCTCTCCAGCGAGACCTTTGGGAGGTCTCTCCAGCGAGACCTTTGGGAAGTCTCTCCAGCGAGACTTTTGGGAGGTCTCTCCAGCGAGACCTTTGGGAAGTCTCTCCAGCGAGACTTTTGGGAGGTCTCTCCAGCGGGACCTTTGGGAGGTCTTTGCAGCGAGACCTTTGGGAGGTCTCTCCAGCGAGACTTTTGAAAGGTCTCTCCTGCGGGACCTTTGGGAGGTCTCTCCAGCGAGACCTTTGGTAGGTCTATTCAGCGAAACCTTTGAAAGGTGCCTTCAGCGAGGCCTTTGGAAGGTCTATTCAGCGAGACCTTTGGAAGGTCTCTCCAGCGAGACCTTTGGAAGGTACAATTCAAGAAAAGGTGCTGGACCAAAAAGCGGACCTTGCAACCTGTAAAAACTTGAATCTTTTCAACAAACAATTTACAAAGTTTGGTATCCGTTCACCTCACTATGTAAAATATATTTCGTCCAATTTTTTCATATCTTGCGGATTCGTCTCAAGTATTGACGCTGCATTACCCCTTTGAATGCTGAATCAAGAAATTCTTGGATCGTGGTTCCCCATTGGCTTGCTGCAACTTTTTGCCAATCTCATCAATTAATTTTCTGCCGTCGGCGCCCCACGGTCCCATTGTCTCTACCAAAACTGGACAAAAATGAAAATTGTTCCCCAGTTCCCTGTAATTAGCCTTCTTTGAAATTTCCCTCACTGTTGCAGCTGCTCCCGCTCGACGACTAGTTGATGCTGTGTATGATTGGCATGTGAAACCCCAAAGTAAAGGTTTCCGAGGCATTTCCAAGGCACGAGATTTAGGCCATCTGGTTTTTTTTCCATCAGCCACGTGGCTCTCGTAATGGTGGGAACCCACATGTCAACAGAGCGCGTTTTTTTGTGCCCAGCAGAATTAATCGAATGTGGGTGACGTCATATTTGTCATTCTTCTGTGTACGATTTGTTGAGGCACCAAATTCACAACTACCCAAATTATCCCTGAATGTGCCTAGGAGCCTTACTTTCATGCTAGACATTGAAGAAAAATCCTATACAGAATTTGTCCCCACCAGGACCCCACCATTACCATTGAGCTAACCCATCTCTTAATGGTCCACTTACCCACCGGGATAAATCACGATGAAAAGGTCTTTTATAACACTCTTTGAGTCGATTCACTCATGAAAGTAACTACTTGCGTAACGCTTCTTAGAGAGTTCAGCGGTACGGGAAAACGGCCTCAGTGAAGAACTTTATGCGGAGTTTAAAACATAAAGTTCTGCTTTCTTTTGCATGAACGCCGATACCCTGTCGATATATGTTTGCGATTGAATAGAAATTTCAATTATATGCAATAATTTTGTGCACATAATGGCATGGGAAATGTACGTCTAGTTCTCAAAATGGCTTGTCGACTCAACGCAATTAAATGTCACTATCATACTTCCATTTCGGCTAGTGGTAATACCAACTCTGTAAAATCAGCGTTTTCACATTGGAGATTTGCGTGCTGTTGTGAATAAGTGCACACAGTTGAATGAACACACAAAAACGTATTTCCTGGCATCGGGGCATAAAGGTTTCACGGTGAACATTTCGGTTTTATGCAATGCTAATATCTGATTCAATTATTTTAAAATTTGAACGGAAAAAGAGCTGTTGCTGATAGTCGACTTGGGGAAAAAGGATTTTACCCGTAACACTTGATAATTTAACAACGAATTCAATGAACATTCGTTAACAAAGCGCTGGGGATTTTTAGGCTAGCGCTCACACAAATAAATCTAATTTATACATTCAATGCAAACTGTTTCACTAAGCCCACACAAGCTTAGAGAATATGTCTCCAATGACATATTAAATATAGACGGGCAGCCTTTAACAAAAAAGAAAATAACACAAATTGAAGCAAACACGAAATGCGAAATGTTTAGTCGTGTGGGTTTTATGGATTTTCAGCAAAACCAATCGGGGTGATTAGAGCATGTGAGTTGGTGTGCATTGTGTGGATTTACATCGTTTACATCCAGTCTATTACGACATTGGACGTGTCTACAAAAACGGATACAAAAGCGCAGTAGAGTCATGAGACGAGGGCATTGAAAAATCATGACTACTGCAGCGTGAACTATTACTATGTGTTATGAGAGATTAGGCGCCTTGTTTTATGTTTGTCCGTATTCAGCTATGAAAGCATGGATGACGCCGCTTGAGGAAAGGGATGTTAATTCAGCTATATGAAAAAACATAGATGTCACCACACTTAAGGTTCGGGGACAAGACTCCGACAAGACACGATCTATCATGCCCGCAGCGGCAGCGGAGGGCGTGACGCAGTCCTAACACCCAAAAAAAGTCCACAAACCAAAAAAAAGCTGGTACAAAAACCTTGGGGACAAGGAGTCATATATACGCGAACTTTTGAGTTTTTCCCCCTGACCCCCTTCCCCTTCAAATTACGTCGCAGCAGTTTTCAAACGAGCCCACACTCATCAAAATTAGTTAGGAATTGGCTGAGAATTGTGAAAACTTTTTTCTGATCTGTCGGTTTTTATCTATCTATCTATGTATCTATTATTGTTTCGATCTCGAGAACTAGCGAGCCGATTTTCCTGAAATTTCCAGGGAACGTCAGTCTCGGCCCATAATGAAAAATTTCATAAACCGCTTTTCCGGGAAAAATCTTGAAAAGTCGTGACATCATCTGAAAAAGTGGTCAATTTTGAGGGTTTTTAGGTAATGCTCGGAGTTTTTGAATTTTAGCTCCGGAGTGACAATACCTAGAGAGGTGGTTTCTTTGGAAAAGTTTAAGGGTTTGATGAGGAGAGTTTTTGGGGATCTTAAAAAAATGTCTGCCAGCAGTCAAAGCGGTGCCATCTTGAATTTCCCCAAGCAATAAATTCGTTTTTTTTGTTTTCGAAATGACAATATACTTAGAGAGTTAGTGTCTTCTACAAAGTTATAAGGTTTGATCAACAAAATTTTTTGGGATCTTCAGAAATCTGACAAAGTGACGCCATCTTGGATTTTCGTCAGGAATAAATGATGCTTCTTTGGGTTTTCGAATTTTAGCTCCGGAATGAGAGAGTTGGTTTCTTCTAGAAAGTTATAGAGTTTGGTCAGGAGAATTTTTTAGCATCTTAAGAAAATGGCTGCCGGCTCTCAAAGTGACGCCATTTTGGATTTTTTTCTATCTTCTGAAGTAGAGTACTTAGACATAGAGTACCTAGACAGTTGGTTTTTTCGGTAAAGTTATAGAGATCAGTGAGAAGAATTTTTTTGAATCCTAAGAAAATGGCTGCCAGTTATCAAAGCAGCGCCATCTTGGATTTTTTTCTATCTTCTGAAGTAGAGTACTTAGACATAGAAGACACTTCAGATTTGCGTCGTACCAGGCATAGTCACAACCACACGGCCCCCATGGGCGTGGAATTGGTATACGCCCAATTAGCGCGAGCCGAGGCTCTACCTTTCGAATTCCAGTATGTAAGTACCGTCCTTCATCCAAGGTAGGGACCGAGACAACTAGCAAACTCTTCTGCAATTATGTCCTTGAGGGGACGGTGGGTGCAGCGGACAATGCGTTCAACTACCACAAGCCCCTTCGTTTCAGCGCCGTAGGCACCTCAACCAGTGTTTGGGCCCAGATGTTACCATTTAGTGGCTTTCCCAAACCCCGAATACCGATTTTACCCTCGGTGGGGGTCTTCACGAGTTCTGCTAAACCAATTACAGTTAGGGCCTTACAACCCCGACACTGCTACGTCCGCTCGGGTGAGGGGCGTTGCGAAATGCCCAATGGTCCTGCTGGAATTGGTCCGTAGACCGTTTGGCTAGAGATTGGCTAGGAAAACTTTTCTGTTTTTAAAGAAAACATTTTTTTCGGAGAACATTTTTCTGTTTTTAAAGAAAACATTTTTTTCGGAGAAAATTTTTCGTAGAAAATTTTTTCCGAAGAAAATGTTTTTCGGTGAGAAAATTTTTTCTGAAAAAAAATTTTTTTTTGAGAAAATTTTTTTGGTAAAACGTTTTTGTAGAAGAAATTTGTTTTTAACGAATCTTTTTTTCGTAGAAATTTTTTTTCAAAAAACATAACATTTTTCTCATAAGTTTTAGTTATAACAACTGAAAACTTTCAAAACGACTGATATATCAACAAAAAACCTCTTAAACGCTTAAGTGTGACGCAGTGAACACA
Organism: Pseudolycoriella hygida; assembly: GCA_029228625.1. Classification (NCBI taxonomy): domain Eukaryota; kingdom Metazoa; phylum Arthropoda; class Insecta; order Diptera; family Sciaridae; genus Pseudolycoriella; species Pseudolycoriella hygida. Next base: position 27,447,592 of record CM055405.1, on the reverse strand, counting down.
AGATTCCATTCAAATAAATCTTTGCGCATTATCATCGATAGCGTCACCTTAAGCGATATCATTAACTTTGGAAGCGGACTTATGGACTGCGTCACACTTAAGTTTTTAAGAGACTTTTTGTTGTGATTAGATTATAATTGCAATGAGTGACAATCCAAAAAGAATGACAGTCACTAAGTGGGCGGAATAAATTCGTTGGAGACATAAAAAATTGGGGAAGCTTCCAAATTCGGACATATTTCATATTTTCTGCAATCACGTGGGGGCTCAAACTCTTCGTCTACTTACCTAAGAAGTTTTGAAAGAAAAACGATTTTGGGCTATTCCATGCAGAGACTTTCTTCAATTATTCCACAGCTCAGATCGGATTTTTTCGGAAAAAATTTTATTCTACGAATTTCTTCTAAAGGTCCATGGAATCGAATGAGCCATATATATGACGAATCTAAGACCACTTTAATTTCAGTTGGTCGAAGAATTCGCAAATTCCTTCTTAAATAGCCAAACACGCTCTATACCAAAACATGACTAGCTTGAACAGCTTGAAATGCTCGTTTAATGTTTTAATTAAAAATTTTTTAAATTTTTTGACGCACTAAGCATGTCAATTGCTTTTTTTTGCCCGTAGTCATGAAAATATTGTTTTCCATTTTTAACTACAAACATTTTCCTTGAAAGCTACAGAGATTTGTTATGTGTTCAAGACGAACATTTCACTCTATGAAATAAAAAATTGCTTTCAAACAAACGCTTGGCTTAATTAACTCAACATTCAACAAACACTTAAATGAGTGGTTAAATGAAAAGTAATTTTGAGTTATTCGAAATAAGTTTTCGTGTCGTTGAAACGTTTCCTATTATAAAATCATAAATTATTTAGAAATTATGAAAGCAAAATGGTTGGCGCAACTCACGCTCGTATACATCGAAGTATTAAATCAATTTAGGGAAAGGTTAGTTGAATATAAATAAATAAAAAACAAGTTCTAATTAAAAAGGAATAAATTATCATTATCTCTCACATCGTTTTATGGGAATTGCATACATCAATTGAATTACCAACCCTCTCCCCTCCAAAAAGAAATATAAATTGCAAAACAATTTTTTTCAGATAAACATATCGACTGTATATTGTATATTAAATGTGTAAATGAAAATATTAAAACCCAATATACCAATAATTGTAAAATAAAATTAAAATTTATTTAAATGAAAATGAGAAATATTACAAATGAAAAATAAAAACTGAAACTAAAGGTTTTCGAAATGACCCATAAATTAATTGACGAAAAGAAAACAAAGAAAAAATAGCGAAAATGCTCATCAATTTAAAACAATGAAATCGTAAAATATGAAAAAATAGTTAAATTTAAATTAAAAGACAGTTTATTGAAGCATATGAATAAATCGATAATGTCTAAGAAATTGTGGTAACAATAAAATCATTAGAAAGTAAAGCATTCCATTTCATTTCTGATGAATTTTTTTAGTTTTTTTTTCACATTTTTGAATATTTGTTTCGTATTTTTTTTAATTGAAGATTGGATATTCTTTTTAATATTTGTGCCACCAGTCGTCCCTGTTTGCTTGCGGAAGTTTCGTCAAACATTTATTAAGTAACTATAGCTACTTTATGTTTTCACACTTCCTAATCTTCCGTCCGTCTGTGCACTCTTTTTCGATGATTTATCATCGGTGATTCGTCATATGTGATTTGTTATCGGTAAGGTGTCAATTGTCATAAATGTGATTTGTCATCGGTGATTTGTGATAGGTGATTTATTGTAGGTGATTTGTCATATGTGATTTGTCATCGCTGATTTGTCAACGCTGATGTGTCAGCGGTATTTGTCATCGCTGATTTGTCATCGGTGATTTGTCATCGATGATTTGTCATGGGTGATTTGTCATCGGTGATTTATCATTGGTGATTTATCATTGGTGATTTGTCATAGGTGATTTGTCATAGGTGATTTGTCGTAGGTGATTTGTCATATGTGATTTGTCTTCGATGGTTTTTCATAGGTGATTTATCATCGGTGATTTGTCATCTGTGATTTATTTTTGGTGATTTGTAATCGGTGATTTGTCATTGGTGATTTGTCATTGATGATTTGTCATCTGTTATTTGTTTTCGACGGTTTTTCATACAAACACGTGCTTTTAAATTTATTTATTATGCTGCTTTCAACATTATCTCTTTTTTCAATGTATTTTTTCTATGGCAGGCCTTGAAAACAGCTGAAACTTGATAACGAGTAAATTTATAAGCACACGACCGTAGGTGATTTGTTATCGATGATTTGTCATAGATGATTGGAATTTTACTGCACTCTATCGGTTCTTTCCTGTACCTATTTCAATGGTTCATTAAGTAACGTTTATAATTTATGTTTTGACCGTTTGTCAGTTCGTCTGCGCATCCTTCATCGGTGATTTGTCATCTTTGGTTTGTCATCTGTGATTCGTCATCGATGATTTGTCATCGGTGATCTGTCATCGGTGATTTGTCATCGGTATTTGTCATCGGTGATTTGTCATCGGTTATTTGTCATCGGTGATTTGTCATAGGTGATTTGTCATAGGTGATTTGTCATATGTGATTTGTCATCGGTGATTTGTCATCGGTATTTGTCATCGGTGATTTGTCATCGGTGATTTGTCATCGGTGATTTGTCATCGGTGATTTGTCATCGGTGATTTGTCATCGGTGATTTGTCATCGGTGATTTGTCATCGGTGATTCAGCATTGGCATCGATAATTTGTCATATAACTCTTTTTTGACCACACTTTCATACACCCATTACAATGGTTTATTGCATGCACAATCAACTTCCTGTTTCTCATCATGAAATTCGTTATACTTTGACAGAAGCCGATGCCGCACAAAATGTGTCGATTAACTTGGTTTGACTTTAGAATAGTCCTTCTAACGCCAGAAAATCCATGAATACGATAACGATTTAAAGACCTCTCAGGTTTTAAGAAACTTTCTCCGTGAGTCGATCTGTACGAGAAAATTGCCGAGGAGCAGTTGAAACATAAAGATTGCGCCACCAACACATTAACACAACACCAACCGAACACTTTCAAGACAACAAAACAACAATTTTATTTTATTGCAAAATAGCCGAGTGAGAATAGGATTAAAAGAGTCAACCGAATCTATGAACTATAACAAACAATAATGACAAAAAATGCGAAGGATTCTAGCATTGCAATCATAGTTCGCAACTCATGCATGAATAAAAATATCTTCCACCTATGGATAGGTGTTAGGCAGGACCCAACTTCTGCTATCCGTGCGCCGAGCCGTCTCCTTCAATTTCTGATTTCATAGATTTATAAAACGTGATTGGCTGATTGGCAATTTTTTTCGGTTATGGGCACTGAAGTATAACTTTCTATTTTACTGTTTATTGTATTTGCACAGAACTTGAACAAATTTCGTTTTTTTTTTTATCAATTGCTTCTTTCTCTTTGAGTTTAACTTGAGCGCTTCTACAAATCCGATCAGGTAGCCAAATGCTCGTCAGACCAACTTCTTTTTTTCATCTTGATGAGTAGTTTTTCTGGCAAATAATTTGACGTAGATCAACGTTTGTGAAGAACATTTTTCGAAAAAATTGGGTCTTGATGCCCGGCACTTGACTTTTGTTCTTCTATTCTAAAGCGTTAGTTAGAAAGAGACAAACTATATCTGTCTCACTCTAACCAACGCTTTAGAATAGATGAACAAAAGTCGCGTTCCGGGCATCAAGACCCAATTTTTTCGAAAAATGTTCTTCGAAAACGTCGAGCTACGTCAAATTATCTGCCAGAAGAATTGCTCCCCAAGATGAAAAAGTCATGTTGGTCTGACAATATTTTGGCTAACATACAGTAACGGAATCATAAAATTGTGCAACATTTCATTTCACTAGTAAAATTTACTCCTGAAATAAAAAGTTGTACAATCTTATGATTCGCCTACTGTACACATAATGTCAATGATTTGCGAGAGGGTATCGACTATAGTGAAAATGTTGAGATATAGAGAATATTTCAAGAATGGAATTAGTGTGGGACAAGTTTTTTCTGCAGTAGCCATCTCTCATAAGTATTTAAAGGCGGAAAATGAAATGGTGATAATTGAAAAGGGTAAAGTCGATGAAATTTTATTAATAATAGTTTTGGTTTCTTTACCAACTGGCGCTGAATTTCCACCACCACAAGGATAAAACTACCATAATAAGGAAAAAAAACTTAGAGAGAATGAGAGAAAATTCGCCGAAAAAAATCAAATTGGCGATAAAATTTAACGATAGATTCTCGACGTTTGTTTTCTTCAATTTTGTCACTCATTTCATTCACGGCGATTGTTTTCTCTAATTTTGTCGTTAATTTGATTTTTTTTCGGCAAAATTCGTTGAAAATCTTCGTTGATTTTCTCTAAATTGTTTTTCCTTATGGCGACGGTAGAACATACATTACCCAAGTAAAAAATACCACACTCAAGTAGAAATTAGTGGCAAGTCACAATTTATGCTTTTATGTAGAATTTTATACTTACGCGTAGTTGTGTATCTTTCCAGAAAGTAAAATGTCCTCAATTATGCTAGCACTTGGTAAATAATACCAAATTTCGAATTGGATTATTATTACGTTTTCATCGATTTGCCATTTTTAATTCAATAGCAATCTTAGTGAATAGGTGAGCTCAAAAAGCGTTTTTTAAAATACATTTCTGTAATGTCACAATGGAATTCTATTGTTCGAGTCCAGACTCCATGTAACTATTTTGAGCTGACTGTAATTTCCTGAGCTTTAGAAATAAAAAATAATAAAATCATACTAAATGGACTGATCAATTTAAGTGTATTTATGTAAGTGTAACTGTTATTTGGAATACTTTAATATTTTAAAATTCAATTTGCTTGCAATCCCGAAAAAGAAACATAACATTTGTCCGATATAGTCAATTAAAATCAAATTAATCCACACAACAAACCAGAACAGAATCTATTCAAGAATTAATTCCATCTTTAACCTACAAATACCAAAGAAAAATCTGAATTTAATTTTTAAGAAACCACAAGTTTTAAAATGTACGAATGTACTACGTGGAACTATTTGAAGTTGATTTCATCCGTCTACCTTTAGCAAACCGAATCTGCGAAGCAAAATGCATTGAATTTATTTTTGTAAATAAATAATTGATAATAAAAACAAGTGAAATATGAAAGTACCGTACGTTTAAAACAGAAGTATATATAAAATTGAAACTAAATAAAAAGAAATATATAAACCAAAATTAAAATATAATTTATGTAGATAAAAACTAAAAATAATCTTTAAAAAAAAATTGTATTTTATTTATTATAAAAAGGAGATGAATTTCTAAAAGGAAAAATTGTTAAATATTAACTTTGGAATCTGAAATAAAATAATTAAGGAAATGAGATGAGAATATAAAAAAATCAAAAAAAGAAATCTATATGTAAAACTAAAAACTGACAGTATGGAACTAAATGATGTTGAGTTATTGTTTTTCAAAATAAAAATCAAACTAGGAAATAAATATTGGATTTTTTATTTACGAAATAAAGTTTCATTTTTCATGCCGAAAAGAAACAGTCTTGTTCTAAAAGCCGACCGATACTCCATGCCTCATTAGCCGGAGTCGCGAAAATAACACCCACTTCACACCACTCACACCTCTGACGTGTGGTTGGCATGGCGCCCATGGCGCTAACCACTTAACGTAACATATTTGACTTCGGCATTTGTGACGCATTTTTTTAATCAAAAGTGAAAATATTTCAAAAGATTTTTTTGCGTTCCGAAGCTGTAAGCGTCACCTAAATTGATATCAGTTGTTTTGGAAGAAGGCACGAGGACTCGCGTCACGTTTCCGTTTTAAAAAGGGTTTTTGTTATGATATCAGTTGTTTTGGAAGAAGGGACGAGGACTTGCGTCACGTTTCCCTTTTAAAAAGGGTTTTCGTTGTGATTGTAATGTTTTGCATTATTTTGAGCCGCCGCTGCCGCCGAACCAAAGCGCGGCGGCTAGTACTTACATTGGCGAAAATTATCCCCTCAACCTCCTCTACAACATATCAAAAGTTTTTTTTGAGCCGCGGCCGCTGCCTAACTGAAGCGCGGCGGCTACTACTTCCTTGGGCGAAAATGATCCTCTCAACTTTCTCTTCAACATATCAAAAGTTTTTTTTTGAGTCCCCGCCTATTTTCCCCTCACCCTGATAAACTACACACCCAACCCAACAACTTTCCCTATGACACCAAACCTCTATCTCGAACACACAACCATTGCCTCATACAAAATATGCTATCATACACACTACACACACAAACACATACATATGGGCTTTATACGACGCCTTCTAAGAGCCCTGGCGCCCAAACGAGGCCGGTACCCCCCCTTTTTTAAAATCTCATATGACGTAGAATGCCCACCCGAAGGTCTCTGCAAAATTTCAAGAAAAGTTATCGAGCCGTTTTCGAGTACGAGCCAAAAAAGTGGTTTTTCACGGTTTTTCATACAAATGGCTCTGGAACTAACTAACTAACGTAGGATGTTTGCATTAACTTTGGCTTCTAATGAAACAGCACTTTTTGTATAGGAAATGATCATTTTCTAAAGGTCGTATCTTCGGATCCACCGAACCGATTTTAATGAGTGAAAGAACACTTCGCCTTAAAATTTTCCGTACAATCCAGGAAAAATATTTTCCGGGGGGTACGTGGCAAGGGGGGAAAGTCAAAACTTAGCTGTATATATATGGTTCCGAAGTCTACGAAAAAAAAATTTCCGCTACCGCTACCGCGCGCCCATGATATTGTGTACTATATCTGTCTCGCTCTTATCAACGCTTTCGTATATTTTAATGAATCATGTCCGAAGCGGTAGCAGAGGGCTACACGCAGTCCACACACCCCAAAAAAGAAGTCCTCAAACACGAAAAGACCCACTCAATAGGCGAACTTTTGAAGTTTTCACCCCTACCCTCCTAAAACTTTATAAAAAAAGTACGTCGCAGCAGCTTTCAAACAAGCCCAGACTCATCAAAATCGGTTGGAAATTGGCTGAGATATCGAGGTTTGAAAATTACATTTTTCTATGGACTGTCGATTTTTCTATTGTTCTCATCAATGTGAAAACTTTTTTTCTGATCTGTCGGTTTCTATGTTCTATCTATCTATTAATAATTTTCGATCTCGAGAACTAGACTGCCGATCTTCCTGAAATTTTCAGGGAACGTCGGTCTCGGCCACAAATGAAAAATTCCATATGCCGCTTTTCCGGGAAAATTCTGGAAAAGCCGTGGAATGTGGAAAAGTGGTCAATTTTGAGGGTTTTATAGGAAATGCTCGGAGTTTTTGAATTTTAGCTTCGGAGTGACAATAGCTCGTTGGTTTCTTGGGGAAAGTTATATAGTTTGATCAGGAGAATTTTTGGGATTTTCAGAAATCTGCCAAAGTGACGCCATCTTGGATTTTTGTTAGGTATAAATTATGCTTCTTTGCGTTTTCGAATTTTAGCTCCGGAATGATAACACTTAGACTGTTGGTTTCTTCTAGAAAGTTATAGAGTTTCATCAGGAGAATTTTTTGGGATCATAAGAAAATGGCTGCTAGCTGTCATAGCGGCGCCATCTTGGATTTTCTTTTATGCTTTTTCGGTTTTCGAATTTTAGCTCCGGAATGACACTACTTAGAGAGATGGTTTCTTCTGGAAAGTTATAGAGTTTGGTCAGTAGAATTTTTTAGCATTTTAAGAAAATGGCTGCCAAAGTGACACCATCTTGGATTTTTTGCTAAATTCTGAATAAGAATACCTAGACAGTTGGTTTCTTCAGGAAAGTTATATGAATCAGTGAGAAGAATTTGTAACACGAAGTGTTTCGAAGGTAGCCGAAGGTTCCACAAAGTATTCATACGAAGTGTTCCGATGGTAGACGAAGGTGTTGGAGAGCAATTTTTCCTGAATGAAAATTTTGTTGGAGAAAATTTTTTTTCGGAGAAAGTTTTTTTTGGAGAAATTTTTTTTTCGGGGAAAATTTTTTTTAAGGAAAAATTTTTTTTCTGAGAAAGATTTTTTTGGAGAAATTAGTAAGGAGGGTGCCTAATGTGAAACACCAAAAAGAGAATGCAAATAACAGAGCTGAAATGTCTCGAAATCTAGGAGAAAGTTATTTGGGAAAGATTAGTGCAGCTTCTTGGAGAATTAGGGACTTCTAAAATTGAGAAATTAGAAATTTTAACATTTTTGAAAGTAAGTGAATATTAACTGTTTTAAAAAAGTGTCCCTAATATGGAACACCAGGATTCCTATTGTAAAACGCTTCAAAACATGAAGAAATTTTTCGCAACTTTTTTTTGCTGTCAAAAGAAATTGACAATCGATTGTTAAGAGTAACAACAGAAAATAAATTTCGTCTTTCGACGACGATGTTTAGATGTGATGCAAATGTGGAACATGCAGCTATTGTGGAACGGTACTAGTTATCAAATATACTGTTCCATATTTCCATACCCATACATTTGCATAACATTAACACTAAACTTATTCACATCTTTACATCTTTTTTGGCATGTCGTCTTCCAAAAATAGAAAATAAAATATTTTTCCTTTCAATCCGAACGAACAAAAGTGGGTGTTCCACATTAGGAACACAGACAAGATTTTCTTGTCTCGTCTCTTTCTTCTATATTTTTCAATTTTAAAAGAAGGTAACAAGGCACTCTTTTACTAAAATGTCCAATTAGTACTTCAAAACAGGAATTTTTTTATCAGAATGGCGTCAAAACGAGTATTCTTTTTCTCTTTTGTGTACACCCACACAGATTTCTGTCAGTGTTGACGTAAATCAAAAATGAACGTAGCCTGCACATTTTTTTCAAATTACACATTATCCACGATCAAAAATTTATGAGATATGGTGGTGTTCCACATTAGGCACCTGTTCCACATTAGGCACCTTTACTCTACTTTTTTCTGGGAAAACTTTTTTTCGAAAAAAATTTTGTTTAGAGAAAATTTTTTCGAAGACAATTTTTTTTTTGAAAAATGTTTTCAAAAAATAGAATTTTTTTCAACAACTGAAAACTTCTAAAACGAATGATATCACAACAAAAACCTCTTAAGTCTTAAGTCCGTAAGTCCGCTTCCAAAATTAATGATATCGCTTGAGGTGACGCTATCGCTGATAATACGCAGAAGTTTGTTTGAATGGAACCTTGTGTTAAAAGTTTTATTTTCTGAAAAAATTAGAGCGCTTTCTTTGAAACAAAATTGCGTTTTGTGAAAAAATTGTGTCACAAATGCCAGACCCAACGACGAAATAATTTTTCTGTACTTTCAGTTTTTCCGCTGCAAAAATTTGACTTTTGTTTCTTATTGCGTAGATTGTTTAGGGTAAATTTAAATTTTTGCTTGTACAGAAAAATTATTCCGCTGGTGGGTCCGGCATTTGTGACGCAATTTTTTATCACAACGTAATTTTGTTTTAAAAAAAGCGCAGTCATTTTTTCAGAAAATAAAACTTTGAACACAAGATTCCATTCAAACAAATTTTTGCGTATTATCAGCTATAGCGTCCCCTCATCATCATCATCATCATCACACTTTATAGACCGTTTGTACCTTTCGGTGTGAGGTCTTTACTACTGACCATGGACCACCCTTCTCCATACCCCTCTATCCTGTGCCAAGGAGATGGTTTGTTCGCCTAGAGAAAGTCCCCTAACTTCTAAATCGGATTTAATTGAGTCTATAAACCTTCTCCTTGGCCTACCCCTGGGACGCACACCCGGGCCTTGAGCATCCAATATCCTCTTTGGTAGCCTGCTATTACCCATCCTCTGAACGTGCCCGTACCACCGCAGACGACTAATCCTTGCCGCCTCTTCCACTGATGTAACCCCTAAGTTTTCCCTGATGTCGTCGTTCCCAATATGATTGTCCCACTGTTCCCTCCGCTTTACTTTTGCTATGCTCCTAAGAACCCTCATATCAGAAACCTCCAGGTCATGCACAAGGTATCCGCAGTCCACCCAACTTTCACTACCGTATAAAATCGTTGGTCTGAAGATTGACCTGTGAATAGCTAGCTTTGTGCCACTACTTAACGCCTTTTTGTTGAACACATACGACCTCAACTGACTGGCCACTGCATTTCCCATTCTTCTCCTTTCTTCAAATTCCCTAACTAACTTGCCATTCTCCGAAAAAATGGCTCCTAAATATTTAAACTCAGAGACCTGTTCCAACTGCCCCCCATTTAAACTGCAAACTACATCCTTCCGGGATTTGCCAATATGCATAACTTTAGTTTTACTGACACTTATTTTCATGCCGTATTCCTCACATGCAGCATTCAGGCAGTCTAAATTCTCCTGCAAATCCTTGGCATTATCTGCTAATAGAGTTAAGTCATCCGCATAGGCCAGGATTTTCATGATTACTTCCCCCACCTTCACATTCCCTTGCAAATTCGCTTGCCTGATAATCTTGTCCATAAAAATAATGAACAGAAGAGGGGAGAGACAACAACCCTGACGAACTCCCTCATTAACTTCGAAAGCCTCACTAATTTCACCATCTATCCTATCTAGCGTCCCCTCAAGCGATATCATTTATTTTGGAAGCGAACTTACGGACTGCGTCACACTTTGCCTTTAAAGAGGTTTTCGTTGTGATATTATTCATTAAAAAGTAAAACTCATGATCAATGATGAATCGACGAAGAACATAATGTCGTGTGGGACCACTGCTACCATAATATGTTGATATTACGTTACGCAGATCCAATCTACATGCGACAGACAGAGATCGGTAGATCCGTTTGTATATCATCGTTGCAAACTTTGCAAAATGTTAACGAAGTTGGAAATATCCAAATCTTCTCTCTCATGATCGTGCGAATAAAATATGAGAAAGTGAGACAGACTAGATTTAGATATTTCCAATGACGGTTGATATATAACAATTTCGCTGTATTGTTTCTTCTCCATTAGTTGATTCTTGTTCAAGTATTCGATCAAGTATTCGTTTATGGTTGCGTTGCGACTTTGTGAAGAAGAATTTCAGTTCTATTTGTAAAGATGGGTTTGGATTTTTATATGCTCCCTGGATCAGCCCCTTGCAGCATTGTTCAAATGACTGCTAAAGCTGTTGGCGTCGAATTGAATACAAAAGTCGTTGATTTGTTTGCCGGTGAACATCTCCAACCGGAGTATTTGAAGGTAAGAGAAAATCAAGGTTACGAATTAACTAAAATGCTAATATGAGACGGATGGTGTAGTTACGTTGTTCGATGAGTTTCATGATTTGAGAAAATTTTTATCACCGCCCATATCCGTCGATTGCGTTTGTTAATAGAGTTATCAAAAAAATCACCAAGAAAAAACCCACTTTAGCGGTTCAGCATCAAGAAGAGTCGGATCAGTGAATCTACAGTGTCGAAAAAGACGTAGCTTGTTAGTTAAAAGGTTTTCTTTACCAGCGGGCTAGTAACTTTAACTAGTGATTTTAAGCATCTCAAAAATGTCTTTTTTTATTTTTCCCACAACTGACGAGTTGAAATAACTGGTCTATAGAAGCTTGGTATCAACTCAGAGCTATTTAAAAGGCTGAGACTCACACACATTTAAATCGTCTAATTTTGTTTGCAGATCAATCCTCAACACGTGGTCCCGACTCTAGTTACCGAAGAAGGTGTATCGTTGTGGGAATCGCGTAGCATCGCAACCTACTTGATTGAAAAGTATGGTAAAGATGATTCACTTTATCCAAAGGATCCACTGAAACGAGCCATCGTCAATCAACGTTTGTACTTCGATTTGGGAACATTTTATCAGCGTCTGATGGAACGCTATTATCCATTATTATTTCCCACATTCGAAGGGCGCGTCATTCCGAATGCCGAAGACAATTTGAAGAATGCGGTTGGCTTCTTGAATTCATTCCTGGATGGAAATGATTTTGCCGCTGGTGAGGCGTACACCGTTGCTGATATTAGTCTACTCGCCACGACTGAGACGTTGAAGGCATGTGACTTCGACTTAAGTCCATTCTCGAACGTTGTCGCTTGGTATGAACGCGCCAAGGCCATCACACCAGGATTCGATATCAACGAAATGCACGGAAAGGAATTCAGAAAGTTTTTTAAATAAATGTTTTTGGCCATTTTTATACGCCAGATGAATAAAATAAATCGAAAATTGTTTGAAAATTATGTACGATTTCTCGGATGAGTTTTCCTAATAAAATGTGGATCAAAAAATTGGTAGTTGTTGTTTTGTCTATACAATCGCTGTCAGAAAGTAATGTTAATCGACGAGAAATCAAATCTCTCGCATACTTAATTCCAATAATCATTCCATTCGCTAATTTTCCTGAAATCCACATTAACCTGCGATCGTAATCACTCGTTCCAATTCGACCTCGATTCGCGATAAATGCCAGCATTGCCGAATGAGAATCGAATGCCATCTATTTGTTCTTTGCGCTCATGTGGTTTTATGAAGATAATGTGATGGTTGAGCGAATATTCCCTTACAACGTAACTACGGCCTAAGTGACAATTTGGCTATAAACACAGTTTACATCACTAGTTTGCACCATAATACGATAGAAAGAGATTTGGGAGCTTTCGATTTCAATGGCGAATGTATAAACAATAAACATCTCAGATTTTTACTCTTGCACAAAAAATTGGTTCGTAAATTCATGTCATAAATAAAGGAAGCCATCATGGTAGAAGAGCTGCCCGACTGTTGATGAAGTCAATGCAACCGTAACAGAAATGAAAAATGGAAAAGCTCCGGGTGAGGATGGTGTGCCGGTCGAAGCCATTAAATTAGGTGGTGACAAGTTGTTGACAGAGATAACGGCTTTGTCCAACAAATGTCTAGAATTAGAAAAAACACCAAATGTATGGGAAAATGCAGTGATTACATTACTGCATAAAAAAGGGGACATAACGAAGCTGGAAAACTATCGGCCAATCAGTCTGCTATCAACTCTCTATAAGCTATTCATGAAGATCATTACGAAAAGGATTACGACAAAACTGGACTTTTACCAACCAATCGAACAAGCTGTATTCAGATCTGGTTTCAGTACGAACGACCATCTGCACGTAATGTGAAACCTGGTCGATTTTGGAATCATTGGACGAATGCAGAGTGGACTAAAGATATTCCAATTTGATAAAAAAATATATACGAAAATGCTACGTCGTGCATAAGGCTACATAAGAACACGGCTAAATTCAAAATCGGGCGTGGAGTAGGACAGGGCGACACCATATCACCAAAATCACCAAAACTTTTCACATCGACTTTAGAAACTGTTTTCAAAAAATTAGCTTGGAGTCAGATGGGAATCAACATCAATGGAAAGTGTTTTCAATAAATTGAATTGGAGCAAGATGGGAATCAACGTGAATGGAAAGTACTTGAGTCACCTTCGTTTTGCAAATGACATTGTTTTGATTGAAAGGGATCTGGACAAAGTGAAAGTCATGTTACAACAGCTGAATGAAGAGTCACTTAAAGTTGGACTCAAGATGAACTTAACAAAGACAAAATTCATGACAAACATTGACGATGATAGGGACATTAAAATTGGAGACACCGTCATCGCATGTGTATTTTGGTCTTGACAATGAAACGGCGGAAGTCAAACGTAGAATTGGCCTCGGATGGGCAGCATTCGTCAAACTTAAACACATTTTCAAATGCTAAAGGAACAATAGTCTAAAATGGAAAGTATTTGATTCGTGTGTCCCCCGGTGTTGGCGTATGGGGCAGAAACGTTGACACTAACGAAAGCATCCGGGAACAAGCTCAGAGTAGCACGGAGGAAAGGATCGCATCTCTAAAGTGGAATTGGGCAGGACACATTGCGAGGATGTTAGACGATCGTTGGACAATAAGCATAACGGATTGGAGACCACCAACAAAACGGCCAATGGGTAGACCGCCACAACGATGGACAAATTCGATAAAACGGTAATGAACCGTGTAGAATGGAGGAAGAGAGGGGAGGCCTTCATCCAGCAGAGGATATCAACAGGCTAAACAGAAGGAGGAGGAGGATCATGGCAAGTTTCCCAAAAAAGTTTAGCTTGGGGCGGATTTTCTGGTTTTTGTTTGAGAGAAGGTTCTAATTTATTTATTTAAATATGAAAATACAATAGCAAAATTATCACAATTGGAAAAAAAACAAGTTACAAATTATTACGTGAAAACATTAAAATCTTGGTCATCATAAGTATCTCGGATACATATAGCATTGCCCCTTTGAATAGCTATGGAAACACGCTGATGAAGAAAATTCAGAGATCGAGTTTCGCCCGTGTTTTTCCTCCATAGTTTGCCCAGCTTTTTCAGGAAGATCGATGTTTTCCAATAGCACCGAAGGTTTCAAACGCGAGTGGCGTGAAATTGTAATTATTCTTCAAGTCAATATGATGATTGTGTTTGGACCGTTCGGCATCATCTGCTGCTGACCCACTAGCACGTGAAGTTGCGTTTTAATAAGACGCCGCAATCGAATTAACCACAGTGACATCCCAGAGTAAAGGTTTTCCACGACTCCAAGGGTAGCTAGTCACACCGTCCGGACGTTTACCATCTCTTCGAGATATGCCAAAGGGCTCGGTATCGTTAGGAAAGCCCGCCGAACTAAATGCCATCGAAAAAATCTTGCTGATCTCACCGTGCCGCGGATATTTTCTCTTTGTCTTCAACCATTTCGCCACAAACACAGCGGTGTGGCTCACAAATTTTGTTTCCTAATCGGAGAGCCACATTAATCCTCGCTGAGTTGTTGTCCAGGAGGAGTCCTAATTGATGGGATGGAACTGCTTGGAGCCACTTTGATGATGATTTTGTGGATGACGCCAGCAGGCGAGCCCGATCAGTAGGACCACTCGAGGACTTGGACCTTAACTCGTCATATGAACTTTGATACCTTTTCAGCTCTTCCTTCGGAGGGAGAACTTCCGCAGGATATTCACTGAGCAACGACAATATAAAACGATCGAATTTGCGGAGCTTTGTGTCAGCTAAAATTTGGTTTGAAAGTTCTTCCGACTGGTAAAGTGATGAGAAATAAGCGGGCTGAGCTAAGTCAACTGCTCTCCTTATGCCAAGTCCAGCCAAGGACATCGGAAGAGTAGCCTGGGTCCAAGAAGTATCGCTGAATTTATTGTTAGTAATTGCTTCCAGAGTGTTTTGGTAAAAATCGTCGATCTCGGTCAATTTCTCGGTGTGCAAATAAACTGGTGTTGTACGCAGTAGATATTGAAATTTCGGAGACGCCAGGGAGCTTCGCAGTATTCGCAAGGACGGGTGAATGTCTAACTGTGGAAGACGCCTGCACAGTGTTTTAA
>CM055405.1:27410466-27431688 GCA_029228625.1 Pseudolycoriella hygida | reverse complement strand
TTTTTTATCTCTCTTTGAGACTTAGATAGAGATTGATGTCTCTAAAGGTTAATTCCTAGAATTTAATCGCCCCTTAAGGCACATTTTATTCCGATTGTTAGAACTCAAGGATGAGAAGTACTTCGTTCAGTATTTTCTGAGGTATGGGGTCCACGAAAGAAATTTAGTACGGAAACTTCGACCCCTTTAATGATATCTTTTAAACTCCTTAGTAGAGATGACGTTATTTCCCGGACTGTATGCCAAAACACAATATTCCAATCAGATAAAAAAAGATTTTCAACATTTTTCATTACATCAGAACTTCCGATTCAGTGTTTTTTCAGTGTGTTTTTTACATAGACATGCTAAATATTGAGAAAAAAAATGTTTGTCGTTGCACCGACGAGTTGTAGTGTTGCTCAGCCTCGACAAATTTAATCGTAGTGTTGTCCGAGCCTCGAGGCAAGACCGTTTCCGGCGCCCCTGGTGCCTACTTATCATTTCTCTTCTACACCATGTATAAAATCTCAGGTTTCTAGGCATATCGTTACCATTTTTGACTAGTGACTCCATCTACAGTATGCATGTAAAACAAGTGTTCTTTTTTCAAATTCTTTACTTCATTTAATTTGTCGCATATCAATAATCATAATCAATAAATTTGTAATATATAATAGAATAGGAGTTGACTCTAAAACATTCAATTATATTTTATTCTTAAAATTAAACACTTTAATGCTCTTATCATCATCTTAATTTAGTCCTTTATTCATACGTATAGACATTTATTTGTATTTTGTTTATGCATTTCATTTCATTTTTTTTTTTTCAACTTACGCAAATCTAATAAAATTTTTTTAATATTTTCTTGCATTAATTTCCTTAAGGATTGTATCACTACAGGTTTTTTTTTGTTGAATAATGTTTTCTGGGTTTATTGTGTTTGATATTTGAAAAAACTTTGAATAAACGAAATTTATTGAATAAATAACGCTAATTAATTTAAAATATTTCTTGATTGCCGTTAAATATTTTTCATTGGAAATAAGAAATAGAGATACGCAGATAGTATTTAAGACTTAAGAGAATAACGAATTGTATGTTGTAACGGTTGTAAACTGACTTAAAAATGAACTTGAGGTTATGAAGGTTTCTTATTAACAAAAATATTTTTCCTTTTTTTTACTCATTTTGTTTCTCCTACTTTACTTATGTAATTACAATATATTTCATTTTAATAGTTTTTTTTTACATTTGCCGAAACATTATTTGCCAAACTTGCGTGATTCATTTATTCACTAATTTAAACATATAAAACTTGTAAAAAAATTAGATTTTCATTTACTTTTTTCTTTTTAAATAGATTGATGATCACATTTTTATTTGTTTTCTTAATTATTTCTAAAAACTTTTTTTTTGTTTATTTAAATGTCTGCTCTTTTAGAATTTTGAGTAGATTTCAATTGGAATAAAACTTCCCTTTTTAACGTTTTGTTAAATTATTGCATTGATAGAACAACTAAAAGTGGGGGAAGCAGAAAGATTTCATATTGAAGAAGAAATTATGCTGACAAACTTTACAAACTCTGTTGTCGGTGGTTTGAAGTAGTTTTAGTTCCAGTAACGACCTTTTGTCGCTACCGACGCGACAGTAGGTGGGAGAATGTTATCATGGCGTCTTTTAAGCGCGTACGCTTTTGTATAAGCGTATAAAAACTGCCCAATGAAAAAGACACAACGACAGTATTTTGTCGGTGCTGCCACCTACTCGAAGTTCATCGTGTTCATCGTTTGATTTAGAGATTCTCAACCGTCGTCGTACGTAACCTTTATTTTTGTATCCGTTCCCTTCTCAAAAAGCAAAATATGCTAACGTTCATTGCTCTTAATAAAAGTTAGAACACAATAGGCCCTTTTATTGCGGTTCAATTTTGAATTTTTTCCTGCGTTGTAATCGAATTTCATGCGATGTATGCGAAATCAGCACACAGAAAATAGACGATGGGATCAGTTACTTGGTGAACCACATCTAACAATGAAATTAATTGATGGCGCTACTGTCAGTCTCAGACACTCTTTATATCGAACCGTAATCAGCTATAGTAAATGAAGAGATGGCGACACCGTTTATCGATGACTATTTTTGACATTGGCCGATACGAGCCATCATCTATGCGCCACCTTCAGAAAAAAACCAAAAGTAAACAATTTTCCCCAGCAAATTTAAATTATTTGAAGACTTCGGGAGAAAAACAAGATAAAGCAATTGAAAGTGAACGTACTCTCATATATACATGGGAGCAGTTTCACTTTCAATTGCTTTATCTTGTTTTTCTCCCGAAGTCTTCAAATAATGATTTATCGGAATTGCTGGGTAAAAATATTATTTTTTAATTTTATTCGTAAGATGGCAACTGTATAGATTTCTGTGTTGCCACCGCAGGATTTGCGTTACCTCCTAATATAAAGCCACTTCTAGCATATGACTATAGGCATTAGGCAGTTCTTTACGAAGATAAATGGCAGCACATTCTATACACTTGATATTTGAAACAGACTAACTTGTTTGAGAATTTTGACGGTTATGTAATTGATAGATGTCACACTTTTCGTTGAGAATGGCCTATAGGTTTGACAGCTGTCATTTCGAGATATGAGTCGAGTGCAGTGAGCCGTTTCGCGGTTATTCAAATTTATGTAAAAACTACATCTTTTTAACGGTGTAAACTTCGGTAAACTGCACGTTTTCGGTACACTATTTCTATAGTCATGCTAGAAGTCCTATGGCGTGACACTAGTGTCATGAGAACATTCATTCTTACTATTTCTTTATCAATTCAAATGATGAGCGGCGATTTATAAGTTGCACTTACCAAAAAAAGGTGAATTGTATGCACACAATAGAGCGACGCGGCTTATGCGTGTCCCATTACTATCCGAATTTAAAACCGATGGCAGGGGGCGCATCGATTAGTGTTGCGGTAATCGAATCTGCAATAAAATTTGTCCGTCTGTTTGTGTCTCAACACGTTAAATCTTGACTTATTTTCACATATTTTTTTGCCGTGAAAAATAGCCGAAAATCGAGATCAAGTTCGAGAAATTCCGAAGATACCGTCACAGAAGCTTGCGCTCTATTTAATTTTCTTTCGGTTAAAATGTGGCGATCATTTTCGTCTTTAAGAACATGAAAGGTAAGTAATACCTTCATTTGTTTTCTGTCTAAATTGTTTCAAATGAATAACTAAATGTAGAAGCGAAATGTCTACTTTTCTAAAAGAATATGACAATTTTTGTACGTCTTTGGCTCCTGTCAAAGTATGGCGAAATGAAGAAAATGTAGCAGTTTATTATTTCACTAGCACGGCGTTCGGGCGTATCAACATGAAATTTACTAAACGCTGTTCTTAATAAAAATAGATGGCAGCACGTTGTACACACTTGACATTTGAAGCAGACTATAACTTTATTTCGGACGCTCATAGTAGGGAATTGGTAAAACACGGCAATAGATGCAATTCGTTTAGAATCCTCGAGCAAGCCAAGGCCCACTAGTGGCTGTAGCGCCGAAAAAGTAAAAGTAAGTAGCTTCATTTGACAATTTTGACATTTGGAGCAGATTATCTTCACTTTGTGATATTGACGCTACGAGAACTATAGATGTCACACTTTTCGTTGAGAATCGCCTATATTTTGATAGAAGCCGATGACGCTCCAAATACTTTTTATGCGACATCGGTTTCTGTCAAAATGTAGAGAATTTCATGATGTAAAATGTTAACCCATTGCCAGTTTGTGCATTTCATCATGAAATTCGCCATATTTTGACACAAGCCGATATGTCGAATTATTCGCGTCTACTTTCGTCAGAATTTTACCTCGTAAACATAGTAACATAAATTGTTTCACAAATTTCTTCTTCAAAAAAAGTGTAAGAATTTAATTTCAGCGACTTTTCGAGTTCTTATTTTAGACATTTTGTAAAATTGTATGTGGGATATAAGTCATTTATTTGACAATATTTGAAAGAGAAAAAACATAGTTAAAGTAAATTTAATTTAAAAATTACAAAGAACTAATTATTTAAATCACAAAATATTATTTTAAAAAAAAAAATTATTAAAATATTGTTTTAATTAAGTGCTTTTCTCTTTAATGTTTTTCTTTCTTTAAAATGGTATTTACTATGAACAACATTTACGTTTACAATATATGTGCTCTACTTAAGAATTATTTATTTAATAATATGAGTGAATTTTTAAGAAATTAAAAGTTTTAAGGGAATATCCGCTTTGCTTTTAATTGTTAATGCAGTCAAATCTCAATTATCTAAATGTCTGTCTGCAGATGAAACCGATCTTTTAACATCTTGAATTTAAAAGTCCTTCTAAATATTCAACTAGCATTACCACAGAACAAAAATTCATGAAGCAACTTCGAAGTTGAAGCTTAACATAAGTTGAGGATCGATGTTAACTGGTAGGTGGACAACCCATACAATATTTTTTGTAAATAACTGACCGCCATTCACTTTGTCGGTGTCGTAAAAAATTAGACATGACAAGAGATCAATGCCGTTTCTAAGCTCACATAAAGATTTAAAAATGTTATCTGTCGGCGTCGCCGGTAATCTGATTTATCGCAAATTCACGCTTTTTTTGCTTATGGCGATGGCTTATGTGAAAGTATACAATATTTCATGATGAATTTCATCATATATGTGGTTGTCGACTTCATCAAGAAATTTCGCATACTTTGACATAAGCCGATGACGCACTAAATGCGTAGATTGTGTAATACGCATGTACGACGTCGGCTTGTGTCAAAGTATACCAAATTTCATAAGCTGACACTTCGTCGCTTGACACATTATAATATTCATCATGAAATTCTTGTTTCCCTGAAAAATATGTTTCATTCGAATGAATAAAAAATATGAAAATACCGCATTAAAAGCGTGGATATAGATGTTCACTTCAGGACTACGTGCAACAAAAAGTAGTTCTTCTAGCGCATGAGAGATGCATTTTTTAGCGAGTGTTAAGTTTCTATACCCAGATGATGGTTACTTGATGTTAGGAAAAAATTTTTACATAAAAAGTGGATTTTTCATTTCTTGATCCCTTTTTATCTGATACTAAAACTGACAGGGAGTAAAATCTAAGAATAATGTCCTGATTTCGCTTTACACGCGTTAAGTGCGATGTCGGTTTATGTCAAAGCATTGCTTAGTGAATTGCATAAGCTGAGAAGTATGCCACTTTTAGTAGCTTGTCATATTGAATTTCGTCATGAAACATACTTTAACATAAGCTAACGTCGCACTAAAAGCGTGGATTGAACAAGTTTTTACGCTTAAATCGAGCAAACACCTCACCGATAACAGAAAGATGGGCTATGATGGGTAAGCGTAAATCGTAGCATATTGGTCCGAAAGCTCATAGTACCGTAGTTGGCTTATGGGTGTAGATTCGAAATTTGACGTCATTTCTTCTACCCGCAGATAATTTATGAAGGGGCTGTTCACAAATGACGTACGGGTTTTGGGTGGGTGGAGGCAAAGTATATAAACACTATAGATAATGCAAATTCACAAAAAGTCACGGAACCCGACTTTACGGTGAATATAAATTTTTAATGTTGGACGCAGGTCGAATTCACTTTGTTAGGTTGCAACACATGACAAATCTCAATACTAAACAACTCAGTTCGGACAACATTATTACGCCAAATATCACCAAAATTCACGGATACAACGTAACAAATTTTATATTCACCGGAAAGTCGGGTTCCGCAGTTTATGTGATCCCTGAGTCGTAAACGTACCAAAAATAGAGAGTTCCCCTTTTCACTTATATTGCTGCGTCAATATTTTTATCAAGTGTGGCAGCGCTCATATTTAGCGCTCACTGACTAAATTGCAAAAAAGTCAATGATTCAAATGTTCACTAGTGCTGTTTTTAGACACGTACGAAGTACAAACGGGTATTATACGTTTGTAGCATAACAGAGTGATGATTTGCGTGTGTGCCTGAAATAGTCTTAACCGCAGGGCACCCATGAGCGAGGGATTGAGATTACGCTCAATCAGCGCGAGCACTAAAAGTATGTAGTGCTCTCCCCAGTTCCGATCGGTGTGCAAATCATCTTTCGGGTCCTGTGTAGGGATCGGCACCTATCTAAATACCTACTGATTCTACTCCACCTAGTTGTCTGGGAGGAATAAGGGTCAGTGACGATACCGCCACAGTACACATACTCAAAAATCAACAGCCCCCGCGTCAGCGCAATATGCACCTCAATCAGTGTTGGGGTCAGGTGTCGATGTTGTTGACACCTGAGGGCATCCTCAGGATTTTTGTGGAAATCGGTTGAGTGGTTCGGTGTTAAGAGTCCAAATTGATGAAATAGATGATTATTATTCACGAATATTGTATGAAGTATGAGGTAGAGGTATGCTTGGAAAGTTTTAGAGGCAGTTGAGAGGAACCTTTTTCCCCATTGGAACATGGGACCTTCAGCTCATACTACGGCTGCTAGTCGGGCGAGAGGAAGGTCGAGGACAAAAATTTTTATGATATATTGTAGAATACGTTGACGAGAACGTACTTTGACGTTCGAACTTCGTGAGGGTTTTTGCCACTAATTTAGATCTAGGTCAAGACCCTTGTTTACAACCAAGCTTTCGTACTTCTACACTCTAAGAAATGTTCTGGGGGCGTATCCAAAAAAGCAAAAATGTGAAAATGAAAGACAACCTTAGTGAACACAAAATCTGAGAAAGTAGTGCCACATAAACTTGCAGTTGGATTCGCAAATTACTCAACCACTCAGCCAATGAAATGTTCTTTCGAAATCGAGAAAATCCACTCCTCAACATTGCAGGAAAAATTGATACAAACAAAAGGTCAGTCCAGACAGGTATAAAATAAAAAAATCTAAGAAAATATTATTATAATATATTAAATGAGCGCGTGAGCGCTAAAAATGAGCGGCGATCGCGCTCCCGCTCATGCCAGCCTTGGTTTTTATTATTTAATCATTCACATTCAAACATTTTGCGCGTAATATTTGCGATTCACTAGAATTTCTAATTATCGATCTATGCAAATGTCAATATGACACAAACATTTTTGTCAATTCGTCGATATTCGACGAAGTTATCTTATGATTACTCAAAATAACGCAAATGAGTCAATTTCCGAGTTGAAGAAAAAGAAGAAAAGAAGAAATGAAAGTGCCGCTGAAGGACATATGAGACAAGAATAGAGCGTGGTTCGTATCACTTTTCATCAGGCAATAGACTGTGTGTTGTTCGTGCCTCCGAACCTCAAGTGGTGACATCTATGTTTTTTCATAGCTGAATCAACGTCGCAACATAGAGCTACTCTTTTTTCTCAAGTGGCGTCATTCATGTTTTTATAGCTGAATACGGACAAACATGAAACTAATGACAAAATCTATAGTAGTCGCACCCAAATGACACTCCATTCAAAAACATGGTTGTGCGACCAGCGCCGCCAGGTTGAGGTTTGAAAAAATTAAAAGTTTTATATTGTGATTTATGCGAACTCTACGTCTGTCAAAATTTGACTGACAAACGTCACTAACTTTTATCGTCTGAAATGGGCTGTGGCCTGCAGACGTAAAATAACAAAAAAAAAGTCACTAACTTCACCGTAAACATTTATTTGACAAACGTAAAGGGGATTTTGAAATTTGAAAAAAATGAGGAAACATTTATTCGGTAGTGTTCATACCCGTGAGTAGCCGCGTCAATACGGATCAATATAAAACTAAAGTACCCCTGTCGGTCGGCGCCGCCATCCATTTTTTCGTAGCTGAATAGGAAACAAACAACTAAATCCTCACTCTATGGACTTCAGCTTTTTTTTCTCTGAGGGGATTCCTCAAATTTGTACGTACTTTGAAGGGCAGTCTTTGGAATTGTACTCATTCGTACGGACGGGGTGCTAATGCTAAATCGCTATAAAATCCGTACGTCATTTGTGAAGCTAAATTATTAAGATTTCAAAATATTTTGCGACACCAATTCATTGATACAGATCTTCCAGTTCCGGCGTTAGAATTATCTTTTTTCTACTCTATATGACCTTAGCTGAGACTAGCAAACTAGAACACCAATCGTTTATAAGATCTAATAGACTGTGTCTTGTTCATTCTTGTCCCCGAAACTCAAGTGGTGACATCTATGCTTTTTCAACGTCGCAACATAGAACTACTTCCTTCCTTTTTTCAAGTGACCTCATCCTTTCATAGCTGAATACGGACAAACATAAAACTATTGACACAATCCATTCAGGTTTAATCATGAGTGAGAAAAATATGTCTGGATGTTTTTTACAAAGTATATAAACAGAGAAGGTAACGCAAATGCAGAGTTTCTCGTGGCACACGACTTTGAGGTGAATATATCACCGTCATGTTGCATACGTGGGGAATCAGTTTTATCAAGATGCGACGCATGACAGAATTGTGTATGAACAACGCAGTTCCAACAAAATTATCATACTAAAATGTCACCGAACAACGCAGTTCCAACAACATTATCATAGTAAAATGTCATCGATACAACTTCACAAATTGTTATGTAACCTGTCATAGGTCGGATCAGTGGTCTTTCTGTCACACATCCTCACTCTCTTTAAATATAAAAAATCTAATAAAAATCAAAATAAAAATTAGGGATCCTTTCTCTCGCCCGTCACAATCGTCCTTAGAATCGCGACCAAATCAAACTCAATGAAAATTAAAAAATTTTTCATTAAAACAAATTTTACTTTCATTTCTAACAATACGATTAGTCATGTCACGTTAGCCCTAAAGTACCTAAAGGCACCTTTTCCACCCGCTGGTTTTAACAATCTCGAAGTTCAACTTTATATTTCCCGTGGAGGTCATCCTCAGGGACGTCAATAAGCATAGATTGTTCAAACCGTATGCGTTCTGCGGTAAGGAGGGAAAGCTTTCATTCAAGGGTTTTGGGTGAATAATTGCACACAAAATTACAAACAGAAACAATTGAAGCAAATTAAATGTGAACATTTTCGTTTAATTATCTAAGAAAATAATAACAAAACTAGTATCTGACCTTGACCTTGTATACACGTCCACTTCCTCGTCATATTAGACAGTCACTCCATTTTAATTCACTTTTCACTCAATTTTTCCACCAAACCTTTCGTAAACAAACGAAAACTAAAAAATATATTTTGATTGACACTAGTAAAATTACACGGTCACTAACTTGACACTTTTTTCTTTTCTTTTCGCGACACAAATTCAATTTAATGTTAAATGTAACACGATCGGCGTCACTAACTTCGCATGTAGCAGTGTAATGTAGTTCAACCTATCCTTCACTTAGAACAAGGTTTGAAAATATAGTGAAGTGTAAAACCCATCCTTCGCTTAGAACAAGGTTAGAGAGTGCTTGGTGCCATGTAACCTATCAATCTCAATATAAGTTTGTAAAAACTGTAAAGTGTAAAACCCATCCTTCGCTTAAAACAAGGTTTGTTAACATTGACTGTTGTGAATATAGTGACTCCCCATTTTAACTTAACATAGAATTTGTACAAAGAGGTTACCTATCCAGATACACCAAATCCGCGTTTAGTGCAATGTTTAACCCATCCTTATCTCAGGACAAGATTTGAAAGTGTAATGAAGTGTATTCACCTCAAACTGGTGTGCCGTAAAAACTCTTATCCGCTGACAATTTGCGCTACCTTCTCTGTTTATATACTTATGGTCTTTTATACGTCATATAATGCGTCATATAAAGGGGGTGACAGTCCTTTTTCCTGAAACGTGTAAATGCTATTCAGAGTGAAGTTAGCTGCAGTTGCGATCGTAGCTAACTTCACTACAAACAAAACAGCTGATTTTTTTAATTTATTAATGAAGTCAGCTGATTTTGGTAAATTTGTGAATGAGATCAGCTGATTTGTTTGTAATGAAGTAAGCTTACGATCCCAACTGCAGCTAACTTCATTCTGAATAGCATTTTCAAGGTTCAGAACAGAGAACTGTCACCCCCCGGGTCATATACGTCATATATGCCTGAAAAAAGTGAACAAAGTCTGTGCGAGTCGGCGCTGTACATACAAACATTTTCTAACTTTGTTCAGATTATCTCACTAACTCCTTCTACAAGCCCCACCCCCACTGCTTCATTATACATGGCGAAAAACCCTTTTTCATAATATTATAAGGAATTATGTGACAGAAAAGTAATCGTTCACTTCATAATGTGAACATGCTCTTTTCTTCTTAGCTTCCTATTGACTGTAGAACTGTTGACGACGTCCACTGGGGATATTTAAGGAATTTTTTTCTGTGTAGTAATAGCCACATTTCAATATTTGTTTTAAACTGATAATCTAAGACTGCACAAGATTTCTTTTTCTCAATGATGTGAAAATAGCGGCTTACGATAAGAATTACCCTACATCTAATTCTGTTAATTTATCGTTCATTATCTTAAATAAGGAAGAAACCATAAAAGTTCTGTTGAATTTTTGTGTCGCTTCAGTAGTTTTTTTTATTTGTTTCATTATATTTTCACTAAAGTAATATTAATGCGGTAATTGAAATTATTTTTGTTGGGTAATTTTTACGTAACAAAAAGACGAATTTCGTACCGAATAGGACTCTTTTGTTCTTAGTTTTTAGTTTCGTATAACTAATTGAGTTTTCTATTTTTCTTTTTATTTAGAATTCCTTTGATTACCCACGTTTAGTTTATTGATATTTTGTTTCGTATTTTGCGTATAGTTAAATTGAAGCACTAAATTAACAAAAGAACAAAATTTTGCAAATTGTGTTTCAATGTTAATGTTAATTTTATTTCTTAAACTGTTTAGCTATTTTAGGTTTCAATATTTATTTTCTTGCAGTAGTTTCATTTATTTATTTATTTGTTGGTTGTTATTACCATGTAAAAAAAGCGCGTAGGTAATTCCAAGTTTCTTTACAAATTTTCGCTTATTTAAATTCCATTCGAAATTCCCGCGCATTTTTATAATCCACATCTTCCACAAAAAAAAAGTTTCATCTGTCGTTCTTTCATCCAAAAAAGTTTGAGCAGGTCGCATCGAAGGTACAGTTTCGAAGAAGGAGCCAAATATTCGGGCCTAACATTTTGGAAAAACGGAATATTTCGGGAATTATTAAGGAACTTTTCAGGGAATTTTAATGGAATTGAATGGAATTTCAAGGAATTTGTTTACCAAATATTAGGCCCCGAATTCGCGGTATGTGGATAGTGAGAATTCGATCAATTCAAAATGGAATCCTTGGCACCAAGGTTTTTTGCGTCCCTTTTTCACACCAGAACTGAATAGCAAATCGATTTCGAATGATGTGTAACCCGTAATCATTTCGGAAAAATATTTCTGTACGTTGTGTTACAATTTGACAGTCTTTCGACAACTACCCATGGTGCCGAGTCATATATGTCGACGCAATAAATTGAGTCACAACGAACAACAACAAAAACTGCAGGAAAAGTGATTATTTTCCAGAAATATTTTACGAAAGCGAAAATATTACGTAAAATGTACAAATTCAGTTTAATGTTTTAGATTTTAAAATCTAAGCAGCAAAGTAGTAGCTTACACAAAACTCTATATATGACACTACGACGAATCGTGTGGAGATGGCAGTTGCTGGTGATGACTTTGTTCCATTGGTTGTGGTTGATGAGAATTCGATTGTGAATTTTGTTGTGGTTCGCCTGTAAAAACAATCAGATGATGATTGGACGACATTAAATATGTACAAGAAGAGTAAATTGTTAACTGGGATCGTCGTTGAGTTGTTTGCTCGCTCGGAGTCGAAAAAAAAGGTTTAAATTTTCTAGTTGAAAGATATTTTTTTAATTTCCTCTCAACCATTTTCCAGCCGATACCGATTTTTAAACGAATTGGTTTGTTCCTCTCGAATTTTTTTTGACCGGTGTGCGAAAAGCGTCGAAAAGTATACAGTGATATTACTTGAAGAATGAACGCATCGAGAGCTATTCGAAGTCGTAAGAATTAAATAAATTCCCACTGAAATGTATAGAATTTTACCGGCGATTCAAAAGTGGGATGTGGAACGGGTGACATGAGAGATATTATGTTTCAGTGGACGGCATTATCATAGCACTGGACGATAATGTCGTGCCAGCGGATGATATTATCGTCCGGAGGGCGATATTGTCCCACGGTGAATGATATTATTATACCAGCGGAAGATAATATCATCCACCTGACGATGGTGTCATCCACCGGACGATGAAATCATCCACCGGACGATGATACCATCCACCGGACGATGACATCATCCACCGGACGATGATATCATCCACCGGACGATGATATCATCCACCGGACGATGATATCATCCACCGGACGATGATATCATCCACCGGACGATGATATCATCCACCGGACGATGATATCATCCACTCGACTATGATATCACCCACCGGACGATGATAGCCTGCACCAGACAATTATAGCTTCAACCAGATGATGATATAATCCACCGGACGACGAAATCATCTACCAGACGATGATATCATCCACCGGACGATGATAGCATCCACCAGACGATGATATCATCCACCGGACGATGATATCATCCACCGGACGATGATTTTATCCAAAGGACGATGATATCATCCATCAGACGATGATATCATCCACCAGACAATGATATCATCCACCAGACGATGATATCATCCCCAAGACGATGATATCATCCACCGGACGATGATAGCATCCAACGGACGATGGATGATATCATCCACCGGACAATGATATCATCCACCGGAAGATGATATCATCCACCGGACGATGGCAGCATCCACCAGACGATGATATCATCCACCGGACGATGATATCATCCACCGGAAGATGATATCATCTACCAGACGATGATATCATCTATCAGACGATGACATCATCTACCAAACGATGATATCACCCAACGGACGATGATATTATCCACGGTATGATAAAATTATCCACGGAATAATAAAATTATCCACGGAATGATAGTGTCATCCACTGAAGGATAATATCATCCACTGGACGATAATATCATACATTGGACGATAATATCATACATTGGACGATAATATCATCCACCAGACCTTAATACCATCAACTGGAGGATAATTTTATATACTGGACGATAACATTATCCCCCGGACGATAATCCCGTTGCGTCAGTTTATGATACACGTCAAACTGATTACTTTAAAAGTCATTAAAAAGTGATCATTTTCATACGATTTTTCGAGGGCATCAAACTGATTAATTTAAAAGTCATCAAAAAGTGATCACCATTGTCACAGGGATATCATCTACGGGACGATATCATCCACTGGACGATAAGTCATTTACCGAACGATAATATCATCCACCGAGGGTTAATATCATCCACTAGACGATAATATCATCCAC
Source organism: Pseudolycoriella hygida (assembly GCA_029228625.1). Taxonomy (NCBI): domain Eukaryota; kingdom Metazoa; phylum Arthropoda; class Insecta; order Diptera; family Sciaridae; genus Pseudolycoriella; species Pseudolycoriella hygida. The sequence goes on along the minus strand of CM055405.1, from coordinate 27,418,228 downwards.
AAGACGATAATATCATCCACTGGGCGATAATATCATTCACCGGATGATAAATTATCAACGGGATGATAAAATCATCCACGGAATGATAATATCATCCACTGAAAGATAATATCATCCACTGGACGATAATATCATACATTGGACGATGATATCATCAACTCGACGATAATATCATCCACTCGACGATAACATCATCCACTCGACGATAATATCATCCACCAGACGATAATATAATCCACCAGGCGATAATATCATTCTTGGGACGATATCATCCACCGGACGATAATATCATCCGCTATTATGACAATATCGTCCAGCGTAATGATAATATCTTCAGACGGCAGTAGGTTGATGTAAGGTTTATAAAGTTGATGTAAGAAAGAAAATTTCTCTGTCAAATACAAGCGGAGCAAACTATTTCTGTTAAGAAACAACTGAAGCAAACGATGACATCAAAAGTGACATTTTGATTTGACATTGGCATTTCCTTGGATCGCCAATTACGTGTGAATTATCTTTTTGTGTCGTATTTTCTGTCTTGTCTTAATTCATACAAGTCCGACGAGAGAAAGGATGCTCACCAGTCACAGTGTTTCAAAAAAAAAAAAAAAATCGCCTGCGTCGCTATAACTGCAAGTTATTCTTTAGGTAAAGAAAAAATTCCCGAATCTTATTCGCGCACGCTAAAGTCTAAGGTAAAAACAAGAAATGACAAAGACACAACGGTCGCTCACAGCAAAATAATTCCACTAGTTAAGGGAATCTCATAGAATAGTCTGGTTGGAAATACCTAATTTTAAACGAGGTGAAATGCACGTTTTTGTGCGGCATCGGCTTATGTCAAAGTATCCTACATTTCATGACAACATTCAGAGCGATAAAAAGTGGTATGGTTGTCAGCGCTTATGCACTTTGCGATGAAATTGCGTATATTTTGGCATAAACCGACATCGCACTAGGCGTTTGGATTCCTAATTTACTCACTTGGTGGTGTGAGACCAGCCGAATGGGGCGCTTTATTCATAATCTTTTGACGAACTTCTCGTATCTTTAACTGGAGACTTGATTTCTGTGGGAAAACGTCTTTATGTTTCTCCTGCAAATATTTCCCATTAAAATGCGTCAATGCGAAAAAAAAAATCAGTAACAACGGCCTCACCTGGAATGCGGCTGTGTCACTAGTCAAAGGAAAGTAGCCACATTGATTGAACAGTTCCATGACAAGAGTACGACGTTGTTCCAATATTTTTCGATGTCCTTTTTCGTTGCCATCATGTGTTTTTGGCGTACGCGGTGAACGTTCCGAATTGTCATTTCCAACTTCGCATTGATTTACTGAAAGAATGAAGGGTCTTTGTAGTCACTTTATCTATGTGGACAAAACGTAAAACTCACTTCGATCGATGCTAAATTCTGGTCCGAAAAATCGATTCGCAACCACACCACCTGTAACTGGCAGTGACGCAGAAGACATAATGCCACTCGTAGACGGTTCGTCTTCGTAATCTGAAAAGTGAAGTGAAACATTTTTTCAGAAATAGAATTCCAATGAATCGCTCAACTGCTTTTACAAGTATTCGACGACAATGGCGGCATTGGTTGATGTGCTGACTTCTTCTTATGATAACTGGATGGAAATACCCGAGGAGACGATGGCACAGATATTGGACCCGGTGACTGATACTCATCCGGTTTAAATTGCGGCAATGTTTGGAATTTTTTCTCAAAGTCGACTTGTTTTAGGACGCTGCTCCACATAAAACGAAGAATAAATTACAAAATCCTCTGATCGAATTGAAAATTTTAGTATTCACCTGTCCATATTGTCATCTTTGTGCTTCTTGAAGAATGGCTTTTTCATTGATGGCGAAAATTGACTTTGAATATCATCGTTAGAAGCTGAAGTCGGAGTGGGAAGGGCTGATGGTATAGACGTGGGATGTAGTGGGGCAGTGGCAATTGATTGCGGATTTGATGTTTCACTCACGGGTACTAAAAAAAAAGCGCTGCGATTAGTACACGAAAAAATAAATCCTCGGTGAGGGTTGCACTCACATCCGCCCATTTTCTGTCGTCGCTGTAATGGCGCTCGACCCAATTGTGCTGGCGTTGGTGCCAAAATAAATTTCTTGTGTTCCGGTTCGTCAAATTCTTTTTCATTGTTCTGATCTGCATCGAAATTAGTGTCCATGCGATTCGACGAATTGGAGTCGAAGGGGTGATCGTTAACAGACTTTGGCGTTGCCGGCAAACTTTGATGGGGAGATTCGGGTTCTTGTTTAACTGTTGAAGACAAATCATTTCTAACCGACGTCCAAAAGGTGGTGACATTTTGTTTTCACTTACTGTTGCTCATGTTAAGCGAACTGGAGTCATAATTCGGCGTTGATATCAAAAGGTTCGGAACCTTTCCTATAACGTATTGCACAGACGTGGGCGTTTTAACAGAATTATTTGATGAAACAGATTGAGACGAGCTGGATTGAGTGACATTCGATGACATCAGTTTAGCTCGCTGTTGATTGATTAAGTATTGCTGCTCTTCGGAGAACGGGGTAAGGAACGTTAACTGAAAATAGAATCTTTATTTGCTTATCGACATCGAAGCGAACATTTTGTCGTCTCTCACCTGATTGTTATTCAAAAACATCAGTTGCTTCTGGCCGGTCAATTGATTTGTGGCCATTATTGGTGTTGCCGATGTGGACACGGTTGCAGATGATGAGACAGCTGTATTTAACGAACCGGAATTAATCATCAAAATTGATTGGGACAAAGGTTTTTTAGATGAATCGTTAATAATTGTTAGTTTCTCTTTAGTCGTACCGTCGTTACCGGATTGTAATAGTTCTGAAAGTGAGGCATTTGTCAGTACGACAATGCCACCGGCTGTCGATGACGATAGTTTGCCCGTCGTCATTAACGACACATTTGTGGTATTATCGTTGAGTTGATGGTTATTGTTATTTTCAACGATAATCGTTTCGTACACGATTGATGATGATTGTTGTTGTTGCACAACATCAGTCGCGATGGTAGTGGAAGTTTTATTGTTGTTATTGTTGTTAGCATTGTTATTATCGAGATTAGTTGAGGTGATTGTAGTAGTAGAGTTAGTAGAATTAGTATTGGAAACAGAAGAATTAATGAGCTCGTGATTATCGATTTGATGATGATGATGGCTTGTTTGATGGTTATTTAAATGGATGGCGACAATTTTACCTTTGCTGAGCATGTTACATTGGCTAAGGAAATTCTCATTAGCTAATTGTTGTTGACTGCAACGTTGTTGCTCTAAAGCCATTGCTTCGCAATGTTGTTGTTGCTGCTGTTGCAAAGCGTTAAACTGCGCTTGATCGGTTGGAAATGTGAATATCGAAGATGACGATTTACTACCGAACGGTTGTTGGTCTTCTTCCAATTTTATTTGCGATTTCACAGCATTGTATTCTGCTTCGGACAATGACTTTGAACTCTTTGGACTAGCTGGCATTGTCTTAAATGCACCACCTGAAACATAACAATATTCTACTTTTACACAATAAATTTCCGGGATAGGAATCTGAGATGCACGCAGGTATAAAATCAAGAAATTTGAATTTTGACAAGTAGAATTCGAATCTTTGAATGTAGGCTGCAGGCGGTTTTCTACCTTTATTCCGACGACCTAAATAAGAAGGCCAAAATACGAACGACCAAAATCAAGATGTACTCAAATCCGCGGATGAACAAAAATCCCGATGAACAAAAATCCGGATGAACAAAAATCTGATGTACAAAAATTCGGATGAACAAATATCCGGATGAACAAAAATCAGAATGAACGATGAAATGAAATGACGCTCAGTGTTTGGTGTTGTTCATTTTGGCCCCCTACACTCTGCCTAATAAACCAACATACCCAGCTGTTTGCGAAGACATACGTTAGGATTATACTCATTATACCGGGGCGACAAGAGTCGTAATTCAGGATATCTGGAAGGTTTGATTGTTTGTTTTAAGACCTCACTAACAACCGCCTTTTTAAGGTCAGTGGACCTTTTCACTGCGGTTCAATTTTGAATTTTTTCCTGCGTTAAAATCGAAAGGGATCTGGACTAGCGGCTTAACTTGACTTCAAAACCGCTCTCTAAGAAAGCTAGATGCGTATAGATGCGTAACTAACATCTCGCCTAAATGTAGGCTAGACTTATGTCACTAATGTACACAAATTCATCATATTTGGGTTACTCATGTGCTGGATTTTTGTTAGTAAGAGACACTGATTGATATATAATTTTATTGTCTACTATTTTCTAGCTGACATGGAAAAAGAGTAGCTATGACTGCTGCCATAGCTCTCGTTAAAAAACCATGAAATCGTTATAATATTTGATTAACATTAATAACTTTAACATAGAGAAAGGATCAAAAACAAATATTACAAAAAACAGAATCAAAATCAAGTGAAATAATTAACGAGTATATAAATGAAATGAATTCAGGTCAAAATATTTAAAAAACAAATAAATAAAAATGGTTGAAAGAACATCGTCAAAATATTTTAAAGATAAATAAATAAAAATTGTTGGAAGACCATCGTCAAAAGTTGAATATAAAATTTGCCAAATCAGCATAGTCAAAAATATAAAATATAGATTGCTAAAATAGCTCGTCAAAAATGCTCCATCGCGTCTAAGAAGATGCCAAACATCCAAGTCAGAGAACATCATGTCAACTGCATTAAAAAAAAAACGTTAACTTTTTAGGAGCTTCAAAAATTTAAGAATAATCAATCACCGGATGAGTGCTTTCGTTTTTATGACGCAGTAGTGAAAAGAAAGCACTAAATAAACACATTATCCAACCATGCCAAATTTATCAAAGACCGAGTCATGGAGCTTATGGACCTCATTTCTGAACTCGCGATACGGAAGAGTTGGATCTACGTGGTTTGCAGCAAGGTTGAATAGCCGGCATGCGAAGTTGAAAGGCGAGAATTGTGAGTACTGATTAACGGAACCCGTGATTCTAATTAATGAGGATTTTCGCAAAACTCGCGAGCCATCATCCAACTTAATCTTGTCGCGAATGAAACGAGAGTTCACTCTTCCAGTCAAGACATCGTGGATGAAGAAAACTGCTGCATTGGTTCTACGTCTCAGCAAAGATTTCAGATTGAGTTCATCACACCTATCAATGTAAGGGCGAAGACGGTAGCTATCATCGTCTTCACTGACAAATCGATCGCGATTAGCGTACAACACAAACTGTCTTTGAATACTTTCTAACGACTGGATGTGAACTGCTTGATGAGGTGCCCAAATCGTACTGGCAAATTCCAGATGAGAGCGAACTATGGCGGAGTAAAGCATAGTGGCTGTGTCAACATTAAAACGTCCATAACATTGACGCTTAACAAATGAATGCATAGACTTAGCTTTATTTATCGACAGTTCCCAGTGTTCATTAAAGGAATAACTATTGTCATACGTAACACCAATGTCCTTCACATTATGAACACGTTTGATCGTCTTGCCGTTCATGTGGTACTCCGCTAATATAGGCGAGCGCTTTCGACATAGGGTGATTATTTTACATTTGTCAGTATTTAGCTCAAAGTCATTATCAGAGCACCATTTAATAAAATTGTTTATTGAATCTTGCATGTAATGTGTGTCTTCGATTGTGGTGATGCTGTTATGAACGATTTTCTTATCATCAGCCAGGTTGATGTTTCTTGTTGGACCAGAAGGGCAATCAGAGTCGTCGAAGAACACCAGAAGCATCAATGGACCTAATATCGATCCTTGACCGATTCCAGATAGAACATCTATCAAATCTGATTTGGTGGAGTTTATCTTAACCCTTTGCTTCCTTCCTTTGAAAAACGAACGGAACCATAACACGACTGAGTTGCAGATTCGGTACTTGTCGGAAGATAGCTTCGTCAGTTTAGGAGATCGTATAACGTCGAAGGCTTTATGAATATCGGCGAGAAATAAGTCAGTTTGCTCGTTGTTGTCAAATGATTCATGTACCATGATCGATAATTCCATCAAATTGGATTCAACTCTCCTGCCAGGAAAGAAGCCGTGTTGGGATAATGATGACTGTGGAAAGATGTTGTACTTCAATTGGTCAAAAATTATCATTTCGAACACCTTCGCAAAGTTTGGAGAAATACAAACACCCCTGTAATTGGTGATATCCGTCTTCTTGCCAGATTTGAAGACTGGAGTCACGTGACCTGTTTTCCAGAGGGTGGGATAATGGCATTCTAACAGAGATCTCGAGTAGATCGTTGAAAGTGGCACTGATAATGCTTCGGCGCATTCACGGAGAAATAGCGGTGACATTTTATCTGGACTAATCCCTTTGCTTAAGTCCATACTCATCAGAGTTTTCGTCACGATATCCTTTGTTATCACAATGTTAGAGAAACCAGCGTCATTCCGTGAGTTAATAAAAGAAAGCAACTTTGCATCATCATCAGCGTCATTAGGGTGTTTTTTATAAACAGAAGAAAAATATCTGGCGAACAAGTTAGCTTTCTCAGCGTCGTTCGTTGCATTTTCATTGCCATAAGACATCTTTCCCGGAAGGCTACTTCTCTTATATTTTGAGTTAATGTAATTCCAGAACTTTCTCGGTTGTTTATGATAGTTACTGAGATATATGAGATATATATGAGATATATGAGATATGATACTGAGATGGCAATTGTGAGTAAAAACCACCAAGTATTGACATGAGTATAAAAAATGAGGACAGTGCCATCAGGAGGCTATTAGATAAACTAAGGATTACAATCAAGACTGGCATAGGGCTCACGAAACGTTTGAGTGCCGCTCGCATTTCCACTTAAATTCTTAACTCTTAAACTCTTTTGGTACACTAGAGAAGCTGTCTAAAGCCAACAAGGTAAATCTTTTATGGGTTCCAGGACACAGTAACATAGCTTCAGGGCTAACATTCAGTATAAAAAGAAGAACCATTACCAACTTGGAAAAAGCTTAACGAACTGTTAGAACAGTATAATCATCATAGATGGCTCTAGCCGTAGGAACACTAAATTCCTGCATGAATGAAATCATGGGCGCGCGGTAGCATTGCGCCCGTGACGCAAGTCCCCATACGATCAAAAAAATCAGAAATTTTTTTTCGTAGACTGCGGAACTATATATACAGCTAAATTTTGACTTTTTTCCCTTGCGTCGTACCCCCCTGAGACCTAGTTTATCGGATTCTACGTAAAATTTTGATTGAAATCGACCTTTCACTCGTTAAAATCGGTCCAGTGGATCCGAAGATATGACCTTTAGAAAATCGTCATTTTCCATACAAAATGTGCTGCTTCATATAAGCCAAAGTTAATGAAAACATCCTACGTTAGTTACTTAGTTAGTTAGTTAGTTAGTTAGTTAGTTAGTTAGCACGGGGATGTCACTTATTCATCCAATATTCATTCATAATTCATTATTGCCGAAGAAGAAACAATCGATTTGTAACTCGATTCGGCCATGCAACGTCGATGTTGCCGAATCCTATAACAAACTGAAAATTAAAAAACAGAATCTATAAAATGTAGACGAAATTCAAAAACTCCAAAAAATTTTGTAAATTCGATGTAGATTTTTATAGTAAGTGACACCCTTGAGGTTAGTTAGTTAGTTGTGGCATTGCCATTTGTATGAAAAACGACTTTTTTGGCGATTTCTCGAAAACTGGCGGTCAGATCTTCTTTAAATTTTGCAGGGACCTTCGGATGGGCATTCCACGC
>CM055405.1:27387170-27401818 GCA_029228625.1 Pseudolycoriella hygida | reverse complement strand
TTTGGCCTTTTTGATTAGGTTCGTGACCACATTACGAAGACGATTATAGTGGGCCCCCGAGCTATACGACCAAGCCTAAGTTCACGCTTTGCAATATCCCTTTCAATCATAGCTCTGCGAATAGCATCCGTAAACCATGGCTCAGACGATGAAAGTGAGTCCTTAGCCACAAAAGCCTTTAACGGCGCGTGTATTTCGAGTAGAGCGGCAACTTTATCATTGAAAACATCAATCATATTATCAACATTCGACGCGTAAAAAATGTCATTCCACCCGATCGAGGCAGCATCAGCATTCAAAGCATTCATATCTATTCTTGTGAAATTTCTAACAAGTTGTGGTGCCTTAAACAAGGATCGCTTATTGCAACTGTATGAGCCGAAGATCAGGTCATGTTTGGACAGCCCATGAGAAATTTGGTTGAAGAACAAGATCTTTTCAGGCCTATTCGTAAGACAAAGGTCGATTAAGGAAGGCTTCTTACCAACCTCAAAGTGCGTAGCGATGCTGCCGATTGATCTCAGACCGAACCTATCGACTACATCTGCGAACTCACATCTAGTGCAAGTACCACCGGCGCAATAGGAGCATCTACCTTCGATAACTCCTAGAAAATTTTCATTAAAGTCACCTAAAAGCAAAAGGTCTTCGTACTGCACTGCCAATTCGAGTAGAACGTCTTCAACCACATCAAGTTCCTCGACTTTAGGGGCTTTGTAGTAGGCACCCAGCAAGATTTTCGAATCAGGAAAAATGATTTCAATGAAAAGGAACTCCGAGGAGATACTATCCGAAATCTTAACAATCTTGTAGCTAAGGCCTTCACGTAAATATACAATAACACCACCACTCCTCTTGGCACGGCGATCGTTTCTGACCAAGTCGAACCCAGGTAGACTAACGGACTTATCGGAATGGTAGCTCTTCAGCCAAGTTTCGGATGCGACGATCACATCGAGGTTAGTCCCCTCAAAGTAGGAACGGAATTCATCAATCTTTGGAGGAATACTGCCAGCATTCACATGACAATAATGTAGGCGATCATTTGCAACTCTTAACGTAGTCTTAAGCATTATATTAGGTATACACACCGAGCTACTGTGAACTGAATTTCGGTTAGCAACTGCTTCAAAAGGCATCAAAAACAACAGGCGGGAAGTAAGCAAGATATGTAATGCCCTCAGAGAAGGTCCCTAATTTTAAACCTAAGCCGTTTGATACAAATTCACCTTTAATAGTAGTAGAAATACGAAAACCGAATAGATTGGAAAACATTCGAAAAAACTTGTAAACTAAAAAATACACGAAAAATAAACAAAAATATATCACCGAAAAGCGTCAATTCTCCTTCTCTGCACCAAACGATAAGTTTGTAGCCTCATGTATGCAATATTAATTTGGTTGGCGATTGGACATTTTCAAACGCTTCGCCTCTACACTTGTATTGCTAAGGGAGGCCGTAGAAAGAGCAAGGCGCTTGGTTTCACGACGATTGGGTAGAGCTTTGGATGATTGCATTATCACGCCATGTGCTGGACCCCTTTCCATTCCTTGTACCTTACACAAACCTTCCCTGGTTGGAGATCTATCATCAGGGGACGACAAAATACGTTGGATATCACCAATGTTATACATACAAATCTGTTTGTCTTGATCATTTAGCAATCCGTTTATTCTTTTTCGCTTCAGAAGCCAGATTAAAAATTGCACGATTTGTACTAGTAAGACTTTCGTTAATAAAAATTCTAGAACTTGTCTGGTAACCGATGTCCTTAAGATTAAGGTCTTTCTTCTTGAAGTAGCATGACAATAATTCACGTTTCGACCAATCATCAGCAACTCTAACAAGGATAGGCACTGAACGCATAGACGATGTACTTGACTTCTTCACTGACAGCCTATACGCTTGAATAATGTCGTTTCGAGTCAGTTTACAATTAAGAGCAGAGCAGATGTCGCCAATTATCCCAAAAGGATTGTCATCGGTACAAACAGGAACACCAGAAATAATGAGATCTTTTCCAATTGAAAGTCGCTCGAGTTTATCCAGACGGCTTTCATAAGATACACGCAACTCCTCAATTACATTCATCACTTGGGTAGAGGCACTTTCGCACTTACTATTAGTTGATTCAACAACATCAGTAAGTCGCTTATCGATATCAGTTGAGAACGATTCAAATTTGCTATCCATGTCATCCTTCACCCCACGAATCATTGATGATAGTGATTGTTCCAAACTACTGATTTTAATATTAAGACGTTTGTCCACGTCAGCAACATTCGCGCCCAATGCATCCATTTTGTTAGACAAAGCATGCAATAACTGTTTAATCTCAGATTCGGACTCATTAATAGGAATCGCATCCTCTAGTATAACCACGTCATCATTTCTTCCACTTTTAGCCCGTTGTTGAGAATCCATTGGTGAGATATACAATTTAGGAGGAAACGATTTGAAGATTATTTTAAACCAATACGATGTAGAATATAGACTCGCTGTGGTAAAATTTTGTACAAAACTAGCCCAGCACTATGAACAAGCAAGCACGATAAGTCAGTGAACCGTAAATTGTGGATTATTACGGACACTAACGCAACAATAAAACGATAGTAAAGCCGCGTGGTGTCGATTTAGCCGTGCACAAAATTCCGATGATGTAGATTTAGCCTCAAGAACGACGATGATATGACAACAAGTTAATGCCAGTCGAATTGTAACCAAAATCAGCAAACTCCATAAAATCGAGGAACATTAGTGGTCCAATTACCATTAGCTGCAGTTTGTTTTGAATATAACAGGCTCGAATTTATAAAAAATAGAAAAAAAAATACTGATGCAGATGAGGAGAATAAAAAGTTTAGCTGTCAGCCATAATCGTCCCAACCGAATCGACGAATCATGGACGAAAGACGGATAACTCTTGGCAACCGGACTTATTACAGCCTGATAAAAATTTTAAAGTCCAAATCAGTAAGCAGAAACTCTAAATGCGCACTGTACAAATCTGTGATAAGACCAATAGTTACGTATGGGTCGGAGTCGTGGTGCATGACTCAGAAAGACGAACAATCGCTGCTCACGTTCGAAAGAAAGGTACTGCGGACAATTTTCGGACCAGTATATGACGAAAATATGAACAGATGGCGCAGACGATTTAATCATGAGCTTGTGCAGCTTTATGGAGAGCCAGACATAGTTAGAACAACAAAAATTAACAGACTACGATGGCTTGGTCATGTGCAGCGTATGGACGACAATCGTATCCCGAAGAAACTTTTTATCACCAAACCGGAAGGCAAAAGAAGTGCAGGCAGACCAAACTCCAGATGGTGCGATGCAGCTTTTGCCAACCTGAGAACTGCGGGAGTAACCAGCTGGAAGACGTTAGCTGAGGATAGGTCCGGTTGGAGAAGCATGTTGGAGAAGGCCAAGACCCTTAATGGGTTGTAGGGCCGGTTAAGTAAGTAAGTAAGAACTGATTAAATTAGGACAAATTGAGGACATTTGTTATTGCCTTTGAAGAATTTGAAACGAATAAAAATAAAATTGTAAATTTGAATGAAATTATGTAATTTGAACACTTTTCCACTAGAAAATTACCAATTTCTTATTTCTGAAACAACCAACGTTTAGGACATATTAAGGACAAATTTTTGACTTCAACAATTTGACTAAATAGCGGCTTCTGGTGGAAGATTTAAAAATCCATTTTTAGTACACACTTATATCTCATGAACCGTGACAGGACAACATCTGAAAGTGTGACGGACGCAAAAGGACATTTGAGGACATATTTCCTGGACAAATGTTAAAGATCCGCCAGAAATTTTTGTTATTTTGTAACAACACTTTTAAATTAGACAGGTCAGTTTTAAAATCTTTGACCGAGGAAATTTTAAGCAGTACTATCCACACCATAAATAATCACATCTACAATTGACAAAAAATTTAACATTGTAAGATTGAGCCTCTCAGATTAGAAAACAAAAGAAAACAAGAAACAAAAAAAAAAAACTATAAATTCGACAAATTGTTAGTTGCAATGATATCTTATGTATGATTGATTAATATGCTGTGTATATAAGCAACCTACCTTAAGTGGGCAGCACATTTATTGTTTAATAAATTTTCTTCTTCGTAAAAAATTTTAAAACAAGTTGCCAAAGTAGCGTTGTCGAAATTTTTTCGAAAAGCAAAATAAAAGCTGTCGATGCTTTGGACAGGTTTTTCAATTCTTTTCGGGAAATTTCTAATGCAATTTAACGTGAACGTAATCACAAATTTAACAAAACTCAATTAGATTCATCGGCGTTCCTTGCGACGGACGTTCGTTGTAGGCTTTATCGTACGGGTCCGCGTAGCATATGTTTTCGTTTTGATTTTTTGCTAGCGATGAAAGATGCCAATTTATTTTGGTTTCAACCCATAATACTGTAACTTAAGATCTTTCCAAGACTTACGTATACTTAAATAAATTATGTTATTCAAACATCATAAATTCCTTATGCAACACGTCGTTAAAATTGTGAAGTTTAGAAGAGCCTCGTGTAAGTTTCATTTGATAATGTCAGCATGTGTACTTTAGCTAATGCGTAATCACATTTCTTATTCATTGCCGTACAAATTCAAACATTCAATTCAAATCGAATTTCCAGTAAAAGTAGAAAATCTGCTGAAATAATTTGCATACCACATAGATTTGAAAAAGCTAAGAAATAATTCGAATGCTGCACTTGAATCTGGCACTATAGTAGAGAGCAAATGTAATTGCTTTCGTTGTTTGCATACGAAAAGCATCACGTTACTAAATTTCTCTAATTAAATTTTCTTTATTTGATACCTAAAACAGTTCGTAATGGTTTTTTTTGTGGAAGTATAATTTAATTTAATTGGTAACGAAGTCGAAACTGGTGCTAAGGGCTTTCGGTTAAACACGAATACAGATAAGAGTATATAAAATTCTGTATAGAACAAGCAGCATTGAGGGTAACTCATTTCAATTAAATTAATGGCTTCAACTAAAAGCAAATATATTTCAAAATACAATGAAGCAACTTTAGTTAGTTTCGTTTATTGGCATCAATTTTACAGCATTAATTCATAAATTGATTACAATTAGGTCTCATAGTTGGACCTCTTTTGTAAACCTTAGTAGAAACTTTGTTCAGCGTTGCATCCGGATTTCTTTAATGAATTTGTCCTCCAGTCTTCGGATTTTTATTTCTCATGGTATTAGGATGTGGTTATGGAGGATGGCCGAACTTTTTCGAAAGCAAGTTCGAAGCAAAAAGAGGGAAATAATAAAAGTGAGTGAGCCACGTGAAAGCATATGAATTTTTTTTTTTTGTTTATTTTTTTCCAATAACATTATCACAACAAAAATCTCTTTAAAAGTTAAGTGTGACGCAGTCCGTAAGTCCGCTTCCAAAATTAATGATATCGCTTGAGGTGACGCTATCGCTGATTATACGCAAAAATTTTTTGGAATGGAATCTTGTGTTCGGACTGCGTCACACTTTACCTTTAAAGAGGTTTTTGTTGTGATATCACTAGTTTTGGAAGTAGGAACGAAATTTGGCCTTACGGCACTTCACACAGCTGCCATAGCTAGCGGCGCGGCGGCGACCCCAACTTTCGTGATAAGATAAAATGAATTAGTGTCAATCTATTTTGGAAGAAAAAGGAAACCAATTTTGGAGAAAACATTTAAATTTATTTCTCTACAACTTCGCCTTTGGAACCAACTTTCTAACTCTCATAGTTCAGGAGATCTGGGTCATCCTGCCAAAAATTGCGACAAACAAAGAGAGAAAGAAAGAAAGAAAGGTTTACCAAATTGACTATTTAAAAATATTCGATTTGGGTCCGTTTCCATCAGTACCGTATCTAGACCGCTTTCCTAGGGGGGCGCGCGCCTTAGACTTTTTTTTTGCAATTCAATGAAGTATCAATGTATATTATAGCGTTCTGAAAAGTGTTTAAGATGATAACTGAGTCGAGCGCCGCAGGCATTTTTTTTTTCAAATTGTAGTATTGAACTGGTGTAAGTGAGGTTTTCATGCAAAGCGCAACAGGCAAAAATTTTGAACCGCCTGTTATCGTTCTTTGGGTAAATCAAAGAACCGTTTAATCGCCGCATCGTGAAAAGCGCCGCAGGCAAAAACTTTGGACTGCTTTTCCTCGTCTTTTAGGTAATTCGAAAAAATTGCTTAATAGCCGCATCGGTTAAGGCGCCGCAGCGAAAATTTTGAACTGCTCTCTATTGTTCAACTCAAAATAGCGTAGTGGTTAGCACGTCTGCTTGCTACTATGAAATTGGGTTGCCAGTGCGTTGTTTCAAAACTCAACCGCGGACAGATTTGTTCCGAATGTTAGATTTGTAATCAAAACAAAGTTGACTTAATCGGTTCAAGACAAGTGAAGTTGAATGTAGCGCCATCGTACGGCTTACCGGTGGAAGGCATTGTTGGGAGGTGTCGGTATTCTACTCCCACTAGTTTTCGCTCCTTGCACATCTCATAGATGGCACTGGGTTTGTCCCACAGCTTACCGCTGGCACACTAAAAAATTTTCAATATCAAAAAGTAGAACGACAAACAGCGAAACTAGTAAATAATGATCTGGCCCTAACCCTTCATGGGTTGTAGAGGCAGATTATTATTATTATTATTCTATTGAGAATTGCTTTTCAAGGTTTGGAATGAAAGATATGGATCTCAAAAAACTAACTAAAAAAAGTTGATGAAAATTGATTCACTGGTTCAGATAGTAGGATCCATAGAGCGCGCCAAAATCTTTCTCATGAATTTCATTAAATATAAAGAAATTTTGCTGTGATTCAGAGGTAGTCGAAGGCTTAACAGTACCCAAGAAAAAAGTAAAAAAGCATCCTCTCATAATGAGGCGCGCAGACTATGGGGGGGGGGCGAGGGGGGCCACTGCTCCTCACGAGCAAATCCGTGGGGGGCAACGCCTCCCACGACCAATGCAAACATTTAACCGCGAAAGTCGTTAGTTTTGTAGGACTCTTGAAGACTTCAAGAAATAACTAAGAAAATAATTTAGGGACAAACACATCTTAACAAAAGGACAATTTAATTCAGGATGAATCCTCATACAACTTGATCACTAGATTAGATTCTAGTTCTTAGTTGGCGACTATGACCACCTCAAATTGATAAAATAACACACATACAATGTGTACCCCTTCAGTTACACAGTAACTTCACTACTCGTTTTCCAAATTCGTTGTACATCGTTTCCTTATCTTCGTGTAGTCCACTGCTACAAGCTGACTTCTTTCGATAGCCCACTGTTATCAACTTCAAAGTTTCTTTTATGTATTTTCGAGACGATTTTTCTTCTACCATGTTTCTGTTTGAAAGGGCACACTGCTAGCTTCTCTCTTTTTGTTTTTCGAAAGAAGCAACTGCTAATTTGATGAATTTATTTCACGAAATGTAACACGGCGTAACACATTTGCGATGAAAAACTAGGTGATAGAGGTGAGCCGGCCGCCCGACAATCCTAAAAACCCCGACCTAATCCGAACGCGAAACCGAGCCGAATTAATTTGACGAGTCGGGTTGAGATTTCATCTAGTCGGGTCGGGTCGGAGTTTACTTTGATCGTGTCGGGTCACGGATCAGACCCGATTAAAGTTTGGTCGCGTCAGATTGTTAACCACCTTAATGAACTACAAAACAAAGCACCAAGTCATATATGATCGTCCGGTAGTCTATGTCCACTGATTACCCCAAACTTTTTTTCGCTAAAAGGTATGTAGCCCAAGATTCAAGTTCGAAGATGAGCAAAATCCGTCGAGTAGATCCTGAGATATCATCGAATAACGGACCAAAAACGTGGTTTTTTGAAGGTCAGTGAAACTTTTTCGCATACATCCGGACAAGTATTTCATGGAAATTGTTCTTGTCGGTGTCTAATTAAAGTATTCGATGTCACGAAATATTTGAAGCCCTTTTTGTGAAAATCGGTTCAGTGGTTCAGGCACAAGCGCCATTGAAGTGGACGAAATTCAGTCAACTCGTCCACATACGACAGAAAGGGTTTCATTGTCAATATTCTTCAATATTTAGTTAAGTATAAGATATAGAGACCTACTTTCAAAGCAAAGTTGTAGAGAATCGAATTTTAGCGAAAAGCTGTTTCAGGGGTTCCCCGATAAAGTCACAATCCTACGTTTTAGCTTCTTCTGGAATCGGGAAGGATGTCTCATACCTCTACAAGTATAGCAGTTAGGAAGTTCTTCCAAAGGCAAAGTTTAGAGAATTACATTTTAGTGAAAGTAGTTTCGGAGCTCACTCATTTAAAGCCTTAGCGTATGTAAATAGTTATAAATTTTCGAAAGTAAAAGTTCAAATAAATATACATGCATAACACAAAATTTTATATCGCTTGCGATCGGGTTCGGGTCGGTTTAAGGTTTCATAAAACAAAAGAATCGAAATTTTAAATCAGTTCGGGTCGGGTCGGGCTTCCGTTTCACTATTTTTCGGGCTGCGGGGCCCGCCCCGTTGTTCACTTTCGGGTTCGGCGGGTCGGGGTTGAATTATATATTTTTTCGGGCTGCGAGTCCCGACCCGATGTTTTCTTTCGGGTTCGGGTAGGGTCGCTTTTCAGATTGCTAATGAAATAATACAATCTTAATTTTATAATTTTTATTATTGGGAGGGGGGTTGGAACAGATGGGCGGGTTTTGCCCCACGACCCAAACTAAAGTCGGCGCGCCTGCTCTCATTACGGGCAGATTTTCTTCCGAACATTAATATATATCAGTAGGGAAAGAACAAACCTCAGGGGGGGGGGCGGAGAAAATCTCAGGGGGGCTCAGCGCCCCCACCTCGCCCCCCTAGTTACGGCTTTTGGCAAATTTTGGAAAATTTTAGCAAATTTCAGAAAACTTGCCAAAATGATTTCCGAAAAATAGGTCCTGTATTTTGTAAGATTGAATTTATAAGGCTCCAGTCTTGTCATAGCAAGATGTGCAGTAAACACAAACTGCCTAAATTGTTCTATTTCGTTCTTGCATGGTAAATATATTTTCCGTTTGGTATTTATTTAAATTTATTGCGACGAGTGAAGAAAAATTAAATAGAGAGAGAGAGAAATGTCAATCATATAGTGTAGTGAAGCAATTCAAAAATATTTTATTACACAAAGGAAAAATTTACAATTAAAACATTTGAATGATTGATTGATTGTGTTAGACGTGCTTAAGATCGCTGCTGCTTCTTTTTTGAAAAAGTGCTGTATAAGTCCCGTGCATTGGTGAAATTTTAAAATTAGACGATTATTGAATGGTCTGTTTATACAGACATGACATAAATTTGGTGAAATTCCACAGTTTAAAGTAAATAAATCACAAAACTTACTTTTTGATAAAATTTGAATTTCGAAATAACGGATCATCAACCGGTATATATCAATTCAACTGAATGTAAACAAGCGAACCCATTGCAAACTGGCGTTGGAAGCCACTGGTTGATTTGTATTTGTCCATCCTTCAGATTATTACTTAGTGGAGTTCTCAGGCGCGTATGATATCGATGTTCTATCGATTTTTTATGTTTTGATTTGCAAAAAAAAAAACACTGTCCAAGGCTGTTTGTTTACCTGTTGTTATCGTCACATTAAAGCTGTCATAATTTTCGGTCGAAGCCGTCTACATTTATAGCCACGATTTTTTTTTGCAAGGCGATTATTTTAAATTGATGAAGGCATAATTTTTCTTGGACTTTGCTGCAATAACGATTGGTAGTGGTGTACGTGATCCCGCCACTTCGGATTTTCATAGTTCGGTGTTGGGAGTGCACATAGTCCAGAGCTATTGAATCACAGTTCGGTGTTGGGAGTGTGCATAGTCCAGAGCTATTTAGTTCTTGCATAAGCAGTATCTTTTTGTGGCGCTGGTTTGTATAACGTTTCTGACGTAGTTAGACTACTTGCTTACAGGTAGGAGATTGATTTTAATTCTCTTTTTGGGCCGAATCTGTGCGAAATCTCGTTTTGCTTGTTATCGTTTTTTTTTTTATTATTATTTACAAAAATATTGAACAATTAGTTTTTTGTAACTCCAATGTGCCTTGCACTGTTAAGGAGATTACATTTAAATTAAATTTTTATAATTTTATAATTAACTAGTCGAACCCCCGCCCCTAGGGGCTACGCAGGCTTTATCATTTTCGCGTGTTGTCTATTCAGAGAGTCAAAGCATATTTTTTTCCGTTTTAAATAATGATGCGTAATGTTTCATGTCATTATATCACTTCGTTGATATTACCGCTAATAATACTAAAGTGGGCGAGAAAGGTACTATAAATCAAAATACTTTCTTTGCCGCAAAATTACACCACTTCCCCCGTATTCCACTTCCTCCGTGAAACGTATGCAACGTTCCCCGTTTTCCACTTCCCCCGTATTCCACTTACCCCGTATTCAACGTTCACCGCATTCCAAGTTCCCCGTATTCCAAGTTCGCCGTATTCAACTTTCCCCGAATTCTATTTCCCCGTATTCCACTCCCCCGTATTCCACTTCCCCCCGCTGATGACTTCTGCCTTTATCAAGCAGCAAAGTCACCCCTCAAAATTCTGAGTAAGCTTAACGCAGCCACCAGACAGCTCACCGAATATACCACGAAGTGGAAAATAAAGCTGAACGATTCAAAGACCAATGCCACCCTGTTCACCAAGAGGAGGTCACAAAATGGCTTCCTCCTCAAGGGATTGCAGTCCGTGGCTCCGAAATAGACTGGAGGTACATTATAAAGTACCTCGGGGTCACTCTAGACAAGACTCTGACCTTTAAGTCACATGTGGATCTGATATACTGTAAAGCTTTAAAGCTACTTGGCGCGCTCTACCCACTATTAAACAGAAACTCAAAGCTGAGCACTGAAAACAAGTTATGTGTCTACAAGGCAATCATTCAAAATGTCTTGCTTAGTGCTTGCCCAGTTTGGGGCGAATGTGCTAAAATCCACATTGCGAAGCTCCAACTATTACAGAACAAGTGCCTGAAGATCATCTACCGCTTGCCGCCGTACTACAAAACCGCTGACTTGCATGATCTCGCCTCTATACCAATGGTTCACTACCAAATTTCGAAGATCAACTTGAACTTCAAGTCAAAAATTTTAAGCTCAGTTAATCCCATCATCAGGAGACTGAACTGAACAACCTTTAACTGTGATACTAGTCCTTAGTTCTTAATTAAAAAATAAACTCATTTGAAGTTTTTTGAAAATTTTCTTCTGCCCATAAAACAAAAAACATTTCAAACAAGAATAAGATTTTAATAATGATGATAATATTATAGTTTGAAAAGCTAGAGTAAATAAGCTGAACACACAGTACAATATTTGTAACAATTGATTTATTGAATAAAGAATATATACCATATACCACTTCCCCCGTATTCCACTTCCCCCGTATTCTACGTTCACCGTTTTCCACTTCCACCGTATTCCACTTCCCCCGTATTCCACGCTCACCGTATGCAAAGGTCACCGTATTCAACTTTTCCCGTATTCCAAGTTCCCCGATTCTACTTCCCCCCTGTTCCACGTTCACCGTATGTAACTTTCCCCGTATTCCAAGTTCCCCGTATTCCACTTTCCCTGTATTCCACGTTCACCGTATGCAACGTACACCGTATGCAACGTTCACCGTATGCTACGTTCCCCGTATGCAACGTTCACCGTAATCAACGTGCATCGTATTGCAAGTTCCCCTTATTCCACTTCCCCCTAATTCCACCTCTCCCGTATTCCACGTTCACCGTATTTAATTTAATTTTCCCCGTAATCAACTTTCCCCGTATTCTACGTTCCCCGTATTACACTTCCCCCGTATTCAACGTTCATCGTATTCGATGTGCACCATATTCCCAAGTTCCCCGTATTCCACTTCCCCCTGTTCCACGTTCACCGTATGCAACGTTCCCCGTATGCAACGTTCCCCGTATTCAACTTTCCCCGTATTCTAGGTTCCTCGTATTCCACTTTCCCCCTGTTCCACGTTCACCGTATGCAAAGTTCCCCGTATTCCAAGTTCCCCGTATTCCAAGTTCCCCGTATTCCACTTTCCCTGTATTCCACGTTCACCGTATGCAACGTTCACCGTATTCCACTTCCCCGTATGCAACGTTCAGCGTATTCCAAGTTCCCCGTATTCCACGTTTACCGTATGCAACGTTCCCCGTATTCCACTTCCCCCGTATTCAACGTTCACCGTATTCAGCGTTGCACTTGCTACGCATCCTGCTCTGACACTTCCCCGACCAAATCTCTAAGACGACATCTCTCTCTGACTTTTAGCCGATTTTCAATTAGGTCCCGTTTTTTACCCATAACTCCCTTATTTCAGAACAATATCTAACCCCGGAACATGTTTTCTCGACGTTTTGCACCATCCCCAACAAAATATCAAAAATTATTTTTTAAGTAATTTTCGGGCAGCGGAGCAAATTTTTACCCATTTTTGTCTCCTTTGATCGACCCTGGGCACCGAACCGCCCAACCGATTTTCTTAAAATCGGTTCCGCTACCTTCACACTGTCGAAACCTTTCGTTTGGTACCTCACTGGCTTCATTCCGGCAACTACCGGCCGAGATATTGGTTAATAAGTGCTCCAGCTCTGGACAAAATCGCCAAAAAACGACCTATAGCTCGGTAGTATGAAACTTTTTCACCCAACATTGTTCAGCAAATTTATTGCCCCAAGCCTCCACTATCGATTGGCATTCAAAAATTATCTTTACTTTGTCCAACAACAAAAGTTCCCTAACAACAAAGTGAGGAAACCCCAAAATTTTAACAGTTTTTGCTGCCTAGCTCCTCCGCATGAAGTCGGATCAAAAAACTTTCTTCTACAAAGTTGTAGGCCATCAAAAACTCTAAGACTTTGCTTCGCCGACCAAATCTCTAAGACGTCATCTTAACTGACTTTTGGACGATTTTCAATTTTCACCCGTTTTTTACCCATAACTCCCTTATTTCAGAACAATATCTAACCCCGGAACATGTTTTCTCGACGTTTTGCACTATACCCGACAACATATCAAAAAGTATTTTTTTTTTCTTCGCCGCGTTTATTAAACGAAAAAATAACGGGATCGTGACAGACACATTTATAGACGAATAAATAGACACATAGATAGACGCATAGACACATAAACAGACGGACATTAGCCGTTTATAATTAGTAATTCTCATGGAAATCTACTTAGTGACGTTAACAAATAACTATGACCGGTTCGTCGGTTTCTTGTAATTAACGCCATCAATCTAAGTATTAATTTACGAATGAACGAGGAGCAGAAGTGCAATTTTAGAGTCAATAACGTCATCTAAAGATTAACAAAGTGAATACCTACTCAAATGTAGGCTGGCTCTGTCTGATGTCATTAATAAAAGTAAAAACGAAAAATCATGTCCCTGACCCAATTCCCCCGATTCCAAAGCTCGAAGCCATCGACTGCTGTGAACTCATAATCTCTCCATGTGTTTTTCATCCATGTGTGTGTTGTTAAGTTGCGTTATGAGTAAAAAACTGCATTACCGACATGTTTCTTGTTATTTTGTTTACATGAACAGATTTTAGAAAATTCTGATCGTAAAAAGTATAGCGACAAAGGAAACATAAACTTCTGTATGATGTAATGTTAGTAAAAATATTTCGTTGTGCAAATTTATTTTCTTCATTGGACAATGGCTGGTTTTGTTGCAGTTCATTCAGGTAAATGATTCTATGCAGTGAAAAACACAAGAAAAAGTTCATTACATTAATATGAATTGAAGGAGCTGGGAACTGCTTGGACGACACCAAATACAAGCGTGTCTGCAAAGAAGCTTGTGAAAGAGCAACGACAATTCTGAAGTCAGGAGGATCCACTTTGGACGCATGTGAAGCGGCAATAGTTTGCCTTGAAAATTCTGGTAACACAAACGCGGGTAAAGATTTAATTTATTTTTACAAGAATCGCGTGACACTCGACTTCTGTTGAATTGTGTCTAGGATTCGGTTCAAATTTAACGTGGGACAAACAAATCGAATGTGAAGCTTCAATAATGGATGGGACAACGCTGAACTATGGAGCTTGTACAAATGTGTCAAATGTTCAAAATCCGATTTCCTTAGCCCGAGTATTATGTGAACGACAATCGAAATTGTTAGCATTGCAGCGTATACCACCAATGGTACTATCAGGTGAAGGAGCATCAAAATATGCCAAAGAAATGAATCTATCGATAGTCGAACCAAACGAATTAGTTTCTCGGAAAGCAGTCAAATGCTACGAACATTATCGAAACAATGTCGAACAATACGAGAACCTTTGCAATATAAAAATAGCTCCGATGGATACGGTGGGTGCGATATGCGTTGATTTAGACGGAAATTGTGTTTCAGGTTGTAGTTCCGGTGGATTGATTTTGAAGATTTCTGGCCGTGTTGGTCAAGCGGCTACATATGGAGCAGGCTGCTGGGCCATATCGAAATCAGACGCAGTTGCAGCTACATGCACAACTGGAAACGGTGAATATTTGATGAAAACTCTGCTAGCGAAGGAAATCGTCGACGATCTTTTACGTTGTGAATGTCCCGTTACAAGTTTACATTCCAC
>CM055405.1:27359895-27386670 GCA_029228625.1 Pseudolycoriella hygida | reverse complement strand
TACGGGGAACGTAGCATACGGGGAACATAGCATACGGTGAACGTTGAATACGGTGAACGTTGCATACGGTGAACGTTGCATACGGTGAACGTGGAATACAGGGAAAGTGGAATACGGGGGAGTGGAATATGGTAAAATAGAATGCGGGGAACGTGGAATACGGGGAAAATTGAATACGGTGAACTTTGAATACGGGGAAATTGGAATGCGGTGAACGTTGAATACGAGGTAAGTGGAATACGGGGGAAGTGGAATATGAGGGAAGTGGAATACGGGGGAAGTGGAATACGGGGGAAGTGGAATATGGGGGAGATGAAATTCGGGCGAAGTGGAGTAATTTTGCGACAAAGAAAGTGTTTTGATTTATAGTGCCTTTCTCGCCCATTTGGATTTTAGTATTATTAGTGGTAATATCAACGAAGTGATTTAATGACATGAAACATTACGCATCATTATTTAAAACGAGAAAAAATATGCTTTGACTCTCTGAATAGACAACACGCGAAAATGATAAAGCCTGCGTAGCCCCTAGGGGCGGGGGTTCGACTAGTACACTATAAAAAGAGAGAACTCCTCTTTGAATTCCCTCAATTAATAATGCGTGGCCAACAAGGAAAAACTTGACGAAAAATTTGCATAATGAACCATATAGGCAATTCTCAACGAAAATAGGTGGCAGCACATTCTGTACACTTGACATTTTGAGAATTTTAACATTTTGCCGATAGTAAAGTAGCGATAGAGTGAAGTCAAAGTTGATTTCCTAGGTTGCGGTGAGGTACAGCTAGGTGTAGTGCACAGACGGACGGAAAGAAAGGGTAAAGACATAAAGTAGCTATCGCTACTTCATTCATTCATTCCGATAAATTAAACATATATTTCAGGTAAGATTAAAGTGCGTATATTTGGGGTGGTCTCCAAAAGACTTCATGACATTTTGTAAAAGGAAAAGTTCTCTAGAGAGGTGGCCGAAATGAAAGTATCGGTAATAAGCTATCGATCATTTATTACTTTTTATCGGTAAAGTTGAATTGTTTTATCGGTAGAATATAAAATGGAAATAATTATGGTCAAATGACACGAAAATATTAAAATAAATCAATCCACGCGCTGTTATGTTGGATTTTGTCAAACTAGTACATGGCCAATTCCATCTGTATGACTATTCCCGTTTTTCACCCTTTAACTTTGCATGTGAATTATTTAATATGGCTGCAAGGCATGTAAATCCTTCATTATCATCTATGAATTTTCGTCAAAGCGTTCTCCGGCTTAAAAACTCAGTTTTCAATGAATTTGGTAATCCTGACATATAATTTTATTTATGCAAAAGATGTTTTAAAAATTAAATAACATTTTTCGATCAATTAGCTGAAACAACTTCATTGAACCGACGCGACGGTTCTCATTCTAATCGTAACAAAGTCAATACGACTTTGAAGTAAAAACTCCAAATCTAACTGATTTGTGCAAAATTTCCAGTCTAGTCGACTGGTTACCTATAACCCTTTTTTTTAAAATATGAGATTGGTCGGAATCAATTCGAGAATAGTGATGAAAGCATGTCAACAAAATTTTGTAGCAGTGACGCTGCCATTATTATGGTTTAATAAACTGACAACCAATATTTTTGGGTTTTTTTTTCTTTTCTTTTTTTTTAAATGAGATTTTTAAATAATTTGACAAGGCATCACGCCAATTTTGTGAATTTTTTCCTTTTGTATTTTTCTTTTTTGTATTTTTTTTCTATGTATAATCGTAATTATATTCTTTGCTTTTTGATATTTTATTCATTTAATTTATTATTTTTTTTTACTTTTTAAGTACTTTTTGTAAATGTTTTGTTTTTTTTACCGAGAACTATGATCATAGTAACTGTTTATTTTACAATGTCGGCTTTTCAGTAGAAAATAAAATTATTGTCAATCAATGACAGAAGCCGATGTCGCTTGACGCTGTTAAGATTTAGAAAGTTCAAAATGTACAGTAAAATTTTTTTTTGAATATTCTTTTTAGACCCGTACGAAGAACGAAGTTCTTCGAAAAGCGGTCTTATGCGTTTACCACGACGCTTGTTACCACCCCAATTTCGAGCACCGGTCACGGTCCTTAGAGGACGAATCAGGAACAAAAAAAAATGTCTGTCCGTCCGTCACCGCGATAACTTGATCAAAACTCAACCGATTTTCGAATACTTTTTTTCCCTTGAAACGTAATCGAAATATATTTTATGGATTGGGCCAAGGGTCGCCGAGCTAGAGCCGTTTAAGTGGTTTTTGGTCTTTTGTACATAACTCGAGCAAATCTTTTCCAAATTTTTTTTTTTTGTTTGAAAGATCTGGACGTGGCCGACAATTTATGGAAGAAACTTTTTTGAATTTGAGTCTTTGGACTTAGCTAGGACACTAAAACCGAGTCTATGCTAGGGCCATACGTGTTTTTTGTACATAACTCGAGTAAATCTTTTGCGATTGTCATAAACTTTTTTTTTGAAAGATCTAGGCATGGCCGACAATTTATGGAAGAAACTTTTTCGGTCTATGCAGTGGCCACACGAGTTTTTTGTACATAAGTCGAGTAAATCTTTTCCGGTTTTCAAAATTGTTTTTTTAATCGACAGGTCTGTGAAAGCCCAACAATTTGTTGAAGAAACTTTTTTAGCTAGGGCACTAAAAACGAGTTTCTGCTAGCGCTCTGCATGTTTTTTGTACATTACTCAAGTAAATCTCTTCCGATTTTCAAATTTTTTTTTTTGATCGAAAGGAAGAAAATTTTTTGATTAGAAACTCTTGGACTCAGTCAGGACCCTAAAACTGAGTTTCTACTAGGGTCCAACGTGTTTCTTTGCATAAGTTGGGTAAATTCTAACTAATTTCGTTGATTTTTTTTCTATTTGAGAGGTTATCGAGTACCGAATTATTTTCTAAAACAAATTTGGACCCGGTGCCTTTGCTTAGGGCTGAATCAGGCCTCAGGTCTGTCCTAAGGTCGGCCCTAAAAAAAATTTTTTTTGCTATGTTGAAGAGCAAATTGAGGGAAACATTTTTGTCTATGGAAGTATGTCTCCGAGGCATATCCTTATAGCCCTAAGTCGGTTTGAAGGTCTGCCCTAGGCAAAAAAATGTTTTTTCACTATGTTGTAGAGAAAATGGAGGGAAATATTTTTGTCTATGTATTTGTCCAAGGCCTCTACTGAGGCCCCTGGGTCGGTCCTAAGGTCGGCCCTAGACAAAAAAATGGTTTTATGCTATGTTGTAGAAAAAATTGAGATGAACATTTTTGTCTGTTTGGGGGTGAATTTCGTACTTTCGGAAGACCTTCTTTACACCGTTTCTACGGACGGGTTTTTCAATATTGCCCTCTCGGCAATTTCCAGTGTGGACGTAATTTCATACACTTAAGAGTTAGGGCAATATGGGCAATATTTACTTAAATACATTCGAGTCTTTTCGTAACATCAACTTTGTTTGCCGCATCTATTCTGATACGTACCGGTCCCATGTTTTACGTCGTGTCGTATGACTGTCGTTCGATCAATAGTAGTTATTTGTGTGTCTGTTTTGGACGATTGATTTTAGACAATTTCGCGAGTTGTAGACCGTTCAAAGCGAAACAGATGCACAACAAATTTTTCATGCATCATTTTTCAATCGAGAGAAAATTTACAAAATTGGCTTTAGGCCCCGAAGTATGAAAAACACTTACACATGTCAATCAAAACCTACTGCTTAAATTGACTTGAATTAAAGACGGTTCAGCAACAAAGTGTAGTGTGTGTTTATCACTGTCAGCAACAAACGTCAAAATATGAAATGCAATAACAACAAAGCGTGTAAAATTTTACTTGAAAACAAAAACATTTCGAAAAAGAAGTTTTAGCAATTGAAATTATGAGTAGCTCTGCAGTATATTCACCTTCGAAATCGCACGAGTTGGTACTCGGAGAAATTTTCGATGAAAGCAGAAGCACAAGTCAGTACCAAATGAAACCCAGTGCAAAGGAAGGTTTTCAGGAGGCATCTATTAAAGAAATAATTTCCAACGTTTTAATCGAAACATTGGATGGCAAGTAGACGTTTGAAATAATTTGATCGTTTTCAACAGGATGTCAATCGAATGATTGCAGGTAAACAATATGAAGCTAGTCATATACAAGAGTGGACACACAAAATCTGCGACACTATTAACAGCAGAGTTAAGGAATTAAATATGCGACGTTTCAAACATGTCGTTCAGGTCGTCATCGTACAACAAACTGGTGCGGGTTGCAGGTATTTTATAATAAAAAAAATTTAATTACAAACTATTCCAAATACAAAATCTGTATAGATACATTGCACGGTGCCGGTGGGACGCTGAAACTGATGCTCAAGTCTCAAATTATTTCACCAATGAGTCTATAGTGTGTGTAGTAACAGTTTTCGCTGTTTATGTTTATTAGACTGAGAGTGTGGACTAATTTGTAATTAAAAAAATTTAATTGTATTGTTTCTATGTTTAATTTAGAATGGTTAATGGGATGAAACCCACTACAGTTATAGATTTCTCTCAGCGAAACCCTTTCATATAGTTTGCACCCTATTCACACCATCGTAACGAAGGCTTACACGCGTTTCTTGAAGTCGCTTCGGTTTTATGCCGACGTCAATTGGGAGAAATGATCATAGTCTTTCAAAGTGTGAGTTCACGCACCCCGGAAAATCAAAAAACGATTTCCTTCTAATGAAACGTCTTAACCTGTCGTTTTTTGGACAAAATTTTTAGCATCACGCCAATCGTTGCCTTCGGTCGCCGAAAAATATATTTTCACTTCAGTAGAGTGAGGATTCAGTTGTGTATTCAGTACGAAAAAAATGGATGGCGACACCGACCGGAGTACTTTAGTTTCATATTGATCCTATTCAGCTATAAATAAGCGGACGACGCCACCGACAGGTGGCTAGTATTTCCTATGCAAACCACGCTTTGTCAAAGCGAGCCACTTTTCTCTCAGCTTGTTTGAGGTGCCCAGCAACATGATACGGCGGCTGGGTTTCCCACATAATCTTTTGTCATGTAGCTTTTAATAATATGTGGTGACGAAATGTCAAATGATTATTTTTGTGCTCACATTTTCAGTCTTACTGGAGAACCCAGCCGCCACATCAAGTCACTGGAGTCGATGAAAATTTAAAAAAAAAGGTCATTTTCCCGGAGCGTCGACTAAATTATGGAACAAGAAAATTTTCCCACATATATGGGTACTTTTTCCATAAAAGACAACAATGTGGAACGCGCCTGGTATTAATTCTGTACTTTAGTGTTCAGAGTCAGGGACGTGACAGTCTTTTGTTTTGATAATTTTTGCGGGTAATACTTAACGGGAAGTTAGCTGCAGTTGCAACCGAGGCTAACTTCATTGCTTGGTCGCAACTGCAGCTAACTTCACAATGAATATTACTTGGAAAGATCAAAACAAAAGACTGTCACGCCCCTGTTCAGGGTTCAAAGAAATTGCTAAAGTGGTGCTGCAGTGACCAAGTCCGGGAAGACAGCCTGGTGTCAAGTTATGATGTTTGGCAAATTTGAGTCTAGTGACCAAAACTTTACGGCGCAATACTTTTCAGCCTCTAGCCTCAGGACTACATCCTACACTTGTCCAATATTTGCATGCCTTAGCCCAACTGGAGGTATTAGGCGGGGATTGTGGATGGTCGAAAAAAATTTTTTGCTCTGTGAAAATTCATTAAAAATTAAATTAAAATCGCGTAATTCGGGCTAAATTTCAGTTTCGACGAGACGTCTCGAAAGAATGTTATACCGATACGCGTTCTGTTTACTTGTAGTTTACTCGTTTCGCATCGTCCTTGTTGTTTTATCACTTTGAGCACGCGTTCTGGCAAAGGATTCATCTCCCCTCAGTGCCGACAGCTGTTAATCACACCTCATTGTTATACTGGTCTACAAAATCGTAGGCCCAAATCGAAATTTGACGTGGATTGGACTCTACGCAAATGATTGCCTTGCATGCCCTTGGTGATGGATACAGTTACGGGCATAAAGCAAATGACATTTCTTTCCTCTTGTTAACTCTGGACCTTTGGACACATTACAGCAGGGAACAGTGTAGGTTACATTTACCGTGAATGTCTGATAAAGGTCCTGGTTGAGATTGAACCAGTTGAATGACGATTCTCAAATGTTTTGAAACGAATGCTCAAACGGAATAATAATCTACGAAATTTTTTGTTCGTATGGGGACTTGCGTCACGGGCGCATCGCTAACGCACGCCCATGATGCACATGGAACAGACTAACAACCCGAATAATACAATAACGAGTGTAAATAGATAAGTATTTTGCTCGCGAAAGAGGTAACAGAAATAATTATCAAATTCATTTAAAATACTATTAGTTAGTCTAATCATTTTGTCGAGCGACGATGATTGTTGTTAGTTTTTAAGTTCAAACATATCCTGAGTAGCGACCCAGCGCTGTTTATGGCTAACGCAATTTGTGAGTAAAATACGTTGACTATGAACTAGGGGGCAAAAAGAGGGAACCAAGTGGATCACTTCCACTATAAGTGTTTCAACGTTCACGCTCTCCTGGCATGGTGCACAGGCACCAGCTGTTGATATGCGAAGGTTGAAGGTCGAAGGCCTTAGTACAACTGGAGCGATAACTTCTACCCCTACAGCGGCGCTGGAGATCTTACTTTCATTAGAGCCTATAAGCTTATTTGTGAAGCAAGAGGCTGAAAGGACAGTGGCAAGGCTTTACCGAGGCAGCCAATGCGGGTATTCTTAGCTCTTTAATGAGAGACTTCGAAGAGATGTCAATGCCTTCAGATATGGGATCGAGACGCATTTTCGGTTTGAGGAGAACTTATAAACGGTCCTCCCAAGAAGGCAAGAATGGTGGGGCAAAAACCCGTTAAAGGCCGGAGACTTAACCGTCTTAACCGACGGGTCTAAAATGGTGGAAGGAACTGGAGCGAGTATTTCATGCGAGGATTTGAACATTGGAAAATACCCGACAGTGTTCCAAACGGAAGCCCTACCAGTCGGGAGAAGTTGTGAAACTCTAATGGATAATCAGGTTGTAAACAAACAAATCGCTATTTGCTCGGATAGCGAGTCAGCGATAAGAGCGCTATCGTCTTATAAGGTCGCGGCTAAATCGATACTGGAAAGCCGGGTAGCACTGGAGGCCCTTTCAGAGAACAATTCCAGGTAACGAGACAGCCGACAGTTGGCAAGACTATCTAGCGAAACCACCTTCGTGGGTCCTGAACCAAACCTTGGGATTCACACCGAGCTGATAAAGAGGAAGGATGCAACTTGCAGACTACTAAAGATCTTCTGAGCCTTAACAGGAGAAACTTAAGGTGGACAGTAGGAATGCTAACCTGAAACAACACGCTCAGATACCATCTGAACAAGATGGGACTCAGCAGTAACCGAACTGAAGAAAGTACGTGGACGTACCTGAGAAAGCTAAACGCTTCCTGTTACACTGTCCAGCCCTAACATTAAGGGTTAAATGGCTAGGAGACTTCTACGTCACTTTAGAAGAATTTCGAAAAATACCTGCAGCTAAGGTTGTTTCTTACATAACAGAAGCAAATAGCTTGACCAGCCCTCTACTTGAGGGAATCACATATTATTACTATCGCCACACATCACCAAATAGCCAGAACAATCGACATAATTACCATCGTTTTACGTCATCATTTCATCGCACCATCACACAACAATAAGAAAGTTTGGGAAGCTGGCCTAAGTGCTTCAAAGCGAGCAGATTCTACAAGTAGGAATGTTCAGCAAAAATGTAGAGGAGAGTTGTATCTAGTCGGCTCTCAAATACAATTTTACTTGTAAATGTTACTAGACACATTATTTGTGTTGCGCCGACTTAAAATCCAACACTCGGCCGCATTCGGCTGACATTTGGCTGACATTCGATGTAATGTCGGCGAAACTCAAATAATTTGTTCCAGTGTACAATTTTGCTGAACATTGGACAAGTCTAGGATGTAGTCCAAAGGCTAGAGACAGTTTTGAAAACCCAGCCGACAAAACGCCGGGTGTCAAAAATTGGTGTATATCAAGGCTTTTATGTACAGGTTGCGCAGAACAACCAGGTCGGCAAACACAAAAACGTATACAATCAACACAATTGTAAACTTCTGAATAAAACTAAAATGTAACATTTTCACCCAGGAAGTAATACTTTCCAGCACAAAAAACGTATGCTTTTAGTTTTATTCAGAAGGTGGCGATTGCATAGCGAAATGTCAAAAATCTGCGCAAAACCTCCTAATATTATCTTACCAGAAAAGTACTTTGGGAATGCAGCCTTGGTGTATGTTACTTTTATGACATTGACGAATGCTTGACAACGCACATAGCTTAAGAACATGGCCGAGTGTTAAGATGAAAATCAGTGAAGCCTAGTGTCAAATTGATAATTATTTTCCCATAAAGTACTAGCTATTGGCCCCCCTGCTAAAATTTGTTGATTATTCATACATTAATCACGATAATGAACAAGTTAGTGATGGATCCGCAATCACTTTAAAACCAATTCCCAGCAGTTAATTTGTTTGAGTACAAAATGATTAATCATTTAATTCGATGCGTGATTGATTCATCAGCCATCATAAATTCATCTGTATGGATAGTATGGATCTAACATTTCTTAACATCACTTTTCGACACCCAGCTACCCGGCCGAAATAACATTCTTCCACTTGTTGCAACTTTCTGAAGGCTGCGTACTTCAGATTCAATATCCAGTAGTTTTATGCACTTGATGAAGGATCAATCTATAGTGAATGAAAGAACTATAATTGCTAGATATTTCGGAGATTTTTAGAAAAACTGTAACAAAGTGTGCTATAAATTTGTGTAACACCACCCTTGGCCTGCACTACAGGTATGGAATTTTGATTCATTTTTCAGTATGAAATATTGTGGAAAATGCCTCCATAGATATAGATAGCCATAGATTTTATCTAAACGAAAATGAGACGTTTTTTCAGGAACAACTGCAATAAATTGATTCATATCACGCCGTCGTGGCCTCGTCGTACTAAAAATTAAAAAAATTTAGAATATTTATCAACATTTAGTTCTTTATTTTTCATCAAATGTTTGCTTTTCTTGTTTTATCTTAAATAATTTCTCCACAATTATTTAGGGTTTCTATAATTATAACTTAAAAAAAAACAGGAAAAAGTTTAGATGAACTCGTCAACCACTGTTGACCCGCATGAATTGACTTCATTTCGTTAAAAAATAATGCAAAAATAATGAGTTAGGAAGTCGAGATAATTAACACTTGTTCGATTGTAAGTCACAAATGGTGTTGTCAGTTCCACGGATACAATTTCGATGGCATGCAGATCTTAGAACATTTTAGTTGCTTCTGGATGAAATGGACAAAAAAAACATACATCGTATTTGTTATACGCAATGGACTATGTTTTTGAGAACGTCTACCTGAACGGTTAATTTCTTTACTTTACTCCACTTTTAACGAGTTGAGTGCCAGACTCTTTCACACTGAAAACTTAATAGAATGATATTATAAACAGAATAACAGGTAAGTAGCATTATTAAAGCTAATCCACTGGGAAACATAAGCCATTGACCCACGTAGTGCGTCAACGGCTTCTGTCAAAATATAGCGAATTTCATTATTCAAATTCGTGATTTTCACAATTTAAACTGAACAACATTGACTTATTCACGTGGTAAATAGCAGCTGTCATGATATCTGTTCAGCTATGGTATCACTGTTACTGAGTCCGAATCGTTCTTACTGTAGGCCCGACTGTCACGAATAACATTGTCGAACTAAATTAGACATACAAACGCACTTATCGTGGGGATAGCACTTGGTTCTTGCGAAATGTCAAGACTTGCACTCAGATTGAAGTTAGTTGCAAGTTCAATTTTCATTCATGAATGGTTTACGTTTGTTTCCATGAATGAAATTTTACGATTGCAACTAACTTCACAGCAAACGTAAACGATTTTATGAATGAAAAGTGAGCTTGGAACCAACTTCAGTTTGAGTGCAGAATTTGACATTTCTCAACAACCAAGTGCCACTCCCGTCTATACAATGGCTGCATCCTTTCGCCGAAATACATTAGAGTAATTTCTACATCTTCTATATATAGTCTACCCCTAGATTAGGGGAAGGAGGAGGTAACCTAATACCCCCTGGTTGACAGCTCATTGTTTAAATGTCAACGTTCACTTTTCAAATCTTTGCTAACTTCACGCTAAATCAATACTGTTGTTCTGAATTTTCGAAACACAAGAATTTTATAGAAATGTCATAATTGCAGCTAACTTCATTGTGAATAGCATTCAAATAACATGAAGGTGCTGTTTTGACATTTCTATGCAATTGTATTGCTTTGAGAATTGACAACAATGGCACTTGTTATGAGTAAAATATTGGTCTTGATTTGAAAAGTGACCGTTAACATTTCAGCAATGAGCGTGCCTAACACTTACAAGAAAGAATATTTCCTGTTGCAGGTAATGTTTCTCTGATTTCCCTCATGGCTTTGGCCCATTCATCTCTGTGACACTATTGCCACATCAAGTTCATTTGAATCAGGTAACACTACGAAAAATGAGAGAATTTCTCCGAACCAACCAATGTCGTAGTATGATCATGGTCACATGACCCGAAAGTATTGGAAAAATCAATTTGGTGTAGACGAATGTAGATAAATGTGGCAAGGCCATTACTCACATACTTATCGTATCCGGAGGCTTGATATGGCGATTGGGTTCGCCAGGTAGAATAAAAATGTGAGCAAATGTCATTATCATTTGACATTTCGTCACCTATGTAAAGAAAAGTCAGTGAATGTCAAGGGCTTTTTATACATTCTGCGATTGCGAATATTCGCAGATATTTTAGCGCTACAACTGTATGGGTTTTCATATAACGTTTGACATTGTAGCGCAAATAATCGCGCGAATTTTTTATTCGCGCGAATAAAATGCAATTTCTGTTATATTTCTGTAAATATGTTCCAAGTGAATAATGTTTTTATTGAAATTGAAAGATCGTGTTATTCGTCAGTGTTAAAATACGATGGGACATCAGTGAAAGGATAGGATGTTGTTTAATTTTTCGGTTTTATGTAACCAAAAAATCGCAATCGCAGATTGTATAAAAAGCCCTTCAGTGATGTACTTTATTACCCAACCAAAATGATGGACCGAAATGGCTTTAAATGTCATCACGCCGAACAAGAAAATGATAGTGAAATGATCAATGGAAAGTTTCGCCATTTGTTTCATAAGACTTCAATGGTGTTTTGTACGAGTAATACTCAACGTGAAGTTAGCTGCAGAAGCTAACTTCATTGCAAACAAAGTCCTCTGATTTCATTCATAAATTTACCAAATTCAGCTGAATTCATTGAAAAGTTCAAAAATCAGATGAAGTTAGCCTCGGTCGTAACTGCAGCTAACTTCATGTTGAATGTTACTTGCAAAGATCAAAACAAAAGACTGTCACGTCACTGTCAGATTTACTGGTGGGAAACACAGCCACCATATTTGTCTCTGATTGTATCAGATATTCGAGTTCAATGGCATTTTTGTTAATAAAGTTCTCTGTTAATGCAGCGACTTTTGACTTACTTGTCAATGTCAATGCGAACTCTTCTACGGGACGAAGTAGTATTTTACTTGAAATTCATAAGTTAATATGTTTGGTCTGTAGCTATTCTAACACCATCTTGTAGTGAGCTTTTTCAATTTGTTACTTATTCTGTAAGTCAAAGTGCCTGGTCAAACATTAGCTTGTGGTTTGAACAAATATCTCAGATTCAAAAAATTCACACATACATATTCGGGGTAAATCAAATTAACTGAAGACAAAATTACCCACCACAGGTGAAAATATCGTTGGCAAACAAATTGTATCTCTCTGTAGCGTATAGACTTGCATCCAATTTCTGGTACAATAAGTACAATGATATTGTAAAGTGGATGGTAATTTACATTACCTGAGAAAAATTACCTGCCACCGGTAAAATTGTCGGGTAATTTTCCCTGATTTACCCCAAATGCCCCAAACACTACTGCGTTTTCTTGCCATTGGTGCAACGGTAGCGCATAATTTACAGCATTTTGACAAAAGTTACCTGCCACAGGTAATTGACGGGTAATTTTCGCTGATTTACCTCGAATGCCCTAAACACCACTGCGTTTTCATGTAGTAGGTGTAATGGTAGCGAATAATTTACAGCATTTTGACAAAAGTTACCTGCCACAGGTAATTGTCGGATAATTTTCCCTGATTTACCCCGAATGCACTAAACATCACTGCGTTTTCATACAGTA
Source organism: Pseudolycoriella hygida (assembly GCA_029228625.1). NCBI lineage: Eukaryota > Metazoa > Arthropoda > Insecta > Diptera > Sciaridae > Pseudolycoriella > Pseudolycoriella hygida. The sequence goes on along the minus strand of CM055405.1, from coordinate 27,374,305 downwards.
GGTGTAATGGTAGCGAATAATTTACAGTATTTTGAAGAAAGTTACCTGCCACAGGTAATGGTCGGGTAATTTACCCTGATTGACCCCAAATCCCCCAAACACTACTGCGTTTTCATGCCATTTGTGCAGAGGTAACGCATAATTTACAGCATTTTGCCAAAAGTTACCTGCCACAGGTAATTGTCGGGTAATTTTCCCTGATTTACCCCAAGTGCCCAAAATATTACTGCCTTTTCATGCCATTGGTGCAACGATAGCGAATAATTTACATTACTTTGACACTAGTTACCTGCCACAGGTAATTGTCGGATAATTTTCCCTGATTTACCCCAAATGCCCTAAACGCTACTGCGTTTTCTTGCAGTAGGTATAATGGTAGCGAATAATTTACATTACTTTGACACAAGTTACCTGCCACAGGTAATTGTCGGTTAATTTTCCGTAATTTACCCCAAATGCCCTAAACACTACTGCGTTTTCATGCAGTAGGTGTAATGGTAGCGAATAATTTACAGTACTTTGACAAAAGCTACCTACCACCGGTAATTTTTTTCAAATATTTTCTGACTTGCACCGAAGTTTGGCTGGGTTCTGATCTATTCAAAATCTATTAACGAAATGCAAATAACATTAAAGTCTATTTTCGTTTCTATTTTTAGAGTATGTCTTAACAATGAGCATACCATTGCTAAACAATATTGTTAAGCGTTTCACCGAAGTATGTCTTGCACAAGTGAAAAATAATTTTCATTAAGTGGAAATGTGATGGAAATCACTAAAATAACAATTAGGGCTCACTGCTGAGATCATGTTCTTGTATTCGGATGGATGGTATGCATCCAGTTGAAAACATAAAACATTTTGTAACTTATATTCTCTATTTCGAACAATTTATTTTACAGAAATTGAAACAACAACACCAATTGGTATTTTATTTCGTGCGGGCCGAATTATCACTTTTCACTTGTTTAAAATTTAGTTTTTGTTTGTTTACGTTTCATTATTGGATTTCACATTAATAATCTTTGTGTTTTTGCTTTAAGAAATATATGAACACACGTTTACATAATCGATAAATGAAAAATACATAACTTTTATACGAATTTATAAAGAAATTCAAATAATTTATTTTTACAAAATTCAATTCATCTGTTTTAATTTTATGTTTTTTTTTTCTTCTTATTTTTAAGTTTGTATTACGAAGTAAGCATCACACGCTGGCTAATTGATAAGTTAGGTTCGAAAAATAAAAGTACAAATTAAATTTATGGAACAAAATCGGTTTGATAAACAGAGAGGTGGTGCACTGCACATTGTGAAATCTTCCATCAATACATAAAATTGATGCGCAGATTCACTAAAATTGTGCGCCCACCAATAACAACAAAAATTGTTGCGAGTCTATCATATCTATTAAAATAAATCAACCGAAACTAACGAAGCTCTAGTATCATCATTTAGTCCAAAACTTGCAGAAACAATCGGTAAATTATTGATTATTAACGTATTTGTGTTATTTATGTTATTATTATTTAGATTGGAACAGCCCAGAGATGGCGGTGGTGGTCGGGGCAACGGCAACATCACGTTTGATAATGTTAAAAATTTGTTTCAGCTTATTTTGACACGCTTGCGTGGTGGTCCAATTGGTGGGGTTTGTTGTGTTGCTAGGGCGCGAAATGCCTCAGCTATCAGATGCGGATGGCTGGCTATCATATTTTTCCAACCAGCAGTGTCCATAACATCAGTAGGATGACTGTAAATATTTGTAAAAAAAAGACATTTTTACATTTTACAACAAAAACTTTAAGGTCTTAATGCATGTCGATCCATGAATCAGAATATCGGGAATATATCGGGCTCCAACGGGAAACTCTATGCAAGAAGACGCAATATCACTTGTATTTTCTACCTAGCGGAGAGTTATAATCGGGAAAAATTCCATAAAAGTACCTAAAATTCCCTAAGTCCCTAAATTTCTGATTTGTATGTATATGTCTTAAGAAATGAAAAGCGACTCCGTTTTAAATTCAATAACAAAACTGTCGTGATTGAGTTTAGTCGTCTTCTTCGATTTTATGAAAGAAAATACACGCCTTTTTCATACTTTCCATTTATATCTTGAACAAGGAAAAATTTCATTTGTAAAGTATTTCTATGTATTTACTATACTGGTTTACTGGGATCGAGAGTCGGTCTATTCGAACTGTCAAAATGACGTTTTAAACGTCAAATCTATAAAATAAACGAGAATTTATAGAAAAGATCCAAAATGTCCACTGATTCAGACTTCACACTCCAAAAATTTTGCTTTGCGCAGTGTATGGAGTACAGGTAGCCAAATGTTTGCATGTGAAATCTAAACGCGCAGAAAAATTATAACGTTGGGAGGGCCCAGCATTTGTGACGCATTTTTTTAATCAAAAGTGAAAATATTTCAAAAGAATTTTGGGCGTTCCAAAGCTGCAAGTGTCACCCAAATTGAAATCAGTTGTTTTGGAAGAAGGGACGAGGACTTGCGTCACATTTCCTTTTTAGAAAGGGCTTTTGTTGTGATATCAGTTCTTTTGAAAGTAGGAAAATTGTTTTTGACAAAATAGAACTTTTTTCGAGGCGCCGCCGCACCGTCAAGAAATCGAAGCGCGACGGCTTCTACTTTTATGGGAGAAAATGATCCCCTCAACATACAAAAAAAAAATTTTGAGCTGCCGCCGCCTCAGTCAAACTAAAGCGCGGCGATTACTACTCCAATGGGAAAAAATGAGCCCCCGCCCCGTCACTGTAATACACTACACACCCAACCCAACAACTTTCCCTTTGACACCAAACCTCTACAAAATGTGCTTCCATACACATTACACACACTTACACTATGGGCTTTATATGTCGCCTTTTAAGAGCCCTGGTACAACATTTTTAAAATCTTAAATGGCGTAGAATGCCCACCTGAAAGTCCCTGCAAAATTTCAAGAAAAGTTATGGAGCCGTTTTCGAGCGAGAGCCAAGAAAGTGATTTTTTATACAAGTGCTAATGCAAACCAAGTAACTAACTAACGTATGATGTTTTCACTAACTTTGGCGACAGGGGGAAGTGAAAACTTAGCTTTATATAGTTCCGCAGTCTACGAAAAAACATCTCTTAACTTTGTGTTCGTATGTGGACTTGCGTCACGGGCGCATCGCTACCGAGCGCCCATGATTTGATAAAAATAAGATAAAGAGTGCACAATGCTTACAAAAGAGCCATCTGTCGGAATCTTTACAACTAATGAAAATTTGTTCTCTTAAAGTCTTAAATGAAAACGAATGCTTATTCGTCATTACATACTTATCCTAATAGGATAACATCCCATTTTGAAGAAAAAATTTACATTTGCTAGAAATGTGAATTCCAATATTTCACTGCAAAATTCAGTCTTTCAGCTATTCCACTTAATAAACACTTCTAAACGCATCATGTTTTCGACCAATGTGTTTGCTCACTTAATCTTTAACTGAATAATCAATTTAAATGACAGAGAACATTTTCTAAAACTCAGAAATTGATACAAAAAATTTTGAGTTGATGATTGCAAATAAAAATGGCCGCCATCTTCCTTGGCTTTTGACGTTTACAAATGTTTGCAAACGTATCAACTCAAAAAGTTTTTATCCATTTCTGACTCGTAGAAAATGTTTTCTGTCATTTAAATTTATTATTCAATTAAAGATTAAGTGAGCAAACACATTGGTCGAAAAAATTATGCGTTTTGAAGTGTTTATTAATTGGAAAAGCTGAAAGACTGACTTTTGCAGTGAAATATTCGAATTCACTTTTCTAGCAAATGTAAATGTTTTCTCAAAAAGTCTTTTCTCAATTTTGTTTGGGAATAGGCTAAGTATGTAATGACGACATAAGCATTCGTTTTCATTTAAGACTTTCAGAGAAAAACGTTCACGAAAATTGCGACTTTTTCCATACAAATTTTCATAGTTGAAAGGATTCCGACAGATGGCTCTTTAGTAAGTAGTGTGCACTCTTAAAACTTATTTATTTTTTTGAAATAAGTGACGCTTAAAACGTCACTTTGACAATTGGAATTGACCAAATTTTGATCCCAACAGACTCAATATCTTCTATGTATAATACAGGAAAAATCAAGTTTGGACATTTTAATACCCTTCATGAGTTTTTCTCATATTTAGACTTTGTTTGTAATATACACATGGTCTAGTAGACAAGGTGTACTGATGAGTCGTAAGCGACGAAATCAGCACTTTAGTTTGTTAAATCTTATGAAGACGCTTCGGTTGCCATATAAGGGAAATATGAAGGATTTTTTAATGTTTGTTTGCAAGTTTTTCTCTGGCGGTTTAACAGATATAACTTTTTAGTTTGACGTGCAATGCCAACGATGCTCTTAATGCGACCGATACAACCCCCTAAAAGTTTAAAAGCCGCCATCTATCGGTCAGAGTAACTTCGAAATTTCAATTTTTCGGCGTCACTTAGCGTCAAACACATTTTTGTCTGAAATCTTGAATTTATCTAGTCACTAACTTTTGACTCAGGCAAAAAGAATACCCGGAGAGTAAAACTAAAAATATCAAGTGGTCAGTGCAATATCAAGTCATTTAGTGAGACGTCGTCGTCTAGTGTCAAAGTAAACGAAATTTCGTGACGAATTTCCTAATATGAGTTTATTGGGATCAAAATTCGGTCTATTCCAACTGTCAAAATGACGTTTTAAACGTCAAGGCTATGTAGCAAACGAGCTGTTAGCTAAGAGGTGCAAATGTTTGTTTCTCTATCTAAGAGATAGAAAAATATATTTGTCGAAATATTTGACGTTCAAAACGTCATTTTGACAGTTGAAACAGACGAAAAATTTTATTCTTGTCACGTTTATGCACTTCGCCATGAAATTTCGTATACTTTGACATAAGATGACGCTGCAATAAACGTGAGAATTGCAACCATTGTAACACTATGAAAATTCTTGATGAAATACATAGAATATCATTTAGTCAAAATGGTCAATAAATGATGGTCACGTGACACGGAAACGTTGAGAAACATCAGTTTCGGGAAGACATATGAATGTGGAAAGTCACGTGAATTGACAAAAACCCGACATGTGAAAATCGACTTACGTGTTGATGAATTCAATTGTTTGTGCTTTCAATTGATCTGCACTATGGAGATCAGCTAGGATTAATGTGTCTGCAGCTGTTTCCACCGATAAGTTAACACAGAGCGCTTCTTCACACATTACTTTTAATTTTTCTAAAGCATACTGAGAAAGAAAATTGATAAATATAAGCGCACCGCGAGTTACGTGATTTGATTAATTAATACCTTATCGGCAGCTGCTAGTAAATCGTCGGCCATTTTTTCTAAGTTTGGAGCTTTTCCCGTATAGATGAATCGCAACATTTCTTTGAGAACTTCATGGTCAACGTCTACTATGGCTACTCTATTTTGTTTTCTTTCCTCCATTTCGTGTTCGAACATTGCAGCAAAGACAGGACTTCGGGCTAATAAATTGTTTCTCGTTAAAATTGATTATCAAATCGAGAACACAGAAACGATAACAGATGGCGTTATCTCTTGTGAGTGAAGCCATCGGTTACCAATTCTCTGTAAATATTCGCAAATAAAATCACCTGCTAAAATAGCTTTATGCGCTTGATACTCTCGGCCGTCAACTGCCAATGTTATATCACTAAACCGTTCATTATCAAATAAATTTCCTAAGTCCTCTGATAATTTACATTCAGGAACTTTGAATTGTACAATATTACTTTGTCCGGATATATTAACACTATCAGCTACTACACTAACTTCACAAAATATTGTTAATTTGTCTTCTGGCAATAGGCCGTTCGCTTCATCCAGGAGAAAATCGCGTCGAATGAATTTCTTAAAACCCCAATCCTTTCCTTGCACAAAGCGATATGCTCTGTCGAAAACGAAAGACAAAAATGATAATTTAATTATTGAATTAATAAAAACGGAAAGCATCTGTTACCTTTGTGATTCCATTGCTTTGGTTTCTTCCCTTTTCGCATTTAGTATGGAAAATTTGAATTTAGCTCTAACTTCTGATTTATTACATGATACTAAGAGAAGATATAAAGATAGGTAGTCTTTGCTTTCTTCATCAAGACCTTTCGGATTAACACGCAAACACCTAAGAGAATTTTTCTTTGTTATTTATTTGATACATTGACATTATAGAACTTTCGTCAAACCATTTCAGTTTATCGTTAGCACCAGCTGAAAACGTTGATGATTTTAATACTTCTCCCATTTCCTCGCGGCAAAAGCTAAAATTGTTAATCGTCCACATGTAACTAAATTTGACAACTTTGACCTGAAAAAGAAGAAGAAAATGGTTGAAACGTTGGTCCTTCCAAAATTTTTCTTATAACTCACTGTGAAGTCAGCTGCGAAGAATTGTTTAGTAGTGAAATGTAGTGACATTGGGTGTAATATACAATATGTGATACATTTTAGAAAACTCGGCGTATCTTATTACACCTAGATACACTTTGGTACAACTTTGGTGCATCTTGACACACCTTGGTGCAACTTACTACACCTCGGCGCAACTTAGTACACATCTGTGCAACTTAGTACATCTCGGTGCAACTTATTACATCTCGGTGCAACTTAGTACATCTCGGTGTAACTTAGTATATCTCGATGCAACTTAGTACAACTCGGTCAACTTAGTACACCTCGGTGCAACTTAGTACACCTCGGTGCAACTTAGTACACCTCGGTGCAACTTAGTACACCTCGGTGCAACTTATTATACCCCGTTGCAATTTAGTATACCTCGGTGCAACTTAGTATACCTCGGTGCAACTTAGTACACCTCGGTGCAACTTAGTACACCTCTATGCAACTTAGTACATCTCGGTGCAACTTAGTACATCTCGATACAACTTAGTACATCTAGATGCAACTTAGTACATCTGGGTGCAACTTATTACACCTCGGTGCAACTTATTACACCTCGGTGCAACTTAGTACACCTCGGTGCAACTTAGTACACCTCGGTGCAACTTAGTACACCTCGGTGCAACTTAGTACACCTCGGTGCAACTTAGTACAACTCGGTGCAACTTAGTACACCTCGGTGCTACTTAGTACACCTCTGTGCAACTTAGTACATCTCGGTACAACATCTCGGTGTAATTTATTACACCTTATATACACTTCGCTGCACCTTTGTACCACATTACGGTACCTTGATATAATGTCGGAAACGACTTATTCATCCAAATCTCCGATAGAAGTTAAAAAGTTATATATGAATTCGAATCATGAAATTAAATAAAATCATAATCCAATACAGCAGATAATCTTATGACCCTTAAAATAGGCAATACACATAATAAACTAAGTTCCGTTAAAAATGCAACAAATGTGTCTAGACTCTTATTCATTAATCCTCACTGTAATAAAATTGCCGGGTACCTGCTTATGCTACCTTTGGTCATAGGAATTTTTTTCCCCATAGGTAAAGCATAGATCTCGAATAGAATACAACTCGAAAAACACGGTGTTGTTAAAAAAGTAAAGAGAACATTGTCACAAAATTTGTTTGTTGAAATATTTCGTAGAGTTATTATGGACTATAGTTTTAAGCGTTAATTATATTGGGCGTGATGAGAAACGCATCGTCTCAAGTTTGTGTGAAAGCTCAACTTGACAGAAATAATAATAATATTGTCAAGTTGAGCTTTCACACCAACCTTAAGCGATGCGATTAACATGAATTGATTCACTGTACATTTTAATTTGCCAACATTCAAGCGTAAGGAATTGTAATTCGCTAGTAATTAGACAATAATTGGAATTTACCTGCAATACAACCGGCCCGGAATCAGTATAGACACAAGAAGGGAACACATTCGAAAACTGTACACACGCAACGAATAGTTATTCATAAAAGTCAAGCACCGTGAACTACACCCTAGACCGTATACTATAATATCTACAATATTCACTTTATTATCTCGCATTAATTCATTTCATATCCGTGAAAACAAATCATTTTCACCGTATAACCTGACTGAAGTTCTAGAGTGAGTTCCATTCTATGCTTGTGAAAAATATAATATTGTAATTACACAAAGTTTATGCTTGCTGCAAACATTATACGATATCTGCATAATACTTTTGCCTCAATAAGATGCAATTTTTCTTATTTTTTCAAATGCAACTCATAAAAAATGTTGTGGAAGTTGAGAATTACTAGAGTTCCAACCAAGGGGTAAATGACTCCCAAAAATTGTTTGCCACGAATTTCTTTGTAAGATTTTCGTGATTTTTAAAGATTTTTTACATGATTTCTACAGATTTTCCAGAGCATCCGGAATTTTTTGTAACTCAAAAGATTTTAAGGATTTTATTAAGATTTTAAAAATTTTCTCAAGATTTTAAAGATTTTTTTGTAGTTTGCTAAAGGATTTTATAAGCTGGCTTGTCAAGACTTTAAAGATTTTCTAAAGATTTTTGAAGATTTTTCGGAGCAGTCTGGGATTTTTTTAAGCCTGTGTATAAGCTTTTCCAGAGTCGTTTACCCCTCGACTCCAACCTATAATTTAATACCGAAATGCTTGCTGAACGAATATAAATTTTTAATGCAACAAATCAGTAAACAGATCTGAGCATTTCAACGACAGAGGAACTGATGGCACCCAATCAGAATACAGAAGAATTGTTGTTTGAAAATACTCACTGACTTTGTCGTTTGAAGACAATACACCAACCGTTAGGGAGAAGTTCCTTTATGTTTTCCTAATCTGAGTGCCTTAAGCTGTAACTGTTATCAGAGATGGAAAATTACCGTCAATCTATATTTCTGAATTCACAAAATATTTACATTATACTAATTCAAAAATTACGCGTTCAATACGACATCGGCTTATGTCAAAGTATACCAAATTTCATGATGAAGTGCATAAGTCGATCTATTTTCATTGTTTGACATATGATGAAATTCATCATGAAATATTGTAAACTTTGACATAAGCCATCGCCGCACTAAAGGCGTGAATTGAAGCTTTTGGAACAGCGTCGACTTCTGTCAAAGTATACAAAACTTCATGACGAAATTCCAATATGTCAGACGAAGAAAATTGTTGTCAGCTTCCTATACTTTGGCATAAACCAATGTCGCACTAAACGCGTAGATTTTGACATTGTCTCGCATCTGTCATTAACAAATAATTTGGTTACCAGGAAATTGACCTTCATCAAATGCGAAAAAAAATCGTGATTTTTCATTTGAGTTCCACTTCCTGATGGCTTTGTCTACCCGGTACGTTCCAAATCCCGGAACATAAAATGAATCAGAAATTTGTAAGTATTTGTAAGACTGTCGATCACAAGGTTTCATTGTATGCTACATCCCAATTTCGAACATCATTGTCGGCTGGGGACCGACAGATTGTAGATGTCTTTTCTTGCAGTGAATAAAGACATTGTGTATATAACTTTCATATTTTAAATCACAACTCAACTTTTATTTCTCTTTCTCTATGTCATCCTGCTATGGGTACACGCACAGCCACATACCACATCGACTGTTGTAGAAACATAGGTGTAAGCTAAGCATACACACGATACGACTGTTTCTTTCAACATAATATTTGGTACATGCGTGAATGTATTATAAAAATTGATTGGATTTAATGATTTTAGTAACATGGCATAGTATAAAAATTACGTCACGGCAATACTGACATTATAATGATTTTGTGGAAATCGAGAGTGAACATTTAATATTTCGATGATATTTCCTCGACCCTATTCACTGCTCCACTTTGCGTGAAACCAAAGGTTTTATATTTTACACTGACTACACAATTTACATTCATGTTTTTTTGAAAACAAAATATTTATTGTGCTGCACACATACGTTAAAATTTCACAATATACCACACCAAAAATAAAGAAACAAAAAACGAAATAAGATTCGTTACGATTCAGCAGACAGATCTGAAACATTTAATGCAACGCTGCTGGGCGGGAGTATGTAAAATAGGAAGGAAATTGGAACAGAAATCCTTTCAAATAGTTTTGGAGTGAAATTTTGCTGGTTTCGTGTTCCGTTTTCTTAAATATTTGCGATGATGATGAAGCGAAAGAGGTTCTCAAAATCAATAATGCAGTTCTTTTACATGACTTTGCTTTTCTTGACTGAAACTCACAGTTTTCCTGAAATAGTTGTCGAAATAACACTTTTTCTCAACTTGGAAAACAGACAAAGCACGTAAAATTGTGTCACTAAGAGAAACAATTTCTCATTAAAAGTGAAATCATTCATATTACATTTATTGTGAAATAACATCGGAAATAATTACTCATAGCTACAGCGTTACTTTTTCATTGTACAGTATCGACAAATCAGTAAGCTGCAACAATAATTCCACTAAATGCAGGCTCAGCAAATGTTGGTTCTACAATAGTATTTTATGTATACGTGAGAGTGTAATGGTTGTGACGGAAAATATTTTCCCATCACTTGGGACGAAAAGTTGCCTTCCGCGGTATGTGCACCAACACACTCTCACTATTACACAAAAATATCTTTCAAAATACCCCAATACACACTCGATGTGTACTTTTCGCTTGGGCTTCGCCCGCGCATACATACACATCTCGTGTATATTGGGGTATGTTGAAATATACTATTTATCCAACAAGAACTGTAACGACTAAGTTTCGAACCATTTACCATTTCTCGAACATAAAATACCAGTACAGTTCTTGCAGGGTAAGTAGTTTCAAATGTTGAACGCAATGACAAACTGGCACTGGCAGTCTTTAACAAAAAATAAAAAATAATATTTTATTTTCTATTTTTGGAAGACGACATGCCAAAAAAGATGTAAAGATGTGAATAAGTTTAGTGTTAATGTTATGCAAATGTATGGATATGGAAATATGGAACAGTATATTTGATAACTAGTACCGTTCCACAATAGCTGCATGTTCCACATGTGCATCACATCTAAACATCGCTTAAGAGTCCGAAACACGAAATTTATTTTCTGTTGTAACTCTTAACAATCGATTGTCAAATTCTTTTGAAAGCAAAAAAAAAGTTGCGAAAAATTTCTTCATGTTTTGAAGCGTTCTGCATTAGGAACCCTGCTGTTCCATATTAGGGACACTTCTTTAAAACAGTGAAAATTCACTTACTTTCGAAAATGTTGAAAAATTTCTAATCTCTCAATTTTAGAAGTTCCTAATTCTCCAAGAGGCTGCACAATAGTTCACTAATCTCTCCCGAATAACTTTCTCCTAGATTTCGAGACATTTCAACTCTGTTATTTGCATTCTCTTTTTGGTGTTCCACATTAGGTACATTTACTCTACGTAAAATTTAGATGGATTAGCCAATGAGATTAAATAAGAATAGACTGGAATTACGTATAGCTATAAGTGAGGTTAAGCTAGCGAATAATAAATCACAAAGTTTAACTAACACACACGAAATATTACGTCGAACGTCTCGCAAATGTTATATTGTATTTGAGTCTGTTGGGAGCAAAACCCGGTCTATTCCATCTGTCAAAGTGACGTTTTGAACTTGAAACAAAACATTTTTTTAGAAACATCCGCAACCTGTTTAATTTTCCACAATTCTATAGGTAGTTCTTAACGAAAATAGATGGCAGCACATTCTATACACTTGACAAACTGACAAACAGACTATTTGAGAATTCTGACATTAGGAGCAAATTATCTTTAGTTCATGACATCGACGTTACGAGGATAATAGATGTTGCACTTTTCGTTGAGAATTGCATGGCTGGCAGCGCTCGTGAAAAATATGAGCGGCGCTCGCGCTCACGCTCAAGGTCGAAAATATGTGCGGCGCTCGTGCTTAAATTCTCCTGACTGAAGAACCCAAAATCAGCTTCAAAAAAACACTGCACAGAGTGTTCTTCATGTTTATCTAATTTGTTCTTGGACCTTTACGCAGCAGAAGGTCCTATACGTAGAAATACGATAGGAAATGGATTTTCGTCAATATTTTGTTAAGTATAAAATCTAGAAACTTACTTCGACGTGTTTTAGGGTCTTGTGTATGAATGACCTAACGACACTTTTTGATTTGGAGTGATCTAGAATTATAATATTAAAAACTTGCTTCCAAGGGCAAAGTTGTAGAGAATTAAATTTGAGGGAGAGCGTGTTTTAGGGTTTCGGAGGTAAATGACCTAATCTTAGGGATAAAGAGAATATGTGCTTCGGTAGGGTTTGGGTAATTTATGTGGTCGATCGAATAGTAATAGTTAGAAAAAATTGAAAAAATAGAGGAATTGAAAAACAAATGAATGACATGAACAATGCGAATGAACAATGTCAAAGTCGTCGTTCATACATTACGTAACGCAATAGGGGTAAGGGGGTATAAGGTAAGCGTGACAGGTATAACAACTTTTGGTCAAATTTAACCCTTTTCGCGTGACTGTGTGAGGGGGTCTGCAAGTCTTTATTTTTGTGTTACTCAATTTATGAATGGCTTTGAACCCAAAATCAAATCACAACAATACGTTTTGAACTAATTTTTGAAGATAATATCGCCTACGAAATACATAGTACATTTTTATATAAAAGAGTGATGCGTTATTAACGCAGCGTTAATAGTGAGCCTAACAAACTACACCAATCACACGAAGGCATTTAAAGTTCGACGATTCTACTCGTCTTTATGCTTTGTTGCATCTGTGTTGAATCTGCTCTGTGTATATTTGTATACACATCTATATATTACAAAGATATTGTCTACAAGATGTATTTGAGCGCGAGCGCGAGCGCCAAATTTGAGCGGCGCTCATGCCAACCTTGGAAAATTGCCTATAACCCAAATATAATTGAGGAAAAATAAACGATTTTGGATATCTCGAACATTTTTTTTTGTTTGACGTTTAAAACGTCAGTTTGACAGTTAGAATAGACGTGTCTTGCTCCCAACAGACACATTTACAGTTTTAATATAATCCTACATTTGCTTGACGTCATATTCGTCGTTTGTTTTGTTTTGTTTGTTTTGTTCGCTCAAATAAAGTACGTTTTATATGCGCGAAGCTTACAAAATTCTTAATTTACTACTTCTGTCAAAGTATAGTGAATTTCATGATGAAATGCTTAAACTGACAAGAAGTTCATATTTACTCCACCCAACTGTTTATCTGTCATGAAATAGACTTTTCTTTCAAATCATATGGCGCACTAAACGCGTCAATTTTCACTATTCTTTTGTGTGTGTGCGTGTGTAAAATGCATGTAAATTTATTATTCACCATAATTATGGTGAATAAAACAATGAAACATGTTACGTTACATTTTATCCATACGAGGATACGTTAACATACAATTAAAAAAGAAAGTTACAGGATACTCAAACATCTGCCATCTGCTCCATTCAATTTTAAAATGCACCTTATTTTTAACGTGCTTTTAGAAGAACTTTTCCCCATGCAATAGTAATTAATATTATATTTCGTTCTTTTAATGATGGTATATGAATTGTGTAGCCTAATGCAAGCGATTAAATTGTAAGACCTCCAGTCTTTAATATAATAATAACAATTTACATTTACTTAAAAGGAATTGCAGTAAAATAGCCTTACTGTAAATTAATATTTGCATTGCAACAAGATGCTTTGAAATTTCGATGCTAATACAAAGAAAGTTCTTGTGACGTTTAGTGAAATGAAAAATTGCTTGGCTTCGTTACAGCCAGTTTTTAAAAACGTCAGAAAAGGGCTGAGTGAGCAATACAATTTATTTGATGTTAACGTACATTTGTTAACAACCCTTCTTATAATAGTCAGTAGAACATTATCAATACAAAACTTGTGAGGAGTCATGGCACATTCTACTGTATGTAGAAAATATGTCAACGTACTATAATGCATATGACGCCAAGGGAAAACTAATTGTAAATAGATTTGTCTATATACACTATACACATACTAGTCGAACCCCCGCCCCTAGGGGCTACGCAGGCTTTATCATTTTCGCTTTAACATTAAAGGGTAGGTTACGTAGTCGAACCCCCGCCCCTAGGGGCTGCGCAGGCTTTATCATTTTCACGTGTTGTCTATTCAGAGAGTCAAAGCATATTTTTTTTTCGTTTTAAATAATGATGCGTAATGTTTCATGTCATTATATCACTTCGTTGATATTACCGCTAATAATACTAAAATCAAAGTGGGCGAGAAAGGTACTATAAATCAAAATACTTTCTTTGCCGCAAAATTACTCCACTTCCCCCGTATTCCACTTCCTCCGTGAAACGTATGCAACGTTCCTCGTTTTCCACTTCCCCCGTATTCCACTTACTCCGTATTCAACGTTCACCGCATTCCAAGTTCGCCGTATTCAACTTTCCCC
>CM055405.1:27339459-27351769 GCA_029228625.1 Pseudolycoriella hygida | reverse complement strand
GACAGACCGACAGACGGACATTGTTTTTTTCGCTGATTTGTCATCTGGAGGCAACAAAAAAAGTTTTCCCCTTACTCCCGGGTTCGAATTCGCAATGTAACAAACGTGGTAGTAAACGCATCAGACCTTCGTACTTCGTACGGGTCTAAAAATTAGATCACCGGAGTTCTTGTGTGAGCTCCAAAGCCCATTGTATCATTGATAAAAAGGCACCTCCTAATGCCCTCTACCAGGCCATATTTTTGGAAAATCGTATTCCCAAATTTTCCAAGTAATTTCCAAATTATTTTTTGGAAAATTTTTAGAAATACGATTTTCCAAAAATAGGCCCTGCTCCCTACACCTTTGACTTTGGAAGTGTTGTTATGAATATGAACCTCTTAATTAAAGAAATATTCATGCGAAAACGCCACCTAACGTGAACCTTTGAACTAAATGTTTTGCCATAATTCCACTTATCCTATTGTCTTTCATTTGACAGAACATTTGAGTCTGTTGGGATATAAAGTCGGTCTATTCCAACTGTCAAAATGACATTTTAAACGTGAAATGTTTTAGATTCTTTTTTGATCAAATAAAATAACTTTAACGACACTAACCTTTGCACATCTTAGCTAAGAACTCGTTTGATACTTAGCTTTGACGTTTAAAACGTCATTTTGACAGTTGAAATAGACCGACTTTTGATCCCAATAAGCTCATTTGTTTGCCTCATATACAACCGAAAAACATTCATTTTTAACATTCGGAAGCTCTCTACCGATTTTTCTCATCTTCGAATTTTGGCGATGGACATGACGGACGAGATTTTTTTCTTTAAATTCAGCATCTCTATTCCGCAACAGATATGCCTCTCCCTTTACTCCGGGATGGAAAAACGAATGGTAACAAATGTAATGGTAAACGCATAAGCCGCGTGTGCTTCGTACAGGTCTAAAAAGTGACAACGTCGACTATGAAAATTAACGCACCGATGATCATATCGTAAAGACTAAGAACAATTCAGGTTATGAACCAATTTACAAGTTACCACGGGAATTTGTTTTGAAAGTTTCTGAGTAAAATGGACAAGTTTACGACTACCAGTCACTGTTACTGTCACCAACAATGGTAATTTTTTTTACGCGATTCTTTTCAGTATATTGAAATGATCTTGAGACGAATTTGTAACCAGTCGTCTTATCTTGAACATACCCTCCTTCCGGTTTCTATAAACATATTATAAATATGATCATTGAAACAACAACTTTGCTCTTCACCTACACATTAGCGATTGTATGAGATACACAGAGAGCAACACAAAACGACTGGCATTGCTACGAATGCTTTATGTATCGAGTAAGTCTCAAACACATATATTCACAATTATACCGATCACCTTATCCATTTGGTATCGGGAATCTTAAAGTGTTTTAGCGCTGTTGGGAAAGTGAATTATGAAAGGCTTCTTTTTAAATGTTATGCCACTCTGTCGTGTATCAATGTAAACTTTCTATTTCTCTTTCGTCATTGGAAACAAACTACATCAGAAATCGCAAATTTCCCCGAATTCCGAAACAGAAAACAATTATCTATGCGCTATAAACTTTACAATATTGAAAGAAAATTGGCATCTTCAATGCTGCTGACATAATCAGAAAAAAAAACGGGAAAATTAATGAAAAATTCCAATTTCAGCGAAAAAAATCAAATTAGCGATAAAACTCAATGAATGACTCCAAAGGAATCTTCTTTTTATCGCTATTTTAAATTTCCTTGTCGATAATTTTTCAGTAATTTACTCCATGTGCTTTTTTTGCTTTTGACGACGACAGGAATTAGGAGTAAATTAATTTTTTTTTAAGTTACTCACCTGGGTATAACACCAATTTTCTGCAACAGGCGTATTAGCTTCGGGTAGTGGTGGCGATGGTACTCGACTCACTGCCATTGTACTACTAGACGAGTGTAGATTGGATGTGACACGTTGTGTTTGTCCTGCAGGACAATCCGGCAACCTGAATATAAAAACAAAATCGAAATAAATAATTTGAATGAACACATTCGGAGCTCGATGAGGAGAAAAAAAAATGTATATGTGACTTGTACCAATTTGTATACACATGCATCACGCTTAACATTTGACGTGATAATCAGAAAACGTGGAAACCATTGCTCACATTCGCTCAAATACTACTAAAAGCTCAGAAATATTATAACAACGCGAATCCATGATCTTCAAAGAATATTAACTCTGTATTGGTCGGCATAACCAATTCGTGTTTTATTTGAACGTATATCGAAAAAAAAACATTTTTGTGTTTAATCTTCTAATAAATTTTTTCCTGTGTGAATTCTCGACGATATTTCATATAAAATGTATATATGAAATTGTTATATATGACGAAGTCTCACAATTCCCGAAAAAAAATGTGCAAATAACATCCAATAATGTAGTCAGCTGGATATATATTCAAGCAAGAAAACAAAACACAAAAAAAGTTGTCATCGCAAAATATTCTGATTATAGACAATATTTTATTCACAAAAATGTGTTCCTAAGAAAATCTCGTTGTGCTGACGTAATCACCACTTACTTATCATCCGAAAAATAAAATATTTTTTTGTTCAATTAAAAGTGTCCTTCAAACAGAAGGTCGCCATGTTGTTCGTTGAACACACGAAAATTATCATCATCATAAAAATTGTATTTATAGATAACATCAAGTTGGAGCGAAAAGCACAATATTTTTAAATGAAAATAACCTACAACAACCCTGGACAATACGTTAGGTTTTCGGTCGGCTGTACGGCACGAAACGATAAACAAAAACTATACCTTCAAATCAATCAACGGTTTATACAATAAATAATCTAAAATCACATTATTTATAGTTTAATCATTTTTGAATCGAATTAAACAGAAATGAAACACAGAGGTGTCTTGAGTGTTGCTTTCGTAATCAAATTTGGATCAGACCTATTTTTCTTTTCATCCACACATTCCACACCCGAATGTTTCGAATGTTAAAACAAACAAAATATACTTGCAAATTAAAGTTTTTTTTTATTCTTGTTATTCGATTATTTTTCACATTTCCCATCTTTTGGAATGTGACGATTACTTGTTTTGTACTATGGTTGAAGAAGTTAAAGTAGTTGACTTGACAACAGGGTGTCACTTGAATAATAAAATTTATCTGACAGACGGAAGTTCAAGCGTTGAATTAGTTATTTATGCAACTAGTTGCGAAATGGAGTTGTTTTTGTCACTAAATGTGAAGTTATCAAACGAGCGAAGCGAGTTGGATAACCACATCGTGTGACAAAAACAACCAATTTCGCAACGTGTTTCATACAAGACTTTATGCAACAACTTGTGAAACGTGAACTTTTGAATGAGTGATATCACTAGTGACAAAAAGTTACTTTTTATCACGCCAGTCAATTATAAAAAGTTACTTTTTATCACTAGTGACAAAAAGTAACTTCTTATCACCTAAATGAGTGATAAAAAGTTACTTTTTGTCACTAGTGATAAAAAGTAAAACCAGTTATAAAACGACCTCTCTAACATCATCGAAACGATGCATGAAAAAGTTCACTTTTCACAACGGCGTTACATAAAGTTACTTTTTGTCACTAGTGATAAAAAGTAAAACCAGTTATAAAACGACCGCTCTAGCATCGCCGAAACGATGCATGAAACATTTTGTCAAGAGATGTGAATTTATCATATGAGCGTAGCGAGTATGATAAGCACATCGTGTGACAAAAATTTTAATTTTTGCAATGTGTTTCATACAACGTTTTATGCAAAAAGTACTTGTGAGTGACAAAAAGTATATGTGAAATTCCAACTTGTTGCATAATGGAATTTCATATATTTTTTGCAATTCACCGACAAAAACTCGTTTTTTCGTGCGTCATTTCGGTGTCGCATGAAGTCATTTTGCCGGCCCATTTCTTTTTTACCTAGTTTGAAGAAATAGATGACAGCTTCAGTTTCAAGCGTTATTCCCAAATCATAGATTTTTTGCGCTAAATTTGAAGGCTCGATAGAAATTTCAAATTTTTCGCCGGGAGTTGAGGGAAACGTGAACATTGCATAGAAAAATTTGATTTTACCAGAGACCGCGATAATAGGATGAAAGTTGGTATTTTATTTAATTGATTCAAAAGTTATTGTTTCACATCTGTGGAAAGTATGTGAACGGGCACATTTGCCTTACTAACCGTTCATTTCAGTGGTGTCAGTGCACATCTCAGCACATTCCATCATAAAAAGAGACAATTGATGTCCAGCCATCGACAAAAGTTGATAGGTAGGACAAGATGAGGAAATGTGAAATTAGAAAAAATGTGAAAATCACATGTGAATTTGCATCGATTTTCGGAAGCTTTCTTTTATACTGAAAGCTATGCTTTAAATTTCCATCTCACAAGTAAAGTTGGGAAAATTTTTTTGACGTAAAAAGTTAGTTACATTAATCGAGAAATATTAAAATTTCATTAAAAATGGTGTACTAAGTTACCTTTCAGAATGGTTTTTGACTAAAAAAACTATAATTTCATAACATTAATTGTCTGTAGTATTGCAAAATCTGTTATTTTAAAATTTCCCGACTAAGCAAAGATTAACAACAAATTTTGAATCAATTAAATAAAATACTAACTTTCGTCAGTCAATCAAAATCAAATTTTTTATGCGAAGTCCACCTTTTCCGCAGCTCCCCGAAATTTTGCTTATTTGGATAGAACTTTATTTGCTGGGTACAGTAAAAAATTGTTTAATTTTAAAGTGTCATCTATTTCTTCAAACTAGGTAAAAATGGAATGAAATGTAGTGATGACGGGTTTTTTAGGCCCTAGTGCAATGACGGGGCTTTCACGCACTAGTGCGATGAAGGTTTTTTTACGCACTACTTGAATTGAATTTTTATATTAACAGAAAACCTCGCTTTTGTCATTGAATTGCAAAAAAACGTTGTTTGATACACGTTACGTATCGGCTCGTATCGGCAATCTCACACCTAGTGCGTTAAACTACCTTCATACGTAACTTGTATCAAAAATTACTATTTTGTCACTATCAAGTATGCGTTGCATAAAATATTTTTTTGCTAAAATCTAGATTATACCTCTCGTTACCTTTCGCGCTGTTTGAATTTGAACTCATTTGCTCTCAATCAAAGCTGTAGTGAGCAGCACAATTGATCGGGCGCTTTCAGTGATTTTCATTTTATTTCGACAAAATAAGTAATTTTAAGATACAAATTGTTTTGCGCTATACTTTGGAAATCGTTATATTTTTTTTAAATTCAATTTCAGTTTTGTACATTCAAAAAATTCGCGCGAATATTCACTTACAGCAACATTGGTATAAACCTAATACGATAAATTCCATACATTAAGCTAAGTACACACATACGACCGTAACCGAAATTCCTATACATTTTTCCGGTTAACCGTACAATTCGACCGAAATTTGACATAAGTTCAATATATTTTCTGTTAAAATTTCGGTTACGACAGATGTGTGTAGGTGTGTACTTAGCTTTAGAGGTAAACTAACAGCTTACCAGATAGCATTCCACACATTTAAGCGGGAAAATATTTGAATTCCACACGTTTAAGCGGGAAAATATTTGAATTTTTTTCTAGTTCATATTATCAGTATATAACACATACAAATTCATATAATAGTGTATTATGACACAAGTGCTATAATTGCGTGATTATAGTCGAGGTGGAGTGAATTATCATCGTGCGATTTAGCCCTTATGTTATACGATAGTTTATACCGGCGCCTATAATTTTGCACGAAACCATTCACTAACTCATCAAACGAATTTTTTCGAAAATGTGCCACTTTTCTTAATTGTTTTGATCCATCACTATTGAGTCAAAATTCCTTTTGTTATCTGAACTATCATCTTTTCCTTCAGCTCTAGCCAAAAATTGCATTCTTTTGCAGTTTGTATAATTCGACTCGACTATAATATCGCCGATTATGGTCGTTGTCGACTGTAATAGCGCTGATTATGGTCGTAGTCGACCACAATAGCGCTGATTATAGTCGAGTGGATTATAATAACACTATTGTGATTCTGCGTCGAAGTATAGAAATCGACTATAATCGGCATTTTGAGTGCTGTAATTGGCTTATTATATGCGCCAAGTTAATAAAAAAATAAAAAAAATACAAACGCGGGATTAATTCTTACCTATAACAAACGAAAAGACAATAGAAAAATTCACCTCTCACACCACTTAAGGTTTTCACGACTGTAATGACATAAGTTGGCAAGCCTGTAACCCGTAATTCTTCTAAAGTTATGTACAGAGGGGCCATCCATAAGGTACGTACTTCTTCAGAGGGAGAGGGGGTCAAAAATCCGTACGGTAAAAATGAAAAAAATCAAAAATTTCATTGTGTTGACTACTAGGGGCTAGGTTGACCTCGTCTCTAATAATAATAATACGCCGTTACAGCCCGTCCGGGTCAGAAAGAAAAATTTCGCAGTTCTGTTAATTTTGCTGACTGTATGTGGAATTTTTTGAAATTATTAATTACAGAATTTTTACATTTTTCAACGAATTTGAAACTTTCCAAAAATTTTTAATGCAAAAAAAATTTTAACTTTTCCCGAAATATTTTAATTTTTCAAAGAAATTTCGAGAAAATTTTATTCAGGAAAGACACCCTATATTCTGTGATACGTTTGGTAGTATGCTGTAAAAATGGAAGTATTACATTATAGTCGTCGGGTAACGTCGATATCGCTACGCGAAAGTTTTATTTTTCAGAGATTTCAATTAGAAGATTTCGACGCATATTCTTAAAATACCATCTCCACCAGAAACGTAAAATTATTATTACATTTAGTGTCCTTAATTTGTCCATAAACTCGTCAAGTTGTTGATCACATTTAAACCGCCAAAACCTTGAAATGAATGACTATACTTCTCATTATCTCATTCTACCACAATCACGCACCGTATTATCTGGTTTGAATTATTTGATGGATTAAATAGCAGAATTTAGTACGTTTTACTAACTAGAAGGGTATGCTGTCGGTAGAAACGAGAAATGCTATGCATTATGTTAAAATTCGTTGAAGTCAAAATCACCAAAAATTAAATTTCTGCCCAAGTATTGAAAAGCTAATAACAATTGGAAAAAATATCGTCGCTACAACGCCCGTTATTGCTATTGGAACGCTGTAGTAACACTCTTGTAAGGTGGTGGAAACAGTTGTGCAACCGTGTGTGCCGGTTGCAATGGGCAGCCTAAGTTGAACCTTTGTCCATTTGTAACATAATAAAAACGTTGGCGATAAAGACTTTGCAGTGGAATAACAGTTCCAGCTAAGATTACTGCAACAGCTTGACAACCAACAACTGACCTACAACCGTTTCCACAACATTGCAGCAGCTAAAAAGTTTCATCATGAAGCCTTGATCTGTCTCGTGACGAACAAAACTTTGAACCAAAATATTATATTAAATAATTTTGTGTTTTCTAAAGGCAGAAATGACATCGTAAAAACTAATCGTGTAATAAAATAGCGCTAATGCCACTGTCATAAAAACAATAGAACGATAGTGAGCAATGAAAGTTACAGCTACTTTACAGACGAGCAGTCTGTGTTTCATTAATAGTTAAAAAGAACTGACAAAGAAAGGAACTAAAATCAGCCGCAACATCAAGGACTTTGACGTTTGAAACGTCATTTTGAGTGCCTTTTCAAAACGAGACACGGGAAAACCTTCATTTAATAAGTGAACGAAGGGAATGAGGTGAATACTTAAAATTTTCAAAAGTATCAACAAGAAAATTGTTCTTCCCTAATGTTGTGCCTATGCAGTCTCGGCGCACACATCTAGCACAAACATTTCGAAACCTCTTACACTTCAAGCAAGAAGCAAGTCTCTTCGGGCAACGATATTTTCTACTCTAATCATCTATGAATCAATTGGAAAACATAATCTTTGAACGATTCGAAAAAGAAAAACGCGGGTCGATGAATGTTTCTGATAAGTGGCGATCATTAAAAAAGTTCATAAGGTTCCTTCACTATCTCGAATGCTCTGAATACAATTAATCGAATAAAATAAAATGAGGATTTTGTGAGATCTTAATCATTAGATACGTAACACTCGAAACATAAAAATAGCACAAAGATACCGTGCGTCAAGAAAATGAGATTTACGATGCTCACTAGCTCACTAGGGCCCTACAGTTCTTCACAACTTTGCTTTAGAAAACGGCTCTGATTCTTCATGAAATCTTCGTCAAAAATCACCACCTATGGAGTCGTGTAGCGTAGCCGTTCCCACATTTTGCGCTCTCAACAAAAAAGTAAAACGCTCTCTACAGAGAGCCGTAGTGCCGATGTCCACAAAAATATAAAATCTAGTTTTAAGAGACCCATCTCATGATGGGGATGAAAAATAGCAACCATCTTCGAAAATTGGCAATATTTCCGAAATGATTTCCTACCTTTCATACGAAAAAAAGCTTATTAAGATTGGTGTCAGAGACCTAGGGGAAAAAAGCCCAAAACTCTCCAACTCCGGGATCGAACATCGGAATGTTACAAACATAGTGACAAATGCTATAGACGAGTACTTCGTACGGGTCAAAAAAGTATTAAGCACCTTGACTAAACCTCGTCACGTCGTGCATTGCATACACATGTTTTTGCTGAATTTTTTACGTTTATCGATTTGTTATATTCAAGCAAGAGAGAAAATTGGTCAACAGTAAGAGCAATTTCTTTCAACACATCGAAAAAATTTCGTGGGCCTGTCGTCTGCAACCCAATTTAAAATGTTGTAGTTATATTGGATTTTGATTAAATGTGTGTATGCAATCGGTATATTGATGCCAATCTGTTCTTCATAAAATGATAATTAAAAATGCGGCCTTGCGATAAATTACAATCGTTTTACTGTTTCAATTTTTTTACTGTTAAATTGCTTGAAGTCAAGTTATTCCATTGACCGTATGCCGAAGTGTCAAAAGATGAAAGTAGACACGGAAGGGATTTAGACAAAGTATGGATTTAGAGTAACAAATCGTCTGTGATGTTACTTACTACAGTTAAATTTTTGGACTCGTACGAAGTTGAAAGGAGTCTCATAGGTTTAATACGGTGTTTATAACACGGGTTGATCGACACTAGAGTAAGTAGATCATTTTCTGAAAGGTATAAGATGCCCTAATCTAAGTTGTGCAAAATCGCTTGTTGTTCCGGAGAAGTGTCTTGGTTTCGCAAGGGTCGGTGAAACTTTTTTGCATTTATCTACGAGTGAGTCCACACAGTGGATCAAATTCAGTCCATTGATTGTCATGAATATTTCCTTATGCACGAGATATAGAATATTGCTCCCGAAGGCAAAGTTTCTCATTACGTTGAGGTGAACTTTTTCCTTATGGTCAGGATCCTCTGGACCCGAATACAATAATGTGCACTCGCTCCGACTCGGCACCAGGCTACGTACTTGATAGGTATGAGCAGCCTTATAAAAGGCAGTCTGGTGCCGAAAATCATTTAAAGTCATTGTAAAAGCAGTAAGGAGTTGTGTACATCGACAAACGGTGTTGCCATCTCTTCATTTTCTATAGCTGACTACGCAAAAACGTAAGCTGTCAAACGTGCGATGTTTTTTAAAACAGAATCCTGCGTAAACAACAAATTTTTCAAAATTATAGCTCACGTACTGTGAGAGGGTGACTTTTACACGAATAAAAGATGAATCAGAATCTAGAAAATTTGAGTATGAAGATCGAAAGTTGCTCGGAAAAATTATCGCATTCCAAGTTCATTTGCGATGTTATTTCAGAGGAAATTTGTACCTTTATACTTAAACTTTTTGAGTTTTGATTCATCTATTATTTTCGTAAGATTCATCCTCCTACGGTACATGAGCTACAATTTTGAAAAATATGTTGTTTACGCAGAATTCTGTTCTAAAAAACCATCGCAAATTTGACAGTTCACATTTTTGCGACGTGGCCTTATGAGTGTCGCCGACTGACAGTAGCGCCATCAATTAATTTCATTGTAAGATGTAGTTCAACAAGTAACTGATTCCATCGTCTATTATACGTAATATTTGGTACCAGGCTGCGTTCGTTATGGTTAACTTCTCAAGTTGGCAGCCTGGTGCAGATTTGGAACCGAGTGCATAATAACGTTCTCGCTCCCCACTCCTACATTATCATAGAAGCTTTTTTGACACCAGGTTGCCCAAATATCCGCTTGTTGCAATTTTTCTCCATGAAAATGTTCTAGACAACGATGTTCATCGAGTTCATGCACTAGGCAATGGATCAGTCTAGTGTTTGAACTTCTCATTTCATCGTCGTCTAGAGCATTTTCATGGAGTAAAATTGCAACAAACAGAAACCTCTTTCAACCAGCATAGCCTTATGAAGCCATAGGTCTCAGATCTCAGGTTGATGCTCGAGGTCGGTTTTGTAGTCGACCGAGAACTTAAAAGTATGTGTTTGATGTTTTGCAGAGTGAACGTCCTGGAAAACATTTTAGCCCAAAATATCCCAATATAGCCCAAAACACTATGAAAGAACCCGTGAATGAAAGAAAGAGGAAAGCTTACAGCCAAAGCGTAGCGATGCGTCTCTAGAAGTAATGAATTGAATTTTTCACTCAAATATTTCACCGAAAAAACGCAGCAAAAATACTTCTCGTTCTTAGTCCATAAAAAACCTGTTTTCTCTCCAACTTTGAGGTAGAAAACTTTCCATTAATTCCAAATAATCCAGACAACAAAAGTCAAAATAAATGAAAGAACCTTTTCCAAAAAATTCCCAATAGAAAGGACGAATTTTCCCGTACAAGTGTGAATTTTCTGGAGAAGCTTCTTCACTTCAATTTACAACTTGTGGAGAAACAGAAAATACAGACCCTAGTGAAATAAGGAAGAAAGAGTTATCATTTACTGTAAAGTTTTGAACGTTTATGCCTGACCGTAATTACTGTACGAAAATGTGCCGTGACGACAGGACTGTGACAAACACCCAGTCGGATAGATCACCTTTACAAATTGTTCACAATATGAAGAAGAAAAAAATTTATCTGTCGTATAGTCACATCATGTCTGTGAATACGAGAGATTTTTGCTTTTTCGAATGAGATATAAAACAGAGCGACAATATTATGCTAAATGCAACTAAATATAGCGAACAATGGACGGATTATCTCTGAAATGACCTTAACGATGGATTTGAATTTCAAAGGTAATATTACAGAAGCGAACTGTTTTTATTAAGTCGAAACATAATCTGGCTGAGTGATCTAGCGATGCATGTACAGATCTTTGGAGAGGGGACTCGTCATTTTTATTCTCGTTCAAAGAAACAGACCTTACCCTCGAAACACAATCATACAGTGAAACTTATATTCGAGATAAATGAACAACGAAAACGATGAGTAAAACTTATTCCGAGAATAAATTAATCTCAATTGGAGACAAAAAGATTATAATTTGTTTCCCTGACCAATATTTTTTTTGTATAAGCGACGATTTTTCTGTTACAAAGTCAGACACGCTATAGTGCTGTATGGTGAAACAAAATATCTTTCACTTTTACTCATCAGCACTTCAGTAAGCCGAGTAAACCTCACTAAGTTTTTAGGACTCGCAATGACATTTATGGTAATTATATGGCTAGTTCCATTGACAAATGTAACGTATGGACTTTGTCTCAGATGAAAACAAAGTGAACTATCTACCTTCGAGGTTGTCGATTAGCCCTTCTCATTTCAGATTGAGTTCATTTTTTAGGCTTGTGGAGTTGTTTTTGTGGTAGATAATCGAGCCTAGATCAACGTTTAGGAAGTTCATTTTACGAAAAAATGGTGTCTAGGCTGCCTAGACACCATTTTTTCGAAAAATGATCTTCGTAAACGTTGATCTAGGCTCGATTATCTACCACAAAAACAACTCCACAAGCCTAAAAAAAGAACTCAATTTGATGTGAGAAGGGCTATTGTCGATCCACCTTTTGCGCGATTTTATGGGTATTCGAGTGTTAGGACATTTTCGATTGATTTTGGCCCGACTAGTTGAATTTGGAATTGGATTTTTTGTTTGCGATAGTTAAGGATATAAGGAACAACAGGCGTGTGAAAAATCACAACAAAAAACCTTTTTAAAAGGGAAATGTGACGCAAGTTCTCGTCCCTTCTTCCAAAACAACTGATATCAATTTGGGTGACGCTTCGGAACGCAAAAAATTCTTTTGAAATATTTTTGATTAAAAAATAGCCAGACCCTCCCAACGTAATCATTTTGCTGC
>CM055405.1:27327087-27338959 GCA_029228625.1 Pseudolycoriella hygida | reverse complement strand
TTTTATGCTGAACAACTTTGCTGAAGATCAAATATTTCTATCTCAAATACTTGAAGAGTTATATTAATGAGACTAGAAAATTGCACTTTTTAGAAGGGTCATCTTCAACAGCTCAAAACTCTTGGGATTGAATTTTTCGGCAAATTGTGTCTTCAGCAAAGTTGTTCCTTATTTCATGCTGAACAACTTTACTGAAGACCAAAAAATTCTATCTTAAACCGTGGAAGACTTATTTCGTTTAGACTACAATGTAAGAAAAAACATAAAAAATTTCATTAAATGTTTTAGAAATTTCGTCTTTAACAGCTCATAACTCTTGAGATTGAATTTTTCGGCAAATTATGTCTTTGGTCTGTTCAACTGCGTTTGTTAAGCGGTTCGGCCATTAATTGCATTACAACACCGTTTACATCACTAGTTTAAACCAGAAGACAATAGAAAGAGCTTTAGGAGCTTTCAATTTCAATGGAGAATAAAATATATAGTATAAAATGTCAGATTCTTTCATTTTCATGAAAAAATATATTCGTAATTCTTGTCTTAAACCATGATGGCTTATTCCCACCTTTCATCTTAATGTAAAGACTTGCTTGTGAAGGATTCCCAAGTCAAATCTTAAAAAAAAGCCATGATGGTTTTCCACTGAAAATATCGAAAGAATTTCGGCAGGAACAATGACCTTAGAGTTTACAAATCTCTATCTCACCGTCTTATACAGTTATTTGAGCGTGCCCACATTATCGACATATTCCACACTGCGGGTAGGCCCAAAAATTTAGAACCGACTCAGGGCACCAAAGAGAATCATCGGAAACATATTTGTGCATGTCCAGTGATGATTTCCTTTTTTTAATGTAAATGGTCAAGAGATGCACCATAGTTTGGTATGGACTAAACGTTGCGATAGTCCATGAATTATACCAAACTATTTGCAATATCGGCGAAGAATCACAACCCAATATAAGAAATGCACCATCTCACAATCTATCGAATCTAGGCATCCGAAAATATTAACAAAAAAAATCATTGTTAATAGATTACGGATGTTTTTCACTGTATAAAAGCGAGTGCTGAACGTTCATAAATTATAGTTGTTTTATGTCTGCGCTGATATACACTAGGGTGTCCCGATTGATGAAGGAAAAGACGTTTAAAAAATCCACGGCGTGGCATCCATAGTACATGATTGGGTGACAAATATTCGCTATAGCAGTATTTTGTAA
Organism: Pseudolycoriella hygida; assembly: GCA_029228625.1. NCBI lineage: Eukaryota > Metazoa > Arthropoda > Insecta > Diptera > Sciaridae > Pseudolycoriella > Pseudolycoriella hygida. The sequence continues at coordinate 27,337,736 of CM055405.1, read as the reverse complement.
AATGCTTCGTAGGACTCCCCGGCTCAATGTTTTACTTGGTTTTTACACGTTTTCAGTGGCTGACTCTTAAGTGAAATGACTAAAATCTGACTCTAATTTTGATAGTTTAGATAAAAATAGTCCGACTAGACCTAGATAGCTGAAGGACTTGTCGATTTCAATGAATGAATGAATGATGATTGAATGAATATTGTTTTTTCAAGTTTGAAAATTTTACAAGTTTGAATACATAGTTAAGTTTCAGCGTGCATTGCACAATTAAGAAACATTAATGAAAGATAAGTATATGTTAGTCTTATAGCTAGGAATTTTTTTTTTTATTATTATTATTATTTAATATGTTAATATAATTAATTGTATTTTATATTATTTATTTACTTAATTTTGTTTAGTTATTTATTTTTTTAATTTGATTAATTCGATTAAATTTAATTAGTTTATTGAATTAATGGAAAAGAATGGAAAGATGATCTTTTTTTTTGTGTGTCCAGCGTTATTTATGGTACTTCTAGTGAAAAGATGCCAATTTTCTCACTTTTTCTTCGACAAACATTTACAAATGCCCCTAAATACAATACAACTGACTGAAAACAATAGCATTTCATGACCTAGCATACATTCAATACCTATGGACACCAACCTTCCCAATTTGGGTTGAATTTCCTATGTAAAATTACAAAAATGTCCATTTTTCGACCATTTTTGGTATTGTGATGACTCAAGTACCCTTTTACAATCATTTTTTTTTTTTGCATGGACTCGACCGTCTGGGCGAAATTACGTGAAATGGAGTGTTTTTCATTTAAGTTATTGTCTTGATACTTTGTCTAAAAAATGAACTCGACGTAGAATCAACTTAATCCTACGAAGCATTTTACAAAATACTGCTATAGCGAATATTTGTCACCCAATCATGTACTTTCGATGCCACACCATGGATTCTTTAAACGTCTTTTCCTTCATCAATCGGGACACCCTAATATACACATAGCCCGACAAGACATAGATGTGCTGATGAAATCACATACTTCGATATGTGAGGGTGTGACACGCCGAAATGGATCAAGCGCTTTTTCATATATTGGCCACAAAACAGCTGAGGGCGCCTCGAGTTTCAACTGTTCCGTCGGTGACAAAAGATTGTATGGAAGAAATTCGTTTTTGTGATTTATTCATTTTGTATTTTGTATAAAGCAGACCAAGTGAGTTATTTTAAAGTCACATTAAATGAACTTCCATCGTCATTCATTTGGTCCGCTTAATTAATTAATTTATGTTTGTCCGTATTCAGCTATGAAAGCATGGATGACGCCACTTGAGAAAAGGGAGCAGTTCTATGTTGAGACTCTAATTCAGCTATGAAAAAAACATAGATGTCACCACTTGAGCTTCGGTGGCAAGACACTGACATGACACGGTCTATTAATTCGCAAAAAACGATGTTTCCCCATACAAATTTAATGTTTTGTCCCCGACGAAACAGTTGAAACTTATGCAGTGGTGCCTTATCAGACGTGAGGTATGACTTGATACATCAGAATATTTGTTTTGTTTCGTCAGTTTGTCCTTTTCCTTAAACGATTGAAGTAAGGCAGCGGCCTTTAATCCGTTGTAGAAATCGCGGTGGAGAATACTTCTCTTAGCGCAATGGTATCCAAAAACCATGGAAATATTATATTCCAGGGCATATGTTTACTACCTTGTGGTCTGTTACCACTGTAAGTCTATTAGCTTTTTCATTCTTTTCACTCTATGAGCATGAGCATGAGCATCCACAACATAGCAAAAGAAATTTCCTTGGGCTGATGCCGAACTTAGGACCAACGTATGGCCCTAAGGAGAGGCGTCGAACCCGTGAGCGTGAGTTAGGACCCTTGAAGCCCGTAGTCCGTAAAACCTTGAAGAGCGATTTCAGTGCTAATTTCACAGAGGTGTAAGTCAAAAAGTTTCACCGACCTTCAAAAAACCAAGTTTTTGACCACTTTTTCGACCGTAACTTCAAAAGGCCAAAACTCCAAATTCAATTCCGTTATCATTTCTGCAATTATCTTTCAGGAAGAAAAAAGATTTTGAAAATCGGATGAGATTTACTCGATTTGCGTAGAAAAAACACGTTGGGCCCTAGTAGAGACTCTGTTTTCGGGCCCTGGCTGAGTCCAAAAGCTCAGAATCAAAAACTTTTCTTCCATGAAATGTAGGGTATTATACAAAAATTTATGGAAATCGGAAAATATTTACTCGAGTTGAGTACAAAAGACCAAAAACTACTTAAGCGGGCCTTGACCCGACAGTGCGATTAGGAAAACAGATTTTGAAAACCGGTTTAGTTATCGTATTGACAGACGGACGGAGAAAACTTTTTTTTTTTGTCTTTTCTCTTATCTTATCTTTTCTCTCTCCTCGAAACGAAAAGTAACCAACTTCCGGGTCGAAGTTCGACTGGTTACATACAACGCAATAGACCCCTTTTCGAAGAACTCCGTATCTTTGTACGAGTCTGAAAACATATGCAAGGGACCTGTACCCATCAGAACAGATGTGGCAAAGAGAACAGATGCTACACAAAGCCTCGAACTAAACATTGCCTTGCCTCTTGACAATATGAAATTACGTCGACATTAAATTGTAATTGAAACTACAACATGTATATAATGGTTCGCGCAACCATTACATGTTTATTACAAGCAAACCATGCCCTATAAATAAGAATTCCATAGATTTCTTTCTGTGTAATGTGCCGTGAATAATTATCTTAAAGTTAAAGGAGGCGAATCGAATGAACGAAGATCTAAGACGGCGATTGAAAAATTATTGACAGATAAAAATGATATGATAACACTAAATATATGGCATGCTTTTGACAAACATATTTTGAAGCAAAGACTTTCGTCAAACCAAAAAAAAGTTTTATGTTGGCTACAAGCACAATCGATCCGAAATTGCATGTTTGCTACAAATACTAACATATCCACCCCAATTACCAACTTATGAAGGGAAAATAGATGTCATTGTTAAACTCGAAATTCAGTTAGTTAGCAAACAGATGTGAATTGTCATTGAGATATGGAAAAGGGGGCAAAGGATACATGAACAAAATGGACCAGAGAACAAAACAAGCAACCCAAGGTCTATGACAAATCAACGTCTACCATTTTCACTTCACATTTACCAAATCCATGACTTTCACCAAGTTTTTATGGATGTTCACCATATCGATATCGACTTGTTGCATTTACAATTTTTTGTTTTCTTTCACTAAACAATCAATTAAAAAAAAATTATATTTCTCGTGAATTTACTTGAGAGCAACATGAGCTTGTTAGCAACATTATGTAAAATTGAGCAAATATTTTCCAACTATAATAAAACTTTAATTTATTTCCGTAAACGCTAAACTTCTAAGTCAGCTGGTATAGCACTTCGTCACATATGACATTGAACATTTTTCTGTGAGAATAAATTGAAATATTTTGTGAAATTACCGAACTAAATCACTTGTAAATGTAAAATCCCGTAACATTTTAGGCAAAGCCATAGCAAAAAAAAAAATTATAACGACGAAAAGGTTAACGTAGTGTGTAGAGCTTCATGTTTTATAAAATAAAATAAAAAAACTTTTTGAAAAGGAAAGGTTTTCAAGGCGACGACACTACTTGGTATTGCATCTACCTTTACAACACAATTATTTAAAGTAATTTGATTTAGATGTTTTATGGCCAAACGAAAAAGGCGTTTGTTTATTTCAATTTATCACATACATTCAATATAAGGCACATAATCCACACACAAGTAATATATATTTTATATTGCATTGATATGAATGAGTATATGTAGGTCAACCAATATATTATGCTCTCATTATGTAGATTTTTTTTTGTGGGCACTAATAATTTTTACAATTGGTGTCACTCTTTGTTTTTATTAGCTTGATTTCATTACGTAATTTTATTACTAAATGAAGCTAAAATAGGTTTTTTTTTCATATCACGGCTCTTGCTCTCCCTCTCTCCGTCTCTTTTTCTCTCTAATAAGTTCAACCTACAACTTCTCCTATTTCGCTATATAATTATGTGATTTGGATTAATAAAAAGAAAAGTAAAAGAAAAAAAAAGTATATTAATGAAGCACTTAAGCACAGAAAACTATTTTGTTTACCTATTCGCAAGAATCATTCTGGAAGGTAGATTTTATCACATGTTTTACGAAGCCCGTACAAAATAAAAAACCTCACGAAATCAATTCCGTGTTGTACTTAACGTAAAAGCCACAATATAACTAACTACATCTGAATATTCAGAAGTTAAGGAAGTTGGTATTGTTTTTCTGTAAAAAAAATTTTGTGACCAGACGAAAGAGAAAGTTCATCGTAGGTATAAAATAAAATGAGAATGTTTTTATGCACACTACTACTCTCACACACAGTCATACAATATGTAAGTTACAATTTTCAACAAAAAAAAAGGAAAATGGTCAATGCCTATTTTTTAACAAAAATCTCACACTTTATCTGAACACATGTTTAAGTTCCACCGTAAGCTTTTCATTACAAATTTTTAATAGAGACTATTGTAATAGATCACTCACAACGTAGCAACAGTAAAATTGGCATTGGCATATATTTAGATGAAACTTACTAAAGACCTTAGAAATATAAGAGACTGGCTGTGTGTATTATACAAAGTATATAATGTAATCGAAACGAAGTAAATTATTTACCTTTCTCAGTCTGTGTGCTTATCGGAGCTTTTTTATTTTATTCTTTGATATAAATGTCTCACATACAAAACAGGAAGTCTCAATGTGTACAATTTTTTGAAAAAAAAAATCGAACAACGATAAAATGTGGTAGTTGATTGTAGTCTACCATTAAGCCTTCATAAATAAATTGAGAGTCTTTAACGAATCCCTATGATAGAGTCATAGAGTGAAAGCTTTCAAAATTGATGTCAAAAAAGTGTTTGTTGAGATTGCTTCTGCTCGCTTTTTTCCAACACTTTTTTCTTACACCAAAAATACTAAATTTTTCTTTTAAATTTTATTGTCTTTTGTGATATTTAGTAGTACACTAAGAACCGCACCATTTTCGGAATTTGCGCACAACAATTTTTCGCTGGCTTTTTTTTATGCGATTCAGTAAATGTCTATGCCAATATGAAATGCTACAATTTCTGTCATTTTGAAAAACTAGTGATTGCGGTTCATAGCCGTTCATTCGTGTTGATGTTTATGTTTCTTGGTAGCACTTCACTTAGAATGTTAGTTGATCTTTCACAAATTTGGTAGCGTAGTTAGGCTTTTTGATGAATAATCTTGAGATCTTAATATTCTACACCACACTTTCATCTCAAGAAAAAGACCTTCATCGGTAAGGTAGTCCGAACTCATGACAGTTTTAAAAAGTGTTGCGTAGTGTGTGTGTCGTGTAAGTTGTCATGGCATGGAGGGCGCGCGAGTTGGTATTGTAGACAGCAGTCACAGCAGCGCAAGAGCTATCTATGAAAGAAGCCGTAACACTTTCGTACTTTCGTAAACTACTCAAAATCGTACGACCCTACATTCTCCCAGAGAAATGATAAGTTGGCACCACTGTGTCTGTACAGAATGCGCATGTATTTTTCATGGAAGAGAATTCTCTCCTAAATACATGTGATTTGACGTACATGGATGCCAACTTCAGGGAGGTATCTCACTCACTTTTTTGAGTCACTTTTTTGATAATTTCTCACTTTTCTCACTTCCATTCACTTATTTCATCAATTCTTCGCATTTTGATTTCAGTTGCAATTCAAAGAGGCAATGCGGCATGCATCCTGGCAACATTAGGGAAAAGTAGAGTAGATGAAATTTATTTATTGTAATTTGTTGTTGAAAAGATCGTTTTTTTTACTGGCTGCGCCATTGTGAGCAGTCTTTTTTTTTCGCTTAAATAAAAACATTGAAATTCAATACGACGGATATCAAGGTTGGTTCAGATTTGGCCGAAAAATAGGGGCACAGACGAACAGTGTGAAGGCCATTTTTTGCAAATTTCGTTTTTTAGAACCCAATGTTACGAACGTAGTGACAAACACTGTAGACACTTACTTCATACGGGTCTAAAAAACAGCTATGTAGCTCAGTCGGGAGCACAACGACTGACCCACAAAACTGTGAAACTCTGTTACCGTAAGGTACGGCGAATTTTCGAAAATGGTTCTATTCTGTTAACTTTTCTTCTTCTGTCATGCAACGTACTGTAACATACTCATTAACATTTAGTGCTAATACTTCTTGAAATTTGAGTGTCACGCTAATTAGTAAGTTAGCGTGACGTCACACCAGGGGGGTATGAGGCTGGCGTGACACTAGCGTGACAGGGGGGGAGGGGGGTACGAAAAAAGCCGATTTTGGCGTGACATCCTTTATGAACGGCCCCTAAGGCAGATTATTATTATTATTATTAGTGCTTGAAAGCGAAAACATTCGATTCTTGTACATTCTCACATTTGGAATTTTAAAAATTTTGGCCTTCGGCGCTATCTTCACTCACTCAATCAAATTTATTTTGAATGCATTTCTTTAATACCTAGATACGGTACATATGAGAAATAATGGTACCATTTGCTCGTGTTTGAGAAAATCGATTTCAACTTTTGTTATATCATGCAAGATGTCATGACAAAAACTGTCAAAATGTATGGAAATTAGTAAATATTCCAATATCGTGTAGCCAGCACTCATTGGCATTGGCATAGTCTTTCATCGTCAAGTATTTCGTAGGCCGCGGCTAATTCGTGTATTTTGTTCATTTTGTCGAAGGAGTTAAAACAAAACGTTGCACAATTTTAAGATTCCCTTCCTGTGTCGATTGTAAAAACATAAAGCTTCAGGAGACCCGTAGCATTCCATTAGGCCAGAACCAACGTCCCAAAAACTGCTGATCGAGGAATCGTCACTGCTGAGAAATGTCAAGTTTTGCACTCAAGTTTTCTTTTCATTCACAAAATCGTTTAGGTTTGCTGTGAAGTTAGATGATCGGGTATGATCTATTACTAAGATCAATAAATTTGCATTGTCGGCAAAGTAGTGCCATATTTGCACTCGGAGCGAAGTTAGCAACGTTTATAAACATGACTAAAAAGTGAAAAAACTTCATTGACATTATCGACATTTGAATGTAGGAGCGCTGGTGAAGTTCACTTGTGACCGATTTTATATGAAAGAAGTGTCAAAATTCTCACCAGTACAACTTAAAAAAAATAGTTGAATGCGCTCTAAAACCTATCGAAAAGTAGCTGAACGCGCTCAAGTTGGATAATTATGAAATGTCGGTAAAGGCGGCTACAGTTTCAGCACTATGACTCTACATTACCGGTATTTTCAGATCTTCTGCAGATCATACCCGTTATGCAATCGTTAACGTTCATTTATGGAAGCAAACGTAAACGAATCCATGAAGGAACATCGAAATTGCAACCAACTTCACGCTGAGTACAAAATTTCACAACAACCAAGTGACAGCCCTTTCTGCTTTGACTTACTGTGAACAGTTGACGTCAAGCCCTATCATGCCCGAAGCGGTAGCGAAGAGCGCGACGCAGTCCCCACACCCGAAAAAAAAATCCAGAACCCCAAGAAAAAAACTCATACAAAAACTTTGGAACAAGGAGCCATATATAGGCGAACTTTGAAATTTTTCCCCCTACCTCCTCCTCCACTAAAATAATTTAAAAAAACAGCAGTTTTTAAACAAGCTCAGGCTCATCAAAATCGGCCGAAATTGGCAGAGATTTGACCGGCATTTGAAAATTCACGTATTTCTCTCTGTATTCATCGTCATCTGTTCACACATCAGGATTTCGAGAACTGGGCACACTGGGCAGCAGATATTCATGAAATTCTTACTGAACGTCAGTCTTGGCTTGGAAAAATTTCATCTTCAGAAAATGTCTGCCAGCTGCCAAAGTGGCGCCATCTTGGATTTTGTGAATGCTGTCTTCTGAATTACAATACCTATACAGATGATGTCTTCGAAAAAGTTATAGAGATTGATGAGGAAAATTTGTTGGAACCCAAAGAAAATGGCTGCCAGCTGTCAAAATGGATTTTTCGCTATCTTCTAAATTAGAATTAGCTGGACAGTTGGTTTCTTCGGGAATGTTATAGAGATTCGTGAGGAGAATTTGGTAGGAACCTAAAAAGATGGCAGCCAGCTGTCAAAGTGGCGTCATAAGAGAGTTGCTTTCTTCGGTGTAGATTGTGGAGCGATGTAGAAATTATGTGGAAAGTGTGTAGAACGATGTGAAAGTGTGTGGAACGATGTGGAAATTGTGTGGAACGATGTGGAAAGTGTGTGCAACGATATGAAAAGTGTGTAACGAGTAATTTCTTCAATACACCCAATCCCAAACCTAAGTCCCAGCATTATTCTATCAGTCCTTACGCTATACGCTACCATTGAACTAAACTTGAGCACGTGGGTATGTCTTCCCAAGTTTGTGTGCTTCTGACAGGCAATAGCCTAATATCTTAAATATGAAGAAATTAATCGTTATCGGTCAATCGAAACAGTCGACGTGTAGAGAGAGTTGAGACCTTAAGAGACAATTTTCGATGGAACTATTTTGTCGTCGTAATATTAACTAAGAAAGGTAGAGTTGAAGAGCATATGAGAAGAGTTACCATTTCGGAATATCGTTCCAATCTTTATTCAAGTCATTTAACTTGATATGCTGGGGGTGACGAAGTCCTATTCATTGACTACCAATAATTTTCACATTATAGGTGTATTCGAAGATGTTATCGTTTCCAAAGTAAGTATCCATAAACTGTCATATTGTCTGGTATACATAGATGTTATTCATTTCATTAAGGGAATTCACGACAACGATATATACGACGTATATTTTTGTATATCTTGTATATCTCGTATATTTCGTATAAATCGTATATTTTTGTATATTTTCAAAGAACTGTCAAACCACTAAAAAGTCTATTTTTTTATGAATTCTAGCTGAAAATTGTCTTCGGACCTATATATTTTTAATGAAATCCGTAGATCTGATGCTTATGAAGCGAGAGACAATTAGCTGGAAAAGTTTGATAATGTTTCCGATCCACAATTCAACGACAACAAGAACTCTCAAAGACTTGTTCACCGAACTACGTGTATTCGTAATTGTGGATCGGAAACATTATCAAACTTTTCCAGCAAATTGTCTCTCGCTTCGTAAGCATCAGATCTACGGATTTCATTAAAAATATATAGGTCCGAAGACAATTTTCAGCTAGAATTCATAAAAAAATAGACTTTTTAGTGGTTTGACAGTTCTTTGAAAATATACGAAAATATACGATTTATACGAGATATACAAGATATACAAAAATATACTTCGTATATATCGTTGTCGTGAATTCCCTTATTATGAAATTCGATATACTTTGACAGAAGCCGATAACGCACTAAATAACGCGATAGGCAAGGGTGTGTTATTTGAAGATTGTTTTGTTTCGTTTGTGAGACAAACAACACCCACCGTCAAACAAAGATATATGTTATTTCAATCAAGCCCATCGAATCGTCCACTTGCCTCAACTACAAATACGTCTGTGTGTTAAAATATATCGACTTAATAATTTGTTTCATTTGGCAACGACTTCAAACCAAATATTTACTGAAGAATTTTTTGACGCGAGTAGATTGTGAAATGATGACTAAAATAAATGATAATAAGCAAAAGAACTTGAACCAAATCAGACCAAATCTCGAAGAAACTTTTAAGGGGAGTGCTGTGAAAGAAATTATTTCCTCTGTCCTCTCTAATATTCTAGAAGGTAATTTCTCTGGAGAAAGAAGTAGTGATACGAAGTTTGTGTTTTCTATTTTCATTACTTACAGACCAGATATATTCCAATGACAAAATACCGGAATGGATTAGCAAAATAGCCGATGATATCAACACGCAAGTTATGAACTTAAATATGAAAAGATACAAACACATTGTTCAGACGGTGGTTGTTCAAAAAGGGGCTGGTTGTAGGTAATTTCTTACGTTTTTATTCTGTAACCGTTGGTTACAAGAAAACGCTTCCATAGATACATTTCCAGATGCAGATGGGACTCTGAATGCGACAGTCAAGTGACGAATTATTTTACCAATGAAAGCATGGTGTGCATAGTTACAGTTTTCGGAGTATATTTGTATTAGCAAACGCACATTTAAGAAGACTTTGCGGCGCCTGTTGACCTAACACACGATAACATGAAAACTAACACTCTCTCGTTGCTCTCGTTCCTAAGTACACATTTACCGGACGTTATTCTATCGGGAGAGCCGTTAGGAGCGAGGCCTGGCGGCAGCTCATAGTTATCGTGTATAGACTTTAGAGATATCCAGGAAAATAAATTACTTTATTCAATTTTTTAAAAAATAGAAATTAATTTTAGACCCGCACGAAGAACGAAATGTTCTTAGATAACTCATCTAGGTCTGACTCTGTCGACAACAGTGCAATCTGCCATTATATTAATAGGTAAGTTGTTTTATGTTGATGGCGGTTGGCGGCGCTACCCGACTTTAATTGAAGAATGCCAGAAATGCTGATGTCATATCATGGGCGCGCGGTTTCGCGTCAAAGGAAATTTTTTTTCGCGTGGTAGTTGCCCATTT
>CM055405.1:27299318-27326587 GCA_029228625.1 Pseudolycoriella hygida | reverse complement strand
TCTTTGAAAAAAATTTTTCCCTAAGAAAATTCCGAAAAAAAATTTTCTCAAAAAAAAGTTTTCTCCAAAAATTTTTCTTCAACACCTTCGGCTACCATCGGAACACTTCGTGTCACATTCGGCTACCTTGGGAAAACTTCGTGTTACCTTCGGCTACCTTCGGAACACTTCGTGTCACCTTCGTCTGCCTTCGGAACACTTCGTGTCACCTTCGGCTGCCTTCGGAACACTTCGTGTCACCAATTCTTTTCAGTGATTCATATAACTTTCCTGAAGAAACCAACTGTCTAGGTATTCTTATTCAGAATTTAGCAAAAAATCCAAGATGGTGTCACAGTTGGCAGCCATTTTCTCAAGATAAAAAAAAATTCTCCTGACCAAACTTTATAACTTTCTAGAAGAAACCATCTCTCTAAGTAGTGTCACAACGGAGCTAAAATTCGAAAACTCCGAGCATTACCTAAAAAAACCCTCAAAATTGGCCACTTTTCCAAATGCCACGGCTTTTCCAGAATTTTCCCAGAAAGGCGGCATATGGAATTTTTCATTTGAGGCCGAGACTGATGTTCCCTGAAAATTTTAAGGAAGTCGCTCGGGCGGTTCTCGAGAAAAAAAAGGAGATAAATCGTGGACACACAACACAGGAATAAAATTTTGATTATTTTCAAACATATTTTTACTATTTTACCTCTGGATTTTGTGCTTCTGGATTTTGTAGCGGCACCCAGTTTTAGGGCCCTAGCTGAGTCCAAAAGCTCAAAACCAAAAAATTTTCTTCCATAAAAATGTCGGGCATGCCTAGACCTTTCGAACAAAAATTTTTATGAAAATCGGAAAAAATCAATTATTGCTGAGACTACTTGAAACAGATTAAGTACGAGATTTTACAATTCAATTTTACCTCAAAAACATCAGCAAAGGACCGTACGTATCTGAAGGCATTGCAAAGGGACTTAGAATACATTCATGTTGCAAAAGTTTCAGAATGAGCAAAAAATTTAATGTTTCAAGTTCTTTCAACAAGATTAGAACCTGAACGACCGACCGATATCGAAAGCCCTCACGAAATACCTTTTATAAGAAAAGGCCCAAACAAATAGTCAAAAAGTTTCTGGTCTTCGACCATATCCCCGATACTACTTGACCGATTTTGCATATCATGGGACGAAACTATACCTTTCAGGGTAAAAAAATTGCGCAAACAAAATTCTTCCAACTTTCGCCTCGATCTTCCCCATGTTAGACTAAAATGCCTCGTAGTAAACTTACACGACCCACTATACTTCGTACGGTCCAATAATTTCGTTAAATTGTTTCTACTGGATCAGCACAGTGCCATGTTTCAAACACTTGCATATTCCTAGTTCGCCCCTTTATCTTATCTACTTTTTGAAGATTTGAATAAACTTCATTTGGCGTACAGTTTCTTTATTCCATTGGTCGAATCAATTGATGTGATTTTGGTGTCAAAATCATTTCGATGTCCATTGGAAATACTAACGGTTCGTTTGAATCTAATGGAACAAATCGTAAAAAATTTCTAAAAATGAAACGAAGTACAAAGCTATGGATTGTGTTGGCAGCTGTCTTAATAATTGCAGCCGTAATTACTGTTCCCCTTCTCGTAATTCGAAGGGATTCATCAGGTAGACTTTGTGTATTAGAAAATTTGTTCCGATTGTTTCTTGGCTTAGTGACAACGACTAAGAAAGTGTTACTTATCATTGTTGATGGCATACCAGCTGACGTAATCGAAAATGCCACGGTTCCGAACATGAAACGACTGGGCACATACAAGAGAACATACACCGGTGGTGAGGTGGGAACATATTCAGAAACACCTACAATATCTGCTCCAGGCTACATGAACATCATAACAGGCACATGGGCGAACAAACACAATGTTTATGATAATGAGGTTAAGAGTCCTATTTACAATTACAAAAATATTTTCCGAATATTGAAAGAGCAAGAGCCGCACCGAAAAATTGGCATTTACTCCACATGGATCTATAATCGGCTGAGACTTATCAGAGAATTATTACCGGAGGCGGGCAATATAACATTCGATTATGTATCCGATGGATACGAACATGATGTAATTGAATATCCTCACGATTCGCAGGGTATTTACATTAAAAATATCGATGAACGTGTTGCAAATGAGAGTGCGATATCTATCAGAAACGACGGGCCCGACCTTTCTTGGGTATATTTACAATACACCGATGACGTGGCGCGTAGACACGGTGATAGCCCAGAATTTTATCAATCGGTCGATGATGTCGATCGTCTCATTAAAGGAATTATCGATTCAGTAGAGCATAGAGTGCAGGAATACGAAGAGGAGTGGCTGGTTTTTATTACGACTGATCACGGTCGAGATGCTGCCACAGGTTATAATCACGGTGGAAATTCAGAAAGAGAACGTCTGACTTGGACATGGACGAATTTGGAAAAAACAAATCAGTATTTTGAAAGTGAAATACCTACTGCCGTTGATATCTTACCCACGATGGCAAAATTTATGAATTTGAAAATACCATCCGAATCTTTCGTAGAATTGGATGGTGTTTCTTGGATTGGTGAAGTTTCCTTGATTAAACCTACTCTCGAATTGTCTGATGATATGTTGATGATAACATGGAAAGCGATAGATGGCGCGGGTTACGTTCAAGTGTGGCTTGCGACAAGCAACTCTTTCGAAGTTGGACGGACCGAAGATTATAATCACATTTTAACAATTCCGTTGCGCAGTGAAGCTGCTTATGTCAATATCGCAAGCTACCGATCGTCGTTCTATAAAGTGGTTTTAGAAGGACAATACAACGCGGTAACCAAGTGGATTTTTAAATCTTAGCTAAAAGCTCATAGGAAATTAATGTTAGTAATTTAGTTTTATTTAAATTTATTATTTTCATCTAGTAAAATTCGACAACAGGCGCCCAGTTCCACGATTAGTCACATGGCTATTTCAATTTAGAGAAATAATTCTTACATTTACGCGTTTAGTACAACCATCTCTTCAGTGCGACGTCAGTGTATGTCAAACAGTGACATAAGCCGGCGCCGCACTAAGAGCTTGGGTTCAAAAATTTTTCGGACAAAATATCTATAAGTTTGATTCGTTCGCCATAAAAAATAGGCAACAGCTGTACATTTTTTGATTTATCGAAAAAATAATTTTGAAAACATTTTTAATTTTTTTTTTGTATTTTGATGCATTTTTGAGTTTTAGGACATTTTCTAACTTTTTCTTGCGGGAGAAGACAAAACATTTCTTAGTGTTGTGACCCACTAAAGGGCTGTGTATTTGTCACGCAAAAATTAACATTTCTGAAATCCCTCTCCACCTTGTGTCACGCGAGCGTCGAACGTCCTTCCCACCCGATTTGTGACATAACGGGAAAAATATTTAAAACGAAAAGACTCCTTGCACATTGTGCAAATAGTCTCTTCTATATATTGTTGGCTATTTGCACTGTGTACAATATATAGAAGAGACTATTTGCACATGGAAAGACGTAACATTTAACCAAAACTCTTACACAAAGTTTTCAATGTAATTTCTCATATTTTTCATCAGCTTTATAATATGAACATGATATGTATATATGTTTGTACATGTATATGGAAAAGTTTTCCTTTTACGAAATGTCGCAAAAACTAGGTGACCTACGAAACTAGGGAATTTACGCTTTAATGAAACGTCACGAAAAGCTAGGTTGCTAACGAAGCTAGGGAACTTTTACTTTGGATTATATTAAGACCGGAAAAAAAATTTCGAAACCGGAGATAACTTGACAGTCAAATTATTGAAGAGTGGAGATAAATTAAATTAAAACGGAGATAAAAATGACCAAAAAGTTGAGATAAAAAAATCATTTTTGGAGATAGAAAAATTTGTTTTTGAAATAACTAAATTAATTTAGGAAATAAAAAATCCTCCGAGAGGAGATAATAAAAAATTAAAACGCAGATAAATAATTCAATTATTGAAAGTAATAGAAAATCGAAAGAGAAATTAAAAATTAGAAAAAGGAGACATGAAGTTAATGGAAACGAAAATAAAATAAAATTGAAACGCAGATAAAAAATTTGAAAAATGGAGATTATATAACTCCGGAGACAACCATTTCATTTTTCATTCATCTCCATTTCTGTACATTTTATCTCCGTTTTCTAATTTTATATCTCCGTTTTCTAATTTGTTATCTCCGTTTTCTAATTTTATATCTCCGTTTTCCAAATTTAAATCTCCGTTTTCAAATTTTATATCTCCGTTTTCTAATTTTATATCTCCGTTTTCCAAATTTATATCTTCGTTTTCTAATTTGTTATCTCCGTTTTCTAATTTTATATCTCCATTTTCTAATTTGTTATCTCCGTTTTCTAATTTTATATCTCCGTTTGCAAAATATCTCCGTTTTCAAATTTTGTATCTCCGTTTTCAAATTTCTATCTCCGTTTTCAAATTTTATATCTCAAGTTTAATACGATCCAAGAGCCATTGGTCAGAGACAAAAGTTTTATCAATTGGAAAATAAAAGGCAAGATGTTTACAGATGTTCCATTGTTGTCAAGGATATGAACAGCTACATAGCTATAACCCTACCCCAATTCTGTAACCAAGATCTTACTGTTAAAGCCATAACTCAGTAGCAAAGTAGCATTATACAAAATGTATTGACTTAGTAGTCGCACAAATTAGAGGAAATGCATTCGAGAAACGTAGTAAAATGAAATATTACTATCAGTGATGACAGACATTTCAGAACAAAAAATTTGAAAATTCGAGAGCGGAGATAATTTAGCAGTTAAATTTCTGAAAAATGAAGATCAAATATATTAATAAGCTCAGATAAAAACTTATTTTAAAACGATAATTAAAGTAATTTTGGAGATTAATAAATTGATTAAGGAAATAGGAAGTTATAAGATCGCAGATCAAAAAAAAATTCAATTGAAGATAACAAATTCAAAAAGTGCAGATAATAAAATTTAGTTAAAGAGTTAAAATATTCGGAATTGGAGATACCAATTCTATTAAAACGGAGATAAATTAAATTGCTATAGGAGATAAAGAATTAAGAAATGGAGATACTATAACTCCGAATTTAATCAAAATATCTTCGTTTTGAAATATTTTATCTCCATTTCTGAATACTTTATCTTCACTTTTAATCATTTTGTCTCCAAAACATTTTTGTTTTATCTGCGTTTTGTAATTTTTTATCTGCGTTTTTAAATTTTTTATCTGCGTTTTCGAATTTAATATCTCAAGTTTACTTTTACAATATATCACAAAAACTAGGTGGCTAACAAAGTTGGGAAACTTTTCCTTTTACGAAATGTCACGAAAACTAGGTGGCCTACGAAACTAGGGAATTTGCGCTTTAATGAAACGTCACGAAAAGCTAGATGGCTAAGGAAGCTAGGGAACTTTTACTTCTACAAAATATCACAAAAACTAGGTGGCTAACAAAGTTGGGAAACTTTTCTCTTTACGAAATGTCACGAAAACAAGGTGGCCTACAAAACTAGGGAACTTGCGCTTTAATGAAACGTCACGAAAAGCTAGTTGGCCGGAATTTTTTTCGCCAGAAATTTTTTTCGGAGAATTTTTTTTCGTCGGAAATTTTTTCTAACTAAACTAAAACTACTAATATGACAAAAACCCTTTCTAAAAAGGAAATGTGACGCAAGTCCTCGTCCTTTCTTCCAAAACAACTGATATCAATTATGGTGACACGACGCTTAAAGCTTTGAAACGCAAAAAATTCTTTTGGTATGTTTTCATTTTTGATTAAAAAAATGCGTCAAAATGCCGGACACACCAACGCTTTCAGCTTTCATACGCAAAAATTTGATTTCCTGTACAAAATTACACCATAAAGTCGAATTTTTGCGTTGTGAAAGTTGAAAGAACAGAAAAACTACAACATTGAGTGATCCGGCATTTGTTACGCATTTCTTTAATCAAAAATTACAAAAGGCACAAGCCCACGCTGGAACATCGAATTCCAACTTCTCCTGCCTTTTTTGCGTGTCACCCTGAAGTCACTTCTTGACCGTGTTGGATTTGGGTATGTGTGTATGTCACCATTTCACTCAGGTAGCGTGGTAGTTGCTCATTTTTGAGTTTATAGATGAACTTCAATATATTTTTGGTCTTCTTTGCTTCACGCTCAGTAAGTCGAGCGCTTCCAACATTTCTACAATAGGAATGAGTTTCTTGCAACGCAGTATCACACGCATAGCTCTATTTTGAAGTTTTTCGAACTGGTAGATTGATGAAGCATCGCTCAGGTATAGAAGTGTTGAACAATAGTCAAAGTGCGGTCGATGACCGATTTGTATATCGTGCCCCTATGGTCAGGTTCCTAGCCAGTCTTATTAGGACTCCTACTTTTTTCGCTACCTTCTTGCACACATATTGTATGTTGGAATTGAAAGTCAGTTTTTCGTCGAGTATTACTCTAAGATACTTGAACTCTCCTTCTGTCCCCAGCACTTCTCCGTCAATTACAATTGAGTTCATCGCCGATATCTTTGACCCATTTCGCAGCGCCATCACCTTGGTTTTGCACGAAGTTTTTTTCTTGATTTCTGAAGGTCCATACCTTTCATTCAAAACCTTGAAAAGCGATTTCAGTGCTAACTTCGCAGAGATATAATTAAAAAAATTGGATCTTCAAAAACCACGTTTTTGACCACTTTTTCGACCGTAACAACGAAAGTTGTAGAGCGATTTGGCCCAAATTCAATCCTCTTCGTAATTTTTCGATTAACTTTCAGGTAAAAAAAAGATTTTGAAAATCTGATAAGATTTACCTGATTTATGCAGAAAAAACACATTGGGCCCTAGTAGAAATTCAGTTTTAGGGCTCTAGCTGAGTCCAAAAGCTCAAAATCAAAAAATTTTCTTTCGTCGGGCATGCCTAGACCATTCGAACAACAAATTTTTTGAAAATCGGAAAGAATTTATTCGAGTTATGTACAAGAGACCAAAAACCATTTAAACGACCCTATTTCGGCGGCCATTGGGCCGACAGTGCACAGATTCAATCCTATATAGAAGATGACCTTTCAGGGAAAAAAGTTTATGAAAATCGGTTGCGTTTTTACTCGAGTCTTCTGGCAGTGCAGGAAAGCATTCGGAAAGAGCTGGGGGCTAAAGCCTTTAGTTCTATACTGGATGCATAGAGCAATTGTGAGACCAATCTTAACCTACGGCGGTAGTACAGAGACTCGCTTGTCTGAAAGTGACAGGAGTAATGACGTCAACCCCAACGGCGGCGGGCGGCGCTGGAGATTTTACTATCGCTGTGTCCCATTGGTTTGTTCGTCAAACAGCAAGCCAGGATGACAGTAGTGAGATTGTACAGGAGTGAACACTGGATAGGAGGGACATGCAAGCATTTTAGTTGACCTGTTCGGAAGATTTAGGGAAATGGAAATGCCGAGTGACCACATGGAAACCACCTTCCGGTTTAACAAAGGTTTTGACACGGTGATACCCGAGAGGATGGAGTGGGAAAATGGAGCTCCACCGACAAGGGGGGACATAACGGTGTTCACAAACGGATCTAAAACGAATGAAGGTACGGGAGCAGGAATATACTGCGAAGAATTGGAACTTAACGTTTCGTTTCCGCTGGGAGTCTCTGCGACTGTCTTTCAATCGGAAGCTCTGCCTATGAACAGCGAATCGATGATAAAGGCGATATCATCTCACAAATTCTCAGCAAAATCAATCCTAAAGACAAGATAAGGCATGGAGACCTTATCAGAGAACAATCAGGTGTCCCTGGTATGGGTTCCGGGCCACTCAGGCATTCTGGAAAATGAAAGAGCGGATGAATTGGCGAGAATTGGGAGCGGAACGAGTTTTGTGGGGCCAGAGCCAGTATTAAGCGTTCATGCCGAGGCAAGACTTCCGAAGCAGGAAGCAGAAGAGGGACACCAAAAAACTTGGATTAAACTACAAAACTGTAGACAATCCAAAGAGATGTTGGAGGGATGCAATTGGCGAACAACCAAATATCTGTTGAGCTTGAAAAGGAAATGCTTGAGACCGTTAGTGACCGGACACATTAACCTGAGATATCATCTGAATAAGATGGGACTCAACGATGACCCCTGCTGCGGTAACGTACCAGAAACAGCAAAACATTTCCTATGCCACTGCATGGTATTATCTAGTCTCAGAACAAAACATCTAGGTGATTTCTATATAGAGCAAATGGCTAGAAACGACGCTACAATAACAAAACTGATACGAAACCAAAATACACACACATTTACCACACGACAATAGACAAAGTTACCATCACTATTAACAAACACCAACCATAGACCAATCAACCATGGGTAGAGCACAATGGGCCCAACAAGAGTGGCCTCGGCGCTAGGCCTCTTGCAGTAGTAACTACAATTTGTATTATTATTATGAACTTTATTTCTTTTGCTTTTGCGCGAGGGGCAACCCAAATAATAATCAATGAATCAAACTTACTCGAGTTATCGTGTTGACAGATGGGCGGACGGGCGGACAAGATTTTTTTTTGCATTTTTCTCTTATTTAGACCCTCAAACGAAAAGGTAACCAACTCCCGGGTCGAAATTCGACTGGTTACAAACGTCCTGGTAAACGCAATAGATCCCTTTTCGGGTACAGGTCTAAAAACCATCGCAATGTGACCATTTGTTCCGTCGTGAAAAGTGATATTCCAACGTTACTTTTATCAATTATTGCTGAGACTACTTGAAACAGATTAAGTACGAGATTTTACAATTCAATTTTATCTCAAAAACATAAGCAATGGACCGTACGTATCTGAAGGTATTGCAAAGGGACTTAGGATACATTCATGAAGCAAAAGTTTCAGAATGAGCAAAAAATTTAATGTTTCAAGCTCTTCCAACAAGATCAGAACCTGAACGGCAGACCGATATCGAAAGCCCTCCCGAAATACGTTTTATATGAAAAGGCCCTAAACAAATAGTCAAAAACTTTCTGGTCTTCGACCATATCTCCGAAACTACTTGACCGATTTTGCATATCCTGGGACGAAACTATACCTTTCAGGGTAAAAAAATTGCGCAGTCGTTTATAGAAACAAAATTCTTCCAACTCCCGCCTCGATCTACCCCATGTTAGACTAAAATGCCTCGTAGTAAACTTACACGACCTTGTATACTTCGTACGGTCCAATAATTTCGTTAAATTGTTTCGACTGGATCAACACAGTGCCATGTTTCAAACACTTGCATATTCCTAGTTCGCCCCTTTATCTTATCTACTTTTTGAAGATTTGAATAAACTTCATTTTCTACAGTTTCTTTATTCCATTGGTCGAATCAATTGATGTGATTTTGGTGTCAAAATCATTTCGAGGTCCATTGGAAATACTAACGGTTCGTTTGAATCTAATGGACCAAATTGTAAAAAATTTCTAAAAATGAAACGAAGTACGAAGCTATGGATTGCGTTGGCAGCTGTCTTAATAATTGCAGCTGCAATTACTGTTCCCCTTCTCGTAATTCGAAGGGATTCATCAGGTAGACTTTGTGTATTAGAAAATTTGTCTCACTTTCGATTGTTTCTTGGCTTAGTGACAACGACTAAGAAAGTGTTACTTATCATTGTTGATGGCATACCAGCTGACGTAATCGAAAATGCCACGGTTCCGAACATGAAACGACTGGGCACATACAAGAGAACATACACCGGTGGTGAGGTGGGAACATATTCAGAAACACCTACAATATCTGCTCCAGGCTACATGAACATCATAACAGGCACATGGGCGAACAAACACAATGTTTATGATAATGAGGTTAAGAGTCCTATTTACAACTACAAAAATATTTTCCGAATATTGAAAGAGCAAGAGCCGCACCGAAAAATTGGCATTTACTCCACATGGATCGATAATCGGCTGAGACTTATCGGAGAATTATTACCGGAGGCGGGCAATATAACATTCGATTATGTATCCGATGGATACGAACATGATGTAATTGAATATCCTCACGATTCGCAGGGTATTTACATTAAAAATATCGATGAACGTGTTGCAAATGAGAGTGCGATATCTATCAGAAATGACGGGCCCGACCTTTCTTGGGTATATTTACAATACACCGATGACGTGGCGCATAGCCACGGTGATAGCCCAGAATTTTATCAATCGGTCGATGATGTCGATCGTCTCATTAAAGGAATTATCGATTCAGTAGAGCATAGAGTGCAGGAATACGAAGAGGAGTGGCTGGTTTTTATTACGACTGATCACGGTCGAGATGCTGCCACAGGTTATAATCACGGTGGAAATTCAGAAAGAGAACGTCTGACTTGGACATGGACGAATTTGGAAAAAACAAATCAGTATTTTGAAAGTGAAATACCTACTGCCGTTGATATCTTACCCACGATGGCAAAATTTATGAATTTGAAAATACCATCCGAATCTCTCGTAGAATTGGATGGTGTTTCTTGGATTGGTGAAGTTTCCTTGATTAAACCTACTCTCGAATTGTCTGATGATATGTTGATGATAACATGGAAAGCGATAGATGGCGCGGGTTACGTTCAAGTGTGGCTTGCGACAAGCAACTCTTTCGAAGTTGGACGGACCGAAGATTATAATCACATTTTAACAATTCCGTTGCGCAGTGAAGCTGCTTATGTCAATATCGCAAGCTACCGATCGTCGTTCTATAAAGTGGTTTTAGAAGGACAATACAACGCGGTAACCAAGTGGATTTTTAAATCTTAGCTAAAAGCTCATAGGAAATTGATGTTAGTAATTTAGTTTTATTTAAAATTATTATTTTCATCTAGTAAAATTCGACAACAGGCGGCCAGTTCCACGATTAGTCACATGGCTATTTCAATTTAGAGAAGCAATTCTTATATTTACGCGTTTAGTGCAACCATCTCTTCAGTGCGACGTCAGTGTATGTCAAACAGTGACATAAGCCGGCGCCGCACTAAGAGCTTGGGTTCGAAAGTTTTTCGAACGAAATATCAATAAGTTTGATTCGTTCGCCATAAGAAATAGGCAACAGCTGTACATTTTTTGATTTATCGAAAAAATAATTTTGAAAACATTTTTAATTTTTTTTTTTTTTTTTGATTTTTTTAGGACATTTTCTAACTTTTTCTCGCGGGAGAAGGTAAAACATTTCTTAGTCGTTGTGACCCACTAAAGGGCTGTGTATTTGTCACGCAAAAATCAACATTTCTGAAATCCCTCTCCACCTTGTGTCACGCGAGCGTCGAACGTCCTTCCCACCCGATTTGTGACATAACGGGAAAAATATTTAAAAACAGCGGCAAAAGTTACAGAGCGAATTTGATGTCATGTATAGGCGCACCGACTTTTGTTTTGATTTCAGGAGAATTTTAGGAACTTCTTCAATGTAAAGGCATTGACAAATTTTGTCACGCTCGATGAGAAGGGGATGCTGAAATGTGACGAATACCGACGACGGGGTGACTTACTTGTCTGCTGTAATATGAGTTTTTCGAAAATGTTATCATATCAATTGCAGGCTTCCCCACTCCCCCCTAAAATTATATAGTAAAGTTACCTTATAGACCTTGTACCTCCTTGTATGTTTACCAAACAATTTGTAATTACAAAAAAAAATCTTACCCCCTTCCCCATCGTACTTTTATGTACGCTTTCTGACCACCCTCCCTACCCCCACAAAAGCGCAAGTAGACATTGTGAATGGCCGCAAAGCAAACAAGCAAAAATAAGCTGCAGGCGAAATTTTTTGGACCCCTAAACTTTTTTTTCACTGAAAGGTACATATATTTCATGATTCAGAAAGTGAGCAAAGCGACCGGTTCCGAAGTAGTTCTGAAAATAGGGTCGAACAAGTGGAGGTCGAACATGGATTTTCGAGCGTCCGTCGGTGGAACGTTTTCTCAAATATTTCGGCAAGTAGAGTACACAAATTGTTCATTTTGGTGTCAAATGAAAGCATTTGATCTCACAGAACTGGGAAAATTTTTTTTGTGGAAATCGGGTCAGTGGTCTGGGCACTAGGAGCAATGGAATGGACGAAATTGAGTTTCTCAGATGGTTTTTCGTCTATATTTACTCAACTATGCAAAATGGAGATTTACTGTGTAAGGCAAAGTTGTAGAGAATAAAATTTGAGAGAAAACGTGTTTCAGCGTTTTGGGGGAAAATGACCATCGCCCGGGATAAGGCAACTTCTAGAATTGAGAGGGATGACGCATATCTATGGAGCTATGGCAGTTAGAAATTGGCTTCTTAAGACAATTACATTTTAGAGAAAATAGTTTCAGGATTTCTTGGAGAAACTACGTTGGTCCTCTTTGTGATATGATGCAGGGGAGAACATTTCGGCCATCAAAATAAATGGTCTCAGACTTCGGCAGGGATCTTTGAAATTCTCATATTTATAAAAGAGCATAAATGTTTGCTCATTTCTAAATTTAGATAAGTTCGAGTCTTTTTGCAGCATCTATTCTGCTTGCCACATCTATTGCGATAAAAATGATGCAAAGTTGAGAATGATGAGGTGCTCCATCAATTCTCATATCAAGAGCGACATCTATCATTTCATAGTGAAATTTATGATATTCAGATTTGAAATAAAAAGACAGATTTCAGTGTAGATCTTGTTCTAGATCTTTGCACCCAATGCTACCTAGATGTCGGCACGCCTGGTCATAAAATTTTTTTAGAGCCGTTGAGCTTAGTACCCGTTGAAACTTGTAGACAATTCCTCACACAGACTGACTGTCCATAAATGACGTCTACTTTCAGGTGTAGGGGGAATCTGAGGAAACAGACTAAACATGGTAGGAGGAGAGAGGTGTTGGCCCTTAACAGACGTCTGCATGAAAGTATCGTTCCTAGGCACACCTAGTGTAGTTGTGGATTTGGTGCCGCAACGAATCGTATACAGAAGAATGGCAAATATGCCGTCACCCATATTCGGTAAATTCTGCGTACAAATATCTGAGTCTGACTTTAGGCGGAGATATTATTAGCACCAGAAGAAATCCTGATGGTAAAATGCTAGCTACCGTTAGGCCTAGTTCGGAATTCACGTTAAGCATGTGGCCCAAAAAAGCCTGCCGGTAAAACACATTCAAGGGGCGAACCGGCATTCTAACCCTACTAGTTTCCGCACATAGTTCATCGTAGATGGCACTAGGTTTGTGTGCAATTTACCGCTGACATAGTAAAAAACTTCGGTAACGAAATCATCTGCAGAAAAATCCATCTCCGGCAAAAGCTCCTAAAAAACATATGCAAGGGACCCGTACCCATCAGCATAGATATGATTTACCCAATTTATGTAGAAAAAAAAAGTTTGGCCCTACTAGAGACTCAGTTTTAGGGCCGTGGCTGAGTCCAACAACTCGAAATCAAAAAATGTTCTTTCATAAATTGTCGGGCCTAGACCTTTCAAACAAAAAAAAAAAAATTATGAAAATCAGAAAATATTTACGCGAGTTATGTACAAGTTTTGTACGCAGTGGGGCTAGACGGCTTACCTTTAAGGTTTTTTAAACTTTGCTTTCCATTTTTATTCCCATTCATTTTGCATGTGCTAAATACTTCTATTACCGTTTCTAAATACCCCAGAGTCTGGAAGATGGCAAAGGTTCTGCCGTCGCATAAAAAGATTCTAGGATTTTCGAGTATGTACTGAAGTTTCAAGTTCAGGAGTTTACGTCTTCGGCTACTTCATACCAATCTGGTTTCAGAGCGAAACACAGCAGTGTTACTCTTGCTGGACTTCACTAAAGCCTTTGACATGGTTGACCGGGATATGTTATGTTCGAAGCTTAGGACAAAATTAAGTTTTGATTGATAACTAATTGATAACTGTCTGATAGGTCGCAAGCTGTAAGTATTGGCGGGGTCATGTCTGTTTTCCGTCCGATCGAAAGAGTGGTGCCACAAGGATCCATATTGGGACCTCTCCATTTCGCTCTATTTGTGAATGACGTACCGAATTCGGTCAAGTTTATGTGCCCCCATCTGTTTGCCGATGATGTACAATTGTACAAGCTTTTTTGCACAACAGACGTTGGTCAAATTAAAGAAGATCTTAAGGCTATTAGTGAATGGGCTGCTGTTAATAGGCTCTTCCTTAATGCGGTCAAGACACACTCTGTTGTCATAGGTTCAAGCAGTAGCGTCAAAATTGAGTCAGTGACTGTTGATGGTAAGGTGACATACATAGTCTCAGTGCGGGATGAGAGTGGTGCATATGTTGAGTTTCCTGAAATTGAGCTTTGTGATATAGGCGTCGATTTCTCTCAAAGGGTAACAAATATGATATGATGTTTAATTGCCGTCTGTTCTGGGTACACCATGCTGAGTTCATATCCCAGAAGGTGTATGTAGGTCTCAGAAGTTTGTGGCCTTTGGTTGGGATGACTCCGCAGAAAACTAGGCTTATGCTTGCTAAGTCACTTTTGATTCTACAATTGGAATACCTTTGTGAGATCTTTACTTATGGTTTGGACGGAGCAGCTATTAAATTACTTGAGAAAGCATTCAATTCTGTCATTGGATATGTCTTTGGTAAAACTAAGTATGAGAGTATATCGTCGGTAGTTAACAGACTTCTTGGGCACAATTTGTTGGAACACTTTCATATATAAGCTCCTCAGTGGTAATTGTCCATCTTATCTCTGGGAGATGGTGGATTATGGTCCATTAATACGTGCGAAGCAGCTCGTTGTGCCTAGGGTTGGCGACAATAATTATTTATTTGCTTGTGGTGCTTTGCCTGTAGTGGTTAGTAATTCGAGTCCGTCCGTCTCCACTTTTTTTTCCAAACGGCTCAACCGATCACCCTATCTTTTATTTCCCCGAAAGATACATGCCTCCCATGATTCTAGTTCGAAGATGAGCAAAATCGATCAAGTGGTTCCGGAGATATGGTCGAGGAGGTGACCAAAAACATGGTTTTTCGAGAGTCGGTGAAGCTTTTTCGCAAATATCTTAGCAAATATGCGGAAATTGCTCATGCTGGTGTCAAATGAAAGGATTTGATGTCAGAAAATTGGGAAAAAATTTTTGTGGGCATCGGGTCAGGAGTCGGGGCACCGGGACCAATGGAATCGACGAAATTGAATTTCTTGCCCATATACGAAAATAGCTCTTCGTGTTTATTTCCTTAACTATGCAATAGCGAAGAATGAAATTTTTGGGTACATGTGTTTCAGGGTTTTGGGTAAAAATGCCTCAGTCCTGGGATATGACCACTTCTAGAATTGAGAGGGATGATCCATATCTCTAGAACTATAAGAGGTAGAAAGTTGCTTCCAAAAGCAAAGTTGTATAGAACAAAATTTTAGAAAACACGTGTTTCCGGGTTTTAGGGGAAAATGGCTCAATCCTTGGATATAACCATTTCTAGATTTGAATGGTTGGAGATGTACTTCGGTAGGGCCTCTGACATTACCTTGGGTAATTTCTATGGATCTTTGAAATTCTTGGATTGTATGCTTATTACTATATTAAGATACGTTCGAGTCTTTTTGCGAGATTTGTTCTATTTGCCACATCTATTCTGTTTGTCACATCTATTCTGATACGTACGGGTCTTTGGTTATGCTTTATTTTATTATTGATTGTATTGCGCATGCTCTGCTTATTGTGAAATGATTTTCCTGCTAAGATGAAAGATTCTTCTTGAAATTGTGTGGCTTTTTGCCGATGAAGCTTTCGTTTTTTGCTTTATATTTATTTTCTATGTTCTATTTCTCTTCTTTTCTTTTCACTACTGTAAAATACTACTCAGAGTTATTTGCTTCCTGATAACAAAGTTTCCGTTGCCAAATAATACTTCAGCTGAACTCTCAATTCATGATAATTTAACTGATTTAGCTCTAATCATTTGTTCTATATGTTTTATCACTAGTATATTTTTTGTTGAATTATTATTAGTTAACAAACATTTTTATGTCCAACACTGTTGCATAAGGAAAACCTTGGCATAAAATTTTGCACAATAAATGAAATGAAATTAAAATGAAAAGACCGGAAACCATTTAAACGATCATAGCTCAGCGGTCCTTCGTCAAAAATGCGCATCTGCAATACTAAACCCACTTTTGGTACTGCCTTTCAGAGGAAAAAAAGATTTTGAAAATCCGTTTTACTCGAGTTAGGGGTCATTCATAAAGGATGTCACATTTGCTATAAAAAATGAGTATCCATAAAAAGGTAATAACTCAGTCAGGGCAGCAAATTCTGTTTATAGAACTTTGGCTACCCCCCCAAATAGGGGGGTGTTTGGGGGGGGGGTAGCCGGAGTACAAAATCTCTTTCCAGTTAGGAGATATGAACTTTGTGGAGTTTATAGCAAGCGTGACATCCTTTATGAATGACCCCTTATCGTGCTTACGGATAGACGGACGGATACATTTTTTTGTGCTGATTTGGCATCTAAGGACCATGATTAATGCTCCCCCCCCCCTACTCCCCCTCGAATTGAACTAGTAATGACCATGTTAGTTACATTTACGCATAGGTAGCTTTTCTAGCAATATATTTCCCACTTCAAATAAATGTTTGGAAATACATCTGACTCTAAAAAAGACAGTTTCAGTTTCCTGGTGATCAAAATAAATAGTAGTTCCCGATGATCAAAAATTGATTTTTCAGTGATCAGTTAAACATATGTCGTTTTTTAATGTTTTTATTTTTTGAACAATTTCTTGCAATCAGATATGACGTCTGTTTTTGGAGGTGGAAGGGAGTGTTGGGAAAAATGGACAGAATATAACAAGGGGTAGGGTGGATCTGAAAAGTCGAAAAAAAGCAGACGTCATTTATGCACGGTTCGAATATACAAAGGCAATATTTGAAAAAAAAAACCGTTGGTGGAATTGATTCAGCTCTTCTGACATTGATAAAGCATGTGGTCTAAAAACTGACAAATCCTCTCGACAAAGCGAAAATCTGATTGAAATACAGAAAGGCCAACAAAATTAATTTTATTTTTCCTAATTAGGCACCAACAAAAATCATGAAACACCACTGATGCAAAGGAACATTTTCCCAACTGCAAAAACTCCGCTTTTCTAATCATGAAGAAAACCGTCAAAAATGGAAATGTTCTTTTGCGTCGGGTGCATAAAGACCGAATCTTCGTATCGATTCTTTGTTATTTACTCTGAAAATGTTTTCAACAAATTTGTTAATATTTACTACTTACTGATAACCAGTCGTTTCGTTTATTAGAATAGGAATCGGCAAGTATACAATTCACAAAAAATACACACATAGAAAAAGAATTTGTTGCAAAATATAAATAGAATATTAATTTGAAGAAATAGCGACGGGCTGGGGAACATCCTCCAATTTTGTAGCTGGTGTGTCTACATCTTCAACAGCTTTCGGAGTAGTAGGTGAAACTTGGATTGGTAAGCAATTTTCGTTTTGAGATTCAAGGGAACAGTTTGCTTGAACATCATTCACCAAATCGTCAATTTCAGCCGTTGTCTTCTCAGTAACACCATCTTCAATTCCATCATCAGCTCGCTCCACTTCTTCTTCGAGTTTGCTCGCATCTTCATTAATCGAAGTACTTTCGTTGTTAGGCGAAACTTCATCGTTAACGGACTCTCCATTCATATTGTTCGTGTTAACTGATTTAGCACCAGCGCCGATGCGATCCTTTATAGGACATGATTTGTTGGCTTTGCTTTTCTTATTTTTGGATTTTTTCGGCGGTGTATTTTCAGTGGCCGTTACTCCGGAATTCGCTTTTTCTGCAGTCAATGCATTCATCTGCCCTTGCAACACCGCCAATGTTTTCTTTAACTCAGAGCAATTACGAGACATTATATCCAATTTGTCGGCACTTTTCGGCGGTGGTTCTATTACCGGTTCGGGTGGCAGTTCCGGCATTGGCGGCCGTTCAATGTTATTCGCTTTTAGTACATCCAACAACGAAGTACGTTCGGCCTATGTGATCATGTACTTAATAAAATAAGTCTAGTGAGGAATCAATTTACCTGTAAAGTTCGGCATAATTTCTGCAGTTGAGTTAGTTGACGCGATGCTTTGCCTACGTACTGATCCTGAGCAGTTTTGTCGCTAGCCATTTCCAACAGAGCTTTAGTACTTTTTTCATATTTGCAACGCCACTCGTACGCTTCTTTTTCAAGAGATTTAATTTTCTTTGCCATCTAAAAAAAATACATCAATTTGTAGGCGAAAGCGACAGCACACAACATAAAAAAATGTATCACCGTGGGACATTCAAGCGTTTAGTGCGACAGGAGCTTCTGTCAAACCATGGCGAAATACAAATTACTTCATCAGGAAATTCGCTATACTTTGACAGAGTTCACTCTAAGCGCGTGGATTGGACGAAGGAACAACTTTTTTTTGCATCTGTACGCGGGAGTAAAATATTTTGACATACGCCGTCGAGAACCAAAAAAAAAAATCCCGCCGCCGCCGCCGAGACATTTTCCATCGGCACTAGTACAGCGTCGACTTATGTCAAAGTATACACAATTTCATGTCGAATTTCGTGATCTGTCAAGCGACGAAAAATAGTGTGTTCGTCACAGCATTCACTTCGTCATGAAACTACGTATACTTTGACATAAATCGACGTCACACAACTCAACGTCAACGATTTATGACAAATTTTAGTGATTTTAATGGCGCGGTGCTCAAGCTGTCAATCAAACAATATCATTAGTTTGAATGCTTATGTATCGTGTCCAGGGGCGTGACAGTCTTTTGTTTTGATCTATGCAAGTAATATTCAACGTGAAGTTAGCTGCAGTTGCAACTGAAATCAGCTGTTTTTTGAACTTTTCAATGAAGTCAGCTGATTTAAGTAAATTTATGAATGAAATCAGCTGATTTTTTTGCAATGAAGTTAGCTTCAGCCGCAACTGCGGCTAACTTCAAGTCGGGTATTACTTGCAAATATTAAAACGAAAGACTGTCACACCCCTGATCGTGTCATAAAAATCACCATACTTTGACATAAGCCGTTGACGCACTAAAGGTGTGGATTCAACAACTTGAATAAATTAGATTCTCAATCCGAAAATTCTTTTGCGCCAGTGCGTTCCTGAAAAAAGTGTGCCGCCACAGTCGAAAATAAATTTGACATACACTGAAGCGCGCCGCCGCCGCCGAGACTGGAATAAATCAGATTTTCAATGCAAAAGTTCTTTTGCACCGGTGCGCCGCTGAAAAAAGTGCACCGCCGCAGCCGAAAATAAATTTGACGTGTGCCGAAGAGCGTCGCCGCCAGAAAACCATTGCGCTGATTTTCGCGCTTCAAAGAATAAGCGAAAGCTCGCTCCACCGCTACTAAACATTTTTTACCGGCGCACGGGTCAATTTAGATCGTCGAATCGCTTTGGCTAAAATATTTTGCAGACGTTGAAGCTTTTTTTCTTGGTTTTTAGGATGTAATAGACGAACAGCTTAAAATTCTCTAGCCGAAAGTAGAGATGAGCGGGTTGCCCGAAACTTCGAAAAACCCGACCCGAACCCGAATTGTTTTTTTCGGGTTCATGGGTTTCGGGTTTCGAAAATTTTAATCGACTCGGGTTCGGTCCGGGCCGGGTTTGGAAACAGTTCGGGTTTCAAAAAATTTTATCGGGTCGGGTTGTTGTATCATTTTATTCGGGTCCCGATCCTTTATTGACTTTTTATATTTTACAAAACTCGTTTAAATTTCATCATCTTACATTACACGAATTTTGTTTTAGTCTAAGGTCCGTGAAGAATGCATACGTCGAGCCTTGAAATAATTTTTGTTTTGAAGTAATTTGGGTTGTGAGTTTCGAAAGACTTGAGTGTCTGGCTCGGTCCAGGTCGGGCTTTGAAACAGTTCGTGTTTCGTGTTCCGGGTTTCGAACATTTTAATCGGGTCGGGTTCGGCCCGGGTCGGGTTTAGAAACAATTCGGGTCTCGGGTTTCGGGTTTCGAAAAATTTTATCGGGTCGGGTTCGGTCCGGGTCGGGTTTCGAAAAATGGTCGACCCGCTCATCTCTAGTCGAAAGGGATAATTAGGAAATAATTTTTTCATCGAAATATGTTTTTCGTCCTTCGGCCGATGCCATAGATTAGCCGTTATTTTATTCGGAAATGGTGAGGATCGATTCACCAGTATAACAGACTCCACAGCTCGATAAGTGGAGGGGTAAGTAAGCAGCGACCTACCTTAGACATTTCAATTTTGTAAGTTTCGAAGACGTCGTTGCTTTTCTTCAACGAGCTTTGGAAGTCAGCGTACTTTTCCGTGTACATATTCCTAACAAAATTGTGTCATTATAGTCAAAAGAGGGTTGGAACAGTGATTGCGTTAGCTTACAATTGCTCCTTTAGTATCGTTTCACGGCCTTGCATATCGATGATAAGCTTTTTCGCATTCAATAAATCCTCCAGAGTGGCCTCCTTCTCCCTATTAATGGAAGTTCATTTTGAGCTACCAAACGAAGTGCTAATGCATTCTTACTTCAACAAAATCTCTCGTTCGATAGTCGCTTCCATTTTCATTTTGGCCATTTTCGCCTCATTCAACTGAGTACTCAAATTAATTTGCTCGTTGGTTTTCATCAGTTGCTTTTCCCGCATCTCGTACTGCTGGGCGAGGTATTCAAATCTGAAATATTGCGACTCAATTAAACGGATCACTTTCCCGTCCAAATAAAACCTTTACTTCTTCGTAATTTCCACATTGGCTTCCTTCAACTTGGCATTCTCTTCGTTGTTTTTACTGAGAGTAGCGAATATTTCGTTGATCGATGTTTGAAAATGTTGTTGGGTTTCTTTACGCTTTTCCTCTTCATCCCGAATCTTTGAGAGACTTTCACTTTTTATGGATTTCATAATTTTTTGCTGTTCACGGCAAACTTGCTCAAGTTTGTGCCTGAAAATCGATTCAAGTTAAATTGAACTCAAATACGTTATTGCTGACTTACTTCACCAGAACACCTTTGTTGTATTCGATCTGTAGGCGATCTTTCTCCCGTTGTAGTGCGTCAAGTGACTTTTCATTTTGTTTCAATGCGGACGCCTGTCGATGATTTGAATTTTCCAATTCGACCAAATTTTTAGCCAAAGACGTAAGCTTTTGCTCAGTGTTTAAATTGCCCAATGACTTTAACAACTGGAACATTCCAACAAAATCGCATTAAAATATGTTCGACACTGCGTCAAGTAAATACCTTTTCTATTTGATCTTCTAATTTGGCATCACGCTGTTTTTCTTCGCGACTATTTTTCTTTGATTCGCCGCTTTTCTTTTCGGTTCCCGTTGCTACTTTAGTATCCATGACTCAAAAGCGGCTTATTGACCTAAGTTTCCTTGAAACGTCTGAACGGTAAAATGCAGCTGAATTGCTTGCGGATTATTTAATTCAATCAGATTGCATACAAATTTAACTCTCAAATTTTAATGGAAAAAATCTGAATGCTTTGGTTCTGAGGTTATGTTTTTGTTTTTTTAAAATTCCTTATATGGATGCTAAGCAAAACAGATGAAAAAGACTAGATTTGACGTGACTGTAATAGTGGTTTTAATACACATTTTTAAAGCTTCTTATCGCTTTTTGTGACCATTTCTATTGTTGCTCAAAGTAGTAATAAGTCATGGACCTCAATAGTCGTAATCAGAACGTCAAAACGGAGAAACTCTGATGACAGTTATTGCTTCCCTGAAGCGTCATTCCCATAGCACTTTTCTGGTGAGGCATACTTCCGAGGGGTGGCGCACTTCATTTATTCCATTTATTCTTTTATTCCGTTTATTCCATTTATTCCCAAAATTTTTTTTGTTGTTTTTGCGAAATATCTAAACCAAACGCATCACAAGTTAGACAAATAAGTTCAAAAAAAGGTTTGCACAAATTATAAAGCATTTAAACCATCTTGAGAATAAATTTTATTTTTTTTTGAATAAATGGAATAAATTTATTTATTCCATTTATTCCATTTTTCAACAAAAATTCTTTTAAGTTTTCAAAAGATTGTTTTTTCACTTTTTGACACATTAGTATGGTTTGTTGTGTGCGTTGCCATCAAAATCAAGTCTATTTGAGGTTTTGACGAATTTGAAAAAATTATCATTTATTCCATTTATTCCAATATTTATTCGATTTATTCCCTTTATTCCCATTTATTCCCATTTATTCCATTTATTCCATTTATTCCCATTTATTCCATAAACCGCAGAAGTGCGTCACCCCTCGCATACTTCCATAGCACTAAACTTTCTTGGCTGCAGACTGTATTTCAAACCTTAGAGCCTAATGAGATAAGCTAGGTGCTCTGAGGCAGTTCTTAACGAAAATAGATGGCGGCAGAATTCTATACACTTGACATTTGAAGCAGACTTATTTGAGAATTTTGACATTGCGAGCAGACTATCTTTAGTTCATGATATCGACGTTACGAGGATAATAGATGTTGCACCTGTCGCACTTTTCGTTGAGAACGGCCTTATAAATTCATTGTTTTTTTTAACAAACTTTTTGCTAGAAGATAGTTCTGCTACTCTTCCTTTAGCTTTTGGTGGATTAGGCATTCGGAAGTTTGAAGATTTGGCATTACCGGCCTATTTATCATCTGTTTATTCTTCGTCTCATCTGAGAAAAATTTAATATTCAAATAAGCGATAATAATTTTTTAGGGCTAATTGAGGAAATTTCTCAAGATTTTATTCCAGGGAACGACGAACAGAAAAAGGAACAGAGAAATTAGGATTTTCCGAGGATCAACAGTAAGTTTTCTAGGATGTTTGATTCTAGTGAACCTGTTGCTCAGGCAAGACTACTTGCGTCATCTACTAATGAATCTTCAAAGTGACTGCAAAGGGTCCCATCGAGTAAGACTGGTTTGCTATTAGATAACAATTCCGCGAGAATTGCTGTTGGTCTTCGTTTAGGTTCCCAATTATGTGAGGAATATACGTGCATTTGTGGTGTCATGGTTAAAAAGGACGGCTTGCATGGTTTGTCATGCAAGAAGAAAGCAGGGATAATTTCTAGGCATGACGAAATCAATAAAATCATTTCTCATGCATTTTCCTCTGCAGGGTCCCCAAATTCCACAACCACCGGGAATTTCTAGAGACGATGGCAAACGACCTGATGGTATGACTCTAATTCCATGGAGGCATGGAAAGTCTCTTCTCTGGGACGTGACAGTTCGAGATACGTTAGCCCCTTCTTATGTCATTGAATCTTCTAAGAAAGCGCGTTCAATAGCCGATAACGCGGAAAGATTTAATCTTTATATCTTTAAAAGAAAACTATTTATTTACTCCTGTTGCTTTTGAAACCCTAGGTTGCATGGGTCCAGAAACGAAGAATTTAGGGTCATTGATAAGGATAGCTTCTGGGGAATCACGTTCGAAAGATTTCCTATTGCAGAGGATTTCAGTTGCAATTCCAAGAGGCAATGCAGGATGCATCTTGGCAACATTAGGGAAAAGTAGAGTAGATGAATTTTGTTTATTGTAATTTGTTGTTGGAAAGATCGTTTTTTTTACTGGCTGCGCCATTGTAAATAGCCTTTTTTTCGCTTAATAAAAAGTTCTACACTTTCAGCCAGGACACTTGGTGCCGAAAATTTGATAACGCCAAAGTTAAGGAAGTAACCGGTATATTACATAACATTATTAGTTTATAATTTGACACCTGGCTGCGTACTTGAGCCCTGTACCTGGGAAAAAAGAAGGCAGCCTGGTGCTTTACCAAATTGTAGGCGGTAGTTAGATCATACGTCACATAAGTTACAACTCGGCATCAGACTGCGTCCTTGATTAATAACACTTTGAATGCAGACGATGCAGACGTATAGAACTCACTCCTGCCTTCACTTTGATCTAAACTAAAAGCAGATGTTCGGCACCAGAATGCCTTCTTTCTTCCCAGGTACAGGGCTCAAGTACGCAGCCTGGTGCCGACTTCGATGGTGCTGCTAACTAATAATCTCACTTGTTCTTACACTTCGGCGTAATCAAAATTTCAGCACCAGGCTGCCTTAGTTGGCAAGGTTTTACCTTTCGTCAGACGTCCTCTTAATTGATTTTGATTTGATCTATGATTTGCCATCAAAAGAGTATATCTAAAAATAAACAAAAGTAAAATTTTCGCAACATAAAAACTGAAAGTACAGTGAAAACATAACCAAAGACCCGTACGTATCAGAGGTGTGGCAAACAGAATAGATGTTGCAAAATAGAATATAGAAATGAGCAAACAATCCAATGTTTCACGATCTTTTTTAAATATGAGAATTTCAAAGATCCCTAGAAATTACTCAATGTAATGTCAAAGGCCTTACTGAAGTACGTCTCAGACCATTGATTTTGATGGCATCGGAGTGGGTCGACTCACATCTGACCCACAATTTTTACGGGTCGACCCACACCAGACCCACAGTTTTAAAACGCACTGAAAAACGGTTTCTGTGACTTCTGCAACTGTGGGTTAGGTGTGGGTCGACCCGCTGAAATTGTGGGTCAGGTGTGAGTCGACCCACTCCGATCCTTATCTCCCCTACATCATAGCACAAAGAGGATCAACGTTTCTCCAAGAAATCCTGAAATTATTTCCCTAAAATGTTGTTCTCACCAACTTTGCCTTTACAAGCAACTTTCTAATGCCATAATTCCAGAGATATGAGTCATCACTTACAATTCTAGAAGTTGCTTTATCACTGAAACCCAGAAACACTTGTTCTCCAAAATTTTATTCTCCACAACTTTGCCTTTGGAAGTAACTTTATAACTGCCAAAGTTTTGGAGATACTAGTCATCCCTTCCAGTTCTAGAAGTGGTCACATCCCAGGATTGGGTAATTTTTCACTAAAGTCCTTAAACTCGTGTTCCCTAAAATTTGATTCTCTACAACATTGCCTTTGGAAGCAACTTTCTATCTGCCATAGTTCTAAAGATATGAGTCATTCCATCCAATTCTAGAAGTGGTCATATCCCAGGATTGGGCCATTTTCTCCCAAAACCGTGAAACACGTGTTCTCCAAAATTTTATTCTCTACAACTTTGCCTTTGATAGTAAATTTCCATTTTGCATAGTTTAGCAAATATAGACGAAAAACGATCTGTTTTCACCAAAATGTACAATTTCTGAGATATTTACGAAAAAGTTTCACCGACTCTCGAAATACCATGTTTTTGGTCATTTTTTTGATCATATCTCCGGATCGGTGCAGCCGCTTAGAAAAAAATGACGGGACGGTCTCTAGACGATGTTAAATGCATTCCTCTCAATCCCACCTCGATCCAACCCATGTTACAATAAAATTGCTTGTAGTAAACGTACAGGACCTTTGCACTTCGTACGGGTCCAATCATCTAGAAATCACTATCTCTGACTTGCTTGCACCGAACGTTTTTTTTACAAATGAATAGCTTTGCAACCAAATTGATTATCACAGTGTGACAGACAGAAAAACAGTTGAAGATTTACATAACGTAGATTTAACCACAGCAGCTCCCATAAATGAGTAATTGAGATCGCCCGAGGCATTACCCAAATGGGATCCTGCATGTAAGTGTATTCCTTTTCCCTGGATCGGGACGAGATCTACGTCTCATTGCGATGGATTGGCGCAGCCACCACTTCGGGGTCAAGACATCGATATTGTTGATTTTTGAAGGCCCCTTAGCCCCATACTACTGATATTGAGCTATCGATTAAGGTTTAGCTACCACGCATAGCCGCTACAGTTAGAACCTTGCATTCGCGGCACTGCTCAGTCAGCTCGGATTCGCGAGTCTGAGATGCGGGAGAAAGAAAACAAAGAATACCTGTAATAATGAGCAATTGAACTGGCTGTATGTTGCCTTCACTGGTAGATTGAAGGTGTCTGGAGGCAAGAATTTTAAATTTTTCTAGGGAAGGGACCACATGATGAATGGATTGGTGTAATTCGATGATGAGATTAGATAAGAAACATCGATGCTTTGTAAGTTCCCACATTTATTTCACATCGCACACTTCATCTACATTTTTACAAATTAATAAACTTGAGCATCAACCGCCCTAACACCAAATGTATTCTGAAAATAGAAGTAGAATTGTTTGTGACTTCTTCTAAAGTGGCAGCCGCTGTTTATGTTCGTTGTTTTTTTTCTTAATTAAAAGATAGTTTTTGTGTCGTAGGTTTCTAATCTAACATCTAGAGTACGTTAATTTGTTGATTTCATTATTAATGAGCGAAGTGGTTCCATTACTGATGTGCTGGGATAAAATCGACTTGAAAAATCATCCATTTCAACTACAGGAACGTTGTGTGCACTAGTACCATCAGTAGGTCGGATAATATCTGCTTGTAGCTGAACGCCAGTTATGTTACCAAGGTTATGTGTTTTGTGCATATGCGCTCGCATGTTGCCGCTGCGATTGAATGTTCTGGCGCATATTCGACACGCATACGGCTTCAAATTCAAATGCACCGATTTGACATGTTCTCGTAGAACCGTTTTATCAAAAAAGGCTTTAACGCATTTTTCGCATTTGAATGGCCTGATGTTCTCATGTCGGTTCATGTGAGTTTTCAAGTGGTGACTGTGACTGAATTTTCGTTCACAGAGAGTGCATTGGAATTTTCTTTCACGGCCGTGAACGGTGCGAATGTGATTGTTCAAATTGTAGGTGGAACACAGTTCGAGGCCGCAAACTGTGCATAATCGTTTCGGACGATCTTTATTTTTGTGTACGTCCATGTGTTTGCGAATTTTGGATTTTGAAATGAATAATTTCTTGCATAATTCACATTCGTACTCTCCCACGTCACCCCAATTCTTTGTTTCATCGTGGGATCTACGTTTCTCGTTCGGATGATCAATGGCCTTGTGTAGTCGGACTTTATCACGAGATGGTAACACTGCTTTGCAAATATTGCAATTCCATCCTGTTCGCATGACTGGTGGTGGTCTCCGAGGGCCTCCATGCATGCGCCGATGTATTCGCAATTGCTCCCGCGTTTCGAATAACAGCGTACATTGCTTGCACTGCCAGCGACCATTTGGTACTGGCACTGGCAATGGAACAACGGGTGTGGCTTGATACAATTGCTTTTCACTTTCGGTCTTCAGTTGGAAGTAATCCAAATCTAATTGCTCTTGCTTGATGTTAACATCTGGAAATAATTTATTATCTGATTCGACATGTTGAGAACTTTGGTGCAGATGAAGTAATGGAAGAGTTTCA
Organism: Pseudolycoriella hygida; assembly: GCA_029228625.1. Classification (NCBI taxonomy): domain Eukaryota; kingdom Metazoa; phylum Arthropoda; class Insecta; order Diptera; family Sciaridae; genus Pseudolycoriella; species Pseudolycoriella hygida. Next base: position 27,299,349 of record CM055405.1, on the reverse strand, counting down.
AAACATTCGGAGCATATTTTACATTTCCATT
>CM055405.1:27277902-27298818 GCA_029228625.1 Pseudolycoriella hygida | reverse complement strand
AACTCTGAGTAGGCCTTAGAATGCTAGAAAGTATTTTCGGCCCTCTAAACAGAGGTGCGAAAGTAAAGGGGCGAAAGTACTTTCGGTCCTCTAAACAGAGGTGCGAAAGTAATTGACACAACAAAAAAACTTCGAGACTTCATTGAGTTTACTTCGATCAAAGTGTAACAAATCTGTGCGCCGGTGCTACCAAGATTTTTTATGAGGAATTAAACATGATATTGTTGACGAAGGAAATATTATTTTTTTAAAATTAGTTTTGTATTTCTAGTTTTGTAAGGAAAAACTGCAATATTCTCGTAGTTCTTGTTATGTGAACCACATAGTTTTGGATGTGGATCATTTCGCATGAGAATCACAATGGTTATTTGTGTACATGCTATGGACGATTGATTTTAGGCAATTTCGCACATACAACTCTTCATGAATTGGACATAAATTACTGAATTTTTCTTGTAATTTAGGCGCTCGGCATGAAAAATAATTTGCTCGCTTTGCTCGTTTTTTTTTTTTTTAATTTATTTTCACATTATTATATCAAAGGTTACAAATAATATCACAAATTCATAGTTCGAGCAAAGGTCACATAAAGACATTCAATTCACGCCTATCGTCGTAAGTATCACGGATGCAGATTGCGTTGCCCCTCTGGATTGTAATGGACACGCGCTGAAGCAAATAATCTAAGGAGCGAGCTTCTCCAGTATTCTTTTTCATTAGCTTGCCCAGCTTTTTCAGGAAGATCGATGTCTCAGGACCTTTGCTCGGTCTACAACACGCGAAATTTCCTAAAATCAGTCGTCAAAAACGGACACACAAATAACTATTAAAAATACCCTCATTTTCGTCCCCGTTGCATGTAAAACATCATAATTTTCAATTTCTATACGCTGTGAATTTGTTCATTGGAATTGTTATGATTTAAACATCACTGCAGTAATAGCAGCTACTGCAGTGATGTTTAAAACATTGACCTTTGTTGAATTTATTAATGAGTAAGCTTTCGTTTCGACTTGCATTTTTTAATTTTCGCGTCTATTTGGGATTCGAAAATTACAAGATACGTATTCGTTGTAATGAAAAGTTGAGTGAATCACATGTGAGGACGTGATCCAAATAACTACTGCATCAGTTTTGCATGCGAAGTATTGAAACCCTTCAATTGTTTGATTTCACTTACGTTAATATGTACTAAGTGGGCAGTTGAAAGCTCAATTTGATAAAATTATCATGGGCGAGCAGTAGCAATGCGCCTGTGACGCAAGTCTTATACGCTAAAAATTTACAAGAAATTGTTTTCGTAGACTGAGGAGCAAATATACAGTGTTACTTTTTAACTTCCCCCTCTTGTGACGCATCACAGGAATATATTTTTTGCCGGATTCTGCCGAAAATTCTAAGGCTCACTCAGCTTCACTCAGTGGATCCGCAGATATGACCTTTAGAAACATATGCAGAGGACTCGTACGTATCACAATAGATGTACCAAACAGAACAGATGTAGCAAAAAGATTCGAACGTGTCTGAATAAATGTCACCCTAACTCTTCAGTGTATGAAATTGCGACGACATCAAATTGGATTGGAAAGGATTATATTAAACCGTTTCAACAAAAATTCAAAATGTTAGTTACTTTTTAATACGATTTCAGACGAAAACATTAATATTTTAGATAAATAAATAAATGTGTTAATTAAAATATTGAATTTCGTCAGATATAAAATAAATGTTTTTGCTTCGCAAAAAATTTAAAATGTCAGTTAAAAAATCAGAATTGTCAGATAAAATAAATATTTATGTTAGTTAAAGTGTCCATGTTTTCAGGTAATTATTTCAAATTTTCAGTTAAATATTGTCCATGTTACAGTTGAAAAAATTCAAATATTTATATAAAAATAAACAATTTGTCAGGTAAAACCTCTAAAGTTACAGACAGCAGAAAAGTTGAAATCTTAAGTTTTCGAACTTGTAACTGACATTTTGTATTTTTTAACTGACTTTTAGTATTTTTGTTTAAAAGCTTGGATTATTTAACTGACTTTTTCAATATTTTTTACTAAATATTTCTAATTTTAAGCTGAAATTTCGTTTTTTTAACTGAAATTTTGAATTTTTTATCTAAAATTTTCATTTTTTTTATCTGACGTTTAATACGATCCGATTGGAAATTGCCGAAAGGGCAATATTGAAAAACCCCTACGAAAAAACGGTGCAAAAAACATTTCCAATCCTTAAAAAAGACCTAAATTTAAAAAAAAGGAAAAAACTTGAAAAAATGTAAAAAAAAATGCACCAGACCACTTATGAGAAGCCTCTGATCCATACTTCCACCAACAAAAAATTTCGCCTCTTTTTTCTCTGAAACGCTGCACAAAAAGCAAGAAATATTCACAAAAAACCACTAAATATCGTGTAGGATCGCGTAGCGTGAGTTGGGCCCACACTGGGGACTCTACAGCCCGAACGACTCAACATATTTTGACTAATTTAATTTTCGTAACTTTCTGATGTCCATGTCTTATATTTAAATCTTCAAGATTTCCGTTCTAATTTGGCAGAGATTATAAGTGAAAAAGTTCCACCAACCTTCAAAAAACTACGTTTTTTTCACTTTTTCGACCATAACTTCGAAAGCTTTCGACCGATTTCTTCCAAATTCATTCTTGTAATCGACTTTCTGATTATCTTTCCTTTTTTGAAAATCGGATAAGATTTACCTGATTTATGTAGAAAAAACACTTTGGGCCCTAGTAGAGATTCAGTTCTAGGGCCCTGGCTGAGTCCAAAAGCACACAATTGAAAAAGTTTCTTCAATAAAATGTCAGGCATGCCCAGGTCTTTCAAAAAAAAATTTTCTGAAAGTCGGAAAAGATTTACTCGAGCTTAACGGCCCTTAAACCACTTAAACGGCCCTAGCTGCAAAACGAATTTTTTGAAATTTTCTCGAAAACGGCTCGATATCTTTCCCTGAAATTTTGCGGACTTTGGCTGGGGATTCTACGCCAAATGAGATTTTCAAAAAACGGGGTCACGAACTTCGTTTGGGAGGTAGGGCTCCTGAAAGCTCCCATACAAATCCCACATAAAAGCATTTTTTGTATGTGTTTGTGGGTATTCAAAGTATATTTGTCAAATGTGAGCAAAATTTTGAGATTGTGGCCAGATTGAAGATTGAAGCCAATTTTTTTTTTGTGAATTCAGGTTGTAGAAAATGTGATGGAGATCATTTCCGTGGGGGTTGCCGCCGCTAGCCTTGTGAAATGCCCTGTCGCCCAAGTTTGTCACTAATTTCAACAAAACGTGAAGCAAGTCCTTGTCCCTTCTTCCAAAACAACTGATATCAATTATTGGGGTGACGGACGCTTAAAGCTTTGAAAGACAAAAAATTATTTTGAAATATTTTCTCATTTGATTAAAAAATGCGTCACAACCCAAAAATTTAGCCTTGCCCGATGTATAAAGTCCGGATAGCCAAATTTTCGTGTATGAAATTTGAAAGCGCAGAAAAATTATTACGTTGGGAGGGTATGGCATTTGTGACGCATTTTTTCATTCAAATGTAAAAATATTTCAAAAGAATTTTTTGCGTTTCAAAACTTTAAACGTCACCCCAGAGTTGTTTTGGAAGAAGAGGCAAGAACTTTTGCCACGTTTAAAAATGGTTTTTGTTGTGATTTTCATTTGTGTCAAGTTGAGCTTTAAACTAATCCTCCAACCCTCAACCCCCTACGTTGTTCCCCTCCCAGTCTCCACCTAATTCCGCTACCATCTACGCTTCCTGCAAATACAACACTGTACAAATTTTGGAAGACTGCCAACATTTACTCTAGTGTTGACAGACAAGTGTTTTTTTGCACATATCTGTAAACCAGAGTCGATGAGTCAGAAATTCTAATTGTTACGTAACTCACGGAACAACTTTATGCCTTATTTTGTAGTTTACATTAATATAAAACTGATGTTAATACAACGAAAGCAAACCAACAATGCAGCAGTTTGTTCAAATTGATCAAATAAAATAAATGTTGCTATGTGACAATAAATTCCATCTGGAAATTTCCAAAAAATTTCCATTTATGGCCAATTCTTAATACTTCTTCTTAGCTTAAATCTTCTTATTTTAACTAAGTTTTTAATAATAATTAAAAAAAAAATCATGTCGTAGTTATGTAGTTTTTTCATCAGGTAATGTGAAATACTTCATACGGCGCTGTAATGGGCAATTCACATCGCCTGAGAAATGTTACGCCACATATATATATATAGATTACATATATATACATATAGATTACGCCACAATAGATCGTGGTTTGGATAATTAGTTTTTATATGAAAAAAAGCGCGGCGTCGTCACCTGTTTCGATGACAAAATGGGTTCATGGCGGAGTGAAGTACGCAATATTTACAATGAAAGTATGCACTCAATCATCGCCATGACAGCATTTTGTTACCGAAACTCAGGTGGTGCCGCCCTCAACATAAAGTTTTAGTCACCAACCGGGTGTCACTTACTACCCTTACTACACGAGAGGCCATGCATAAATTACGTCACGCTTGCTATAAAAAATGAGTATCTATAAAGAGGTCATAAATCAGTGAGGACAGCAAATTCTGTTTATAGTACTCCGGCTATGCATGACCCCCAAATTTACACCTATTGAGAGATTTGTTTGTGTTTTTGAATTTCGGCAACATTTTATAAATACCGTGTTTCAATTTTCAGCTTTTTATAGGATTCGGCAATATCGAAAAATTTATGTTATTGAGTTACAATTGAGGTAAGTACAAATCGAATGTTCTTCTTCGGCAATAAAATAATTAGTCGCCGAAATTTTTTTTCGCTGAAATTTTTTATCGCCGAAATTTTTCTTCGCTGAAAATTTTTTTTCGCTGTAAATTTTTTTCGCTGTAAATTTTTTCGCCGTAAATTTTATTCGTTGAAATTTTTTTTTCGCTGAAAATTTTTTTTTTTTCGCCAAAAATTTTTTTCGCTGAAAATTTTTTTTCGTAAAATTTTATTTGCCGGAATTTTTTTTTGACGGAAAATTTTTTTCGCCAAAAATTTTTTTCGATGAAAAATTTTTTTCGCTGGGAAAAATTTCATTGCCGGAAATTTTTCTTTCGCAGAAAATTTTTTCGCCGGAATTTTTTTTTTCGCGGAAATTCCCCCCCCCCGTCTCCCCCCCCCCCCAATAAAAATTTTGAGTGAACCAAAAAAAAATATTTTTTTATTGTAGAATGAATACTTCTAATAAACTGTCCAAGAAACTACAGGAAAATTTTTGGCTAAGTCTGCGCTTCTCTCTCGACAAACAACTTCGAACATGCTCACAGTTATAAATTCTTGACAGAAATTTGACAAAACCACAAATTCTCAACCGGACGTCACTCTTCTAATAACCCCCCTCCCCCCACCATCCGAATTCATCCAAAATATATGAAAAGAAGTGAATTTTCAGTTTCCGAAATATATTCGAAATATCCGATCACCCTCCATCCGGAAGCCGAATCATCTTGATGAAAAGAACTTGCTAAAAGCCACACAGTTAACTGAAGTATTTACAAAAGTATACAAAACATGTTTTTGATTTATTAACTTAAACTTAATTCTGACTTTGTTGATATGTTTTTTAATTAAAAAGCAAAATGGTCTAAATAAATATTAGAAGAATAAATAGTATGAGCAATTTTCGCGTTACGTGGCTGGTTCGCATAGCGACAAAAACACTTGTTAGTCACGACGCGACGTGGCCGGTTAGACGTGGATTATTTGAAAATTGTGATACAAAATATTACTTACAATGTTCCAGGAGGCTTATAATTGGCCACTAGTTTAACACGACGTTGCCCCTTATTACTGCCTGGTACGTGTTCTCCAACTGCCCACATGTCAAAATGTGCATGTGATAGATTAAGTCCTCTACGTTCGAAAGCTTTTGCAATTCTAGGATCGCCCAGAGCTACTTCATTAGCTATTTCGTAGTCAGACTTCATAATTGGAGGTATCATTTCCTCCTTCTCTTCTACTGATTCAATTTTTCCCGTGGTTAAACAAATTTTGACTTCATACAATGTATGATTTCTTAGATCAAAAACCGCTGCAAACATCATTCGTTTTCTACCAGTCCAGTGGCCTGAATTCCACAATTTCTTATCTGGTTCTTGTTTGCGTACAATCGGCCATTGAATATCTGGACTAAACAATCCTGAGTTTCTGATTAAACTAATCCCTTTTTCGAGTTCGTCCTTGGATAGGTCGTCAAATGGACATTTAAAATCGTCAGATTCGTCACAGTAACGCCATGCCTCGCAACGGTTCGTTTTGAAGTTACAATACGATTTACCATTTGAAATTGCACAGCATTGCTCATTTGAACGACATCTTTGATTATATTTCTTACACTTTCCTATTTAAAATATTTGATCGAATTTTTAGATTTATAACTTTGACTCTATCTTTACCTTTGACAGCTGTAGCAGCGAAGAAAAATACAAAACACAGATAAAAAAGAACTCTTTTCATTGTCAGAAAACTCACTTCAACACCATCTGATTCTGACTAAATTTCTGTTACATTTTACTTCTATTTATCGATACTATGAAGAAACAGACACTAGTCGAGAAAGGGATAGTTGTATTTCCCAATTAAATTAAGAATTATCTCTGAGAACCTTACATCTAACACAACTGCAAAATTTCATAAATCGGGTTGAGAACGCACTTCGGAACTTTATCCGAGACAAAAATATAGATCTCCGAAACGCATGGGATCTTATGAAGAAGTACAAAGTGCGATAAGTGTAAACTCTGTGCTTTTTTCAGTTATTCAAATTTATTTTTTGATTTAGAAACGTATATCTTTCAGTTTTAAGGTTTTCATGGGGATTGGGGCATTTTTTCCATATTTATTATATAAAAGAAACGTCTTTTCGTCACTATATGTACGGAAAGAACTTCAAAATACACGCCTTAAAGGTTTATACACGCGAGTAAAAGCGAAGAAGCCCGGCCTGTTTGGGTGTCGAAAAACGCTTAGTGGTCTAAAGGAAATAAAAGAGGTATAAATCTATCAGGCGAATATGGGCAATGAGTTATTCTTCTATAAATATTTAATTATTCCACGTGTTGTGTGAAAGCTGGTATTGTCGCAAATCCAGCGATTTCGGTGTTTCTTTCTGATTTCACTGAAAAACGCGATCATTTTAGTGTAAGTACTACGCAAGCGAATAAATTTCTAATAGAGGTGTGCGCCGGTCAATGATTTACGCAAGATTTTCTTCTAAAAAACATCGCAAATTTAACAGCCCACATTTTTGAGCATTCCAAAGATTTCAATTAACACCGGCTAGATTTTTCAGCGTCGCATTCCAACTAGAGGTGTGCACCGGTCAATTTTTCTCAATCTTTTAAGAAATTTTTTGGATGCCGCCGAGAAAAATTGACCGGCGCACACCTCTAGTTGGAATGTGTGTGGTGAGTGTCACGGTTGGGTAAGTGAGGTATTCAACTTCCATTAGACTTTTTGATATTTTTCGGTTATTCTCGACATGAGTGAGGTCATCCAATGGAGCTTCCTAGGTTAACTTGTATCAGATTAGACGTACAAAAATGTACATTGGCATGAAAAGAATCATGCCGGTTACGGGTTAAAGGGATTAATAAGGTTTTTTGTGGATTTCTCTAGCACTTATGGAGCTTCCTAGGTTAAAGGGATTAATAAGGATTTTTGTGGATTTCTCAAGCACTTTTCAACTTCCATCAGGTTTTTTTGATATTTTTGGGTTAATCGGTTTCAATTGCTTCCAAAACTACTGATATCACAACAAAATAACTTTTAAGAGGGAAATGTGACGCAAGTCCTTGTCCCTTCTTTCAAAACAACATCAATTTAGGTGACGCTTAACGCTTCGAAACGTAAAAAAAATTTTCAAAATATTTTCACATTTGATTAAAAAATTGCGTCACAAATGCCGGACCCACCAGTGTTATAGTTTTTCTGTTCTTTCAGTTTTATACGCAAAAATTTGACTTCCTGTACAAAAATACTACATACATACAAGTTAAATTTTTGTGGTGCGAATGCTGAAAGAACAGAAAAACTATAACACTGGTGGGTCCGGCATTTGTGACGCTTTTTTTTAATCAAATGTGAAAATATTTTGAAAATTTTTTTTACGTTTCGAAGCGTTAAGCGTCACCCAAATTGATATCAGTTGTTTTGAAAGAAGGGACAAGGACTTGCGTCACATTTCCCTTTTAAATGGGTTTTTGTTGTGATAAAAAATTATTCAAAATTATAGGTCATGTACTGTGAGTGGATGACTCTTAATGAAATAATGGATGGATCAGAGTTTAAAAAGGTTAAGTATGTAAAAACCAATTAGCTCTGAAATAACATCGCAAACGAAATTGGACTTCGATGATTTTTCAGAGCAACTTTCGACATTCATACTCAAACTTTTTGAATCCTGTCAGTCATCCTCTCACAGTACATGCGCTATAATTTTCAAAAATTTGTTATTTACGTAGGATTCTGTTTTAAAAAATATCGCAAATTTGACAGTTTATATTTTTGCAATGTGCTCTTTAACATGAACGGTAGTACAGTGACACTTCTTACACATATACACACACACACAGTGAGAGAGCTCTTCCCATAACACGAACAGATCACACGGCTGCAAACTCTTTATGACGATGAAGCGGAAGACAGACATGAACGGTCGGTCACTGCAGAAGACAGCAGCATGCGTGAAGCCTAACATGCTCAGATTGACAATGCAGAAGTACCTCGACGACGGATATTTTCCTGATAGATAGAAGAAACAGAAGCTGGTCCTAATACCAAAACGAAGGAAACCGCCAGACATGCCACCTACACCTACACCTATATGCTTGTTGGATGGATTGGAAAAAATGCCGGAAACCGCGACTCTGAATAGACGAAGAAAATACACAGAGGGCGAGCACGGACTGTCAGACGAACAATTCCGATTTCGAAAAGGGAGATCGGCGATTGAGGCCGTTAAAAAAGTTATAGAGATTGCCGACAAGGTGCGAAAGCAAAGAACACGGGTTAACCAGCTTCTTCATTTCATTTCATTTCATTTAATTTCTCCTATTATGCAAGGGTAACCCTTATACAAAAAAATTTGCGCATAATTTCGTTCTGCTGCTGTAACGACGATAGATGTCAGAAATGCCTTTAATAGCGCAAGCTGGATGGAGATAGCCAAGTCGTTGCATGCAATGAGAGTCCCCGATTTCATTCGGAGGATGCTGAAAAGCTACTTCGAACGACTAGTGCTTACGTACGATACTAATGAAGGGAAAAAGACAGTAGACATGACAGCTGGAGTACCACAGGGATCCATATTAGGACCAACGCTGAGGAATGTAATGTATGACACACTGAAACTGCCAAGATGCTCTAAGACGATTACTTATGCCGACGACTTGATCGTCACGGTATCTGGAACGTCGAAGATGGAGGTGAAGGTAGTTACGATGGAGACGCTGGAAACTGTCCAGAACTGGATGGCAACGGCAAAACTGAAGCTGGCCCACCAGAAAACCGAGATCATGGTAGTGAGTAACTGCAAAAAAGCTGAGGGGAAGGTCTTAGGACACACTTAAAATTGACATAGAAAAATTAGAGTAGGCAGTGTTTTCGTCCATATGTCCCAAATGATTGAAATTCATGAGAAAATTGCACCACTTTAATCATGTGGGACATATGGACTTTCTTTATGCCTTTCGACTGCACCACAACAACCGATGAATTCTCTTATTACTTTGAAAGTCGTTCAATTTTTTACTTTAACGCTTTTGTTTTTCGGTTGGTGCCCCAAACTTTTCGACACATTTGTATTTTGGACACCCCTACTACACAGGTTTGGGTTCACATTGTCACCTTTCCACACGACATGCAAGGGAGAGGAGATGGCTGCGGAGCACGTGTTATTTGTCTGTCCCCGCTTGGAACAAGAGCGAGGTGAGCTGATGACTGTGAGTAGACCAGATGTAAATGCCGAAAACATAATATCGGAGATGTGCCGCAATGAGGAGGTGTGGAGAGTAGCGATAATGTAGTTGCGAAAATAATTAGGAAGCTGCAAAGTGCATGTAGAGACGATCAAAAAAGACTGCCAGGTAATCTGAGAGAGTAGGTGCGAATGCACAGCTCCTCCCCGAAGTAATGCTGTGAGGCGGTTCCGGGAAGGAGAGAGCATGAAGACTAAGGAAGAGGGTTTTAGTTGGTAGGTCATTGAAGAATGGAATCCAACACTACCTTGGTCCGGGAGGACCGGGTCTATGAAGATTTCCCCACCCTTATAAAAACACACACACACACCTTACATCGGACACTTGCATTCAAATGATTTTATACTCTCAATATGCAAATTTTGTGCTTTACAGGAGAGAACAGAGCGGCTCTCTGCACATGCATTATAGAGCTTTTTGCTTCCACATGATTTCTTATTCTTGTGCCAAAAGTATAATATCCATAATTTTAGCATATTATACCAACACTTGGCAAATAAAACACAATGATAGAATGCTATACAATTTCCAAGCTAACACGTTATTACGATTTAATCTTTTTTTTTACTTTTTTTAAGTGTTAAATTATAAGAACCTGTGACAATTTTTCGTATTTACTTTGATGTATAGAAAGAGGGAACCTTTTTCGAACATTTGGTAGAAGTTGAAATAAAACTCTTGTGGCATTAGCAAGTGAAAGTTTTATGAAGACATCGGATTTCAACAATTACTTGTAAGTGGATTGGCTGACTGAAAATTTCTCGAATGAATACCAAAACCGCTGTGCATCTTGTTCATAATCGGAAACTCTTCTGGGCGTGGAGCATGTGTTACAGCAAATGTATGCCAAACAACTAGATCGACATTGTCCAACGATTCACCATTTTTAATAAATTCTGGCAACCCCTGACCAGACTTTCCACTGCGTGGAAATGTTCCAGCTGCTCCTTGTTCATCGTCATTATAAACAGTTACCCATATAGGATGTTTGATGAACATGGCCTTGTTCAACGCACTGCCGGGTTGCAAAAATGTGTATCCAATCGTACCAGGATGAAGTGAATAACCCCGCGGCGTATTGAATTTATTTCGTGACTGTGTGTTGATTACACTCCAAAATCTTGTATTCTTTCCGCTGTAATCGCGGAATGTTTCCTTTTGTAGAAGAGTTCGATGCAATGAGTATGCTCCACCATCTGGATTCTCTGGTCCTTTCGGATCATTCGCAAAATCAACCTAAAAGATGAATAGAATTAATTTAGCGGTCTTGCCAAAAACGTTTGTACTAGTACTAGCCTCTGTAAGCATGTTACTTGATCCATCAATATCGAAGTCAATGCGGTAGTTAAAGAAGTGTTGGTGCACGGGTGCTAGTGTGTGTTCGTTGACAAAATCTTGGCAGTCTTCTATGCAGCTGGGATCGTTCTTTTTCCTAACAACTCCTTTTGCAAGTAAGATTCCAGTTGCCGCTATGGACACTTCAATGTTACCATCCCTTGAGAAAATGTAATCGATCAAATAATCGTAGTTTCCAATCGTACACATAAAAGCTATGACCATCTCTGTTCCTGTTATACTTTCATCAACTTTCGTATCTTTATCATAATGTTTGAACAATGGAGAAGCGTCACGCTCATACAACGCAACGCAACCTTTAAGTTCACTTACTTCGCCGGTAGCGTCATTTACTTGCGGGCATGAAAAAAGTTACGCATTCACTGGAACATCTTTTCCTAATGCAAGAGGAGCAGCATATTTACCCATGCCATATTCACCAGCATCGAATGCTCCTCTCCATCTCCATGTTTTCCCATCAGCTCCGTATGGAACAAACATCTCTGATAATGTCATTTTGTAAATTAGAAATCTTTCTTCACAATCAGCAATGTAGCGAATGTGGTACAATTGAAGCCCAAATATTGGATCCATTGAATACTGAAACTTCCAACTGTGCCACTTAATGTTAAACCCATTGATTTTGATAGCTGAGCCCCTGCTGCTACCACCATGCGATGAGGTCTTAGTGTTCTGAAAATCAGAAAAATGGGGAGATTTGGGCACTGGTATGTTTCCCTTGTCGATGAACTCTACAATCTTTTTGTCGGCTATGTCTATCGTTCCTGACACACCTTCAACCGGCCGCCAGTCGTGGTACTTTGTTGAAGGGTCTTTGTAATTGGTGACAAGTCGAACTCGACGTCTCCCTTCCACATTACCTTCTTCATGTGCTCCAAAGGCCCATATATCAAATGATGCATACGTAACATTAAGTCCTCTTCGTTCAAAAGCTCGAATAACTCTAGGATCTTTTTGTAGTACTTCCTTAGCGATTGAGTAGTCAGAACTCGTCATTGGTGGTATACTGTCTCTGCTCTTCTTCACTGACAGAACTCGTTTAGTATCTAGAGAAACTATGATCTCCAACAAATGACGACGATCTGAATCGTAAACCGCTGCATATGCCTTGCGTTCCCTTGCAGCCTTGTCTCCTAAATTCCACAGCTTTTTATTCGGTTCTTGATTACGTATAACCGCAAATATAAGCTCAGAACTGAAGGAATTCCACGTTTTTATTATATCGACAACACATTCGATCTCGTCCTTCGATAGATCGTCAAAGGGACATTGAAAACGTAAAGATTCGTCACAGTAACGCAAAGCTTCACAACGTTTCGTTTTCAAGTTGCAATACGATTTGCCATTTGAAACTAAGCAACATTGCTTATTAGAAGAACAAAACGAATCCAGTTTGGAACACGAACCTTATTACAACATTTCATTTAGTCACTTGTGTTTAAAATAACAATTAGCAAAATTTACCTTGACCTCCTGCAGCTGCAGGAGCAATAATTAATACGAAACACAAATAAAAAAAATTAAATTTTTTCATTCTCAGTTTATTTTTCAGGTTTTTATAAAATTGCACTTGCTTAGACTACCTACTTCCACAGTGACGATTCCAAATAAATGATTTTGATGCCAATTTCTGTTATTTATGAGCCCTATGTCTAGAAAGGGATAGCTGTATATTCCAAGTAATTTATTTCGTATGATGATCTTGATAAACAGGCCAAGGTTATGAAACAGTAAACAGTTAGCCTTATATTTCACAAACAAATACTTCTTCGGATCTTAATTGTCGCTTAAAAACAATTAGTTATTACTTTCACAAAGAGAAAAAGAAAGAGATGGGTGATTCCCTACACCTTAACCAATGAAAATCTAACAACTGGTTCGAGTAGTTCGTGACTTGTTTATAACAACGCATTAAGATTTTAACGACTAGACGAGTAACTTCTATTAATTTATTGAATCAGGGAAATTTCCTTAAAAGGGGTAAAAGTGACGCGAGTCCTTCCTTCATCTTCAACTGTTGAACAGTTTATATCGAAACAGTTCTTCATTAGAGAGATTGGGCAATAGGGTGTAGCGTTTTTGAAAAAATATTTTATTTTTTGAGGCCTGGGGGTATGAATGATCCAGAATTGTCCTCTGATTGTTTTACAAGTCGAAGTTTTTTTTTACTCGTCGACCTTCCCATGCGCACGCTATTTTTTTGAGTTTTTGGTACTTGTCACCATAGTACGACTCCTCCGGCTAGACGGCTACCTTAGAAGTCAGTGTATTTTGACGATAATTACTCCTGAGATACGTGGCCGCAAATTAGCGTTCGAAACCGTTCCAAATACATCGACCTTCCTGCCGATAACTATCAAGAAATATTGCCGACGCTGACTTTTTAGTAAATTTTCAGACTTTGAAGGCCTGTCGATCCTATGAATAGTGAGAAAAAGTATTGTGTTATATCTTGTTTTGTTAGGGCTGACAAGAGCTTTCAAACGCGTATATGGTTGGCCATATGTGCATTGGTTAGATACTTATGTGCTGTCTTAAGTGTGAAAAAGTCGAAAAAATTGGTTGAACGAAAAAATGGTTTTCAAAAATTTCATCGAAATCCGTGTGCAATCCCTTGCTAATCGTTTATTTGTTTATTCTAGCAACATTAGGAACGATTGGCAACAGATTGCACACGGATTTCGATGAAATTTTTGAAAACCATTTTTTCGTTCAAACAATTTTTTCGACTTTTTCACACTTAAGACAGCACATAAGTATCTAACCAATGCACATATATGGCCAACCATATACGTGTTTGAAAGCTCTTGTCAGCCCTAACAAAACAAGATATAACACAATATTTTTTCTCACTATTCATAGGATCGACAGGCCTTCAAAATCTGAAAATTTACTAAAAAGTCAACGTCGGCAATATTTCTTGATAGTTATCGGCAGAAAGGTCGATGTATTTGGAACGGCTTCAAACGCTAATTTGCGGCCACGTATCTCAGGAGTAATTATCGTCAAAATACGCTGACTTCTAATGTAGCCGTCTAGCCGGAGGAGTCGTACTATGGTGACAAGTACCAAAAACTCAAAAAAATAGCGTGCGCATGGGAAGGTCGACGAGTAAAAAAAAAACTTCGACTTGTAAAACAATCAGTGGACAATTCTGGATCATTCATACCCCCAGGCCTCAAAAAATAAAATATTTTTTCAAAAACGCTACACCCTATTGGGCAAATCGACTTAAAGCAAAATTGCTAACTATAAGGTATAAGTTAAAAGCTATAAGTTATAAGTTGATTGATTGATGTCTTATGATGATTGATTGGTGATTGATGATGATTGATCATTGCTAAATCATCAATAAATCATTATCAACCTTATAACTTATATTTTTTGACTTATAACTTACAAATTATAGTTTACTTATATGCAACTTATGACTTTTAACTTTTAACTTAAACTTTAACTTTAAAAGCTATAAGTTATAAGTTGATTGATTGATACTTTATGATGATTGATTTGTGATTGATGATGATTGATCATTGATAAATCATCAATAAATCATTATCAACCCTATAACTTATATTTTTTGACTTGTAACTTACAAATTATAGTTTACTTATTTGCAACTTATGACATATAGCTTTTAACTTTAAAAGCTATAAACTATAAGTTGATTGATTGATGCTTTATGATGATTGATCATTGATAAATCATCAATAAATCATAATCAACCTTATAACTTATATTGACTTATATGACTTATAGCTTTTAACTTAAACTTTTAACTTTAAAAGCTATAAGTTATAAGTTGATTGATTGATGCTTTATGATGATTGATTGGTGATTGATGATGGTTGATCATTGATAAATAATCAATAAATCATTATCAACATTGTAACTTATATTTTTTGACTTATAATTTCCAAATTGTAGTTTACTTATATGGAACTTAAGACTTAAAGCTTTTAACTTTAAAAGCTATCAGTTATAAGTTGATTGATTGATGCTTTATTATGACTGATTGTTGATTGATGATGATTGATGATTGATAAATCATCAATAAATCATTATTAACCTTATAACTTATATTTTTTGACTTATAACTTACAAATTATAGTTTACTTATATGCAACTTATGACTTATAGCTTTTAACTTATATCTAATAGTTATAAGCATAAGTTAACAATTTCGCTATAAGTCGGTTCGCCCAATCTCTCTATTGCTCTCGTCATTGCCAGTTTTGCCACATTTTTCTTTATAGCGAAGGTTATTTACGATATTTTTGGGCACTTTATGATAGAATTATACAGGAAAGAGATAATTTGCAGCTTACTTAAGAACCTGGAATCATTTTTTCGGATTATGGCAAGATGATTGGGGGATTTGTGTAGAATGTTGGCAGTCCGGTAGAACAACAGGATGTTGGATCTGTAGACCAACGATTTTTTATGATAGTGAGAGTTAGGTAGAGGTAAACTGTGCCTGCCTGGTTCGTGACTTGGACGTTTCTGACATGAAGGTTCTTAGGAGCATAGCAAACGTCAGTCGTAAGGAATATATTGGTAACGATGATATTTCGGAAAATTTAAAAGGCTGTATCGGTGGCAAAAGTGTTAAAAGTTAGGGGGTCACTGAGGAGAAGATTTACAGTTTACCATTGAAATGGGTAAAGGAGAGAAGCGATAGAGTGAAGTCTAAGAAGTTGAGTCCCTAGGTACAGCGGTCCAGAGGTGTAGTGCACAGACACATGGACGGACGGACAGGAAGGGTGAAAACATAAAATATCTATCGCTACCTCATAAATTTGATTTAGTAGTTAGGGGACTTTCATTAGGCGAACAAACCGTTTCTTTGGCAAGTGATAAGGTGACGTAGAGAAGGACATTTCATAACTCAGGCGTTGCGGCAAAAAAACCTCAAACCGAAAAATGCGAAATCGTCTATAAAGTGTGATGATGACGATAAATTGGATGGGAATAATAGTCATTTTTTAGTCGTGCCCACTATAATATTGTGTGGTATAATCGAGTGAAAAGAAAACATATGCAAGGGACCCGTACGTATCAGAATAGATGCGACAAACAGAATAGATGTTGCAAAAAGACTCGAACGCATCTAAGACTTAACTCTTAAGTGTACGAAATTACGTCCACAATAAATTGCACTGGAAATTGCCGAAAGGGCAATATTGAAAAACCCGTCTGAAGCAACGACGAAGCAATTTCCAAAAAATCCAAAATACAGCCTGAAGAAAAATTAAAGCAAAATTTTTTCACACAAAAAAAAATTTTTTTTGTAGTAGGGCGGATCTTAGAACTGATCTAGAGCACTTAGGAGCCTACACTTCCATACAAAAAAGTTCGCCTCTTTTTTCTCCACAACACTGCATGAAAAACCTCATCATTAAAGAAATATTCACGAAAAACGACCAAATATCGTGTAGGGTCGCGTGGTCCTTGGGTGGTGAGTTTGGCCCACACTAAGGACACTACAGCCCGAACGACTCAACAGATTTTTTATAATTTGATTTTCGTGATTTTTTGATGTCCAATTCGTTTATTAAAAACCTTCCATGGCGATTTCCGTTCTAATTTCGCAGAGATATAAGTGAAAAAGTTCCTAGGTGTTTTTGTACCCAACTCGAGTAAATCTTTTCCTTTTCTATTGCATGGCCGACAATTTGTAGATGAAAATTTTTTGATTTTGAGCCCTTGGACTTAGCTAGGGCACTAAAAACGAGTCTCTGCTAGGGCCCTACATTTTTTTTGTACATAACTAGAGTGTAAATCTCTTCTGATTTTCAAAAAAAAAAAATTTTAATCGAAAGGTCTAGGAATGTCTTACTTTTAATGGAAGAAAAATTTTTGATTAAAAGCCCTTGGACTCAGCCATGACCCTGAAACTAGGCCCAACGTGTTTGTTTACATAAATCGGGCAAATCCTAACCGATTTTGTTGATTCTTTTTCTATTTGAGAGGTAACCGTGTACGGAATTATATTCTAAAACAATTTGAGCCTATGCTCAGGGCTCAAGTGGGCCTCAGGTCGGTCGTAAGGTCGGCCATATTGCATAGCAGATTGAGGGAAACATTTTTTGTCCATGGAAGAAGGATTCTTGGGAATTTTACCCATCTGAGGCTATCAAATGTGGACCTGTCATTTTCTACCGATTCTTGGAAGCGACAGGAAGGCTCACACAATGATTCATATGATGGACGGGAAAAGGAACAAAGGATCCCAGGATCAAGAGCAACAATAGTTCGTCCCAAACTAATAAATCTAAAATAGAAGTATGTGTCAGAGGCATTACCTTATGGCCACCGACCTAGGGCCTAAGGTCGGCCCTTAACAAAAAAATGGTTTTTTTGCTATGTTGTAGAAAAAATTGAGGCGAACATTTTTGTCTGTTTGGAGATCAATTTTGTGCTTTCGGAAGGGGTTTTTCAGACCGTTTCTTCGGACGGGTTTTTCAATATTTCCCTTTCGGCAATTTCCAATACAATTTAATGTGGACGTAATTTCAAACACTTAAGAGTTAAGGCAATATTTACTATACGTACGAGTCTTTTCGTAACATCAACTCTGTTTGCCACATCTATTCTGATACGTACGGGTCCCTTGCATTTGTTTTAAATGTTGATTCGTCATCTTAGGACCATCCATAAATTACGTACGCTTTTTTCAGTGCTGTCATTAGATTTAAATCAACAATAACTTGGAAAATATTCACTTTTGAGACGTCAAATGTATGACCGACCCCCCACACTACCCCCCTAAATGGGGGGGTCGGCCATACATTTGATGTCTCAAAAGTAAATATTTATCAAGTTATTGTTGATTTAAATCTGATGACAGCACTGAAAAAAGCGTACGTAATTTATGGATGGTCCCTAGGTCGAAATTCGCCTGGTTACAAACGTCGTGGTAAACGCATTAAGACCCCTTTTCGAAGAACTTCGTTCTTCGTACGAGTCTAAAAAGCTACGCCGAATGGTTTATCATATAACACAAGGTGTACAACCGCTTCAGCTTACACTTGTCTAACAATATACTATTCGTTGTATCTATCAATGCGTTCGATATAAATATCATTGCAAAGCTGTGATGAAACCCACATACGCGATGTGTCTTGTCATCCATTGAAGTTATTACGAGTGCATTAATTATGGACTCAACAGGAGACTGATCAGATTACTTTTAAATACACAATGAATGTGGTAGCAGTCATATGTCAATGAACAATATTTTCAAACGAAAATATGTTTAGTGTCCACAAACTGAAAATTGTGGAGGCTGTAAGTCTAAATTGAGTCTGATTTTGGTTAAGGTCTAGGTTTTAACCCTTCTACACCTTAGTTCTTCTAGTTCTAAAGATTACACCTTCCACTTCGTTTTCATATATTATTCGGAAATGTTTGACAATCCGTTACAGTTATTTCACTCCCCCTTCCACCCACCTTCACCTTTCAAAGCTATTTCAGTGGCTTCCTACCTCCTTAATAAATCGAGTCATGTAAAATACTCACAAAACTTGCGTGCATATAATTGAATACGTTTTTCAGCTCAATCAGCACAAAACCTTACTATATGACATCCTGTTTGTAACATTTTGTGATTATGCAATCACAAACGATGAACATTATGTCTATTTTATCGTATTTACTGTGTACCTAAGTACAAAATTATCAACAATTCACTCATTGCATGGTCTTGAAAATATTTTTTTTTTCTTACTATTATTCTTACGACAAAAAAAAACAATGAAATGCGCTTTACACACAAAATATCGCACATTGAATGCATATATGGGCTGTGTTGTGTACGAAAGAGCTGGTGTTGCTTTTCTATGCTTTGGTAAGTCATTTGACCCAGTTATTAATTAATAACGATGACTGCTTTAGACAACCACATGAAAACATTTCGTTTAGGAAAAAAAGCATAAAGGCAATGCACTCTTTCTGACGAATCATTTATGAGCTGGAATGGATAAAGTGGAACATTTGTAGTAAATATTTTTTTAGTGTGTGTTTGTTTCATTGAACTGTGGGGTCGCTTGTTATGCTTTTAATTCTAAATTCGATATAAAGAAAATGTGTGAATTATTCACTTGCACACAGAACCGATTGCCTTTCGCACATGCATGCAGCATCAACTACCATGTCGTTCATTAATTAAATTAACGAAATAATATAATCCAATTAACCCCATTTAATGCTATGCTCCCAAATCTTCCGAACGAATAGATTAGGAAAGACGGAGGAAGAAATTGTTAACGAACTTTTTCTGTCAAAGATCATGGGGGAGGAAATAGAAATTGCTCTCACTCACACTGGATTTCGAAGGTATAATGAATTTCTTCATTTTATACGTTGAATATCATTTGATTTTCGAGTGTTTTGACTATGTTTCCTTGTCTTTATTGCATGCTTCCACTCGAGAAATGAATATTTTACCGCAACAGCCGAGGTGAACTTCGATCCTCGCTTCACTCACTCCTTAATTAAGAACAAGCACGATTTTAACAGTAACTCCAATTGATGTGAAAGAAGTAATTACAACTTGCAGTCTGCATAGTGTGATTTCGTTAAACATTATTTTGATTGCATGAAACATATTATGTCATATTAGTTTCCTACAAACTTATACTCAGAGTAGACGCGGCAAACAGAAAAACCTCTAATCCCTAAAAACAACGTCGCCCAAAAAACCTCATCATTAAAGGAATATTCACGAAAAACGATTAAATATTTTGTAGGGTCGCGTTGCGTGAGTTGGGCCCACTCAACAGATTCATTTTCACTAATTTAATTTTCGTGATTTTCTGAGGTCCATATCATTCACAACTTCGATGAGCAGCCCTTTTTCGATTGTAACTTCGAAAGTTCTTAAACGATTTCCCCAAATTGAATTCCGTAATCAGTTTTTCAATTATCTTTCTCAGGAAAAAAAAAATTTGTAAATCAGATAAGATTTACTCGATTTATGTAGGAAAAACACGTCAAGCCCTAGTAGAGAATCAGTTTTATGGTCCTGCATGAGTCCAAGGGCTCAAAATGAAAAAAATTTTCTTCCACAAATTGTCGGCCATTCCCAGACCTTTTGAACAAAAGACATTTTTTGAAAATTGGAAGAGATCTACTCAAGTTATGTACAAAAGACCGAAAACCACTTAGGCTGCCCTAGCTCAGTGACTCTTCTTGCAAAAATGTCCATCTACAATTCTAAGCCCACTTTTGGTACTGGTTATCAGAGGAAAAAAAATTTAAAATTAGTCAACATTTACTCGAGTTATCGTCTTTACAGATGGACAAACAGACGCATAATATGTTTTTTGCAGATTCGACATCTATGGTCCATGATCGATACTCCCACCTACCTTCCCTCAAATCGACTGGTTACAAACGTAGTGGTAAACGCATTGGCCCTCGTAATTCGCACGGGTATTGATTGATTTCTCAGTTAGGGCCGACCATTTCTGATCGATACACACAGATCAATGGACCCTTTGTGCTACCCAGTCA
>CM055405.1:27242318-27267099 GCA_029228625.1 Pseudolycoriella hygida | reverse complement strand
GCACAATTGCCTCAAAACAGTCGTCCAAAACAAATACACAATAGTTATTTGGATCATAAGATACGAAAGTAAAAAATTTCAACCGTACGTGTGCGAACTTTGCAGCCCGCACCGAACGATTGACCGAAATATCCTAAAAATATTTTTTTCAAAAAGCCACTTGAAATACCTTTCCACCAGTATCCTGGTCGAAAAAATTGGTTAAAAATTGCATTTTTGGGTTCATTTTGAGTTTCAATGTAAATTTCCGATTCTTCTCACTCAAATAGTCGCCAAAAACTCAATTCTGAACCAAATTTTTTGGGTTGGGTATCGTTAGAAAGGTATTATAATTGGCTTTTCGACAAAAATAGTATCAGAAAAATCTAGTTGGTTATGCGAGACTTAGAGAAACGCTTTCGAATTTTAAGTTTTTCACAAAATACCACATACAGTTCGAACTGAAAGATCTCTACGGTGTTCCTGAAACTTGGAATATTTGCGCTCTTCACAATATATAACATTTTATTGATCGCCGCTATTAGTGCCCTCTAGAGCCCATCAAAAACAGTGCGTCTTTTACCTTTTGACCGCTCTAGCGCTCCATACCACATGCCTTTTACAAAAAATCTATTCTCACAGATCTAAACACTGCGTGAATTTCAGCCAAATGCGATCAATCTTCGTCACCACTCACGGCCGAACAAAAATTTTTGTTACAAAAATTTTCTGCTACATTTTCTCAGATTAAATTGGATTGACACCAAATTTAGGAGAATCGAAGACAACATCTCTTCATACAACCTACTTGAAGAATTCGCGAATTCACTCTTGAGCAGACGTGGAATAAAATGTATACATCAACACAGAGCCTAAAATAACATACATTGGAGGAGAAAAAATGCACCAGACGCCCACTGAAGTCCTCCAATCCTCCAACGCCCTTCTCGTCCTCACCAGCCTCTTTTTACAAATTCTACGCAGGTATCATGAGGAATATAAAAGTCGCATAAAAAACCACTACATCGTAGAATAAGTAACCTGAAAACTGTACCACGACGATAAGTTATTAAGTAGCCTGTGCACCCTTCCTGGCAATCACCGATGATTCACCGAGAAATCACCGATAATTCACTGAGGAATCACTGATGATTCACAGTGTAATCACAGATTATTCACAGAGAAATCACTGATGATTCAACGTGAAATCATCGATTATTCACAGAGGAATCACCGATGATTCTACAGTGAATCATCGGTGATTCATTGGTGAAAGATCGGTGAGTCATGGGTGAATTATTGGTGATTCCACTGTGAATCATCTGTAATTTCACTGTGATTCACCTGTGAATCAATGGTAATTCCACTGTGAATCACGGGATATTCCAATATTATTCCATGGCGAATCATCGCTAATTCTACTGTGAATCATCGGTGATTCATTGGTGAATTATCGATGATTTCCCGGTAAATCATCGGTGAATTCACGGCAAATAATCGGTGATTTCCCGGTAAATCATCGGTGAATTCACGGCAAATAATCGGCGATTTCACTGTGAATCATCGATGATTCCACTGTAAATCATCAGTGATTCCACTGTGAATCATCGGTGATTCCACTGTGAATCATCGGTGATTCCACTGTGAATCATCGGATCGGTGATTCCACTGTGAATCATCGGTGATTCCACTGTGAATCATCGGTGATTCCACTGAGAATCATCGGTGATTCCACTGAGAATCATGCAAGATTTCACGCTGAATCATCGATGATTCCATGGTGAAACATCGGTGATTTCATTCAAAATTAACTTCCTTGACTACACTCTATCGCAGGAACTATTTTTGAGAAGACATTTTTCCAAATTTTCTCAAACTTTTCCATGTTTTTTTCATTTTTTCCAATTTTTCCAAAAAAATATTTGAGAAAAAATTTAGAAAAATTTGAGAAAATTAAAAAAATTGAAGTTTTTTGTCCGAAAAATCGAATACCAGGAGATCCACTTGTAACAAGGAAAAAAATTACAATTGAGAGGAAAGAAGGACAAGGAAGAATTAGTTGTGATTGCAAACAGTAAATGGCTGAATAACGGGAAATAATGGAAAAACGGGAAATGATTCGGAAACACGAAGTGGATTCTCTACACTGTGTTTGAGTTCGAAATCTGAAAAAATTTAGTTACGGTCGCGATTTCTTGAAAAATGTTCGAGGGTCCATAATCTAAATTTTTTTTCGCTCGCTGCGGTCGCGCTTTTTTACTTCTTCACACCATGCTTGAGTTTGAAATCTCAAAAAATTTTGCTGGCTGTTTTTTTCCACAATTGTTTCACCTTCAAATTTCAACTTCAAGTTGACTCACGGGCCAGCTGTTGCTACATCTTCTACAAAGAAGGAGAGGCAATTACGCCCTGCTTATTTGAACTTGTGTAAAGAATGCGATTTTGTTATAAAAAATTAGAAGCGAAACAAGTGTATGAAGTGAAGAGAGTCATATGTTTTATATTAATAAATTTGCATCTTTTTGTCTTGAAAATTACGCCCTTTCTGTGAAAGTGCTCACCAGTGGAAATTGCTTACTTTAGGCTCTGCATCAACATAACAAAGATAGCGCCACCAGAGACAGCATGTTACTTTTCGACCGACAAAGGATGAAAAACGGATTAAGCTATAAGTCGTTCGTGTAATTGGTATTAGGGTTGACACTTGTCGTTTGATTGTTTAACAATACGTATACAAGTAGTATCGGCGTTCGTGAACCTAATATCACAAACGATCTTTTGAGTTGCAATCCTTGAAATCTGTTGTTAATTTTCGTTTCGTAAATGGTTTCGTTGAATAAATTGTAATTCCTTCCAAGTATTTTCTCGCCATTCAATGAAACGCAGTACAGTAAAGTAACTAAAACATACAAAGAACTCCAGAAAATAAAAACCGGCCATAGATGATGGAATTACCATAAAAATAAAAGAATTAAATTGTAATTTACGCTCCATTAACAAAAAAATTTTATAGAAACTAGAGGTTTTTGAACCCAAAAGCACATCTTTTTTGACGACCATCAAGATTTCAGATTACGTAAATAAAAATTTGTATTTTCTTTTTCTCTTTCTCTGGTGTGGTTCCACTCTGAAATTTTAATTCTGATGTTTTGTGGCAGCATTTCGACCATATTTGAGCATTTCAAGCTACAAATAACAATTTGTAGGTAGAGGGACATATCGAATGGGAACAACCGTTTCGTTCAACGCACGGATTCATTTTTTCGCAATTATCTAGTTAATTCAGAAAATATTTATTCAACTAAAGTAGAATGATAGAGTCCACTAATCATTGACCCGAAAAATTGAATTAATTATAATTTTTCGTCTATTTTCGAGAGGAGAGACACTTTACATTGAACGCATGCATACATTATCATCGATACTTAAAACAAGCCTGAAACTTTTATTTCCTTTTAAACTTAAAATCAACATTATTAAAAAATTACAGTTAAGTTATTCAAATATACCGCATGCATTGTGTGGTTGGAATACACTTTTCTACCTCAGCACACCACTTTATAAACGAAAATGAATAAGAAATGTTGAAGATATCTCATACGCAATGAAAGTTTATGTTTTTTTTTCTAATTGCTAGAGCAATCAAATTCCATGAAGAAAGGAAACGACATAGTTGAAGACAGAGGGAGATGGGTTACAAGTTAATTCAGTTATTGCGATTATTTCACTCACAAAGGGTTTGATACTTTTACATCTTTAGTTAGGTTAATGTAAAAAGATTGAAAGTTTCAACGTGGAAGCTGAGGGAAATAAAGACAAAAAATTAAACGAAAAGTAAGACCCAAGTACATTACACAAATTTGTATTTCTTCAGCTATTCATAAGTTGGTGTTACACAAATTGATAGCGTACTGTGTTACAGTTTTTCTGAAAATCTCCGAAACAGCCAGCAATTATAGTTCGTTCATGCAATAGATTGATGCTTCCTCTATGAAGTACGCAGCCTTCAGAAAGTTGCAACAAGTGGAAGAGTGTTATTTCGCCCGGGCAGCCGGGTGTATTGTTAGGAAATGTTAGAGCCAATAGAGAGTACTTTGTATGGGCAAATAATTGTCATGGTTCGACGGCTCAAAAGAAGACAGTCGGTTGTCGAAAATTGAAGGATGTGATGGCATCGAAGAATACTTCACAACACATTTTGACATCAGGCTGCGTTCTTCACCTATGTTCGTTTAAATGTAGATGGCAGCGGCAGCCAGTTGAAATTTAGGGCGTTGTAAAGCAATGCCCTTCATAATTCCTTTATGACAAAGGAAGCGTCTTCATAAGATTTAGCAAACTAAAGTGCTGATTTCGTCGTTTATGACTCATCAGTACACCAGTACTAGACCATGTGTATATCAGCACACTCGATCACAGAATGATGACTTCTATGAACAGCGCACTTTCTTATATACCACCTGAATCGAAACGAACGACTAGGTGAAGTAGTGTTTTGATTGCTTTGAAGTACAAGAATTATGAATTCGTTTGGTTATTTTGCGTTAGGAATTATTTCTGCTAAGCAGATTACCCAATTTAACGACTATTTACGTATAATTTTTGGCTCCAGGACTTTAAATCACAGTAAGTACCGCAGTTGTTGAAGACAAATTTTCTTCAAGTGCAATAGTACTAAAAAACCTTTTGACCTTTAAAGCAATGCCATAAAAGTGATGTATACCAGGCTGCCTTCTTTTTCGTAGTTCAAGGGTACGTAGAGGGCAGCCTGGAGTCAAATTGAAAAGTATTGCACCGTAAAGCCTTTAGATTCAAAGCCAATCATCGTATTTAGACACCAGGGTGCCTTCCTTGACTTGGCTACTGCACCACCTTAAGTTAAATTAATCCTCTTCATTGTAGAAAATTTTTCGAAGGAAATATGAGCTTTCTGGAAAAGTTTTTGATTCTCCAGTCAAAATTCCGAATTATACCCAGAAACGTTGCATCAAAGTAACCTTGATTTTTCGTCATGGTGACTCAGTTCCTAAACGGTTGAAGTTTTTTACCGAAGTCTTATAACAAAAGACTCGAGTGAATGCACGCATTTAGTGCGATGTCGGCGTATGTCGAAGTATGCTAAATGTTCTCTGAAGTGCATAAGTTGACAAGTGCTCTGGCTGCAATCTTCACTCTATTTACAATTTTCTCTTCTCACCTCTATTATCAATACAACTTTCTCTGCTCTGGGAGTCGATTCTCATGCCGTTTGTAACTTATGAATTCGGAATTTTCTGAGAGTGGTATATGGCTTTTGTAAATTTACGAACTCTCAAGTGCATAAGAATGAAAGACAACTGTTTCGCATAAAAAATGACAACGTTTCGAAATGCCAAAGTGGGTGCATACACGTGCTACACGTCCGTGGTCCGGTGTAAACATAAGGAGTGCGTACAGTTATTATTCGATAAGTTAAGATCAGGAAGATTTACTTTTTCATTGTAAAATGTGAAATAAAATGGCATTAGAAAGAAAAAAAAGTTAACTTTAACAGGGTCTACCTATATAAATTACCTATCAAAATGTTCACAACGTGCTCAAGCACGAGTATGAGCGAGAGGGGCCTGTTACGTCACTGAAAGGCTCCCTAGCATTACAACCGGTGCAGTGGAACGAGAGAAACGGACCACGAGAAAGAACAGTGACACGACGAACCAGAGAAATCAGTTCGCTGGCGGGACCCGACACGAATGGACGCATCGAGAAAAGAAGGCACGACACCATCACATATCATTGTTCAATAGTCAAGAATAAAATTTAGTCAAACATATAGCAATCGGTGTATTCATTGTCGTAGCGGGCTGGTTATTCAGTGCCAACCTAATAAAACTTTATTCATCAAACTGACGACAAGCCGACAGCTTTGTCAGCTGACAGCATGTCAGCTTTCGAGAACTCAAAGAATTTTTGAAAATGATTTAAAATGTTTTTCTTTGCTATATGATCGATGGTTATCTACAACCTAAGGAAAGGAATGATTTCCATTGCCGCCCTGGCCATAAAGTTCACTTTTGTTAAAAACATTTTCTACTTTCTCCCTGAGTCATGTAAAGAACTATATGAAACAAGTGTTTTTTAATACAACAAATGCCTCCTTTCAATAATGACTGTGGACATATCTGGGGATATGTGTTGGCATGAGTAGGGAGAGGGCTTTAAACTTCATTTTTTCATGATGTGCGTCTGAGTATATATATCATATATTCTGACAAATCAGTTTCAGCTTAAAGCACAGATCAATAAATTCACACAATGTCCTTTTAGACATTACATGTGGCGAGTGGAGTGGTGATTATTACCACCAGTATTGGCATTAATTACGCATGAATAATCGCCAAAAAACATATGTTAGCAGAAAAAGAATATAATAACAAAAGCATATCCGAACATCAGGTTATCTTAAAGCAACAGGTCCCTGTTTCTATTAATTTGATATTCACCTTCTCTTAACACAATATGAAACGAATGCTTTTTTTATAGCCTTTCATGTAAAATGTATGTTCTATTCAAATTCCATTTGAATCGGACTCACACATTGACTGTTCACATGTATGATCCGTTCTTACACATTTTTCGTAATAAGGTGCTTTTACTATAATTTACCTGGTGGTATTGTTGGGTTGAATTATTTTCATTTACAGGTAGGTATGACGGTATACATGATATGATATATTCCACCATGTAGTACACTCTTTCTTATTCATCAGCATGTTGAATAATATTTTATTTTGTAAAGTTTCACATGTTCCGGATGACTATAAAAAATAATAACACGGTTATTAACAGCACAGTCAACTTTAGTGTTGTATTATGTTGAAATGGATGTCCTCTTTTTAATTTATTTATTTTTCGTTTAAGCGTGCGATATGCATTCAATTAGCAACAAAATGCGCAAGGCAATTGTTTAAAATTGTTATCGTAAAAACGATAGGTTGCGTCAACTATCCCATTTTTACTTAAAACTTTAGTTGTCAAATAAGTTATGTTTACATAAAATATAAAAAAACCCGTGACTAAGTCACGACAACAGTTTAAAAAAACTTTAGAGTAACATGCTCAAGACTTCAATGCTTCCTTGACTATCGGCGCAACAGACCATATATAACAATGAAATTAATTTATGGCGCTACTGTCAGTCAGAGACTCTCCTTTATATCGAACCGTAATCAGCTATAGAAAATGAAGAGATAGCGACACCATTTGTCGGTGACTATTTTTGGCTATTGCCCGATGCAAAACCGATGCGAGCCATCATCTGTACGGAGAAAATGATAAGTTGGCACGCCACCACATGCCACCAACTTGACATTTCTCTGGCGCAACGCAAAAATAATGAAGTGATTAAAGCACTATATTCTGGGAGTAGGTTGTTTCGAAGAGAAGCAGAGAAATGATACCTAGATGACGTTGCGTGGCACGCCAGATGGAAGGGACATGACTGTACTTTTCATACAAAGGATACGTTTAATTTGAGATCAATGCAATAACGTTAGCGCTATAATTTCCTCGAATCCGTTTAATCAAAAATTGTTTTAATTTGAGACGTAGATTTTGTGGTTTTGTCTTCTATTGAGAAATTGGCAACATGTCGTTCAATTTTTTCATAAAATCTCGGCTGCGTACTTCTATCTGTCCTGCCACGCAACGCCATCTAGGTATCGTTTCTCTAAAGAGGAGGGTTTCAATTGACGCAAGCCGGGAGAAACTTAACTATACAAACTTTTTAATTCAATGTAGTGAAGTCACAAATTGTGACTCAAACTGCTGGATGACGAATTTCTGATGACTTTTTTTATGTTTAAAAAAAGTTCGAGTTGCCCCACCCCCCTCTGCCCACTTTAATTCAATTCAATTCAAGCTGTTTGTCACGTCTGGAAACAAAGTAAAGTACTTGGGAGTCACGCTCGACAGGAAACTACAGTCTAGTGACAGTCACAGTTTAATGTGAAAGACAGAGTTCTGACAGCCTTCTGGATATGTAGAAGCGTCTTTGGTAAAAATTGGGGCCTACCAACTATGGATCCGTGAAGCAGTAGTGAGACCTATGATCACACACACCCGTGTCGTTTGCTGGCCCAGTCTCGAAATAGAAAACGGAAGAAAAGAGTTAAGTGAAATTCAAAGGCTGGTGTGCATCTGCACTACACGAGGTATTAAAACAACGGCTCTAGGGCAAAAAACCCCCGGACAAAATAACCCCGGACGAAATAACCCCCCATTTATTATATTTTGTCCGGTTTCAAGAAGTAATGATCATCATCATCATCATCACACTTTATAGACCGTTTGTACCTTTCGGTGTGAGGTCTTTACTACTGATCATGGACCACCCTTCTCCATACTCCCCTATCCTGTGCCAAGGAGGGTTTTTGCCTAGAGAAAGTCCCCAATTCTAAAATCGGATTTAATTGAGTCTATAAACCTCTCCTTGGCCTTACCCCTGGGACGCACACCCGGGACTTGAGCATCCCATATCCTCTTTGGTAGCCTGCTATTACCCATCCTCTGAACGTGCCCGTACCACCGCAGACGACTAATCCTTGCCGCCTCTTCCACTGATGTAACCCCTAAGTTTTCCCTGATGTCGTCGTTCCTAATATGATTGTCCCACTGTAGAAGTAATGAAATGTTAATAAAAATCCGGACACATTTCGCACAAAGCATGGTTTGCATATGTTGTTTTTATGATGCCCCTAACCCCCGCGCCTGCGGTGAGCTACAATATGCCTTGAAGGCGGTCTTACAAGCATGGGGCTCTGTCCCAAACCCCGTTAGGGGCTCCGCCCCTTAGACCATGCAAGGGGGCGATACCCCCTTGTCCCCCAATCGCCCCTCGACCCTGCTTTTTTTACCCATAAAGTTCAGGCCTGCGACGCGGCGCCTTGCTTGTTATGTTCCGGATTTTTGGTCATCTGGATATTTCGCACAAAGCATGGTTTGCATATGTTATTTTTATGATAAAGGGGGCTCTGCCTCCTAAACCCCACGTCTGCGGCGAGCTACAATACGCCCTGCAGGCGGCCTCACAAGCATGGGGCTCTGCCTCAAACCCCGCCAGGGACTCCTGCCGTTAAACCCCGTTTTTTTTTCCCATTAAGTTCAGGCCTGCGGTGCGGCGCCTTGCTTGTTATATTCCGGATTTTTGGTCATCTGGATTTTTGGTCGTCAGGATTATTAGTCATCCGGATTTTTGGTCATCCGGATTTTTGGTTGTCCGCTAAATTACTGTCGCCTTCACACGGTCAACGTAGGGTAAATGCAACAAGCAGTTTATTGTACGTTCCAATTTCTTACGATAATTACACGGATGGGTTATTTTGTCCGCAATTATTTTATCAGGGTTATTTTGTCCGGGATTATTTTGTCCGGGGTTATTTTGTCCGGGGTTATTTTGTCCGGGGTTATTTTGTCCAGGGGTTATTTCATCCGAACGCCTAAAACAACAGCGACGACAGCCATGGAAGCGCTGCTGAATATTGCACTCATACAAACACTAAGGCTAAATCATTCGCAACTGCGGACAGAGTTTGGCTTAATGCACTTTGGATGAGGACCTTTAACACCGGTCATGCAAAAATCAGAGGCGAAATAATCAATCCGACTATTGACATGCCCAAGGACCGCATAAAACCGGAAACTAAATTCGTGAAATACTATGAGGCGGTCATACTGAATAGACTTGAATGGCTGAATGATTTTTTTTGCTTCGCAGATAGATGAAGAAACTCTAGCGGAGTAGGGGCCGGGGTATTATCTCTGCCACTTAGGAAAATTCGCCAGCATACTTCAACTGGAAACGTTCGCAGCGTTGAAGGGATGACAGAGCTTATTGAAACCGGAAACAGCGGGGGAAAGAGTCAGAATCCTGTCCGACAGCGAAGAGATGATCAGAGCGAGAATATAGCCTGTTTACTTACTTACTTACTTATAGCCTGTTACCACGTCCAAACTAATGAAAGAGTTCGATCAGCTGGGTCTGAGAAATCGAGTTATGGTTGCATGGGTACCGGGACACTCCGGAAGTGAGAAAGCGGATGAACTAGCAAACCTAGATGTAACATCTGTTGAATATGGACCTGAACCGTTCTATGTTATACCACAAATTAATAAAGTGTGACATAGTTATAAAGGAATGGGTGCGGTCAAGGGCGCGAATATGGAGGAGCATTGCACACAAAGCAGTTCCTGCCAGTGTCCGACCGCAAATGGACAAATGCACTGCTGAACATGGATCGCAGTCGCATAAAACGAGTCGTGGAAGCGATCATCGAACACTGTGAGCTAAACCGTTATTTGGCGAAAATGGGAATGCAGATTTCCCAATCTTGCCAAATATGAAGTTTAGTTAAGAGTGTCTCATCACCGATTGACGTAGATCAATTCTGGAAGTAACTCCGATGAGTCTTCCGGACTTCGCCTATAATACTGAACACAGTCCTACTTTATGAGTGGTTTAAAGCTCCTCCCACGAGTCATTGTGGAAAGTATAGGAGAAATACGTGCCCATCTGCTACACTATACTGATATACTGTAACTTTTTCCGAAAGGAATTGACAGGTAATGTGACACTTTACTCTGGTCAATTTTCGTCACACTATCTGCCCTTTACTGCGTATTCTATGAGATGTGAAAAATATATACACACAGAAAGTGAATGAACTCTGTTCAGCATTTTCTCATAAATTAAAGAGAAGAGAAATTGATATAAGAAAAACGCATTAGATTGAATTTGAATTACAATTTGAACAATAAAAAAGCAACCTGTTCCTGCGTAGCATATGGTCAACATTTTTTCCGCTGTTAAAACAAATTCATATTTAAGTGATGGTTTAAATATTCAAAAAAAGAAGAAGTTTCGATAGAGGTAAAGACAACAAAAGAATATCTCTGCCGCATTGTACATAAGAAATTCTATGACTGTAAGCAGTTCCACATTGTAATAGCATATTTTCATAAAGTTATGTATCAAAGCATAATAGAATTTTGAATATTTCTTTACTTGTATACACCAAAACACGAAGAAAATACTTTTGTATATAGAAAAATAACCAAATGTTCTCTGCTCTAGATTAACTCCTTTCAGTTCCTACTATACCCCTCCAAAGTGGGTACATTTATGTTTTATCGAATTCTTTTTCATTTTCCATTACTTACACATCTTTGCTGGCTAAATGTTTGCTCGGTTTGGTCTCTCCTCGAAAAGTACCAACATTATTGTTTAGAATCGAGTGAGAGCATGTATATGAAATACATATCTTGACACAATAGCAACAACCACACAAGTTCTCTTTTCTTCCTCGCTTCAAATCACATCCACATGCCTGGGTTCGTTGAACCGATATTTAAAAATAATTTTATTGTTTGAACATATTATATGGTGGTATGTTATGTGTGTCCAATGCTTGTGCATAGAAAATATTGTAACTACGAGAAATTGTACTCCACTATTTGTTACATCAATGATACAATTTTTTTTATCATGCCTTCAGCTTAACCTCAATCGCATTGCTTCGCAGTTCAGTACAGAAATTGAATTTTTTCTTATTTTATAGAGCCATTCGATTACTGGACGAAACAGGAGATGTAAATACCAACCAGTATATGGAAGTCGACTCTGTTTTTGTGAAATTAACCCCTCCCCTCTTCGACAGAACTGATTGACATGTAGGTCCTCGCCTTCAAGTCTATTCTATTCTTAAAACAATTTTTAAAATTAAAAAAAAATCTAGAAGTCTCTGTTATTGACATGCTCGGCATTTAAATTTCCGTTTCGAATCCTAATGGAGTGTGGTTGTTTTAAAATTATATTTTTATATGGAAGCTCACTTGAAAAAAATAAAATCTGCTGAAGAACTTACCGAAAAATCTTTTCAAATTTATTTGTATCGTCAATTTAAGTTTCTTCTCAATCCCTAGTCAATCCCCCGCTGACTCCTCCCACTGACTGATTTCTTTGTATTTCTATAAATTTTCATTTTTGTTATGTTGGTAATCGTTTAAGTTTATACATTTTCCGGTACATTTTCAGCGCTACAACTTCAAAAAAAATTTTCGATCGTGTCGTCAGTGGACGTCATTTTATCTATATCGATAGACCGATAAAAAAATATTGGAATTCACTTTTTATTGACTTGGTATGTACATACCTAAACCGAATACAGCTATTCAACTAGCGTTACTGTTTTTATGTATTGAAAAATGCCTGCTACCCAGGAAAGGTCTAATATCAGAAATTCGTGAGAAAAACCCCACATTCTATATAGAAAAAATTGTTCACACAAAAAAATTTTTTCATTCCTAGGACGAGAAACCGCTGTTTTCCGTCCTATGAAAAAACGAAAAAAGCTGTTTTCCGATCCCTCAAAAAATAGAATTCGAAACTCGGAGGAATATATGTTTTTGACTCGTGTGACCTCACACTCGTCAAAAACATTCTATTTCTCCTTGTTACGAAAAATACTACTACCAATGCTTGCGACATGTTCTTCCAGCACCATTCAGGGTAATTACGACTGCAATTCAACGAATTCTCACAAACGACTTATGCAAGCGAATTTGATTGAAATTTCAGATTACCAGAATGAACGTTTTTACGTCAAAGGCGTCTAAGTTTCTCTTTCTTCCCATCCCATCCAATTAAAATTTTTCACACCAAAATAAAGTTGCGCAAAACTTTGACCCGAATGCCTATTTGGCTTCTTTTTCCACTACCGAACAGTTCTGTAGAACATAAAATTGCTCCAGAAATGAGTTTAGGGATTTCGCAAAGCTTGGGACATTGTATGAAACGCATAGTGACGCATTGAAATGGCAGACACCTTGCTACTGTTTGCGGAACACCTAAGGTTATTTTCAGAGCGTTTTGATGTTCTGGAGAATTATTCAGTAATGGAAAAAGAAGCGAAATAGACACTCGGGTCAAACTTTTGTTTAAATTTTTTTTGGCGTGAATAGGGCTGACCAATGACTATAGAGGTTATTTTACAATTGACGCTTTTAGTGCGGTTTGAATTTGAATTTTTCATGCGATATATGCGTAAATTACGTACGTTTCCACGCGATCAGAGCGTAAAATACGTAACTTTATGAAAAATTTCAAATTTTGCGAGGGCTAAAAGCGTAAATTAGAAAATCATCAGGATCTCAGCCGACGGCTCAACCGTTCACCGTTGAACCATACGGGCGTAGATGCTGTTAATTCCCATATACATCTGAATTTTCACAAATCGTTCTTAATTGTTGGTGTTTAAAATTTTAACAATCTTAGCAGAGAGTTTATTTCTCTTCCCTTACCCACACTTCATTTTCAGGTCCAAAAAAACACGAAATAAATATGTTTGCAACGAACATTCAATTTTGCTAAGTCACGTCAGGTTTTCCATAAAGTACCGTTTTGACCCGCTAGTTTCAACAATTTATCTATGTACTTCTTCCCGTGAAATATAAAGTGAAGAAAGTATGTACATGAGGGGTCATCGTCAGGGACGTCACCGTACACATATTGTTGAAACCATCTTCGTTCAACGGTAAAGGTGGGCTAATCTTTCGTTTAATTGAGAAATTCAAAATAAAAAATTTTTCAACAAATGCAGAAACGTAAAATCATTTCAGAAATTTTTATTGAAAAATAAAAGAAAATTTTTGAGCTGACCTTTCGGTATTCATCCATCTGAAGCTGCATCCATTCGTTTTTTAAATTAAACAAACAAACAAAGACACTTTCTAATTTGAATTAAAAAAATGAAATGCTTTTCACTCGAATAAACACTTCTTGGTTTAACAAACTGACATTCTAAAAATTCTTAGGAAAGCAACGATTACTAAGTCTGAAAATGAATATAATTAGAACAGAAAAATATAAAGGAATGACTTGACTGACACTACGAATTGTTGTGTTAGCATGATCCCGCTCGATTTCTCGGTGCTCAGCTCATCTTAGATTCATCTCAATATTCTCAATCGTGAAAAGAATCGGACTGGCCAGAGGACACACACTTAGTGACCATAAAATGGGTTACCCGGGCCCGCGCAGTCGTCCGTTTTTCTGTACGTTTACAATCGAAAACTGTCAAATGTCATGTAAACGGAAGCAAAAGGGAGAGGACGGGCAACATAAATTGTAAAGAAAATTTCAAAATTTTTTATATCATGCCCGCAGCGGTACCGGAGGGCGTGAAGCAGTCCCCACACCCAAAAAAAAAACGTCCACAAACCCAAAAAACTCCATACAAAACCTTTGGGAAAAGGAGCCATATATACGCGAACTTTTGAGTTTTTTCCTCTCAGGGATTGTCAGTCTCGGCCCCAACTGAAAAATTTCATATGTCGCTTTTCCGGGAAAATTCTGGAAAAGCCGTGGCATGTGGAAAAGTGGTCAATTTTGAGGGTTTTTTAGGTAATGTTCGGAGTTTTCGAATTTTAGCTTCGGAGTGACAATAGCTAGAGAAATGGTTTCTTCGGGAAAGTTGTAGAGTTTGGTCAGGAGAATTTTTTTGTATCTTAAGAAAATGGCCGCCAGCTTAGAGAGATGGTTTCTTTGGGAAAGTTATAGAGTTTTATCAGGAGAATTTTTTAGTATCATTAGAAAATGGCTGCCAGCTGTCATAGCGGCGCCATCTTGGATTTTCATTTATGCTTTTTCGGTTTTCGAATTTAAGCTCCGGAATGACTCTACTTAGATAGATGGTTCCTTCTAGAAAGTTATAGAGTTTGGTCAGGAGAATTTTTTGGGATCATAAGAAAATGGCTGCCAGCTGTCGGAGCGGCGCCATCTTGGATTTTCGTTTATGGAGTGTTCTGAAGGTAGCCGAAGGTGACATGAAGTGTTCCGAAGGTAGCCGAAAGTTACAGGAAGTGTTCCGAAGGTAGTCGAAAGTTACACGAAGTGTTCCGAAGGCAGGCAAAGATGCCACAAAGTATTCCGAAGGTAGCCGAAGGTGATACCAATTATTGCGATGGTAGCCGAAGGTGTTGCAGAAAAAATTTTTTCGGAGAAAATTTTTTTTAAGGAAAAATGTTTTTGAAGAAAAAATTTTTTCGAAGAAAAATTTTTTTGGAGAAAATTTTTTTCTGAAGATGACTTTTGGAGAAGAAAACTTTTTTTCGGAGACATTTTTCGTTTTTTTTTCGGAGACTTTTTTTCGAGACAATTTTTTTCGGAGGAAATTTTTTTTCTAAGAAAATTTTCTTTCCTGAGAAAAATTTTTTTCGGAGAAACATTTTTTCAAAAAATAGAAATTTTTTTAACAGCTGAAAACTTCCAAAACGACTGATATCACAACAAAAACCTCTTAAAAGGTAGAGTGTGACGCAGTCCGTAAGCCCGCTTCCAAAATTTGTGACGCAATTTTTTGAACACAACGTAATTTTGTTTAAAAAAAGCACTGTAATTTTGTCAGGAAATTAGAACTTTGAACACAAGGTTCCATTCAAACAAACGTCTGCGTATTATCAGCGATAGCGTCATCTCAAGCGATATCATTAATTTTGGAAGCGGATTTAAGGACTGCGTCACACTCTACCTTTTAAGAGGCTTTTGTTGTGATAATTTATTTTCCAAATTAACGATAAAAAGCTCAAATTCGTAAAAAAAGTCCGATCGTTTCTTTAATGACTAACATGATACCCGAGATATATCATTTATAGTGGAGTCACCAACTATGTGATAAAGGGGAAAAAGTTTTCATGAGAAGTTTTCAACGAAACTCTTTTTTGTTTTGTAAAAAGTGACTCATTTACAGTTCAAGATCGGCCAAACTTGGTTCCAGCCTGGTCGTCCCCTTTTGCAAGATTTCTGATTTTTTCTCGGATGGGGCTAATTTTTGAAAAAAGTTTTTCGATTGTTTTAGGTTTCCCCCACTGATAAACTTGGCATAGGTCGTACTAGCAGGTACATGTCGCTGGCACCACCGCCATTTTAAACTGTGGCGAATTAAAGCTATTTCAATTGGGCTAGTTTTGGGCTGGCGAATGCACATAGCCGTAAGTTTTAGGCTGCCACAGAACTCCAGCCCAAAATGATTTTAGTGGTCGAAAATGTAGTTTTGAGATTTTCGTATGAAATCAATGCTTTCTTTGCTCGGTATATAGCTCAAAATTTTGGGCTGGTTTTGGGCTGACGATTGGAACCAGCCCTCGAGTTTTGGGCTGATGTCAAACCGAAGTTATTCAACTTTTAAGCAAAAAACCATGTCGTTTTCACTATTGCAATATCGATACCGGCCCCAACTTTTAAACTGTTTTCGTGATGTTGACCATATGACGCGTATATAAGTTAAAAATCCTTTCATGTAGAATTTATTTTTCACATAAAACGGAATTTCCACGATTAAAAAATGAAAATCATAAAAATTGGATGCAAATTTCCGCATCGATGTCAAAATCGTATTACTTCACTAACGTGGTTCTGAAGACAGGTGGTCTAGGCAACACTCGATGTTGGATAAAAAAAAGCTGTTGGTAGAGTTTATTAATTATTGCAACTCAACTCGGAGATTCACTCCACTGAAAGCGTAGTTTTGAATGGAAAATATATTTCAGTGAATTGAAAATTCACTGAGATTGAATGTCCATTCGAAATAAAGCTTGCGAATTCACTAAGACGGAATGTGCATTGAAAATGATGCTTGCATATTCCTTGAAACTGATTTCGCATTCGAAATAACGCTTGCACTTTCATTGAAATTGATTGTGCATTCGAAATAAAGCTTGCACATTCACTGACACGGAATGTGCATTAGAAATAACGTTCGCACATTCACTGAGACGGAATGTGCATTCGAAATAACGCTTGCACTTTCATTGAAATGAAATATGCATTCGAAATAAAGCTTGCACATTCACTGAAACTGAACACCTGTAGACACGACAAGATATTTGCAGTGTATTTGATAGGGTGAGTCCAAATGAGTGCAACGCATAAGAAAATTGTGATGAAAGAGAGAACAAATTTATTATGAAAAAATCCTTACAAAATATGTTTTCTCTTTCATCGCAGGATTTTTATGCGTTGCACGGCAGAAAGGCCCACGCAAAAAAATTTTCTTTCACAAATTGTTGGTATTTATGTAAATCGGAAATCAATCAATCACAATCTCAGAGGATTTTATTAAAACAACAACAACGCTAATGTTGTGAGGCTTCAAAAGAATAAAATTCATAAGAAAATTACAGAAATCTTAACTATGATGTTTTACGCCGAATTTCGATTTTCACACATTTTTATAATCGGATTAGCCGACTGAAAATTTCTCGACAGAATATGGAATCCACAACTCATTTTATTCATTATTGGATATTCTTCTGGGCGAGGAGCGTGTGTATAAACGAATGTATGCCAAACAACTAGATCCGCGTTGTCCAAAGATTCACGATTTTTGATATACTCTGGCAATCCTTGGCCAGACTTTGCACTGCGAGGAAATTTTCCAGCTGCGCCTTGTTCATCTTCATTATAGACAGTCACCCAAATCGGATGTGCTACAAACATGGCCTGGTTCAACGGATTACCGGGTTTTAAGAATGTGTATCCAAGATTACTTGGATGAATGGAATATCCACGCGGTGAATTGAATTTGTTCCGTGACTGCGTGTTGATTACACTCCAGAATCTTGCATTCTTTGCGCTGTTATCCAAAAATGTTTCGTTGTGAATGACTGTACGGTGCAATGAGAATGCTCCACCGTCCGGATTTCGAGGGCCTTTTGGGTCGTTCACAAAATCTACCTAAAGATAAATTGACAAATCTTCGATATTGCTCAGCAAAAGATAAATGTGAAACCGGCAAAGGAAAATGATTAAAACAGTTTACACACCTCTGTAAGCACGTTATTTGCCCCATCAACATCGAAGTCAATGCGATAGTTAAAGAAATGCTGATGTACCGGACCAATTACATTTTCGGTGATAAAATCTTGACAGTCTTCTACACACTTAGGGTCATTAATTTTGTTATAAATTCCTCTTGGACACTTCAATATTTCCATCCATTGAGAAAATGTGATGGAACTTGTAGCCATAGTTTCCAATCGAACTCATGAATGTTACAACCATCTCTGTTCCAGTCATAACATCGCCAGTTTTTCCATCAGAAAATCTGTACACTGGCGATGCATCACGTTCATACATCGCAAAACAACCTTTAAGCTCACTTACATCGCCGGTAACGTCATCTACTTGCGGACATGGGAAAAGTTTCGCATTCGTTGGCACATCTTTCCCTAATAGAAGAGGAGTAATAACTCTACCCAAGCCATATTCACCAGCATCGAATGCTCCTCTCCACCTCCATGTTTTCCCATCAGCTCCGTATGGAACATACATCTCGGAAATTGAAATTTTGTAAATGAGAAACCTTTCTTCACAATCAGCAATGTAGCGAATGTGGTACAACTGAAGACCATATGATGGATCCATCGAATATTGAAACTTCCAGTTGTGCCACTTAACCAAGAACCCATCGATTTCAATATTTGTTTTAGTGCTTTCGGTATCATTCAATGATGTAGACTCGGGAATGTAAGGTGTATCTGGCACTGGTACGTTTCCTTTATCGACGAAATCGATAATTTTTTTGTCAGCTATATCGATTGTCGTTGACAGACCTTCAACAGGCCGCCAAAATGGGTACCTTTAAGAGTTTACAAATTGAATTGACGCGTTTAGGAAACGACGTCGGCTTCTGTCAAAGTGTAGCGATCACAGGGGCGTGACAGTCTTTTGTTTTGATCTTTGCAAGTAATATTCAACGTGAAGTTAGCTGCAGTTGCGACCGAAGCTAACTTCATAGCAAACAATCAGCTGATTTTTGAACATTTCAATGAAGTCAGCTGATTTTGGTAAATTTATCTATGAAATCAGCTGATTTTTTTGCAATAAAGTTAGCTTTGGTTGCAACTGCAGCTAACTTCGCGTTGAATATTACTTGAAAAGATCAAAACAAAAGACTGTCATGCCCCTGAGAAATCATTATGAGATGCATAAACTTCAAGCGCAAAATGAACTGTTTCCGAGGGGGGCAAACATTTTAACACATAGATAGAAGCCGATGCCGCACTAATAAAGTCAATTTACTAACTTTGTTTCAGGATCTTTATAATAAGCAATCGGTCGAACTCGGCGTCTCCCAATCGCATTGCCTTCTTCTTGTGCTCCAAAAGCCCACATGATGAATGCTGCATAAGTTGCGTTAAGTCCTCTTCGTTCGTAAGCTTCTTTGATCCTGGAGTCCTTACTTAGTATTTCTTCACCAGTTGTAATTTCATATTTCGTCAGTGGTGGTATACTGTCCTTGCTTTTTTTTACCGACACAACACTTTTACTGCTTAAGGAAACTAACACTTGCAATAAATAATTTTTCCGTAAATCATAAACTGCTGCATATGCGATTCGTTGCCTCGAAGCCTTATCGCCTGAATTCCATAGACTCTTATCTGGTACTTGCTGACGTACGATTGTAAATTGAATTTCGGAACTGAACTTTTGAGATTTTTTGATTATTTGGATCACATCTTCGATTTCCGTCACTGACAGATCGCTAAATGGACACTCCACGACTGAAGAGTTGTTGCAGTAACGCCAAGCTCCACAACGGTTAGTTTTTAAATTGCAATACGATTTGCCATTCGTTATGGAGCAGCAATCTTTATCAGTGGAACAAGATGCTTTGTATTGCGAACATGGAGCTTCATCAATATAAGATGGGATTAATGACATAACGCATTGTAAATTTTGTATTTACCTTTACATGAAGCATTTGAAAATGCAAAAAAAACGGCAAAAGTCTGAACAAAAATGCAAATGTTCTTCATGTCTGTGTATTCATAGCACGAGTTTCCACTTTGGAAAATTTACTTGATTCTCAACAACCTTCTTTTATACTAACCTCTTTTGATTAATAAACTATTTTTTGATAAATAGCATTTATTTCTGTTGTAACTCTAGTATTTTTGCATAAATATTTAGTTAATGGGTAGATTGATAAGCGAACATTTGCGTCGAATTTCATTTTTATCGTAAAAAGTAATATAAAGTGCAAAAGACTCTGGGTGCTGGGTGCCAATAGTCTATTTGTTACGCCGCGACTAACAGCTCCGAGTGCCAATAGTCTCTTTTATGACTATTCGCATAATGGACGTCCTTTACCTAACAATTCCATCCAAGCTCTTTCGGTGCTCAAGTTGCTTAGGGAAAGTGTGTAGAATTTTTATACATTGATTGCAGTGGAGTTGTCTGTCGTGTTGAAATAGAAACAACAAACAAGCATAACATTTTTGATAACTAATTTTCATTTTCCTTTATTTGCAACATATAGTCTTTCATATTGGGTACCAATAGCCTCTGGACTGGATGAAGCTCAAGTTCGATTTTGTGAGAAACTTTGGCTAGGAATCTGACTCAACGCCTTGCGTGGGAGCAGAAGAGTAAGGTTCACCCGACGGATCTAAGACCGTGGAGGGTGTGGGAGCCGAAGTTTATACCCCAGAAAGCGGTGAGGAAAAATCCTTTCACTTGGGAAGGTTTACAAGTGTTCTCTAGGCTGAAACCTTTGCGACCTTGATGGGAGCCCGCGAAGTGCTGCCGGTATGTGCGGGTGGAGAAGATGTCTTCATCTGTTCGGATAGCGAGGCGGTTATCAAGACGCTAGCGTCGTCCATCACGACCTCTAAACTAGTGGACGAGTGCAAGGAATACCTGAACTGGATGGGACTGATAAATCGGTATGGGTGGAGGGTGGAGGGTTATGAAAAGGTGGATGAGCTGGCTAGGCTGGACTCAGTCGCCAACGAGTACGGAGCCGAACCATTTATCCTGATACCGAAATTGCTGTGCGTGAAAACAGTGAAGGACTGGGTAAGGACCGAACATACAAAGCGCTGGAAGGCGCAGGGAGGAGGAGCTCACACGAAGGAATTCCTCCCTAGGCCAGCTCGGAATAAGCAAGCAAGGAATTGCTCGGTATGGGCCGCGATCGTATGAGACGGGCGATAGGAGCGATTACCGGGCACTGGCGGCTGGGTTAACACTTCAAGAGAATGAAAATCTCAGGTGACGCCGAGTTATCCTGTGGACTGCATGAGGAAACAGGTTTGTATGTAATATGCCATTGCCCAAAGCTTTATCATCTGAGACGCAGGATACTGGGGAGCTATGTTTTGGAAACTTCGGAGGTAGTCCCGCTAGGACCAGGCGCGGAACGCGAAGGTTCTCAGGATTTAAATGATGAAAGGGGAAAAGGAACAAAGGGTTCCGGATCATTTATGTGATCATCCCGACCTCTGACAAATCTTAATTAAGGCCAGAGCTTTCGCTACTGCAGATAGGTAGATAGGTTAGAGAAGTCAGGTTTGTGGGCTCCGTACTTCCGTATAGGGCATGGCAGAATTAGAGACGTTGTTCCGAGTCCGATTTTCAACATGTCAAGAGACCGGATGACGCCAGTAAGCGACTTTACCAGGATGTTTGAAGCGATATTTTCGGGCAGGCAAGAATGGCTAGATGGGTGACTCACTTGTTTGCCTAGAAATGCGAAAGTGTTTTTCACTGATGGATCTAGAGCCGTGGAAATAGAAAGGCTGGAATATACGATCCGGACACTGCACAGGGCAGTTGGTTCTATTTGGGTAAAACTTCCAGTGTCCTCCAGGTAGAGGTCTACGCAGCTTTCTTTGGAGCTCAACACTAAGAGAAATCTCATGTTTAGCGCAACTATGTCGGGGCCAACAATGAAAAATTTCTTCTCATAGTTTGAGTATCCATAACATGTTTGCAGCAATCACGTAACCACTTACACCAACTAATATTATATTTACCTTAACTATGAACGGGAAAGTTTTTAGTGTTAACCCCAATCATGCTTGTCCCAACCATGCCTCGTTCAAATTTTCCTTTCAGTGAAGAATCACTGCCGGGGTGGACGCAGGGAAGGGAGATCTTTATCTGTTCGGACAGTAAAGATATGATGAGGGCGCCTCCTCGACCTCCAGGCTGATAAAAGAGGGAAAGGATGATCTAAACTACGTTGGACTGAGCAATGAGAACACCTTGGTTTGAGTACCTGGGCACTCTTGCGTGGAGGGAAACGAAAGTTCAGATGAGCTTGCTATGACGAGAAAATTTTTTCATTATTTTATGTTTTTTTTCAAAAAAGAAATACGGTGAACTCTCTCTATAATGAACAAAAAAAATTCAAAAATATTTTTTACCCCTTTGAAAAAGTGCCTCCTATGACGATGGATCCTGTAAAAATCAACAACAACTCACTCATTGCTTATCATGCATTTATGTTCACCAGAATAATTGATTTTGTTTTGATCCATTATGAATTTTATACATTAAAGATTTAGTTGTTACGAAATTTGCATTGAACTTACCGAAAATATTTTTCGAAATTAATTAATTTTATGATTTTTCGCATTTTCAAATTAATTACACCTATTATCTCTCTATAATGAAATCTCTCTATAATGAACACGACTCCCTTCAGAATTCATTATAGAGAGAGTTCACTGTATTCATATTAAATTCCCGTAATAAAACCGCGGTTGCGGAAATGAAGTGTATACTGTACCCTTTTACAAAATATTTTTTCGAAAGATTGCAATTTTTTTTTAACACATTTCAAGAGTAAATTTCACAAGTGAAATGAAATGTTGCACATTCTTATGATTCCGTTACTGTATTTAATAAACACAAAACTTTCCTTCTTACATACCTTCGTACAATTTCCGTGTTTTGTTAATGGAAAGTACAAGTTTTTATGAGTATTGCCTTGATTGACGAGGCAATGTTTTGATAAATAATCGTTTATTTAGCCCTTAGGGACCGGGTCGTTTGTATCTAGTTATTGTTTATTATGTCATTACAATAGATACTTAAATATTACTAAAGACTTAACATACTGGCCGACCTTCAACATTTTCAGATTGGTAAATAGCCGTTTTTGAGTAATAAATTGTTGTTATGACGTCATTTATCAAATAGGAAGAACGAATGTCTGTTACTACAGCTTAGGAATGGCTTTAGATTATCAGAATTAATACAAAACATTGTGATGCAGACACAATTTCATATGTCAAGCTTTCGGGAACAAAAACGTCAGATTTCCACACAGAACCTAGACGCAGAAAGAAATCATGTAGAATCACTTTTTACCGTTATGATTTTCAACCTGTCAATTATTTCGCTTTTTAACTTCCCACGTGTCAATTATATCCTTGCGTTATTTCCCACCTGTCAATTTTTTCCCTACTTTATCTCTCACCTGTCAATTATTTTCCTACTTTATTGTCCACCTGTCAATTTTTCCTTTACTTTATTTCTCACCTGCCAATTATTTTCCTACTTTATTGCCCACCTGTCAATTATTTCCCGGTTTTACTTACCTCCTGTCAACTATTGCCCTGCAATTATTTTCCTGCATTATTTCTCACTTGGCTATTATTTTCCTACTCGCTTTCCCACCTCTCAATTATTTCCCTATTATATTACCCATCTGTCAATGAATTCCCTGTCTTACTTCTCATCTGTTAATTATTTCCCTGCTTTATACTTACCACCTGTCATTTATTTCTTTACCCCTGTGTCAAAAATGATCCCTCAGTGATGGCTTTCAAGACATCATTTATGATGAGGATAAAAAATGTATGGAATTTGACATTGTTTCATATAGCACATAGCGCCACTTTTTGTTCGTTTGCGCATAAAATAGTATAGTAGTAGAGTTCAAAAATTACGCACGCTACCAAGGGGGGAGGTTCGAAAAAAGCGTGCTGTATGAAAGTATGCGTGCGAGGGTGGTCAAAAAACTGATTTATTTAGCATGCATACTTTGTTTATGGGGAGCTCCATACATAGGATGGAGCTGAAATGGCTGATTTGGATCCAGTCGGTGAACAGAACAAAGCAATTCTTCTTCCTATAACACAAGAAACTGATGAGCATTTTACTTTTACAGTTCCACCA
The DNA here is from genome assembly GCA_029228625.1 of Pseudolycoriella hygida. NCBI lineage: Eukaryota > Metazoa > Arthropoda > Insecta > Diptera > Sciaridae > Pseudolycoriella > Pseudolycoriella hygida. The sequence goes on along the minus strand of CM055405.1, from coordinate 27,243,119 downwards.
AAGAGGAAAACTGAATTCATCTTCAACTTTATTTCATCATTCGAGTATCAAATTTAATTTGATTTTTTCCACCAGCTCAATAAATAGGATTTTTGGGCTTTGTCTCCTTTTCACAATTTTGTAAATTTGGATTACTTGACTGGAAGTTTGTAGACAGAAGACAAAATCCGCACCGCATCTTATTCATTATCGGGAATTCTTCTGGACGTGGAGGATGGTTAACGACAAAAGTATGCCAAAGGACCACATCTTCATTGTCCAATGACTCAGAGTTTTCAATGAATGTTGGCAATCCTTGTTGTGGTATTCCACTTCGTGGATATCGTCCACTTGCTTCCTGTTCATCTACATTATAAGCAGTTGCCCAAATCGGATGTGTAATGAACATGGATGAGTTCAAAGCACTTCCGGGTAGCAAAAAAGTATGTCCTGCACTATGTGGATGAATAGAAAATCCACGTGGTGAATTGTAATTGTTTCGTGACTGTGTGTTGATTACAGTCCAGTATCGTGCATTTTGATGGCTCATATCTCGGAATGTTTCGTTACGTATGAGAGTACGATGCAATGAAAATGCTCCGCCATCCTCATTATCAGGCCCTAACGGATCTCTTGTAAACTCAACCTGAAATTCAATTGCAATATTTTAATTAAACGATTTGAAAAATTTTTACTAGTTGAAAAATTACAACAAAAACCTCTTTAAAGGTAGAGAGTGACGGAAATTTTCAGTTGTTGAAAAAATTTCTATTTTTTGAAAAAAATTTTTCTCAGAAAAGAAAATTTTCTTAGAAAAAAAAT
>CM055405.1:26998818-27241818 GCA_029228625.1 Pseudolycoriella hygida | reverse complement strand
TAAAGCTAACATGCACCAAAGCTAACAATCACAGGGGTGCAACGTAGAATTTTGTACATCTTTGCGTTTGTATTCGAGTTTGAGTATTTCAGAAAACTTTCTTCACAGTTTTTGAAATATTTTTATAAGCAAAGGATTTGAGGAAACATAAAGTTTCTTACAAGAGGACAAAAATGGTAAAACTTTAAATTTTAACAAATTGTTAAAAATTATGAAATTATGAACTCAGAGTGAAGTTGGTTCTTCAATTCAACATTATAGGAATTCAACGAATTTGTGAATGAATTTCGATTTGCAACCAACTTCATTCAAGTGACACCCCCGTACCGTTCGTGCATTTTTGAGAACGTCCCATGTGTAAATATACCATTTTCCAACCTTATAAAATTTTCCATTCCCTATGATTGACTTCACAAACATCGACACCAATTTGGCGCTATTTTTGCGTACAAAACGCTACGCCCCTGCTAACACAATTCATTTATAGCAAACTTTTTTGTGACCTTCATTTACAGAAAAATAACATATTTTCTAGGGGCGGAGTATTTTTTGTTTTTATTTTCTTAAACATACAAAACCATCGGATTATTTTTGCAACAAAAACTTCACCCATACAGAATGTGTTGTATACCTCTTTATGTATCAGTTTCGGTCTGACACTGTAGGTAGATTTTTGTACATACAAAATATATGTATCTATCTACATTGAATTCCAGTGATGGTTTGTTGAGATTTCTTTTGAAATTTTTATTTAAAAAAAATATACATAAATTATTTAATGGCGTTGAAGGGCTGCACCCATTTTGCAACAATATTTTGTTGATGCCAGGGACGTAGGTAGATCTAAGTTTCGGGGGGTTTCAGATTTAAACAATTTTTCTTTTCGATATCTTTCGTAAAAGAGTTGAAGAGGGAAGAGGGTTTGATCTTTGAGTATTTTCTTCCTACGCCACTGTGATGGTTGTTGAGTTTTTTTACTCATAGTTTATTTACCGCGATTAAAATTTCGTCGTTTTTCGGCTATTTGGGTTATTTGGAATGTATTTGTTTGTTTGATTAGCAATGATCAAAATTCTATAGAATTGATGAGAAATTTTTGATTGCGTACTTTGGTTGATATGTTTGATGTGTGTGACTCATAGTCAGGATCTGGTTTTTATGTATTGCCAAAAATTTATTGTAAATATTTATTTTTTTATAATATTTCCATGAAGGAAAGGCACTACAACCAATGTAAATGATAAATGAGATAACGTAATCTAAGAGTCTAACATTTTTTAATGACGTTGAGGATAATATTTTATCACGAATGTTGAGTCTAGTTACAATTCATGTGCAAATAAAATTGTGAGAAAAGAAATGTCACTTGAAATAAATCTTATTTAAAATGGAGAAATTTATTTACATTACCAGTCGAGACGAAGATTATGCACAACTCTTCGTAAGCGTATTTCATTCGAACCTTTGTAGGTGAAAATCATTAGCCACACACCCATTTATTGGCTATTGACAGTTTTCAGTTGGGGATTTTGTCTTTGTCTTTGTCTCTATATTCTCTACTCTTCTGTTGGGTTTACAATTTTGAAGCAGCAGTCACTACTATCACTAAAGCTGGATTTGCACCTAAAAAAATATCACTCCGTTTTGAAACTGCGCATGCGCATAGAGAAAATTCTCTCTATACGCATGCGCCGTTTCAAAACGGAGTGATATTTTTGAAGTGCAAACCAGGGCTAATACTTTTATCCAGAGAATTGCTAAGTTGGCACTACTGTGCCTGGATGAAATGCGCATGTCGAATGAAATTTGGTTCGCATGCAACCAAGAACATCATGTAATTCGATTGAGAGAATTCTCTCACATGAAAAATCTATCCATTCTATCCAGGCACAGTACTACCAACCTAGCATTTCTCTGCTTTTATCACATAAAACTTGTAAACCCAAGAAGAGTAGAGAATAGAGAAGGCATGCCGTAACCGCTCCCAACTCTAATTCACACAAAATCAAATCGATCCTGAGAAGCACGTGGAAAATAGAGATCATGTTCTTATCCCAAAATGTTGGTGTTATGTATACTACAAAAAATCGTTTTGTTTTACTTACAATGGGCAGCACGAAATTATGAAGTTGCCAACGTTCTTTTTTTGGTTTTATCGAGATGCGAGATAAAGGCATAAACCATTTGCGATAAGCCTGTTATCTATCCAAAGATTCAATGATATTAAAAACTTGTTACATTAATTGCTATATTTTAACTAACAAATCATCTTGGTATTTTGCGGTTGAATTTACGAAAGGAAACCGATATTGTATTCTAATTTATTAATTAGTTTACGCACTTACGTTGAAGTTAAAATATCATATCCTTGACCTTATCGGAACGTTTAAACAACCATTTCACAATATTTGTTGTCGCAAATACTTTGATTGTAAATTCTAACAATATTTCGATATCAAAAATCAACTCCTTCACACGTCTACCCCGCGTGACAAAAATCATTTCGTCTTTCCAATGTATTGAGGTGTAATGAACGATAGTTAACGAACGCTTTTGATGTGATAATTAGATTAATATATTAGAACTTTGTTCGTGTACTAATACGTATGCATTATATAATTCAACTTATAAAGGATTAAATCGTAGCAAATAGTCTGATTTATTCTTCGCTCAATTTAGAAGAATTGTTTATTTGTGTGTCTTTAAGATTTAACTTTGAATTGCATTCGAATGTTATGTACTGCAGTGTGATCTAAGACAATGGATTGTCTCACTAGAGCGTCAATGGATTGTCTCACTAGAGCAACAATGGATTGTTTCTCTAGAGCGACAATGCATTGTTTCACTAGAGCGGCAATGGATTGTTTCTCTAGAGCGACAATGGATTGTCTCACTAGAGCGACAATGGATTGTCTCACTAGGGCGACCATGGATTGTCTCACTAGAGCGACCATGGATTGTCTCACTAGAGCGACCATGGATTGCTCACTAGAGCGACAATGGATTGTCTCACTAGAGCGAGTGAGTGAAAGCAGTTCGCGTGTTAAATTTGGGCGACTGAACCCCTAGGCCGTCCTGGCCAACCAGGTTGGCGAAAATACAGTAGAAAGATGATAGTATCTCGGGCCTTACCTAGGTCTCGGAGGTTTGCATTAACGATCGAATCTCCGATGGGGACTCGTTCCAATTGGGCGTGCCAAATTCCTTGCCCATGGTGGCCGTGCGGTTAACGCCTTGCTAGGAACGCACGTTAATCTGCAACATCTTCGTTGTTGAACATAAAATCACGTTCCTGTTTTCTGGATATTTTCACATATTTTGCACAAAACTAGGGTACATGTGAAGAAAATAGCTATTGAGAGAAAAATCTATAGGAAATAGCTTGGGAAGGAAAACTGCTGCACAAAAAATGATTTTCTAAATAAATCCTTTTTAAATTTTGTGCACAGTGTATTGCTAACGTCGCGTCTTCGTCGCCTTTGGCTCGTTACACTTCACATCCTTCAAAAAATAGCCATTTAATTCTATAAATAATTTAAAAACTTTAAAGTCACAAAGTGGAAACCTACGTCGAGCGGCTGAGTATAATTCTAAGAAAAGCTGCTAGCAATTAAATATTGTGGTTGCTGGTTTCTACGGTTTCTACAAACTGTGGTTAATGACTGACTTGAATGATGAATTGACCGTACTTTTAACTAATCTGGTGGGACATTGTATTAGTTCCTTTGGCAATGGATGTCAGAATGGTACATACAAAAGGAGCAATTAATTACCTTGGGTAAGATTGTAGCTGAAGTCATGCAGCCTTTAGAGAAGAGTTCTTTCACCTATTGCAGATGTAAAAAGGCTCCCACCTAGAACTTTGGTTTGAAAAGCGTAATTCTAAGTTTTCTATAGTTTACCTCGATATCTTGATTGGAATTTTGAGGAGATGCGCGCAAATCGACCATCGACAGAAGTCATTCAGTCAACTTCAATACTATTTCCAATACCTTTAATATATAGAAAAATTTAACTTGCAATGGCTATGCATGCATGGTTCCCCCACTCATGGCTCGACTTTGCACCGGCTAATTATTCAAATATTTTAGATTGGACTTTTTCACGTCATCAGGTTCATAAAACCTGCCTACGACTGATTCACTAAATTCCAACGTTCCACTGACAATAAATTACATTAGACATTACAAAATTATCTCTGAAGACAACAACAAGGGATGTCATTAGAATTTACACTAACGTCGATTCGAAACAATTGGATCTCCAGTAATTGATAAGACATTTGTGTTGAGTATATTAACATGTAACGAAAAACGTGTTGTGAGCTTAAACAAATTCAAAATATAAACAACAATACATCAGCAGACAATCAATTAAATATTGCGTGGTTTTTATGAGTGTTTGTGTCTTAATGGCATATTACGTTCGTAATAATTTTTGCATTGTATTGCAATACGTCGAAACGTTATTTATATACGTAATTTCATCTTTCAATTGTAATCATATATTTTATCACGATAGTTAATTTTAACGACGTTTGAATTATGAAATTGGAAAACACCTGTTTTCTAGCTGGTAAATGTTGTGTTTCTAAAGGATGACTAAGCGTTCGTTAAGGCAATCTTGTATATTTTCGACATTATACACTTGGCAAGACAACTATTTAAGATACTTTTAAATCAAAACTGGCCTTTTTGTCGCCTGAAATAGTTTCCTCAATTTGAAATTTAATAAACTGGCTCAAACATCGCACTGTCTTTTTCTTCTACGTCTTCCAATTTATATTCAGGGCTACGCCAGACCCGTACGAATTCAGTGGAAAGTGTGTAAAGTCTAGAATTCGCAAACTCATGATGGATTAGATTATAATCAATGGTTTTCGTAAAAGTTCATTGAAATTTACTGAATGTATGGCACTACCATAGGCAAAAAAACCTACCCAACTTTGTCTTCTAAAATTCAAATTTTTTTTGGAACTTCCAAGATTTTTCGTTTTTTTTAGATTTTTCTAAAATTGAAAAATATTTTAAAGTTTAGCTTTCGAAATCCCTGCAAAGCTTGCAACCAAGCTTTAAGACTCGTAGCACCAGCGTTACAAATAATACCACTCTTTTAGTTCCACTTTCCCCGCTTTAAAAAATGAGTGGAACTATTGTAACGCTGCATATATGCAACGTTACAATAGTTCCACTTGTGGAAGGAAAGTAGAACTAAAACTTATGAAGGGACCCGTACGTATCAGAATAGATGCGGCAAACAGAGTTGATGTTACGAAAAGACTCGAACGTATTGGAAATTGCCGCAAGGGCAATATTGAAAAACCCGTCCGAAGAAACGGTGTAAAAAAGTTTTCCCAAAGCACAAAATAGAGTACAAATAGAGAAAAATATTCTCCTCAATTTTCTCTACAACATAGCAGAAAACCATTTTTTGGACTAGGGCCGACCTTAGTACTGACCTAGGGCCCTAAGTAGAGGTCTCGAACACATACTTCCATAGACAAAAATGTTTCCCTCAATTTGCTCTGCAGAGGCAAAAGTTGCTTCTATAAATTGTCGGTCGTGCCTAGATCTTTCAAACAAAATAAAGTTTTTGAAAATCGGAAAAGATTTACTTGAGTTATGTACAAAATACCAAAAACCACTTAAACGGCCTTAGCTCGGCGGCCCTTGGGCCGACAATGCCCAGATTCTATCCAGATTTTTCGATTACTTTTCAGAAAAAAAAAGTTTTTGAAAATCGGTTAAGTTTCACACGAGTTATCGTGTTGACAAACGGACGGACGGACATTTTTTTTATTGCTGATTCGTCATCTAAGGAGCTCCCCCCTACTAATAAGTAAATAAATAAACGCATAAGACCCCTTTTCGAAGAACTTCGTTCTTCGTACGGGTCTAAAAAGTGGAACTATTGTAACGTTGCATACATCACCTCAAACGATATCGTTATTTTTGGAATCGTACTTACGGACTGAGTCACTGTTTACCTTTTAAGAGGTTTCTTGTATGCGATAATCCAAATCGTCAAAATAAACACCTAGGAAAGTGGACGCTTTCTTACCTGCCGAGAACAGATATGTCAAGATAAACAATTTTGCCCTAGAGTGATAACTGTGAGATTATCGTTCTAACTAGATAAAAGAAAATCGTTTGTTCGTTCACCATATGCGTTGTGCGGTAGTGATGAATAAATGTTGAATGTGAAAGGACGTATGACGGACGGTAGTATACAAAAGCTCTATCTTCTAAAAGAACCTAAAAAGTCAGTACATACATAGTTTATATAATTCACAGTAGGAGCGCGTACAGCAATTGCTGATGAAGTTCACTAGTGAACATTTTGACAGCTCTGCCCATATTATGTTAGTAAATTTTTGTTGGGTTTTCAGATTCGTCTGAATTTGTCTGACTAGGTATATGGGTAGGCCTGTCAAAGTTATTTTTTTTTTCTTGCTGTACGCACTCTGATTGGTGGAATACTTGGAGTGTTAAAATGTTTGTTGCGTTTTTTTGTTAATCCTCTCATTCTCTGAAAATGGAACTTCCGACGTAGCGTTAATTTAACTAAAAAAAATCTTCAACTTTAGCACTTTGATCTAAAATTTTAACTCTAATTTCGTTCTTTTTTGTTGTATTTTCAGGACACATCAATAGCATCCATAAATTACCTGACTCAACACTAATTATTTTTATGTTACCGCAAATTAATTAGCAAAACTTCGAATCGATAAACATTTTCATTTCAATTCGAAAAGTAATTGGAAATAGCAGAGAAATTTTTTTTTCGTCGGAGCTAATTAATTAACTCAATCAACTTAAATTAATTCAATTTGAAATGGCATCCCAAAGATTTTGTTTGCGCTGGAATAATCACCAGAGCAATCTTTTATCGGTGTTTGATCAACTACTGCATGCTGAAACATTCACAGATGTAACATTGGCTGTCGAGGGTCAATATTTAAAAGCTCATAAGGTAAGTTTTCTCCTTATTTACTCATAGTTACAATAAATTACCTAACCGGCATCCTAGAATTGGTTTTTGAGTTACTGATCTTTGAGATTTCTTTTTACGAAACCTACATTTTGAACTGCTATCCCTAAATAGTACAAAATTATTTTCGCACCGCTCCCTAGGGATGAAAAGTAAGATTTCTTCCCTAAAACTGTTAATAAATAGTTACACACGTCAGTGTTCTGCATGTACTATGAGCAGAGCTCTGCTCATAGTACAAAAAGCTTTTGATATAAACTGTCAATAAAAAAACGTTTAGATCCGTCGAAATCATAAGAACAATTTAGAAAAACTTTCATTTCCATCCCTAGACATTTATTTCCAAAGAGCGGAAACTACCTACTACCTCTACTTTGGAAATGATGTCCCTTTTTATGAAAGATGTCGCCATTTATCCCACCCCATAAGCCTGTTAAAGAATTCTTTGGATGGAAGCAGAAAATGCATGTCTTTGCAACAGCAAACACAAAGAACTTCAATTATGTGACCTCAAACAGTTGAAAACTTTTGACGAATTAAAACTGAAACACGTGATAAAGAGGTTCTATTCCAATCGATTTACAACGCTCAAGGTTCCTTACCTTGACGGAATTCACTATCTCTACGCACCGACCTCCTCAAGGCGTAAATAAGGAATTTCTTTTGTATCGACTCTATCTCAAGCAGATATAAGTCGACTGGTGAAGGAGCCACGGAGGCATACTCAAAGTGAGACCTCACGTGAGCAAAGTACACACTCTTGAGCGCTCGGACGTTTGTGAACTGTTTACAAATTCTCTTAACAAAACATCGAATAGGCTTTGTGACGATCGAACGACAAATGTTCATCTAACCGAACCCCTACTAGGTCTTGAATCTCATCCACGCGAGTCAACTTCACCCCATCAACGTCATAATCGAATCTTTCGGGAGATCTGATCCTGTAAAACGACATAACCTTACACTTTTCCACATTCATGTCCAACCGCCGTTTACTCCACTCGGAAAGGGCATCCAAGTCTGATTGCAGTATCATAGCGTCTTTCAAAGATTTAATTTTGCTTCGAAACTTAAGGTCGTCGACGTATAAGATCTTAATAGACTTGAAAACTTTGATCCATAAAGAGGATGAAAAGCAGTAGACCCAAATGACTTCCGTGAGGCACGCCCGATGTGACAATGAACTTCCCAGACCCATCATCTTTACATACTGGTACCACCCACTCAGATACGATCTAATCCATCCCAAAAGGCAGTCGTTAACACCGATCCGTCTGAGCTTATCCAACAACAATTTATGAGACACTCTATTGAACGCTTTCTGAAAATCGGCAAACAAAACATCTAGCTGCGGTCCAGATTCGATAATTTCTAGCGCAGATTCGTAGACGTTGAACGACCCTTGACAAAACCATGTTGAGCCGATGATATGTGGGCGGATAAGCGCTCGGACACTAGTTCACAAGCAATCGGCTCAAAGAGTTTCGCAAAAGTAGGCAGAATTGCCACACCTCTGTAATTCCTTACCAAATTCCTAGAGCCTGACTTGAATATAAGTATTTTGCCTACAGGGGTGTCGTTGATCATCAAGTTTCCTCTAAAATATGAAAGAGTGACAGGGCTAATTTTACGTAGCAGAAGAGAATTTTTATTTAAATATTAAATGTTGAGACCTTCATCACAAACAACGAAAGTATTACATGAACATTTGTCTTGCTGTGCAAAAGATGTAGCATGATTAGTCTATTACGGTTTATGTAATCAAATAATTCCAGCTACTTTTATTTCGGTAATTTTTGAACTTTTTCAATGTTTTTTGTAGATGTTAAACTATCGTGGACTTTTGTTTCATATCGTACAACTTTTGAACACAGCGGTTTTCTAACCACCACCTTATCAAAGTTATCAAAGGAATGAATTCGATTCGGTTTTTAAATTAAATGAACTTAACTGATAAGCGAACTTTAAAATGGAATAAAAAAATCGTATTCTCTCATATAACCAACGCTATGTAGCGTTCCTACAACGGAATGTTTTGGTGACGTTGACAGTCCATCGGTTAGTTAAATATATTTAAAAAAAAATCCTTAATGCCATGTGAATGAATGCCTGTTTTCGACAAAAAGAAAATACATTATTCTTGGTGTGTGATATGAATGCGCTCATTCTATTTTCGGAATATTATCTCGGAGCCAGCAAAATGATTAATATAATGCTTTAGTGTCCTTATCGTTATCTTCTTTTATGTGACTGTAATATATTACGTTACACATGGAAAGTTTAAGTACAGTACAATGTACACCCCTATTTTCAGCGGTTATCAAATATTTCTTATTTTCATTTTAGATAAGGAATTTAGTTAAATTGTATACGGAAATCGTCAGATAAGAGCGGTTAGCCTGAAAGGTTACACTGTGTCAGTCAATAAGGGTTCAGAGGATAATGAAAATAATGAAAATGAATGACTAACTTCTTCTATACAATGTTTTAATTATTCGAGAGAAATTATCAGACAATTCAATTCGTTTATGTAAATTCATCCATTTTCATGGACAATTGACGTCCTTCTACATGGAAACATACATTTATATGTATGGAGAAAGCTTGTTCACCTTTTTTATTTATTTTTTATCCCTCTTTTCGCGTATTTGCCTGTATTTTGAGCATGTAAAAGTTGGTTTGGTTTTTTAGTGGAACAAGCTAAAACGTTGCACAATCTTATGATTCTCCTCCTGCAACTCGTTACTTTTCTGAAATGTTGGGAGCTTATCAATAAAATTTGAATTTTCCACTTTTCCTCCCAAGGGCCGTATAGTATTTTTAGATTTATCAGGGTGAGATGGATTATATCTGAATCCTAAAACCCAGATCTGTTGATCCTTTGTTCTTTCCCCGTTCATCATGTAAATCATTAAAACCTTCTGGTCCTCACCAAGAACGCGTCGAGGACAACAGGTCTTAGGCCTGAGACTTCAGAGGGTCGAATCACACAACCTCCTAACATCATACTCCTTAGAAGGTGGAACTTCGGGCATTTACGTGGATGCCCGTTTCCTCCTCTAAGCCGCAGTTGTATCTTGGATCGTCCAAAATGGTCATTTTGGACAAGTGCTTGTTCAACCCACAATGACACGTAATAGCGCCTTCTACTCTCCTGATGCTATTGCGGTCCATTCTGAGGAGTTTCTTGGCACACTTCTCATCGGGCGCCGAAAAGAAGAGTTTCGTGTGCTCTCCCCCGCGATACGCGCGCCAACTCTTTGCGGACTCAGCCCGCACCCAGTCTTCCACAGCCTTTTCACACATGGAATGTGGGATCGAGATGTGGGGTTCTTGGCCCTCGATCGCAGATGCTGAACCCTACTTGGTCAGCTCGTCTAGTATCTCATTACCGTCTACACCGGTGTGCCCACGGAATCTGATTTCTCAGTCCCAATCGGTTTAGGGTCCCTTACAGCTACCAGTTTTCAAGTCGTCACCGGTAATGCAAGCGCCTTAATTACCGACTCGCTATCTGAGCAAATGATTGCTCTGCGTCCCGTCATCTCCTCTGGGACTAACATCGACACTCCTCTCAACATCGAAAACGTCTCCGCTTGGGAGACGCCCGCTAACTGCCACAATTCGCCGTATCCGGCGCATATAACCCGGCTCCCGCTCCTTCCACAGTTTTCGACCCGTCAGTTAGGCTCACCAGTCCATCAGCTTTCATTAATGAAAGGAGGAAGCATTTGGGCGGCTATACAATTAGGTACGACCTAATCAAATCCCTATATCCACAAAATATACTAAGCTACATTACTAGCTCAGGTAGATTTGACAAAACAATAAACGTGTAGGAAAAACATAGTGAGCACAATGGGCCCACACAGTGGCCTCCGTGCGCTTTCTATCTCCGATAGAACACTAATTTTAATAAAAAAAAAAGTCCATCAGCAGGAAGGCAGGTCGGCCAGTTTACAAGCCAATCAGCTCTGTCCGGTATGACGATCACAAAGTCGACATATGGGACCACACGATATCTGGGAATATGGCAGATCCTTGGATCTTCCCATGTCCAGACTCGAAGGTACTCATCCAGAGACCATTTTGCTTCAGCCTATCTGCTCAGCGAAAGGCTTTTGCTTCAACGATCGTCTGGATAGTCGATAGCTCGAAAAGCGCTACCATGGTAATTGTGGCCGTAGTTTTCATAGCTCCCGTGACGAAAATGCACACGAGCCTCTGAACTACTTTCAACTCCTTCCTTGCATACTATACTTCGAACCTAGGCCACCAAACTACGCAACCATGGCTCAACATAGGTATAACCACCCTCTCATAGATCCACAATATGGCTCTAGACGGTATTTCCCAGTGTTTTCCAAAAGCCTTCCGACAGATCCAGAAAGCGGATACTGCTTTCTGAGCCTTGCCTTTGACATGCTCTATGCAGTTGAGCTTTTGGTCGAGGATGGCTCCCAAATACTTTTGGGCTGGGATCAACAACCTTCCCGAAGAGCCTAAAGTTCGTCACTAAACTGTGTCCTGTGCGCCTACTTCCAAAATGCACAATGTCCGTTTTTTTTGGGTTAATCCTGGCACCATTCCTCCACTATCTTCAGTGAAATCCTCAAACGATCCCCCAGGGTTCTTTCGAACTTGCCTGTGACTAAGATAGTAAGGTCGTCCGAATAGCCCTCAACGTGAGCACATCCTTCATTCAGCTTCTTGATCAGGGAGTCTACGACGTATAACAACTTTTTCACTCTTGAAAACAACATTTTTTTTGCGATTTCCAACGTACTGAAAATCTTTATTTTTTCACATAAATTGCGTACAACTTCATAACTGACGTAAGAAATCCGCAAAAAAGCCGCGGTATTTCAGCACTATCTGGGAAAGCAACAATTACACAACTAGGGAATGAACAGCTTTTCGTCATCTCGCTCTAAAAGGGACAGATGCGGTTAACAATATACAGAAGCAGGTGAAATGAATCCACATTTTTGCAATCACACGAGCAAAAACGTTTTTTTCTGTATACGTGAAGGAGTATTGGTTGTGACGGAAAATATTTTCCCATCACTTGGGACGAAAAGTTGCTTTCAGCGGTATGTGCACCAACGCACTCTCACTATTACAGAAAAATATCTTTCAAAATACCCCAATACACTTTCGATATGTACTTTTCGCTTGGACTTCGCCCGCGCGTTTGTACATGCATACACATCTCGTGTGTATTGGGGTATCTTGAAATATACTAGTTTTTTTCAAAATTCGTACCACAGCGACACTTAGACCCCAAAGAAAATGTTCTGAAAAAAGCTTGAGGGAGAGAGAGAGAGAGAGAGAGAGAGAGAGATCGAAATGACTTTCTGCTTCACTGCACTGTCATGCGAAGTATACAAATATTTGTTAATTCAGTGACTCATTTCTTCATATAGACCTTTCTTTTGCACTCCTTAATCCGAAACAGTTTCGAAATCGTCCACAATTTCTTTCAAGTAATACAAAAACAATTTACACAGAAATGTTTCTTATCATGAAAATTCCAACGGTCACTTCGACGGTTTCATATTTCTTGATAAGAAAAATCCTTTACCAGATGGCGAGCTTAATAACAACATCTGAAAGACGGAATGTTTACTAAGACTTTTCCTTATCTGGCGAAGATAACTAAAGAAACCTTTTTTTTCAGATGGTTTTATCGGCATGTAGTCCATACTTTCAAGCGCTATTTGTAAATCATCCGGAAAAACATCCGATCGTCATTTTAAAGGACATAACATTCGCTGATATGAAAAGTCTGTTAGATTTTATGTATCGGGGTGAGGTGTCCGTCGATCAGGAACGGTTGACTGCTTTTCTTCGTGTGGCTGAAAGTCTGCGAATAAAGGGTTTGACGGAAGTGAATGACGACAAGCCAGTTAGTAATAATAACAACAGCAGCAGTAGCAACAACAACAATAACAGTAGCAACAACAACAACAACAACAGTAATAATAATAGCAATACAAATAGTGCCGAACAAACACAAACGCCACCGCCACAACTGCATCGAATACAGCCGTATTTAATGCAACAGCAACGAAAAGCACAAGGGATGATGTTGAGTAATCCCTTGCTGGGATCAGCGCTAACGATGCCAAAGCGAAAAAGGGGGAGACCAAGGAAATTATCCGGTTGTTCGAATGGGACCACTGATGATTTTAACGATTATGAGTCGAGAGATAATTTAGTGCAGGTATGTTGTGTGTTGGGACATGTTGTTGAATTTACTCATTTTTTACATTCAAGGGCTCACCGGAACTGATGGAAATGAAAGTAAACGCTGACATTTATCCAGAATCATCTGATGATAATGGTGATGACGATGAAGATTCGAATGTAAGAATCCATTTGTTGTTTACACGTAGACATCGAATTCATTTTTCCCAATTTTTTTTAGGAACAAATGGACACATCTGAACCTTTAAATAAATCACAATTGGCAGCAACATCTTCTAAAGATAGTAGTGTTCGAAAAGACATTGATAATAGCGGATCAGGTAAGTTTGACTCGAAGTTTTTTATTTGTTAAGACGTAGAAGTACTAGATTGCAAGTACAGCTTTCATAAGATTTTATTTTTATTGAAAAATATTTCCGAACTATCAACCTCGAAAGTGTCTTTCGAGACCTTCTTTTTATCATATTGATATTAGGGATAGAAGTCAAAGGAAGCCACGTACTGAACATACAAATAATGAACCCAACTTCACTCAGAATTTATGAGCTCCATAAGGAATTTTAAGATCAGTACGAAGTAAAATGGTATTTCCAGATTTACTACCGCATTCAGAATTTTGAGTATTTTTCTAGTGGGTATAGGGAATGGGCAAAAAAATATGTTCATCCATCTGTCGACAGTAGGAAAAACTGCTGTTTTTGTGTTCATAAATCTAGTACTGTCATAACATTTTTGACATTCTTAAATTTTGCTAAAAATACTTTATACTTACCGGATACGTGGCAGTATTTTGTATTATTCTTTGCAAGTAATATTCAACGTGAAGTTAGCTGCAGTTGCTACAGAGGCTAACTCCATTGCGAGAAAATCATCTGACTTTTGCATGAATGAAATCAGCTGATTTTGTTTGCAATGAAGTTAGCCTTGGTTGCTACTGCGGCTAACTTCACGTTGAGTATTATTTTTAAAAATAAAAACAAAAAACTGTCACGCCCCTGATACTAACTAAAGATTATAAGAAAATTTAAAAAAAAAATTGCTGAAAAGTCGAGAATCTCACTACAGTTTTGACAGATTTCTATATATCAGGCGTCAAAAACTACCATGAAATTGTACTAAATCATATTTTTGCCTCTTTCTGTAGAGTTGAGATTATGGTTTTGAATCCTCGCATTTCAACGGCTAGTATATAGACATTTTTTAAAATCGTAGTGGGATTCGTGACATTTCAAATATAGATGAGCTTTTTGCCCGAATCGAATCGTTTTTATCGCGTTTAGGGTTTCCAAAATTTTACTCTGTTTTGGTTCGGTCCGGGTCGGGTTTCCGTACCATTTAGTTCGGGTCCCGGACTTTTATTTACATTTTATTTTTTATAACCTTACATTACAACTTTCTTGATTTTTGAGATTACAACATCACGATATTTGAAATTTTTCTTTTATAAAAAAGTTTTAAGAACCCAAATCTTCGAAAAACTCGAACCCAACTCGACCCGAACACGATTCGAATCCCGATTGTTTCTATAGGGTTTCGGGTTTTGAAAATTTTATTAGTTTCTTGTTCGGTCCTGGCCAAGTTTTGAAAAAGTTCGGGTTGCAAGTTTCGGGTTTCTAAAAATTCGATCGGGTCGGGCTCGGTCCGGGTCGGGATTCGCAAGCGCTCATCTCTAATTTCAAAGACTCAATTTTTTTTCTAAATTTTCCTATTATCTTTAGTAAGCATAAACCATTGTTATTGATATAGGAAAGTAGCGATAGGGTGTAGGCAAAGAAAATAATTTTGGACTTAAATCATCGGTGATTCACCGGAGAATCACTGATGATTTACCGGGGAATTACAGATGATTCACAGACGAATTACCGATGATTCACAGATAAATTACCGATGATTCACCGGAGAATCACCGATGATTCACCGGAGAATCACCGATGATTCACCGGAGAATCACTGATGATTTACCGGGGAATTACAGATGATTCACAGATGAATTACCGATGATTCACCGGGGAATCACCGATGATTCACAGTTGAATTATCGATGATTCACATATGATTCACCGAGGAATCACCGATGATTCCACAGCAAAAGGTGCACAGGCGGACGTAAGCATAAAGTAGCTATCGCTAGTAATTTTAGCAAAACCTTGCAAATTATGTCAAAAAAAGCTCAACAGCACAAGATTTATAAACACAAAGATAGCAGTTTCCTTACTGTCGCCAGAATCCATTTTGACCAAGGAAACAGATTATTTGGTGAAGATTAGCTAAGAGGCTCGATGCCCTAAGCCTAAATCTTCAAGCCCTAACTTTGCTTCTTTTTTACCAATAGACATCTTCAGCTGGGCAGCTTATAATCGTCAGACTAAAATAAATTCGAAATTTTCTTCTTCAGGCGATTTCTCTAACTCTTTACTTAATGTGGGAATGGGAAAGGCGTTTTCTTTATGAGCTCTTGAATATGTGGGCTTCTTCTCCTGTTTTGCATCCCCTAAAGGTGTCGATAAGGAGAAATTGATAGGAGACAAGTTTAAGTGGGAACGGGTTAGCTCAGTAGTAACGTACTGGCTTTCCAACAGGAATATCCGGGCTTGATCCTGGTGGGGAAAAATTCTGTTTAGGACTTTTCTGCTATGTCTAGCATGAAAGTAACGGTCCTAGGCACGTGCCGCAACGAATCGTACAGAGAAGAATGGCAAATATGAAGTCACCCATATTCGATGAATTCTGTCCACAAATATCTGAGTCTAACTTTAGGCGGGGTTTACAAAATTAGCACCAGAAGAAATCCGAATAGTAAAATGCTAGCTGCCGTTTAGGATGAGTTTTATGGAATGTTTTGTCAGATTAAACTGGATAACCAGACAATTTTTTTTCGAGATGTTTTCAAACTCAGGTTCAGGTCCTCATTATTCGATCCACATATGAACCGCTTTGGTATCTGGAAGACGTGACCTATTCCGTTTCACACTTACAACAAAAAGCGTGAGAAAAATGTAGAAAGAACCAAGAACATTCATTTCCGACATTTTTTATCTAAATATCAACACTATGACTGTAAATTAAATAAGAACTTTTTTTGCGCTCCGTCTATTTCAAATCCCACATATTCTGTTCGTTTTCGCAGTTGAGTGTGCGTGCGCGTCTCGAGCATTTATTCCGAATAAAAAACGCAATGTGTAACGTTGTGGATGTTAAATACAGACAAAAGTTCTTATTTAAATTACAATTCATTCATCTTTTGTTCATCGAAACCGGTGTGCACACATGCCGTTGCACATAATCAAATTGCACCGACTGTAAAATAAAGAAAAAAACGTCGCATTCCATTGAATGTGCAAGCGTGTTGGTATGAAATTGTAGAATTTTAAAATAATCAAAAAGCTCATTTTTTATTTATAATTTAAGTGTAACAAATATTTGTTAAGGAAACCATTTTCGGAAAAGCTATTGGGATTTAAAGCACCCGTGTTCGTGTTTGATTTAAAAATTTTTTGTTTTTTTTTTTTCAAGTTGTTTTACTTGTTTACGATGTGTTTTAACGAATTTCCGTCGGTAGGTGAGTCCAAATCGATTAAGTCATTCAGTTGACATCGGAAATAAGGGTTATCAGCATAGGGATTTTTGGCCGACGTGAAATCACTAACTCATAATCAATTTTTCGATAAAAGGCTTTAAAATCCCTATAGCTTTTCCTTTGTTTTCTCAATTTCGTATACATTTCACTAAAGCAACGAGGTACAAAATAAATAAATTTATCTTTTATAGACGACGCTGGTAATTCATCAGATGGCCACTATATGCCATCATACGTGGAACCGCAATTGATGCTCGACGAATACGATGAACCTGTCGAATTTAAGTACAATCCGCAAACCGATTCTGACTCAACGTCCGTGCCGGGCAATTCGAATACACCGAAAGTTCCAAGATTGGACCTAATTAACACACCGCATCTACAGCCACAACAACAGCAAAATCTCTCACAACAACAACAACAAAAATTAAATACCAAACCCATACCAAAGCTAACAAAACGTCCACGTATTCAACAAAATGGATTACGCACCTACCAAAATTCAAAGAAAATGCAGCAACAACATATGTCACCAGCCACCCAAATACAATTGAATGCATTGGCTGCCGGCATCAACAACAACGATTTCATTGACCTGTTTTCGACGAGTTTCCTCAACGCAAATAATTCCAATTCTAGTGATTTTTGCAAAGTGGAACCGCAAGTGACGAGCAATCGAACGGGAAAATATATAATCGATGATTCGGAAGGATCCGTCCGGGATTTCTGTACCAAAGAGGGTGACCACACCTATCGCTGCAAAGTCTGTTCAAGAGTGTACACACACATAAGTAATTTCTGTCGACACTACGTGACGTCGCATAAACGAAATGTCAAAGTGTATCCATGCCCCTATTGTTTTAAGGAATTTACGAGAAAAGATAATATGACGGCTCACGTGAAAATCATACACAAAATCGAAACGTCATCGGCGAAAGGGGATAGTAGCGGTACAGCGGCAGGAAGTGCACCCAGCAACGATGTGAGTACTGGGGAACAGACATCAGCCGTTGTACCAACCATTGATGCGACAATAAACAACAACAACACAACTGTACCAATACCGATGCTGACAGGCGTAACACAAAGTCAATAAAAATTTTAATTTAGTTGGGAAAAAAATATACAAAAAAAAATGTGTTTTCCATTTTCCACATTTCTGGAATGATTTTTAGTCATTTCTAACATTGTGATTTTTGCAAGTTTCTTCCAAACATAGACAAATTTTCGATTTACCAACTGAATTTGAAAATTAGCAATCAGAGAATGAATTTGTCAAAGAAAACTAAATCCACAACCGGACCGAATCGATCCAAATTTAGTAAAGTAGTAGTTTTGTGGATCGATTCGCTTCTGCAGCGCATTTGACTTTGTCTCGTCTTCAAAATTTGTATTATTTGAATTTATAAATAGCATTTCTAATGCGTTTGTCTAAATATTTAAAAAAAAATTATCATTCCTTAAAAAGGGTATTTTATATCTATTTTAATAACGTATTTGTATATTGGAGAAACTAAAAACTAATTTCAAATTTAAATCGGTTAACGTAATTATATGGAATGAGATAATAGAGCGAAAAACTTAAATTGTTATGTTTTTTCGAGAAAAAGTACAATAAATAAGTGAAAAAAAATCAAATTTGTTATGTCCACTTTTTTTTTAATTAACAAAGAGAAGAAGAAAGGGAAAAAATGAATAGACTAATCTTGGACATTCTGTGATCAATTTATTCAAATCAAAATAAATAATTGAAGAAAAACTAAATAATTTTAACGAATGGAAAGATAAAAAATTAACAAAAAAATATATATATATTTCTAGGGTGACCTTATTTACAAAGCGAAAAGAAAATAATTATAAACCGAATATTTAAAAATTAAAAATTAAAAATTATTAAACAAAACTAAACCAATATCAACTAAAGAAAGTGGCCTTTTAAAATGTAAGTAACGTGTAATTTAAACTTAAAACAAAAAGGAAAAATATTTAAATTTCTAGTTAAGTGATTTTCTTCATTTCATCACAGAGCTATTACGATTGATTGATTGTTTAGGTTAACACAATTCATCTCTTTATTGCAATCTATCAACGTTTCTTCAAAACCGCAAAAGTACAAAGTTTTACAATATCAGTTAAAAGTTAGAATTCTCCGTCACGGAACACGATTTTCTTGAATGATCTATTTCTGTGCAATCTGTAGTCTTGAGCGGGCCTTATTTTCGGAAAATCGTATTTCTAAAAATTTCCATATCATAATTTGGAAAATTTTCGAAATTTTTGGAAAATTTTTGGTAATTTTGGAAATTATTTAGAAATTTTTGGAAAATTTTGGTTTCATTTTGGAAATTTTTGGTAATTTTGGAAATTATTTAGAAATTTTGAACACTTTTATTAATTTTGTAAAATTATTAGAAATTTTGGAAAAAAAATTTTTTGAATTTTGGAAATTTTGGAAAATGTTTGGTAATTTTGGCAATTATTCCGCAAATTTTGGTCATTTTGGGAAATTATTTGGAAATTTGGAAACTTTGGTAATTTGGAAATTACTTTGGAAATTTTGGTAATTTGGACATTATTAGAACTTTTTGACATTTTTTTGGTACTTTGGAAATATTTTAGAAATTTTTGAATTTTTTGGTAATTTTGGAAATTATTTGGAAAATTTGAAAATTTTTGGTAATTTGGACCATTATTTAGAAATTTTTGGAAAAATTCTTGGTAGTTTTGGAAATTATTTGGAAATTTTGGTTTAATTTTGGAAATTATTTAGAAAATTTTTGAAACATTTTGGTAATTTTGAAAATCTTGGTAATTTGGAAATTATTTAGCCAATTTTGGAAATTTTTTGGTAATTTTGGAAAAAATTATTTGGAAAACTTTTTGGTAATTTGGCAATTATTTAGAAATTTTTGGAAAATTCTTGGTAATTTTGAAAATTATTGAATTTTGAAAAACTTTTGGTAATTTTGGAAACTCTTTGGTAATTTTGGAAAATTATTTGGAAATTTTTTGGAAAATTTTTGGTATATTTGGAAATATTTGAAATATTGGCACATTTTGGTAATTTGGAAATTATTTAAAAATTTTTGGTAATTTTGGAAATTATTTAGAAATTTTTGGAAAATTTTTCGTAATTTTGGAAATTTTTGGAAATACGAATTTTACAAAATAGGCCCTGATCTTGAGAGTGGTACAATTTCTTTCATAATATATTCATATCTACCACGAAAAATGTTCATATTTGGTCAAGTTACACAGTTCTTGCGCTTAGGTGCTGGCACCACCCACTTATTCTTATTCTCCAGATGTTTTATGCGTTAGCATATTTCCTACCATCTCACAGTGTGACATTTCATTCGAAATGGCGGCGTGTGTCAAAATCGGGCACTACGCCAAATTTACCAAATAAATCAAAAGCGGATAAGTATGTTGAATCTATTATGAGCTACAAGCAACGCTACAGTAAATTTCTTTATAATTTGTGCCGATTTTGCCTTATTTGGTAAATTTGGCGTTGTGCCCGATTTTGACACACGTCGTCATTTTGAAAGAAATGTCACACTGTGCATCTGCAAGTATAATATACTTTTCGCAAGTTAAGTATACCACATGATTAAACAGTTCGGTTTCGTCAATTTCGTTTTTTTATTTGAAACGTTACCAAGCTGCAGCTTTAACGTTGTGTCAGCAATCGTCACACGGAGCAGTAGAACGTGGCTTGTATCACTTTCATCAGGCAATATAAGCCACCTTTCGGTGGCGTCATGCCCTTATTTTCATAGCTGAAACGGATCAACATAAAACTAAAGTATCCGTGTCGGTGGCGCCATCCATTTTTTTCGTAAATGAATAGAATTCAACAAACAACAAAATCCTTTTTCTATAGAGAATTATTTTGATTGTTAATTCGAATTCAGCTGTGAAGCTATAGATGGCGCCACTGGAGGAAAAAGACTCGTTCTATGTTGAGGCGTAAATTCAGCTATGAAAATAACATAGGTGTCACTACTTGAGGTTCGGTGGCAAGTTGTGTCTTAGTTGCAATGAAATTCCATCAATGTGTTTCCACGTTGGTCTGGAAAAATTTTGCCTTTTACTTTTGTTTGAATCGAGTAATTTTTCGTTTTACTTATTCTTGAAAGAACCGTATATGTCAATCTATGAAATAGAGTGCGAATTCAGTTGTGAGTCGAATCCTATTTAGCTACGAAGAAAATGGATGGCGTCACCGGCAGGAGTATTTTCGTTTTATATTGATCCGTATTCAGATATGAAAATAAGCGGATGACACCACCGACAGGCGGCTAGTATAGATTGTGTCATTAGTTTTCTGTTTGTCCGTAAGCATGGATGACGCCACTTGAGAAAAGGGAATAGTTCTATGTTGAGACGGTAATTCAGCTATGAGAAACATAGATGCCACCACTTGAGGTTCGGTGACAAGACACGGTCTATTGCCTGATGATGAGTAATGCAAACCTATATGGCGATTTTAGAAAATGCTACAAAAATTCTAAAATTTCTAGAAATTCTTCAGAATTCTACAAAAATATTTTATAGAATTTTCAAGATTTTCTAGAAATTTTAGAAGCTTTATAGAACTTTCTATAAATCGTTTCTAGAAAATAGGACCTCGTCGATCGAATTTTTTCAAATTTTCGAATGTTTTTACAAATTCCGCCGCCTTTTAGGTAAAAAGTTTGAAAAGCAACATTTGTCCAAAAATCGTATGACCGCAAAAAAGGTTTTTCCATATAAATCAACGTAATCCGATCTCGTTTTTTGGCTGAACGGCGGGGTATCTTCAGGAAACTTTGAACTTTGGCCGGAATTTTCGTTCATTCATTCCTTTTTGAAGACAGATTTGAGGACTTCCACTTTGGTAAACTTTTTAATTAATAGAGAACATTGCACCCTGAGGAAATCGTACCACACATGATCAGAACGTCTGAACTCAAAGGTACAGACCCACAATTTGAAAAGCTTACAAAAAAACTACGCATCACAAATTGCATCGCAATCGGCATCTTGTATTTTGCAAAGTACAAGGTCGAGAAACTTAATCAACATCCCAAACTATCTTTTTCTTAAAGTCATCTGCGGTTACACTGTGACCTGGAAATGTTTAATTCATCACTCATCGCAGGAGTGAAGAGACACACTTACGTCATTTAAGTGAGAGTGAAGAATTACAAATTTACACATCACAGTAACGAGGAATGGAATTAAGTGACAGCTTGTTGCTGTCAACACAACAATAAATTTTGGCTAGACTCAGAAGTGTGACAGTCTTTTGCAAGTTATATTTTTGATATTTGCAAGTAATAATCGACGTGAAGTTAGCTGCATTTGCGACTGAAGCTAACTTCATTGCAAAAAGATCAGCTGATTTCATTCATAAATTTACTAAAATCAGTTGACTTCTTTGAAAAGTTCAAAAATCAGTTGTTTTTTTTGCAACTGCAGCTAACTTCACGTTCAGTATTCCTTGCAAAGATCAAGACAAACGACTGTCACGCCCATGGCTAGATTGGGAGCTAGCTGTGGCGGCTGGGCTTCCCACATAGACTGTAAATCTGATGAAACAAACTGTCATATGAAGAAATTTTTTCTTTGCATTTTGTATGTTGGGTGGAGAAATGTCAAATGATGATGATATTTGCTCGCATTTTTAGTCTCTGAAGAACCCAGCCGACATATCAAGTCCCTGGTTGGGAGGATGGTCCCAGTCTAAAATGAATCGATTGAAAATGGCTTTCAAATGCCTGAAAAACCCACTGTACTACTTGAAAAGTCACTCGGTACTAAAAAAAAGTCATTGCAAATATATTTTCGTGTCTGTCACTGTAACGTTTCACTTTTTTGGACTGTTACATAAGATTATCTCAATCACTTTATACGCCTATACGAGGCATTCAGAAGGTCTTACATTGCAGTGCACTGCTTTGTTTGACAGAATACTAAAAGTTTGCAGGTGTCAGCCGTGGGATGACATTTTTATCTGCTGGTACTAAGATTAAACAATGGTTTCGCCCAAGGAAGTGTTTGCGTTCCCCCCTACTTCAATCTCTATACCAGTGACATGCCAACCACCAATCGAGGAAATTTGGTTTCGCCGATGATCTGGGAATGACAATTCAAGTAGTACGTTGATTGAGACATATACTAAATGAAGCGATATTACGAATAGTGGAGACTGAAACTAAACGACCAAAAAACTGAACATCTGAACAATCAACTCGTCAACTCGATGTTTTTATCGATGGTGTAAGGCTAGAGCACAACCACGTACCAAGCTACTTGGGCATTCCCATGGACAGATCGGTAACGTTCAAAGAGCATTTGGAAAAATTGTCTCAGAAATTAAAGCTGGCCGGAACGAACTGGGGTGCAAATGGCAATGTAATACATACTGCTGTTTTATCTCTCGTGTACTCCTGTGCTGAATATTGTGCACCAGTATGGTATAGGAGCAGCCACGTAAATAGAGTAGGAGCAACATGTGAATTCTGCTGCGCGTACAATAACTGACACTGTTAACTCCACACCAATTAGATGCTCACAAAGAGTGGATTAAATGCTTCGACGACAGTAGAGGCTACGAACTACCTATTACAAACGATCTTGCTTAATCTCCACCTCGTAGACTTTCAACACGCTCGCCTATTTGGACCGACGCCGAGATACAAAGTGAAAGTTTGTTGCTGCGTGGAAACAATTCTGGAACCAAAGTCCATATTTCACAAACAAGCACCTAATCCACTATCCAAACCAGAAAATTGCAGGATTCGACTTGGCGAGAAGGCAATGGAAAATACTCAACCGTTTCCGATCTGGACATGGTTGCTGCAATGAACAAATGTACAGATGGAAATTTTGTGAATCTCCACTGTGTGACTGTGACAACAATGTGAACCAATCGTTAAACCATATCCTCAATTATTGCCCGTCTCAGCGCTTTGTACACGGTCTTGAATCGCTCCATCATGCCACTCTTGAAAGAAGAGCCTATTTTCGGGAAACCGGTTTCCCGAATTTCCCGAAATTTCCTAAAATTTCCCGAAATTTCCTAACATTTCCCGAAATTTCCTAAATTAAAAAAAAAAAATTGTTAAACATATATCTTCCCTGCGTTCCGTTAAAATAACGGCGATGAAGACGTCTAATTTGTAATATGTCTTTTACTTAGAAATTTGTAACTATTTCATCAAAAAAAAATACTTCAAATCAATATTATTAGCCTTACTTGCTTATCTAAATGATGTTTTCTTGTAACAAAAGTTATTGACTCGCTTTACTTTTCCAAAACTTTTCTGGTGTTTTCTTGAAATTCTTGAAAAATTTCCTGAAATTTCCCGAAAATTTCCTGTTTCCCGAAAATTTCCTGAAATTTCCCGAAAATTTCCCAAAAATAGGCTCTGCCTGAAGGCGTTGATTGGTTAAAAAATTTGGATATTGAAATTTGAAGTGAGAACTCCACTTTTAACTAAATTATTTCCTAATGAAAAACTGAATTTTGTAAGGCAAATGTAACGTAGTCATACGATTAATAATAATCTGCTGGACAGCATGAGCCCACTGTGTGATCTGAGCACAATTTTTTGCTCCTACTTTTAGTGAAAGTGGCGCCACCTATCGTACAGAATGTGGACCGTCGACCGTTCTTGATGAACTTTTATTGTGCATTCCTAGTATGAGTGACGTCACTGAGTCTCATGTGTTTTAGTTACAGGCAGTAATTACCTTATTTTAAACGAAGCAACGAAGATTAGGTGAATTTGTTGACGTTTCTGAAGGAAAAGACCGAGCAAACGGTTCACCGCTGAGCCCCTTACGTCCTACTTTTACTTTATTTGACCTTGACCAATTGAAATTGTTTCTTAATCAATCAATACATCGTAAAAGCACAAAAAGAACTTTTTCCAATTCAATAAATAAATGTAAAGGCTGAAATGAATTATTTATATAAAATTAATTTATAAAATTAATATATAAACAAATTATATAAATAAGAAATGCCGAGGTCTATTAAAAGTTAAAAATTAAAAACGAACCAAAATCAATTCTAATAATAAGTTGAAATCGCTGCAATATGAACTTAGACTATAAAAACAAAATACAATTTTTAATTGAAACATAAAAGTGAACTTTCAATAAACAAAACACCATTAGATTAAAGTTTAAGAGAAAATAATTTTACAAACATTTGGTCAATTTGAAGTTCTATCTACATTTGAATTAAAATTTTTTTGACGTTATACAGAATTTGAAAAAAAAAATAAAATTATGAAATTATGGGCCTGAGATTTCTGCCTTAACAAGTGTCTTATTCGTGAAAAATACATGGAAATTGAAATGAAAATGAAATGAAAAATTTGTAAATTAAAAAAAAAATTGAAATTGTGACTTTGTAAAAGAGTATCTTCCATTTGACGTCCGTCAAAATGCCAAATTTATTTGAAGTGGTTCTACTGTTAAAACACACAAACAATTAATATAACAACAACAACAAAATTATAAATATTATTGTAAATGTTATCGTAACGAGTAGTTTATACATGGAATAAATTAACAAAACAAAAATTGCATTATTTAGTGGATCAGAAAGTAAGCGCACCAACAAACAACTCTCCATTTTTATGATTCTTTTCTTTTCCAACGTAAAACTAATTTCTATCTTTCTCTTTTCGCACATTACGATCACAAAAGGATAAATGATGATGTTTTTATCAAACACCCGTCAAAGCATCAGATTCAGGTAATTCATAAGTGAAAAATTAAAAATTTTTCGTTTCCGTTCAAATTTCTTTTCTGTTTCGATTTTCACTTTTTTTTCAAATATTTTGTAAGTAGATAGTGCAATTTTAGTTGGTAGTTCTCACATTTAAATTAACTGCAATGTGTTGGAGCGTCTTCTATTTTAATTTTGTTAATTAACAATACAAGAGGCATAACTATTTCACTAAGTAAAATGCACTAAGTTTTAATTATTTAGTTATAAAAGGAAAATAAAAATGAAAACTTATAATCTAATTCAATCCCCCTTTTCAACTATGTAAGTACGATAAGAGTAGTGTCTAGCCGCACTAAAATATCAACAAAAAACAATTGGGTATATGCATTAGTTTAGCGAAATAAGCACTGGGTGTAATGTCTCTAATTTATTTAAACTTAGACTCGTGTAATTCATTTTATTGGACGGAACTTTGCTCAGAACGATTTAATCTTCTGAATTTCGTTTCAACGCCAGTCGAATGGATTTGATTTTAGAACTAATAAGGAAATTACTTGAAAAAGAAAAAAAAATCAATCAACAAAAACGATTCATATTTTCTAGATTATCTTAGCTAAATATAAAAACAAAAAAAAATATTATTGAAAATATTATTTTCATTTTTTTTTAAATTAACTTTATTTTCAATATTGTACCTTTTTTGATTATTTTTATTTCATTTTTTTTTTATTTTTTTTTATTTCTGTTTTATTTTCTTGTTTTTTAATTATATATTATTGTAGACTTATTACATTGTATTATAAGTTGAAATAAATAATTATTTTAAAATAACTTTTTCTGTTTTTTTGTTCCTTTATTTTATTTTATCACATTTTCTAACTCCAGGTGTTCATAATTTTTATGAGGTAAAATAACCAAAAAATCGGAAGAAAACTTCTCTTAGAAGAGTTACTAAGAGTATCATGGGCGCGCGGAAGCGATGCGCCCGTGACGCAAGTCCCCATACGATCAAAAAATTAGGAAATTTTTTTTCGTAGACTGCGGAACTATATATACAGCCATGGTTGGGTTAGCGTCGCTAATTACTAGCTTCGCTACTAGCGTGCTAAAATTCAAGACTGCTCGCTAGTAGCGATTAGCGCTCGCTAAAATCCGATTAGCGAACATTTTTCGCTAATCGCTAATGGATTCGCTAAAATATAGAGCTGTTCATCACAAGTCATCAGCCTATTTTTGACCGAATGCCAGTTTTTTAAAAATTTTTGGTGTTTTTTCTATTCCAGATTTTGGATTATTAGCGAAAAATTAGCGACCGCTAGCAGCTAGTTAGCGACGCTAGTTTAGTGTCGCTAAAAAAATGACTAGCGAGCACAACCTTGTATACAGCTAAGTTTTGACTTTTTTCCTTGCGTCGTACCCCACTGGGACCTACTTTTTCGTATTCTACGTAAAAGTTTGATTGAAAAATACATTTTACTCATTAAAATTGGTCCAGTGGATCCGAAGATATGACCTTTAGAAAATCGTCGACGGAAAAGTTGATTTTTTTTTTATTTTTTTTTTTGTTGAAGATAGATGTTTCGTGTCAAAGGAAATTTTTTTGCCGAAAACTTTTTTCGACGGAAAATTTTTTCGTTGAAAATTTTTTCGCCGGAATTTTTTCGCCAGAAATTTTTTTCGCCGAAATTTTTTTTTGCGCCAAATTTTTCGTGAATTTGGCTGCTGAAAATTTTTTTTGGCTGAAATTTTTTTTTTCGTCGGGAAGTTTTGCCGGAAATTTTTTTTTCGCGGAAATTTTCGTTTGAGAAAAACAAAAAATGAAAAAAAAAAATTCCGCCGAAAAAAAATTTTCAGTGAAAATAAAATTTTCAGCGAAAAAAATTTCCGGCCAAAAAAAATTCCGGCGAAAACAAAATTTTCAGCCAAAAAAAAATTTTCAACGAAAAAAAAAAAAATTCGACGCGAAAAAAAATTTCCGGCGAAAAAAGTTTTCCGGCGAACAAAATTTCAGCAAAAAAAAAATTTTCATCGAAAAAAATTTCCGGCGAGAAAAAAAATTTCCGGCAAAAATTTCCAAAACTACTGATTTCACAACAAAAACCCTTTTTAAAAAGGAAATGTGACACAAGCTCTCGTCCCT
This sequence comes from Pseudolycoriella hygida, assembly GCA_029228625.1. Classification (NCBI taxonomy): domain Eukaryota; kingdom Metazoa; phylum Arthropoda; class Insecta; order Diptera; family Sciaridae; genus Pseudolycoriella; species Pseudolycoriella hygida. Next base: position 27,214,167 of record CM055405.1, on the reverse strand, counting down.
TCTTCCAAAGCAACTGATATCAATTGGGGTGACGCTTAAAGCTTTGAAACGCAAAAAATTCTTATGGAATGTTTTCATTTTTGATTAAAAAAATGCGTCACAAATGCCTGACCCCCCAGTGTTATAATTTTTCTGTTCTTTCAGCTTTCACAACGCAAAAATTCGACTTTATGGGATGCATGGCGTATTTTTGTACAAGAAAATTCTGGAAAAGCCGTGGCATGTGAAAAAGTGGTCAATTTTGAGGGTTTTTTAGGTAATGCTCGGAGTTTTCGAATTTTAGCTGCGGAGTGACAATAGCTAGAGCGTTGGTTTCTTCGAGAAAGTTATAGAGTTTGGTCAGGAGAATTTTTTGGGATCTTAAGAAAATGACTACCAATAGTCAAACCGGCGCCATCTTGAATTTTCCCAAGCAATAAATTAAGTTTTTTTTTGTTTTTCGAATTTTAGCTTCGGAATGACAATACTTAGAGGGTTGGTTTCTTCGGGAAAGTTATAGAATTTGACCAGGAGAATTTTTTGGGATTTTCAGAAATCTGCCAAAGTGACGCCATCTTGGATTTTTGTAAGGTATAAATTATGCTTCTTTGGGTTTTCGAATTTTAGCTCCGGAATCTTAACACTTGCAGAGTTTGTTTCTTCTAGGCAGTTATAGAGTTTGGTCAGATTTTTTTTGTATCTTAAGAAAATGGCTACCAGCTGTCATAGCGGCGCCATCTTCGATTTTCGTTTATCCTTTTTCGGTTTACGAATTTTAGCTCCGGAATGACACTACTTAGAGAGATGGTTTCTTCTAGAAAATTATAGAGTTTCATCAGGAGAATTTTTTGGGATCATAAGAAAATGGCTGCCAGCTGTCATAGCGGCGCCATCTTGGATTTTCGTTTATGCTTTTTCGGTTTTCGAATTTTAGCTCCGCAATGACACTGCTTAGAGAGATGGTTCCTTCTAGAAAGTTATAGAGTTTGGTCAAGAGAATTTTTTAGCATTTTAAGAAAATGGCTGCCAACTGTCAGAGTGACACCATCTTGGATTTTTTGCTAAATTCTGAATAAGAATACCTAGACAGTTGATTTCTTCAGGAAAGTTATATGAATCACTGAGAAGAATTGGTGACACGAAGTGTTCCGAAGGTAGCCGAAGGTGTCGCGAAGTGTTTCGAAGGTGACACGAAGTGGTCAGAAGGTAGCCGAAGGTGACACGACGTGTTCCGATGGTAGCCTAAGGTGTTGGAGAACAATTTTTTTCGGAAAGAAAATTTTTTTGGAGAAAATTTTTTTTGGAGGAAATTTAAATTTTTTTTGGAGAAAATTGTTTTTCGGAGAAAATTTTTTTTATGAAAAATTTTTTGGAGGAAAATTTTTTTGTATTTTTTGGAGAAAAAATTTTTTGGAGAAAAATTTTTTTTGGAGAAAAATTTTTTTGGAGAAAATTTTTTTTGGAAAACATGAAGTGTCACGAAGTGTTCCGAAGGCAGGCGAAGGTGCCACAAAGCATTCCGAAGGTAGTCGAAGGTGATACGAAGTGTTCCGATGGTAGCCAAAGGTGTTGAAGAACAATTTTTTTCGGAAAGAAAAGTTTATTGGAGAAGTTTTGAAAAATTATTCTGCCCTTGGGTCCGGCATTTGTGACGCAATTTTTTTAACACAACGTAATTTTGTTTTGAAAACAGCGCTGTAATTTTTCAGGAAAGTAAAACTTTGAACACAAGTTTCCATTCATACAAACTTCTGCGTATTATCAGCGATAGCGTCACCTCAAGCGATATCATGAATTTTGGAAGCGGACTTACGGACTGCGTCACACTCTAATAATTTATTTGCTTGCACATTTTTTTCAGTAACATTTTGATGGAAACCCAAAATTAAATGTAGATTTTTTTTGTAACGATTGTAAAACACAATATAGATGTAGCCAGACGTGAGAGTATTATTCGTATTTCACTCTAGTGTTTTATGGGTCAAAGTTTTCCCATGAGGTAAAGTTTCGTAGAGTCTCCATGCATCTAGTTTTATTTAATTTTTTTGTCATATGGAATATTTCCCTAGCTTTCCTAATTTTTGTAGAAATCACCGTGTAATGCTCCGTACTTTCTTAATAAATGTCCTCTGCCGTCGTTAATTTTATATAATTGGACATGAACATTTTTAATTTGACGAGATCCCCATTTTCGATGTAATAATTTCCCCGTATTGATGTAAGACTCCCACCATTTCGTTGTAATTTTTCTCATTTTAACTTTATCGATTTTCCAGAGATAACACCGGCGAATTATTCAAACTACATGAGATACGGATTAATGGTCCCAAAATCGGAAGCTTCACCACAATCATCACCAATGAAGATTCGCATCAATCCCCTAACTCAAACCCCATCCACATCAAATTTAGCGAATGCGTTACAACAACTGCACAACGATTCAATAAATAACAATGCTCCCAATCGACCCACAATGCCATCCACAACTCCGATAACACCAAATAGTGTCTCAACCAGTTTAGCCAATTCAATGGTAACCAATTACCTGTCCAATCAACTCACCACACCCACTCAATCAACTGTACCTGCGGATGTGAAGCCAGTTATGACACCGACTGGCACTAGACCACCACAGCGTCGACGAGTCCGGAGAAAAGCCAATTCACCAGCTGATGATCAGGCGGAACATTTAACTGAAATGTCGGTGCGTGGCTTAAATCTGTTTCGATATGCAACAATCTACGAAGGAATATACCAGTGCACGGAATGTGCAAAGGAAAATATTCAGAAAACATTTAAAAATAAATACAGCTTCCAACGGCACGCATTCTTGTATCACGAAGGCACGCAAAGGAAAGTATTTCCCTGTCCGGTGTGTAGTAAAGAATTTTCGCGACCTGACAAAATGAAAAATCATATGAAAATGACTCACGAGGCATTCATGCCGAAGGTGGAAGTCTATCCGCTGAGCTATTTAATGGGCGGTGGCGGTGATATGCCAGCCGGCACACAACAGCCGAGCAATCAACAACAGAAGAAAATACAGCAACAACTGCAAAATTCTCAGATGAAAGACAATGTGTCGCAACAATTACAAAACATACTAAATTCTCAAGTGGAAAATATGGTTGTCACACCACAAATACAACATTTGCTGAATTCGCAACGAATGGGCGATAGTGCGTCCGGTACATCGACACCATCCCCAACACTCAGCAATCATCAACAGCAGCAGCAGCTGCTACAAAAACTTCAACAGCAACTAACGAATCAACAATCATCGACACAAAACCAAACATCAATTTCCACCCAGTCACCACAAGCGTCACCTTCACAATTGCGTATCGTGTCAGCTCAAACACTGAACGATTCAACAGAGGACACATTAACGCCGACGACGATAAGACATGACGATGATGCCGGGTCCCGAAGTAATGATAAAAGCGCTGACACAATGTCACAATTTAATGTACAAATGTTGAACATGCCACAGATCAAGCTTGAGAATGTCGGTCCATCATCAGACTAAGTGATGCTGGGAACAACTGCCAGCTAAACTTATTGAACGATTTTTCTTATGTTCGTTAGGGGTGTTTCAAAATACAAAAGTGTCGAAAAATATGCGGCGCTGTGAGGATTTTGTTTCGTTCAGTAATGTGTCTGTACCCAATCAGATCCAATTCTTTCCAGAATTTTTTTTACAAATCAAGTCGAAACTTAAACATTTCTCCTATTTCTTCAGTTTTCATGGACTTTTTTGAGTTGAAAATGAGAAAGCTGTAAAAAATACCATTTTTCATGATTTTTCAGCCAATAATTTCCTTGTAGATCTGACTGCCTCCGGGTGTTCGACCGCCGCGCCGGCCGCCCTATACTTTTCGACACGTTCGTTTTCCAATACAATTTTGAACACTCCTAATGTTCGTGTTTAAGAATCCTTTCATTATGCGTTTCTCTTTAAATTCGACAGAATATGCAATTTACTTTACCGAATATTTATTGTGCATTGAAGCAGAGCGATTATTGAAAAAATGCATTTCACAATTAGCTGAAATTGTTACAGAAGCTAATGATAAATCGGACAGTAGCAATGAAATTAACTTTGTATAGAAGAAGCTTTCATTTTTCATTGCGTACTAATAATGAAACATTTCGATGTTTGATTTAGTCCAATTTCTCCCATAAATCTACTCCATAGTGAGATGTTTGCATTTCAATAGACATTTACGGATTCACACGTAGAAATTCGTTCATTAAAATTCCGCTTTGTAACTCAGAGACAAACTCTTTATCTGTTAGTATTTTGAGAATTTGAAAATAAACCGTGTCAGTGTGTGTAACTGAATTTTTTTCCATATTTCTCAAAATATAAGACTGCGGTGATTGGCTTTTAAGATTTTTACATTTATTTACACTTTTTTTAAAACAAACTGTGCGACTGTGACTTTGAGTCTTTGATGTATACTACGAACGAGGTGCTTTACGAAAATCTATACAAAACTATTGTGCCTTAAAAGATTTTCCGAAGAACGCAATAACAAAATTCGTCAATCGACTGAATGGAAAATGAAAAAGAAAAAACATTTTTTTTATGTCAAATTCACGTTCTTTAGATTTTTGTCTATAATTTCTATCGTAAAGAAAAACAGAATACAAACAAAACATAGTCTTCCATCGTTAAGAAATATATTCAAAAAGGAAACGTAACTTTAATTTAAATTTGTGAAGTTTTACGCTAATTTCAGAGACTTGATATAGCAGCTGGGTTTCCCAGATAGACTAAAATGAGGGGCGTGACAGTCTTAAGTTTTTATCTTTACAAGTTACACTCAGCGTGAAGTTAGCTGCGTTTGCAACCGAAGTTTGCTAACATAGTCATCTGAATTCTTTGAAAAATTCAAAAATCAGCTGATTTTCTCGCAATGACGTTAGCTCATGTCACAACTTCAAGTTGAATATTACTTGCAAAGATCGGAACGTGCTGTCACGTGCTTGCCTAAAATGTGAGGAAATGTCGCGTCATCATCATTTGACATTTCATCACAATTAATGGAAAAATGACAATTCGTCTCATCCAGGGTCGTCACAGTTTTTTGTTTTATATCTTTACGAGTAATACTCAACATGAAATTAGCTGCAATTGCGACCAACTTCATCGGTAGAAACTCAGCCGATTTTACGTTTTTCAATGCATCCATCTTTTCATTGAAAAGTTTTAAAATCAACTGATTTTCTACCAATTGCAGCTAACTTCACGTTGAATATTACTTGCAAAGATCAAAACAGTAGACTGTCACGTCCCTGGTCTCATCCCAGTTAGAATCAGTATGGGGAACCCAGCTGCCATATCATGCCTCTGACTAATTTTTAATTTAAGAAATATTTGACTTTTACTTTGACGGTTTCGTATGCACACAAGTTGTCCGAGACGTTATCCCTGCGATTAAAGGTCAAAAGGTTTTTTAGTACTATTGCACTTGAAGAAAATTTGTCTTAAACAACTGCGGTATTTACTGTGGTTTAAAGTCCGCCCTTGTATCAACATTACAGTACCTTTCATAATTCCTTTATAACAAACGAAGTGTCTTCATAAGATTTAACAAACTAAAGTGCTGCCTACACCTTGCCTACTAGACCATGTGTATATCAGCGCACTCGGTCACAAATTGATGACTTTTATGAACCAGTGTCCTTATATACCACCTAAATCGGAACGAGCGACTAGATGAAGTCGTGTTTTGAACGCACTTCCAGAATTAAGAGGGATGATCCATATCTCTAGAACTATAAGAGGTAGAAAGTTACTTCCAAAAGCAAAGTTGTAGAGAATTAAATTTTAGAGAACACGTGTCTCAGGGTTTTGGGTAAAAAGGCCTCAGTCCTGGGATATGACCACTTCTAGAATTGAGAGGGATGATCCATGTCTCTACAACTATAAGAGGAAGAAAGTTGCTTCCAAAGGCAAAGTTGTAGAGAATAAAATTTTAGAGAACACATGTCTCAGGGTTTTGGGTGAAAAGGCCTCAATCCTGGGATATGACCACTTCTAGAATTGGGAGGGATGATCCATGTCTCTACAACTATAAGAGGTAGAAAGTTGCTTCCAAAGGCAAAGTTGTAGAGAATAAAATTTTAGAGAACACGTGTCTCAGGGTTTTGGGTAAAAAGGCCTCAATCCTGGGATATGACCACTTGTAGAATTGGGAGGGATGATCCATATATCTAGAACTATAAGAGGTAGAAAGTTGCTTCCGAAGGCAAAGTTGTAGAGAATAAAATTTTAGAGAACACATGTCTCAGGGTTTTGGGTGAAAATACCCCAGTCCTGGGATATGATCACTTCTAGAATTGGGAGGGATGATCCATATCTCTAGAACTATAAGAGGTAGAAAGTTGCTTCCAAAGGCAAAGAGGTAGAGAATAAAATTTTAGAGAACATGTGTCTCAGGGTTTTGGGTAAAAAGGCCTCAATCCTGGGATATGACCACTTCTAGAATTGTGAGGGGTGATCCATATCTCTAGAACTATAAGAGGTAGAAAGTTACTTCCAAAAGCAAAGTTGTAGAGAATTAAATTTTAGAGAACACGTGTCTCAGGGTTTTGGGTTAAAATGCCCCAATCCTGGGATATGACCACTTCTAGAATTGGGAGGGATGATCCATATATCTAGAACTATAAGAGGTAGAAAGTTGCTTCCGAAGGCAAAGTTGTAGAGAATAAAATTTTAGCGAACACGTTTCTTAAGGTTTTGGGTAGAATTGCCCATATCCTGGGATATGCCCACTTCTAGAATTGGGAGGGATGATCCATATCTCTAGAACTGTAAGAGGTAGAAAGTTGCTTTCAAAGGCAAAGTTGTAGAGAATAAAATTTTAAAGAATACGTGTCTCAGGATTTTGGGTGAAAATACCCCAATCCTGGGATATGACCACTTCTAGAATTAAGAGGGGTGATCCATATCTCTAGAACTATAAGAGGTGGAAAGTTGCTTCCAAAGGCAAAGTTGTAGAGAATTAAATTTTAGAGAACAAGTGTCTCAGGGTTTTGGGTAAAAATACCTCAATCTTGGGATATGGCCACTTCTAGAATTGGGAGGGATGATCGAAATTTTGATTTTTCATACAAAAAAAAATTGTTAACAAATTTCATTTGGTTGTGTGATACTCAAAAGTGTTCGGAAATGCAAAAGTAACGACGAAGTTTCTGTCATGTTCCTACAACCGAAAACATGTGTGTTGTAAAATGACCCGAAATTGACCCACCCTATTATAGACCGTGTCTTGTAACCGAACCTCAAGTGGTAACATCTATGTCTTTGAGAGCTGAATTACCGTCTCAACATAGAACTACTCCCTTTTCTTAAGTGGCGTCATCCATACTTTCATAGCTGAATACGGACAACCATAAAACTAATGACACAATCTATTACCTGGAGATAAGTCTACCCACCTCCACAATCCCAGCAGACAAAATAATTTGTAATAATGTCAAAAGAACAAAACTGCCCTAATTTCCATAAGAAACAAGTCCTACAAATAAAACAAAAGAATTCTTTTGTTTTATATGTGGGACCTGTTTCTCATGAAAATTAAGTCAGAAAAGATAGCACAATGGTGAATTTTCTTTTGACATTTTTACAAAAATGGTAAAAGACAGTGTAGCGTTTTCTCTACTGGGACAGATAGCATGTTTGGGATAGCAAACAGAGTGTGCATAATTTAAACCGTAAACATGAAACGGATATGTAAAGTTCTCCAAACGCATTATACTTCCTTTTAACTGCAAAATACCTACCGTTCTTTAGAAATAAAGAAAAATTGTTTTCGTTCTTTCTATTTATACTTTTTGTGATACATTTTAATTTTATAAAATTATTTTATTTTTTTATTAAGTTTTAAGTTTTCTAATTGAAAGAGGAAATAAAACCACATTTTGAAAACTTTCTAAAAGTGTTTCTATAGAAAATTTATTTAGTTTTTATTTTTATTATTTCACCATACGATACTACTATTTACAATTACATTTTTTTTTAATTCAACTTTTATTTCATTTCTTTTTGTTTACCGTCGGAAATGTATAAATGAAGCTGAAAAGTTTGTATAATTGTATGATAAAAAGAAAAATATATGAAATAACTGCACAAAGCGAATGTAGGTCATAAAACGAAAGAAATTACGAAATAAAATTAAGTGAAAATTTATATACCATAATTATTTAAATAAATGAAAATTCTTCGTTAGACAGTGAAATTGAGGAAAATTTAAACAAATATTTTCATTTCTAAAATGTGAACACTTAACTAACTAACAAACAGAAAAGCAATAAATTAATTTACTGTAAAAATATTTTAATTTTTTAGCATAAATAATGTGGATTTAATGATTTAATTTTAACTGAAGGAAAAAAGCAAACAAATTATTAGTGATTAAGAGATTTCTATTTTATTTTACACACTTTACGTGCAATTAACACAAAACAATACGAAAAAAAGCAATTAATTCATTAAATTCTTATAATCTAATTTTTACCAATTTTTATCGAAAATGAATTTTGTAATATTTTTTTTTATAAAAACAAAAAATTTCTCAATCCAACTTCTTAAGTATGTGTCGTCAGCCCCCTCAGCCCCAGACTTCGCATTCATTTTTTGAAGAGCGAAGTATCGTAAAATTCGTGCCTGCATTTGTCACAGGTCCCATAATTTTCGAATGCTTTGGTCTCATAACTTTCGAGCCTAATACTCCACTGAATGAATAATTTGTTGATGTAATCATAATATGTTTGTCTTATTCATATTGCAAAACCTCTTTTATATTTCGTCTCTCAGACATTAATTTTTTCACTCAATATTGTTGTCTCAATCATATTTTGCTTAAAGCAAGCATTTCACAATTGTTACAAACATTAGCGATTTCTCTAAATAAAAAGAGCATATCGAAAATAATATTAACAGAATCATTAGCTGCCGTCATAAGGGGGAAAAAGTCAGCGAAGATTTTCAACGAAATTCGCCGAAAAAAATCAAATTAAAAAACATATCGTATCAGAATAGATGTGGCAAACAGAATAGATGTGGCAAAAAGATTCGAACGTATCAAAGTAAATGTTGCCTTAACTCTTAAGTGTATGAAATTACGTCGACATTAAATTGGATTAGAAATTGCCGAAAGGGCAATAAGGAAAACCCGTCCGAAGAAACGGTGTAAAAGTCTCTCCAAATATTCAAGCAACCGTCGAAATAAAAAAGAGTTAAAATAGTTTAAAAAAATGTAAAAACTTTTTTTTCAGACATATTTCCAAAAAATTTTATTTGTACTACCGCCGATATTAAAACCGACCTAGAGCACTTAGGAAAGGCATCTGACCCATACTTCCATAGACAAAAACGTTTGCCACTGACACCGATCTTCTATCACTTATAGTTCTCAAAATGTTTGAATTTTTCGAAAATATATTGTCTAGATCGATGCACGCTAACATTAGCGGCCATCTTAGGCTCGGCCCGGGCCCACATTTTTTCTTGGGTGCTCTTAAGGCTTTCATTACCTATCGAATAGAAAAAGACTCACGAAAATCGGATGGAATTCACTCGATTTATGTATAAAAAACAAGTAGGGCCCTAGTGGGTCCGCTCCTTTAGAGCTCTAGCTAGGTCCAGCGACCCAAAGTAAAAAAAAAAATTCCATAAATTGTTGGGCATTCCCAGACCTTTTGATTGAAAATTTTTTTTTGAAAATCGGAAAAGATTTTCTCGAGTTATGCATAAAAAACACATATTGCTCTTGTAGAGACTCAGTTTTAGAGCCCCGGCTGAGTCGAGGCGCTCAGATTAAAAAGTTTCTTCGATAAATTGTAAGGAATTGCTTTATCTTTTGATTAAAAAAAAAATTTTGAACATCGGAAAAGATTTACTCGAATTATGTACAAAAGACCAAAAACCACTTTTTCGATTACCTTTAAGGGAAAAAAAAGTTTTTGAAAATCCGTTGAGTTTTACTCTAGTTATCGTGTTGACAGACGGACGGACATTTTTTTTATTGCTGATTCGTCATCTAAGGACTATGGTCGGTGCTTCCCCCTACTCCCGGGTCGAAATTCGGCTAGTTACAAACGTCGTGGTAAACGCATAAGACCCCTTTTCGAGGAACTTCGTTCTTCGTACAGGTCTAAAAGATAAATATTGTCAGCGATTGTTAGGTTTTGTCGCTAATTTGATTTTTTTCGGCGAAATTCTTTAAAAATTTTCTCCTTATGTCGCGTCGGTAATAAGGGTTGTAGTTCGACTTCCTATGGAAGACCGCTATCTTCTCTCGTTGGCTATTCAAGAAATGTTATTGGTACGGTCTAACAGTAAGGCGCATACGCTTTTAACACTCTTGAATAACTTTATCGAATAAAACCACCAATCTAGGCTTTCAACAAAGTTATTGTATTTCGACTGTATATAGCGAGTGAACTAACAGTAAGATGCATTCGCTTTAACGGTGGAAACCAAAGTGATTTTGCATGAGTCCTGCTTCGCCTTTTATAGCAGCAAAACCATCATGGCTGCGTTATTTGGAAATTTCTAGAACTCGTGTGTCGTGAATGTGTGTTGCAAGTTGCGTTGCTTGATATGGTGTGATGTTTTGTTTATCATTTGATGTTATGCTACAGGGTGAGTTAATTTTTTGTTTACGACAACTTTTTATGGACATAGCCCCCAAAATGTTAAAGATAACCAATTACGTCGCTATTTGGTTCTCCATTTGTATTGGTATGTAGCAAATTACGAAAGTAACGTGGAAGATTGAAAGCGAAATTTTTGATCGGTCAGTTCTAGACTCCTAAAATAGAGTAAATTCTGAAGCCCGAATTAAAAGTCACTTCACTCTTAGCGAGAATGGAGGAGGGGACGGAGTTGGTGACATAGACCTTGATTTTTTCACTACTTAGATTTAGAAAAACTTAACACAAAAAGAGAATCATACAATTTTGTCCCAGTGAGATTAAAAAAATAATCGAATTCATTGTAATTTTACTGTAAACAATAGTAAAGCTAAAACGGTCTGCAATCTGTTGCTGTTGTTTTGTTTTTGACGTGTATTTTTGTTTTAATGTATAATTTAAAGTAAAAATATCAAAAGTACATCTAGTTTTAAAATAATTTTGTTTAGTTTAAAAAACAAAATGATTGCATAGAATATGTTAGGAAATTTTGTGTTGATGTTGATATAAAAGAATTAATGCAAATTACAGGAGTTTTGAATGAGATCCTATCCAATAAATTGAATTCAATTAAAGTGTTACCGTGTTTTCATTTTTCAGTTATATTTTCCCACAATTCTCGACCTAATTTCATGTTATATCAGAATTCTACATAGTGTCCTTGTAACACCGAATAGATGGAATGTCTCCAAATCCCTTCAAAGAACACAATTCGTTCAATTTCTTCGAAATGCTATAAAAAAATGCACATCTTTGAGAATCGCTTAATTTCCTTCTTAAAAGTCACTAATATTTTCGAAAAATTTCCTACAATTCTCCAAAATTTCACAAATCTATCTAAAATTAATCGCAATTTCTCTGTGTTCTTAAAAATTGGGTAAGGTGTGGGTCGACCTACTCCGATCCTTCATTTTGAGCTACACGAACGGAAAAGTGAAAACCGACAAGTTTCTGATTTGTATGGTAAGTTCGTATGATAAATCAGAAACTTGTAGGTTTTCACTTTGCCGTTACTGTATATAGCAAAAATTCTAACAGCTAACAGCTCAGGATATGCGACGGGAAGCATTGAAGTGAGAACGCAAAAAAAATAGCATGAGGGAAACGCTCGCGCTCATTACTTGAAGATTTACATTTTACTTCGCAACATTCAACATTTAAGTTTACACCCCCCCCCCCTAGATACGGGTCTACCTCCCAGCAATTAACGCCGAAAGTGATACGGTGCAGAAAACTTTTCAAGAACAGAAAACTCTGTCCAGAATACTGCTATCTGACTGTATAGGGAGAAAAGTGCTGAGAAATATTCGGGAAAGAAACAAATCTGCCAAATCGCGCTGGGCAGCAAATGTAACCTGAATGTATGAACATCGAAAACAAAAAGAAACATAGAAGGGACCCGTACGTATCAGAATAGATGCGGCAAACAGAGTTGATATTACGAAAAGACTGGAACGTATTTAAGTAAATATTGCGTTCACATTAGACTGTATTGGAAATTGCCCGTGGGGCAATTTTGAAAAACCCGTACGAAGTAACGGTGTAAAAAAATTCTCCGAACGCACAAAATTGACCTCCAAATAGAGAAAAATTTTCTCCTCAATTTTGTCTACAACATAGCAAAAAACTATTTTTTGGGCTAGGGCTGACCTAGGGCCTTAAGTAGAGGCCTCAGATACATACTTCCATAGACAAAAATGTTTCCCTCAATTTGCTCTGCAACATAGCAAAAAACATTTTTTTATGTTAGGGCCGACATTAGGACCGACATGAGGACCACTTGAGCCCTAAGCACAGGCAAAAATTCTTCTATAAATTGTCGGCCGTGCCGAGATCTTCCAAACAAAAAAAAGTTTTTGAAAATCGGAAGAGATTTACTCGAGTTATGTACAAAAAACACGTAGGGCCCTAACAAAGACTCTTTTTTAGTGCCCTAGCTAAGTCCAAAGACTCAAATCGAAAAATGTTTCTTCCACAAATTGTCGGTCATGCCCAGATCTTTCAAACAAAAAAAAATTTTGAAAATCGGTAAGGATTTACTCGAGTTATGTACAAAAAACACATAGAGCCCTAGCAAAGACTCGTTTTTAGTGCCCTAGCTAAGTCCAAGGACTCAAATGAAAAAAAGTTTCTTCCATAAATTGCCGGCCATGCCCAGATCTTTCAAAGAAAAAAAAAATTATGAAAATCAGAAAAGATTTACTCGAGTTATGTGCAAGAGACCAAAAACCACTTAAACGGCCCAATACCATAAAATATTTTTCAAATACCTTTCAGGAAAAAAAATTTTTTTGAAAATCGTTCAAGATTTACTTAAGTTATCGTGTTGACGGACAGACAGACAGACCGACAAACAGACAGACAGACCGACAGACCGACAGACCGACAGACAGACAGACAAACAGACGGACATTGTTTTTTTCGCTGATTTGTCATCTGGAGGCAACAAAAAAAGGTTCCCCCTTACTCCCTGGTTCGAATTCGCAATGTAACAAACGTGGTAGTAAACGCATCAGACCTACGTACTTCGTACGGGTCTAAAAAGAACTAGACAATAATTTCGATAAAGGCACATTCAGAAAAAGAATCGCGAAAAGACTGTTTCGGAGAAGATGCGTGAAAATTGATGGCAGAAAACCATTCAAATACATATAGATTGGGTTTACGTAACCGTCAGCTGAAGCAGACATGAAAATACGCCATTCACTTCGCACACCAACACATGCACAATGCTGAAAATATGTAATTTGCAAGGCTGCCACGCTATAGCGAAATAGCGCAAAATTTATCGAATAGCGACAAGGAAATCAATTAATGAGACAGATGAGGACCTTCGAAAGGTCTCATTTCGATATAAGCAATATACCTTTGCTTATAAACACGCAGGTAGTGTCTTCCGGAAATGTTTCCTAATGATTTTTCCATAGCAGAACGAAGAAATTTGTAATATTCAACATATGAAAAATAGCGACAGCGATAGCGACTTTTTCGTTAGTTTTACGCTATCGCTATCGCTATTTTTCATATGTTGAATATTACAAATTTCTTCGTTCTGCTATGGAAAAATCATTAGGAAACATTTCCGGAAGACACTACCTGCGTGTTTATAAGCAAAGGTATATTGCTTATATCGAAATGAGACCTTTCGAAGGTCCTCATCTGTCTCATTAATTGATTTCCACAGTGAGCATTCTCTATTTTAAGTGAACACTTAATCACCAAAGAACTTGAAATGAGACTACTCAACAGTCCTCATCGGTCTCAGTAATAGTTTTTTAAATTAAAATATAAAAATATGAGAAGAAAAGAGGTGACCTCAAAAGTCTCAACACTTTCAATGCATCGAAATTATCTAAAATGAAAAGTCCTCAACGTGTACTTTAACTGAACTTAATTTTTTAATGGATCAAAATAAGGATTTTTTTAGACCAAGAAATACATAAACTTGAGACCAATGCGAGGTCTTTTTTTAGTTTCATTTGAGACTTTTTTCTTACTTGGGTGGTGTTAAGCTTAATTATTCTAAAATATGTAGTTGGTTTATACGAACCTCGACACGTTGTTTTTATTTCTATATTTCAACTTATTATATTATTTAAACGAAACGTCCATCTTAACAAAGTGTAACATCGAGTCCTAAGTCAATAAAATGAAGTATTTTTATTCAGGTACCTTGGCTCAACATACAATAGCGAAATAGCGCGAATTTCGCTATCGCTATCGCTATTTCGCTATAGCGATAGCGACGCTATCGCTATTGAATTTTGAATAGCGATAGCGATAGCGACGCTATTTTTTTTCAATAGCGTGGCAGCCTTGGTAATTTGCACAGAGTAATGATAAGTTGGTACGCTTGTGCCGAGGCAGAACACATATGAATGACAGTTGGAGAGAGAATTGCGTAAAAAATTGGTTCCATCCTCTCCCCATACAACCCATCTGTCATTCATGTGTGTGTTGTTCTACCTCGACTCAGGCGTACCAACTTATCATTTCTCTGAATTCACATAAACGCAGAGACATAATATGACGGCTGGGTTCCCCACAGAGAAACCTTATGAAAAAACATATGCAAAGGACGTATCAGAATAGATGCGGCAAACAGAGTTGATGTTACGAAAAGACTCGAACGTATTAAAGTAATATTGCCTTAACTCATAGGTGTATGAAATTACGTCCACATTAAATTGTATTGGAAATTGCCGAAAGGGGAATATGAAAAACCCGTCCGAAGAAACGGTGTAAAAAGCCTTCCAAAAGTACAAAATTGACCTCCAAATAGACAAAAATGTTCATCTCAATTTTTTCTACAACATAAGAAAAAACCATTTTTTTGTTTAGGGCAGACCTTAGGACCGACCTAGGGTCATAAGGAAATGCCTCGGACACATACTTCCATAGACAAAAATGTTTCCCTAAATTTGTTCTGCAACATAACAAAAAAAATTTGTTGGCTAGGGCCGACCTTAGAACAGACCTGAGGCCCACTTCAGCACTAAGAACAGGCACCGGGTCCAAATTTGTTTTTAATATAATTCGGTACTCGATTACCTCTCAAATAGAAAAAGAATCAACAAAATCAGTTAACAAACACGTTGGGCCCTAGTAGAAACTCAGTTTTAGGGTCCTGACTGAGTCCAAAGGTTTCAAATTAAAAAAATTTTCTGCCATAAAAGGATAGACAGTCCTAGACCTTTCGATCAAACAAAATTTGAAAATCGGAAGAGATTTACTCGAGTTAAGTAAAAAAAAAACATGTAGAGACTCGTTTTTATTGCACTAGCTATATCCTAGGCCCCAATCTCAAAAAAGTTTCTTTTACAAATAGTAGGGCTTTCATGGACCTGTCGATTAAAAAAACAGTCATGAAAATCGGAAAAGATTTACTCGAGTAATGTACAAAAGACCAAAAACCACTTACACGGCCCTTGGGTAGACAATGCCCAGATTCACTCCCATAAAAGATTTTTTGATTACCCTTCAGGGAAAAAAAAGTTTTTGAAAATCGGTTGAGTTTTACTCAAGTTATCACATTGACGGACGGACGGACATTTTTTTTATGCTGATTCATCATTTAAGGACCATAATCGATGCTCCCCCCCCCCTACTCCCCGGTCGAAATTGGGGTGGTTACAAACGTCTTCGTAAACGCATAAGACCCCCTTTCGGAGAACTTCGTTCTTCGTACGGGTCTAAAAATTTTCCTCTTTTTGCTCAACAAGACTGCACGAAAAACCTAATCATTAAAGGAATATTCACGAAAAACCACCAAATACCGTGTAGGGACGCATAGCGTGAGTTTGGACCACTTTAAGGACACTACAGCCCAAACCACTCAACAGATTTCTACTAATTTATTTTTCGTGATTTTCTGGTGTTCATATCTTTCCTTCGAAACCTTGAAGAGCGATTTCCGTTCTAATTTCGCAGAAATATGAGTGAAAAAGTTCCACAAACCTTAAAAAACCACATTTTTCACCACTTTTTCGACCGTAGCTTCGAAAGTTTCTGACCGATTTTACCCAGATTCAATTCCGTAATCAATTTTTAGATTATCCTTCAGAAAAAAAACAGTTCTTGAAAATCGGATAAGATTTACCCGATTTATGTAGAAGAAACACGTTTGGCCCTAGTAGAAACTCAGTTTTCGGGCTTTGGCTGAGTTCAAAAGCTTAAAGCGTTTCTCCCATAAATTGTCGGCTATGTCCAGTCCTTTCCAGCAAAAAAAAATTATCAAAATCGGAAGGGATTTACTTAAGTTATGATCAAAAGACCAAAAACCACTCAAACCTCGGCGGCCCTTGGGCCGACAGCGCTCAGATTCAATCCCAAAAAGGATTTTTTGATTAGCTTTCAGGAAAGTAAAAGTTTTTGAAAATCGGTCAAGTTTTCATGCGGTGACAGACGGACGTGATAAGAAATTAAGGAAATTAAGGAATTTAAGGAAAGGAAGGAAATTAGGGATTACATTGACAGTAATTTAAATAAGAACCTTGTTCTTCTGCGCAGGTACTCAAGATGTTAAAAACCTGCGAAGAACAAAAAAGTTTTTTTTTGCTATCGGTGTGGGGATGTTGGTTAGCAAAAACCCTTTATTCAGTCGGCAACACAACATCAAGGGATCGAAAGACGAAAAATCGTTCTTCCTTTGAAGCGACTATTCCATCGTTGAGCATTGGCGCCCAAATTTTTAATCTACGGCTGCTCTTACTGCACGAAATTCGAACTTGGCGTTTGACATTTTCTTTCTTGCTCCTACTGAAACTCGAACTTGGTGTTTGACAGCCGTAACAAGTGCGTTTGTTTACATATTTCTTCATTTTAAAATGAAACGACTTCTTTTCGTTGTATTTCTACTTTATTTTCTGACTGTTTTATCGAATGCCGAACTTGAAGAGTTCTGCACAATTGATGGAGAGTGTGAATCAAACAACAGTGATAAATCACTGAAGTACTTAGCCGAAGAGGAGGAATCGTATAAAAAATGTAAGTTTCCTCTTTTAATGTTGTTTTCAACAAGATTCAAAATTCCTTCACTTTCGACAAATTTTAGTTGCCGAAACATTAGGGCAGGAAATCGCTTCAACTGGAATGAAGTTCGTGCCATGTGAAGCTCAAAATTGTAGTTGTTTCTTCAAACGAATCGAAAAAGATCTCTCCCTGTACCGCGAAGGCATTTCTAAAGAAATGATAGACAGCGTACGACGGTATGGTGTTAAGTACCAAATTGTCAATGGAAGACTGTATCGTGACAAAGATTGCATGTTTCCAGCTCGATGTGCTGGTGTTGAACATTTCCTGATGAAAAATTTAGACAAACTTCACGACACTGAACTGATAATCAACTGCCGCGATTGGCCTCAAATTCACAGTAACTGGGAAGCTTTCGGTCCCGTCTTCTCATTCAGCAAAACTGAAGACTACCACGACATCATGTATCCCGCATGGAGCTTTTGGGAAGGTGGACCGGCTATTTCCACCTATCCGACAGGATTGGGTCGATGGGATTTGATGAGAGAAAAACTCAGTAAAGCGGCGCTAGAGCATCCATGGTCGCAGAAGAAAAACCGAGCTTTTTTTCGTGGGTCCCGAACATCAGACGAAAGAGATTCGTTGGTGCTTCTGTCCAGAAAGTTTCCGAATCTCGTGGCGGCTCAGTACACAAAGAACCAGGCATGGAAGTCTAAGGCTGATACATTGGGTGCCGAGCCGGTAAACGACGTTCCAATGGAGAAACATTGCAGCTACAAATATTTGTTCAATTTCCGTGGTGTAGCGGCGAGTTTTCGGTTCCGACATTTATTTCTATGTCAGTCATTGGTCATCCATGTCGGTAGTGAATGGCTAGAGTTCTTTTACGACGCCCTTGTACCGAATTATCATTTCATTCAAGTGTCAAGTTATCCGAAGGAGAAGGAATTGAGATATCTGTTGAGGTTTTTAGTTGAAAATGACAAAGTGGCTCAGACGATAGCGCAACGTGGATTCGATGCAATTAACAAAATGCTAAATATGAAAGATATCGACTGTTACTGGGTGAAACTGTTGTCGGAATACACGAATTTGCTTAGGTTCAAAGTGACGCGTGATAAAAAACTAATTGAAATTCAGAAGAAATTGTAATTCTGTGATTTAATGATAAGGAAATGGGTACTAAGATCCATGTGTGGTTTAAGTGTCACGATTCACTCAATTTAGCGACTTAGTTAAACAAAGAGTCATTCCGGTCATTTCACACTATTTTGATAAAAATACAATGAATAAAAGTTGTTGAACCATTAGCCCTTCATTTTATTCGCCGCCATTCCAGTCACATTGAGGGATGAAGTAAGCACGACATGGACTAACACTGCAGTTGTGAACGTTATGACTTTCATTCATTAATTTAGACAAGATAACGGTCGACGATGAGGCCTTTTGAAGGCCTTCGATACATTAAAGTTTGCCGCTTATCTTGGAAAATTTCTCTTTCACTTCTTCGTCTGCACCAAATTCGATGGAAAAATGGGAGCAGATCACTCCCATCATAAGGAAAAAAAAACTTGGAGAAAATTTTCAACGAATTGCGTCGATAAAAATCAAATTAGCGAAAAATTTAAACAAAATCACCGACAACAGATTCTCGGCGATTGTTTCGTTCAATTTCTTCGGCAATTCGATTTTTTTCGGCGAAATTCGTTGAAAAATTTCGCTGATTTTTTTCAGTTTTTTTCCTTGTGTCGGCAGAGTATTTGGAACGGTTTTATATTTCCCGTTCATTAACGACTTAGATTTTCACGAGATAGTTCTTCAGGATAGGAAAGTAACTCGACCTTGGTAAATGGACCCTAGACGGCAGGCCACACTTAAATTTTTATTTATTTCTGGAAATCTAGACACATTCCATTTGACCATTCAATGACATTTCACGCTTTGACTCCGGGGTGCATGTAAAAACGTGTCACCGACCCTCGAAAACCACTTTTCTGGCCGTATATCCGTAACCACTTGACCGATTTTGCTCAAATTTGGACATTTCTTTTCAAATATTTTTCAGGTGAAATGATCCATCGCTATTTTGACAAGTTAATTTCAACAGACGTAAAACGTAATTGTAAGCAATAAATTATTCTTTTCGTCATTAACTTTCAACCCAAGGTCGGTACCTTTCCTCTCCAAGGCCATAAACTTGTCTTTAACAACATCCATATTTCGGTCAAGTATGTCCAGGTTGTCTGCGAAACCTAGCGACTGACTGGACTTGGTGAAAATGGTGCCGCTGGAATCTATGTCCATGGTGCGCACAGCTGCTTCAAGGGTCAGGTTAAAAAGCAGCGTCGCGAGAGGATCTCCCTAACGTAGGCCTTTCTCTATGTCGAAAATCTCTGACAGTTGATTACGGATCCTTACTCGGCTATTAGCTCCGTTCAGTGTTAACTTGGTTAGCGAGATCAGTTTGTTGGGAATTCCACATTTAAAAGCCACACACAATTCTTCATCCTACTTCCAATTGTTCAACAAAAATCGAAAAACTAAAAGTGCTGATTTCGTCGTTTACGACTCATCAGTACACCTTGTCTTAAGACCATGTGCATTCCAATTCCAAACTCCTCCATGACTCTACAAAGCTTACTTCTTCTAACACTGGCTTCTTACAGGCTGCCTTGAAGTCAACGAACAAATGGTGTGTTTCAATGTTGTACTCCTTGCACTTCTCCAAGATCTGTCTGATATTAAACAGCCGGTCCGATGTTGAACGACCCACACGCAAACCACCTTGGTATTCAACTACAGGGTTTTCCATGGATGGATGAAGGCGCTGGTAAAGAATATTTGCAAATATCTTGTAAGCAATATTCAGCACAGCGATTCCTCGAAAATTGCCACACTCCAATTTGTCACCATTTTTGTATATGGGACGAAGTATGCTGGTCTTCCACTCTTCCGGTAACTCCTCGACATTCCATATACGTGTGTACTTGTGTACGTGTGAGCTTCGAAATTTCAGCTCCAACTTCTTGCATCGTTGGTTCACCAGGTCATAAGAAGGTAATCCTTTGATATTCTTTTAATCGAATATGAAAACGAATTGTTCCACAATGACGAATCGAAGACTAATGCCCTGAATGAGGTACAAGGATGATCTGGATCTCAGTAAGTTCTCATGTGAGTTCCATTTTCCTATACCTAGTCCGCGAGTATGAGAGGCTTTGTCTGATCGGCCACCTGTCTATTAGGATGTTGAAAGAATTGACTGCCCCGGTGTTCAAGGATATTTCCAATCTTTCGATCTTCACTACTAAGTATCCTGACTGCCTCAAGGTTGCGTAAGTTGTTGCTATTTTTAGAGCTGGAAAGTAATTCGACCCGTCTAACTACCTGCCCGATCTCAATGTTACCTATCCTTACCAAGGTCCTTGAATTGCTCGTATATAGGAGGCTCGTAGAATCCCTTAACAGAAATGAATTTATGATTTACAGAAAGCGTTTGATTACGTTGACCATAGAATACTATTGTGTAAGCTTCAGAGAGAGAGAGAGCTGTTGCATAACTATCTGACAGGTAGGAATTATTATGTGTAGTGCTAGGAAATTCAAAGAGCCGAAGAGTGATGAAAGCATCGAGATCCCGCAGGGCAGCGTACGTGGCTCGATTTCTCATCTATATAAATGACATCTTCCGGTTGGGCAACGACGCTATTCATGACTATTCTGTGCTTCTAGTGCTGTAGAGGAGAATGTTACCCGAATTAACCGGGATTTCTGGACGTGAGAAAGCTACCACTTAATGTCCGACCAAATATATGAACTTCAGACGAGCTCCACAACGGTATACGATGAAAGTTACTCAATGGGCAGGTAGTTGCACGTTAATTGCCAGGTAGAGGTAGTAGAATGAGTGGCTTCAGGTTGTCCA
This sequence comes from Pseudolycoriella hygida, assembly GCA_029228625.1. Taxonomy (NCBI): domain Eukaryota; kingdom Metazoa; phylum Arthropoda; class Insecta; order Diptera; family Sciaridae; genus Pseudolycoriella; species Pseudolycoriella hygida. Next base: position 27,193,085 of record CM055405.1, on the reverse strand, counting down.
AAACCGCTGCCTTATGTATACGAATAGGCTCCATTGCGTCATTTGACGTTGGACCTGTTTCGTAATAGGTGACCGAGACGGCTGAGTATAGAGAACGTGTGTACATTCGTGTACACAAAGCCGTTAACGGACCGCCGTACAGGGCCAGCCACGGCCATTCAATGATACCCGTGGAAGCGAAATTTGAGGCAACCAGCCGTCAGCGGTATGAGAACGATATCAGCCTTTAGCTGTTGTTGGTATAATGCGTTGCCGAAAATTTCAGGTAGAACTTATCGCTTGGCTACTGAAATGTATCTGGCTGAATGAAAAAGCTATTGTGATGTAATAGGGACCCTCATCAATAAAACAGGACTCGCTCTCTTCACGGATAGGAAAAAGGTGTCTGCCTTCACGATGCCTAAGCTTTTCGAAAAGCGACTGGTGCTGGCCGAGAAAGTCAAATATCGCGTGGTACGGTGTTGATCAAAGTCATGACCTGGAAGAGGCATAGGGAAAAAAGAGTCAGCAAAGCAGTCAAGATTTTTTGGCCATGTCACACTGGCTGTATAAGGCGATAGTGAGACCGATCATGTGCTTTGGTAACATGAGTCGCTCGCAAACGGTGGGAGCTGTGAGCGTGGCGAAGGAGCGTGGCGAAGAAGCCGGCCAAATTGCATGTCTTAGCGCAATCAAGAAGCGGATAGGACAGTGGCCATATTGTACGGAGGTGGCCAAGGGCTCGCGACGGCGGGGAAAGACGCTAACATTCTGAACTCCCTGATGTGGAACTTCGGCGAGATGTCGATGCCTTCGGACGTGATATAGGCGGAATTTCGATTTGAGAGAAATTTTGAGACGATGTTCTCTAGTCGTGATGCGTGGTGGGACAGTGACGTCCTCGTGGTGAGAGACATCAACGTCTTTACCAACTGGAGGAACAAGAGCGGATATCTCTTGCGAGGAATTGGGTTTCACTACATCTAGGAGAACATCCAACGGTGTTCTAAGCGAAAGCTCCGGCAGTCGGGAGGAGCTGTGATTTCAGGAGCTGTGATTTCCTTACAGAATATTAGGTCGCTGGTAAAGAGAGTCGTTATTTGCTCGCATAACGAATCTGGGATTAGGGCGTTATCGTCTTGTAAGTCTGCAGACAAAACGATTCTGAAGGGCCGAGTGGCACTGGACGCCATTTCAGAGAACAACTCTCGCATGGATTCCGGGACACTCAGGTATTCCAAGGAAGGAGGACCGATGAGCTGGTGAGGCCGCTTTGGTGTAACCCTGGGGATTCACGCCGGGGGTCTGATAATGTACCTCAATGCGAGAGGCACCAGAGGTTTTTGAAAGAGCTGCGCACCTGCAGACAAGCTGAGGAGTTCTTAGTCATTTTTTGTTTTCTGTCTTTCTCGAGTATCCTCGGATATCCCATGCTCCTCTACCTTATTTATATTTCTCTACTTTTTTTATTATTCGCTAAACAATTTACGTTCCTCAAATATATTTCCCGTTTCGTATAAAATTTTTATTTTATTTTTGTACTTTGAATATATCTGATGAACTTAAGCCTTCCAAATCTTACAAATATCTGGATTTTAATATGAACGCAGACAGCCGACTGAGTACTATGACCCTCTCATTGTTCGATGGAAAACGACTCCGGAAAATCGTAGCCAAAAAATCCCAAATTATTTTAAAATCTTTAAGAAAATCTTTGAAATCTCAAGAAAATCTTTAAAACCTTAAGAAAATCTCAAGAAAATCTTTAAAATCTTAAGAAAATCTTTACAATCTTAAGGAAATCTTCAAAATTTTAAGGAAATCTTAAAAAAGATCTTTAAAATCTCAAGAAAATCTTTAAAATCTTAAGAAAATATTCAAAATCTTAAGAAAATCTTTAAAATATTAAGAAAGTCTATAAAATCTTAACAAGTCAGCTTATAAAATCTTTTAGTAAACTACAAAAAAAATCTTTACCATCTTCAGTAAATCTGTAAAATCTTCAGTAGTATAGGATAGGATAAAGTGGGCAGGACATCATACTGATGATACCTAGCACCTAAGCCGCCAATGGGCCTGTTGTGCATACCCACAAGCTTGGAGGATATTCCTTTTGATGTTGGTTTTGTACGGTTTAATTAGTTTTGATACGATTTAAGTAATTTAGTATTATCTTAGGGGGGTGGTTCTTTACGGATTTCGGATTTACAATATAAGCACCAAAGTATTTTGCTCTAGCCATGTTGTAGGCTGGGCAGTGATAAAGTAGGTGTTCGGCGGTTTCAATGTCACCACAGTGGTTGCATACAGGACTATTGGCAAGACCGATGGTGAACATATATTTCTTAAGGTTGCAGTGACCGGTCAGAATGTCAGTGACCCTTTTTACGTCTTTCTTGGAGAGTGAAAGGAGTTCCTTGGAGAATTTTTTATTTATGCGGATGCAGTTTTTAGCATGGCTTGCATGGCGTAGAGTTTTCCATCGAGTGATAATGTTAAATAGAGTAGATGCTGCTACGGGTATACTCGGTTCTGGACCAGTAAAAGGAGAAGATGAAGCTATTTTTGCTAGAACGTCGGATTGATCGTTTCCAGCGATACCACTATGACCTGGTACCCAAACCAGCTTTACCTGACGATGCGTAGAGAGTAGTTGAATTAAGTCTCTGCATTCTAAGACTAGCGATGAAGTGAATTTGTATCCCCCCACCGACTTAAGCGCTGACTGGCTGTCAGAACAAATGAATATGTCTTGGTTTGTTGGTAAGTTATCTAGAACGGATAACATATCATTGACACAAGACGTAATTCCTGTGATTTCGGATTGAAATACCGTGACAAATTTGCCTAAAAGTAGAGATTTATCCAAGTTAAGTTCTGGGGAGTGTAATCCTGCTCCCCCGATTCCATGAGATAGCGAGCCGTCCGTAAAACAAGATATACGGTTAGATAATGGTATGGCTGACTTATTGGTCCAATCGATGCGATTAGGGAGACTAATGGAAAACGACTTTTCGAATCTGAATTCGGGAAGAATGGAGTCACAAGGCATTTCGAATTCAGGAGAATCTAGTAACATTCTTTTCCAAATCCTTGAATGGTTGTTGCGGTTTATTATAAGCGAGTTGGTGAGTTTATGTCTGATATCAGCGGTACGAGCTTCCCCTTCAATGAAGAGATGCAATGGTTCAATATTAAGAATTGCCTCTAGGGCGGCTGTTGGAGCAGTGCTCATTGCGCCTGTTATGCCAATGAGTGCAAGCCTTTGTAGTTGTGCTAGTTTAAGTTTAGACGTGGTGAGATTACATCTTGGCCACCAAACTATTGCAGCGTAACTAAGTCGAGGTCTTATGACAGCGGTATATATCCACTTAAGAACTTTCGGGCTAAGTCCCCAGGTAAGACCAAAAGCTCTTCTGCAGTGCCATAACGAGCCAGTGGCTTTTTGTAAAGAGTTGTTAAAGTGGATTGAAAAGTTGACTTTTGAGTCGATTGTTAGTCCCAACACCTTAACCGAGTTGGATCGTTGAATTCTTTTTCCGAAAAATAAAGGTGGAGTAAAGTTTAGGATGACGCGTTTTTTAGAAAATGGCACAAGTTTGGTTTTGTCTAGATTGGCTGTTTGTTCGTTCAAGTTGCACCAGTCTTCCACTAGTTTTAGGGCAGATTGCATTACCTCACATAATGTTGATGTGAATAGACCTACAATGAGGATCATTAAGTCATCGGCAAAACTTTGCGAGTAGTAACCAGCATTGTTCAGAAGTGTTAATAGACTATCTTTCACTAGACAATAGATAAGGGGCGGTAAAATACCCCCTTGCGGGCATCCCTTGCTCACGAGGACGCTGATTTTACTTTGACCCAGACAAGCGGAAACAATCCTAGTGCGAAGCATAGCGATAATCCATCCGATCGTTGTCTCGTTGATTCCGTGAGATCTACACGCTTTCGCGTAAATCTGTAAATCAGTAAATCTGTAAAATCTTCAGTAAATCTTTGGAACCTTCAGTAAATCTTTAAAATTTTCAGTAAATCTTTAAAATCTTCAGTAAATCTTTAAAATCTTCAGTAAATTTTTAAAAACATTAACATCTTAACAAGTCAGCTTACAAATTCTTTTAGCAAACTTAAAAAATTCTCCAGTAAATCTTTAAAATTTTAAGGAAATCTTTAAAAACTTTTGAGATTAAGTAAAATCTAGGATGCTCCGGAAAATCGCTAAAATCATCTAAAGATTACAAAAATCTTACCAAAAAAATCGTGTCACAAATCGTGTATGAAAGGGATAGGATGGAAATTGGAAACACTTTCATATGAAAATGTATTTATTTCTATGCATTAATAGAACAAAATATTTTAATTTTCCCAACGCCGTATTAAACCGATAAACAGAAACCACCATTAATAAAACACTCGTACTTGCCGATATTTCATGATGAATAAAACTAAAGCTCCGAAATTACGTCAAAAATGTCTACCACCAAGTGCTTTCGACGTATCGTTTATCATCAATTAATTGTTGTAAAAAAATTTCAGCTTGTCTTTCCGTCTCATATTTCTCACTGTCTGTCATCAAGCATTTGCAAAGTAATTTTCTTATATCTGCTGTCATATCGAGATTTCCGCACACATAGATCCTACAATCTGCCTTCAGTCTTTCAGCAATTAAAGATTCATTCAACGCTATTAGGTCTTGTACGTGCCTCTGCTTCGAATCGACATCCCAGGAGAATGCTTCCATTAAATCATTCAAAGATCCAGTTTGTAAATGCTGTACCAAAATGTCTCTGCAACGATTATTCTTTTCGTAGCGGCTACCGAAAAACAGTGACGCATTCGACAATTGATCTTTTCCAGTCAGTTTTAGTTGTTCTTGACGATGTTCCAGGAATCCCAAGAAAGGAGATAGGCTTACTCCAGCTGCTATGAGAATCACGGGATCTTTGATTTCATTTTCAGTGTATATAAATGGTTGGCTCTCCCTTAGGTACAAACAAACATTTGTTTCCACTTTTTCTTCAGCCTCTTGGATTCTTTTCAACAACATGGTAGTTGTAACACCTGGAGGATCATTCACTGAAAACCAAATCTTGAAAACATTTGGATCCTTAAGAGGACTGTTTGCTATTGAGTAAGGTCTCGGCAGCAATCGAGGCAAATGTTCCAGTAATAAATGAAATGGAATTTGTTTCCAGGACTCAAACCAACTTAAAATTGCAAGAAATGTTGTCGAACCGTTTAGGTATCTCTCCGATTTATATTCATCTGCACCTTCTTTCGAACACAAAATTTCCAGCACACGTCTTTCTTTAACGTCTAAATACTCCAGCAGACAACGTAAGAATAGTTTTTTGGGTATAGTGCGAAGGTCGAGGCATTCACTTAAACATTCTCTTATTGACGTATGCAAAGGTAAATATTTTGGCAACTTTTTCTTGCTGTCGGCAATAAGTTGAATTTCAATTTTTCGATCGCTTAAGTCATTCAATGATAATTTGTTTAATACGAAAGACACATCGTTGGCCGAGTTTATCGGAAGGATTCCAATGTTGTCCCCAGGGTTGAAGCGAAAAACCGTACTCAATGCCTGCAATAGAACTCTATAAGAACGAATTCGTAAGTCAAATTTTCTTTACCTTAATGTCAAACTCTATTTCGTGGACTTCTTTCACACCATGAGGATTATGAGCATTACGAGGTACGTCGATCAATGTACGGGATGACCTGATTGGGATAGAATAACTTTCGGACCGGGCGAACGGTAACAAACAATTTTGTTGAGAATGTCCTATCTTATACAGTTCAGAAATAGAGAAATGTTTTCATTGAAACTCAATGTTTTACAAAAATTACTCACACTTTTCTGAAATGTTTCGTCAAAAATTTCAACTTTGATATAACTCTTTGGCAAAGCAGGTAATGTGAGTGTCGTTGATTCATATTTATCAAGTAAAGATGACAATTCCATGGTATCCTACACAATATACACGCTGTCACTTCACTTTTAAGATATTTTGTATCTGTCGAATGTAAATGTCCGAAATGGTATGAATCTAGGGAGGCTTTCTCTAACACGTATAATGAACGAACGAAATCTCACAACGAAATTCAGCAGCGCAATAATTCGCACATACGGCACATACACACACACACATTCGAAAAAGTAGAGCGAAATAATTTGAACTGTAATCGAAAAAGTGGCGCGTATTTCATTTGAAAAATTTTCGTAACGAAATTTTTTCGAAAATTCAATATTTCTTTGAACTTCATGGCATGTATGTGTATTTTGTTAAAATTTCATGTAATGATTTCTTGAGTAACCAGCGGAATAATTTTTCAACACTTTCAGTTAAAATTTAAATTTACCCTAAACAATCTACGCAATAAGAAAAAAAGTCAGGTATTCCGTCATTTTTTACTTCGAAAAAAAATTTCTCCAAAAAAAAAATTTTCGCACCAATCTCTATAACTTTCCCGAAGAAACCAACTGCCTAGGTATTCTAATTCAGAAGATAGCATTTTGAGTATTCACAAAATCACAACAAAAACCCTTTTTAAAAGGGAAACGTGACGCAAGTCCTCGTCTCTTCTTCCAAAACAACTGATATCAATTTGGGTGACGCTTACAGCTTCGGAACGCAAAAAATTCTTCTGAAATATTTTCATTTTTGATTAAAGAAATGCGTCACAAATGCCGGACCCCCCAATGTTATAGTTTTTCTGTTCTTTCAGATTTGACACGAAAAAAAAGTTAAGCTTTGCGTAATGTGTGGAGTACGGGTAACCAAATTTTCCGCGTGCGAAATCCGAAAGCGCAGAAAAATTATTACATTGGGAGGGTCCGGCATTTGTGACGCATTTCTTTAATCAAAAATGAAAATATTTCAAAAGAATTTTTTTCGTTTCGAAGCTGTAAACGTCACCCAAAGTGATATCAGTTGTTTTGTGAGAAAAGATGAGGACTTGCGTCACATTTCCTTTTTAAAAAGGGTTTTTGTTGTGATATCAGTAGTTTTGGAAGAAAAGAGAAAACAAATTTTGAAGAAAAAATTTTCGGCCAAAAAAAATTTCCGGCGAAAAAGAATTTTTCAGCAAAAACTGTCGCCCAAAAAAATTTTGCCTGAAAAAATTTCGTCAAAAAAAAATTTACTTTGACATAAAACATCTATCTTAAACAAAAAAAAATTTGAAAAAAAATCAATTTTTCCCCTAAATTCGTTTCATACCACCGTCGGCCATTTTGTTGGTCATCCTGACACACTACACATCAACCCATCAACTTTTCCTTTGACACCAAACATCTATCTCCATTCTCCATCCTAACACAGTCCAAAAATTTTGCTCATATTTGACCCATACTTTGAATACACTCACACACACATACAAAACATTCTTTTATATGGGCTTTATATGGCACCTTCTAAGAGCTCTGACGCCCAAACGAAAGAAAAGTTAAGAAAAGTTATCGAGCCGTTTTCGAGCTCGAGCCAAAAAAGTCGGTTTTCATACAAATGGCTCTGGAACTAACTAACTAACCCACTAACTAACTAACGTTAACTTTGGTTTAACTTTTCATATTTTTTTCATACATTTTGTCATCCCTAGATCCGCTCGGATCTGATCTTTCATATTAACTTTTTATAAGTGTACCATAAGGTCTGTTTTTAGCCTAGTCTGCCAACTTCCTATTAAGTATCCCAACATAACCGCGGCGTTCGGACGCAATATCTCTGGCCAAAAAGCTCTCTAACGAAAATAGCCCTGACTAAAAAAACGGACAAAAGAAGCCCGGACTAAATAACCACCCATCGTGGTAGCAATGCGCCCGTAACGCGTCATGACGCAAATCCACATACGAACAAAAAATTAAGAAAATTTTTTTTCGTAGACTTCGGATGCGGAACCATACATACAGCTAAGTTTTGACTCCCCCCTCCCTTGTGACATACCTCCCGAAAAATATTTTCCTTTGGATTCTACGGAAAATTCTAAGGCGAAGTGTCTTTTCACTTATTGAAATCTGTTCAGTGGATCCGGATTCCAGAGATATGACTTTTGAGTACAAAAACTTAGCTACTGATTTCCATTGACACTTACTTGTATAAAATACGACGGATCGATAACTTTTCCTGAAATTTTGCAGGGATTCTATAACATCCACGATTTTGAAAAAATTGGGTAACCAGCGTCGTTTGGAAGCTAGAGCTCCTGGAAGTTCCCAAACAAATCCCATATAAAAGCATTTTTGTATTAGTTTGTGTCTATGCACATTTTGTATGTGATTATGCGGCTCAAAAAAAACTTTTGATGGCATATTAAGCGCATATATTCAGGGAGCAGGGTCGCGGAAAGAATAGATGGCGAAATCAGCGAATCTTTGGAGGTTAATGAGGGGCGGGGGCAAAACGCCCCAGTGTATTATCGTCCAAGACGATAATATGGTCTACTGATACAATAATATCGCCAAGAGACAATACACTGGGATATTTTGCACATCCCTTAATGAGGGCGTCCGTCAGCGCTGTTCCCAGGTGTTAGACCAAGGAGTAGGTTTTTAGATTCAATTGAGTAAGAATTAGAAATTAGGGGACTTTCTCTGGGCTAATAAACCATCTCCTTGGAAGGCGATAGGAGGACATGGAGCGGGTTTGTTCACATTCCTAGGGTTGTGTCATAATGACCTCACACCGAAAGGTACACAATGGTCTACAAAGTTTGATGATGATGTTGCAAAGGAAGTTTTGGGAATCATTTTCGACCATTGGAGTAGCATCCGCCGCGCTTAGGTTTTGCAGCGGTGGCGACAAGAAAAAAGATCTACAATAAATAATTCGTCAAAAACAATTTTTCTACTTCCAAAAAAACTTATATTACAACAAAACCCCTTCTAAAAGCGAAATGTCCCTTCTTCCAAAACAACTGATATCAATTTGGGTGACGCTTACAGCTTCGGAACGCCAAAAATTCTTTTCAAATATTTTCACATTTTATTACAAAAAATGCGTCACAAATGTTATAGTTTTTCTGCTCTTTCACATTTCACAAGCAAAAATTTGGCTAGCCGTACTCAATACATCGCGAAAAACTAAATTTTTGGGGTGTGTAATTAATACAATAGTAGCACTTTTCACTTTTTTTTTAAAGCGGGAAAAGTGGTACTAATGTAACGTTTCATATATGTAACGTTACATTAGTACCACTTTTTTAGGAAGATAGTTCCACTTTAACCGCTTTACAAAACTAAAAAAGTGGTGCTATTGTAACGTAGGTGTAATTAATTTGAAAGAGCACTTTTCATTAGGGATATCTAGTCCACGTGATATTTTCTTCGGGGCTATTCTGTCTGACTTAATTTGTCTGGATTCCCTTGTGGTTATTTCGACCGGGGCTATTTTGACCAGAGAAATTTTATTTCCAGAGCCGACTTGACCCGTACTGAACTTGATGGCTGACCTAATGCGACTGTAAAGTTAAAAGGGACAGTTTTTGGACGAATCTGAATGTTTGTCAACAGGTGCAACAATTACTACTAATGACCACTAGACTAAACAGTTTTTGAAATGCGAATTCTTTACTAACACAAAATAATCGATTTGCATGTAATCTACAAAGACAAATCCAATCATGAACTTTTCAATAAAATTGTGTCAATGTTAGAAGATTAAATTACAACAAAAATTAGCACAGACAAATTAATGTGCTGGTGATGAGAATTTCAATCGAATTAGAGGGATTCGCAATTTCACTTAGGTCAGAACGGACACCTCAAAAGAAACAACTGAAAATGGGAAAACATTTGGTAGAGTTTATTGAAAAATTTTGGGTTTCAAAAACTGAATATTTAGTTACTTTTTCTCCGCAGATCATACTTTTTGTCGTCATAACTTTCTCAATGACTCTTGAATCTAGGCTCATTGGTCGTTTCGGAATCTTAAATAGGTTTAAAACAGAAACCAATAAACAGGTCGATGTTGGAATTGAAGGTGATGGACAAATCAATGTTGACAACCACGATTCAGTCAAAATCAGAAGCGTCGGTGAAGTAGATACTAAAATTGTAAACGATGGGAATCTCAATGATGTGGCTAATGCTGACTTAGCAGTGGCTAAGTTAGACGGTGCTGCTGGTGCGAATGTCGGTCATGGGCTTGACACCGAAGTCACAAAAAAGTTAAGCACAGAAGGCGAAGGAAATGGTAGTGTTGGAACTGGAACTGATGACAAGCTCAATAGTGGTGTCGATATCAACGTTGAAAAGGAGCTTAGAGGCTCAGTCGGTGGACAAGACGGCGTAGAAACAGCAGGTGAAATGCAAAATACTCACGGTTTTATTATAGTTAGTGTCGATCAACTAAAAAAGTGGGGCAAATATTTTGAATTAAGAATCAACAATCATCAACAAACAGATGTAGGGAATGCAACAGATGGAAAACTCAATGGTGACAACCACGAGTTAATTAGTAGTGACACCGACGTTAGGAAGAGTCTCAGCACAGGAGTTGATGGACAAATTAGCGCCGGAAGCCCAGGTGATGGACAATTGAATGGTGAAAATAATGAAGCATTTGGTGCTAACATTGAAGCTACGAAAAGCGTCACCACTGGATCGGATGGTAGAGTCGGGGTCGGAAATGGGAGTGATGGAACTGGAACTGATGACAAACTCAATAGTGGTGTCGATATCAACGTTGAAAAGGAGCTCAGAGGCTCAGTCGGTGGACAAGACGGCGTTGAAACAGCAGGTGAAAAGCAAAATGCTCACGGTTTTATTATAGTTAGTGTCGATCAGCTAAAAAAGTGGGGCAAATATTTTGAATTAGGAATCAACAATCATCAACAAACAGATGTAGGGACTGGAACAGATGGAAAACTCGATGGTGACAACCACGAGTTAATTGGAAGTGGCACCGAAGTTAGAAAGAGTCTCAGCACAGGAGTTGATGGACAAAGCGCAGTAAGTCCAGGTGATGGACAATTGAATGGTGCCAATAATGAAGCATTTGGTGCTAACATTGAAGCTACGAAAGGCGTCACCACTGGATCGGATGGTAAAGTCGGGGTAGGAAATGGGAGTGATGGAAAATTTGATGAGGACACACAAAGCTCAGTTGGTTCAGGTGTTGAACATGGAAGTAGGATTGATGGCAGATCTACTGGCAGGTTAAGTATTGGAATCGGCTCTGCTACCTTCAGAATTGGCTGAAAATTAATAAAAGAAATTGCTTTTTTGTGGCCAAAAATATTGGGGTTTTTTATTGTGACAATACAAATAACTATTTTTCAATAAAGTTCATTTTTTACTGTTCTTACCACAAGCTACATGTGCACTCACACTAAGCGTACGAAGCAATGGGATAATCATATTTCACTTCACGAATGGGGACAAAGTACTTTTGTCGTTGGAAGAATCTGTGATCGAATGATGTTAAATAACTAAAGTTACCCAAAAGCTTTTCTCATACATAAAGGTATAAACCCGATGTTGTTGTTGCATCGCAAAATCTAAGTTGAAGAAATTCGTCAAAACTGTTCAGCATGGTGGAAGAGATAAAACTCCATCGTCTCCACCTCCCCCTTCATCACCTGTATCAATTACAGTGTTTATTTCACACTTTTACTTTGAAGTTATTTATAATTCCCTTTTCATGACCGAAAGCCACCCTTTCAAATTTCTAACGTTTTAACCAAAATTGTAATTAACAACTAGACTATACGCCGCGGCGCGCCGTACAGCCGCCTAAAATACGAAAATGAAACGGTCCATGAGTACCTTCTCTGTACCTCTAACAAAAATTTCAAAAAAAACAACTAGACTAGATGTTACAGAGTGTGATAGTACACGAAATGAAACTTTAAAGACTTCGACAATCAGATTTTCGATTTTTTCAGTTTTCAAGTAATTTCTGATAAGAATTTTTACTGTGACTAATCTCTAAAGGATAAACTATTGAAATGGGTTATGAAAGTAGCGAGAGAGTGAAGTCAGAGAAGCTGATTCGCTTGGTGCAGCTGGTTGTAGTTAGGTGAAGAGAAGTGCAGTGAGGTGTTGTTTTCACCATTAAATTGGGGATTATGGCATTATGGCAATATCCCTTCTAGCTGTTAGATTATTTTGTGCTAACGGGCCACAAAATAATCTAACAGCTGGAAGGGATATTATCCCCGCACTTATCATGGTGCCAGACTGCTACTTCTACCTATTTAGAATAAAACAAATCATGTAGGGGGTGTTACCTATTTGATATTCATGTTTATTCTGACTTTATTCATCACATTCGCCTCGTATTTATACTCAATTCATGGCTCACTAAGCTATTTCTTTTTAATTCAAACGATTTGTGTTACTTTGATTGTCTATTCTTTGTAGATTAGAAACACGTTTAATTCAAGATTAACTCTGTAAAAATACCAGTTTCTTGAACTATTTTGCTCCAACCAAATTGTTGCATCTTTCATGTGCTGTCGATGACCACTGACCAAACCAAACTCTGGATGCTGCCAAATTCTATTAACCAAAGATAATTGGATGCTGCCAAATTCTATTGACCAAACCAAACTCTCGAAAAGACGCTTAGAAACACATACACACAAACTTTTGCCACTCACTTTTGCCTCACATGCATCTGAAGCTCATACTTTTGCAGACAATTCATCGAATCCCTGTCATCATTGTTGTCTACTGTAAGCTACAATTGTTAAATGCCAAATTTAACAATGCTTTTACCAACAGTCAAATGCTTTGCCACTGGGTAATGATCCAAATTCGTTGACAGCGCCCAACGCTATCTTGTTGACCAACATTGACCCAACGAAACGGTGATCATCTTCGAGAAGCCGCACAGTGCTCATTTTGGTCATTGGTCATTCTGGTCAAAATTACAGAACTATTCCGGAGTTTGAGATAGCAATTTTTCCATCAATTTTATTTCGGAAGTTATGACCTGTTATTCCTGGACATATTTTCGAATTCCAAATTAACAGAATTCAACAGGTCATAACTTGCGAAATAAAATTGACGGAAAAGCTTCTCGAACAAAGTTGTTCCTCATTTCGTGCTGAGCAACTTTGCTGAAGACTATCAAACTCCGGAAGAGTTCGGCAATTTTGACCAGAACACTGCATTTTTCGGAAAGTTCGACTTCAGCATTCAGTAACTTCTGAAATATAATTGATAGTAAAAAAGTTTCTTAAGCAAAGTTGATTTTATGGTGAACAACTTTGCTGAAGAGAAAAAATTTCTATCTCAAATTCCTAAGCAGTTATATAATGAGCACTGTGAGCCGCTTCTATGCGACTCTCTTTCCAATGATGATCCCTTTCGACGTTTTTCTGTTGATCAACCATTCACTTCGTTGACTAAGCAAAATCGAAGACGTTACTCATGCTCTTCAATTCAGTTCTTAACGAAAATAAGAGGCAACACATTCTATACACTTGACTTATGTCTTTGTCATATTCATCCACATACAATCGTCTGTCGTCACCAAGTAGATTTGTTTCAATACTTCCGGGTCATGTGACCATGATTATACTGTGACATTGGTTGGTTCGAAGAAACTCTCTCATTTTTCATAGTGTTACCTGATTAAAGTCAACTTACAATAGAGTAACTCTATTTAAGTTGAGTTTAGTCAGGCGACACTACGAAAAATGAGAGTATTTCTCCGAAGTAACCAATGTCGCGTTAGTATCATGATCAAACCACCCGAAAGCATTGACAAAAAATGTATTCAGTGCAGGGGGCCGTTCATAAAGTATGTTACAAAAAATTCTACATTTTTCAGACCCACCCTGTGTCACATGAGCTTCGAACAATGTACATTTCGCGTGACGTGACACGGGTCCCGACCCCCTCCCTCTGTCCTACTCTGCCGGCTAGGCTCATCCGCCTCCCTCGACTTTTTTTAGATTTATCAGGTTGGGATGGCCATTTCTGGCACATAAAACACAGATCTATTGATCCTTTGTTTTCTTCCCGTTCATCATGTAAATCCTTAGAACCTTCCGGTCCTTACTAAGAACCTGTCGAGCGTGGCAGGTCCTAGGCTTGGGACATCGGAGGGTTGAATCACATATCCACCCAGTGTCATGCTCCTTAGACGGAGGAACTTTGGGCATTCACATATGTGGACGCCTGTTTCCTCCTCTAGGCCGTAACTACATCTTGGATCACCCAAGATGGTCATTTTAGCCAAGTGCTTATTCAACCCACAGTGACCCGTAATGGCTCCCACTACTCTCCTAATGCCATTACGGTCCAGTCTGAGAAGCTCCTTGGCCCACTTCTCGTCGGGCGTGGGAAGAAGAGCTTCGTGTGCTCTCCTCCGTAGTAGACGCGCCAACTCTTTGCGGACTCAGGGATATGGGGTTCTGGACCCTTTATCGCAGATGCTGAACCCTGTCTGGCCAGCTCGTCTGCCCTCTCATTACCGTCTACACTAGGCATGTCCGAAAAAATAAGTTTTTTCAAATCGATTCCTTAACCTCACACAAAATAAAACTTAAAAAAGACAAAAAATATTTTTTTTTAATTTTTTGAAAGAAAATTATCGGTGGTAAAAATGAAAAACTCATTTCCACATCAAATTCGTCGTGTGGGGTATCGATGGAAAGGTAATGAATGAGCCTTTCAGGGAAAAATAAATTTGGAAACATAGGGCAAAATAGGTGGCGCTGACGACGCTTTAAAGTGCAAAATTTGAATAAAGGAAGTTTTTGATTTTTACCACCGACAATTTTCTTTCAAAAAATTGAAAACAAATATTTTTTGTGTTTTTCATATCAAACAATATCTTGTGTGAGGTTAAGGAATCGATATGAAAAAACTTTTTTTTTCGGACATGCCTAGTCTACACCGGTGTGACCAGGGACCCAGGCAGTCGTGATCTGATTTCCCTAGGGTTTCTTTCAGCTCTCCAACCAGTCTTCACGTCGTCACAGGCGAAGCGAGCGCCTTAATCATTTACTCACTGTCTGAGCAGATGGTCGCTTTGCTACTCGTCATTCCCTCTGGGACTAGCTTTGTCACCCCCATCAACATCACAAACGTCTCAGCTTGGAAGACGTTTGCCAATTTTCCTAAATGGAAACTGTCACAGTTCGCCGGATCTTGTGAATAGATCCCGGCTCCCGCACCTTCCTCAGTTTTCGACCCATCAGTGAAGCTCACCAGTCCATCAGCCGGAAGGCAGGTCGCCCAGTTTCCTAGCGAATCCACCCTCTCCGGTATAACGATCTGATATCGCCTCAAGAAGTCAATCTGTGGAACTACGCGATCCCTGGGCATATGGAAGACGCTGTCGTTAATCACTTTCAGGATCTTCCCATGGCCAGACTCGAAATTCCTCATCCAGAGGCCATTTTCCTCTGAACTTCATTTAACTCCCTCCTCACACACTCCACGTTGAGCCTTGATCACAAAACTAAGCAGCCATGGCTCAACATAGGTCTGACCACCGTCTCATAGATCCACAATATGGCTCTAGACGGTATTCCCCCTCGGCTTTACGAAGAGACGTCGCACTTTTCGTTTCGAAAAAAAATTTCTAATGAATGTTCCTTAAATCGTTTCCTAGCGCAACTAAATCGATGATGCAGCAAAACTAAAAATGTTAATTCAGAAAGTGCCAAACGAAAAAACCTTTTAACTTTGTTCCTGAGTGTAACGATCTGTTCTTTCTAATTTGAATTTATAAATCGAAAAACTGAATTGAAATCCATGAATTTATGAAATTACTCTTGCAGTCCAATCTCAATCAAAGAGTCCATACATATAATGCCGCAACCTCCAGTAATAACCTTTTACATATCATAATTTTCCGTGCCAAATTTAAATTTCACACAAATCACATCAACTCTAATCTTATTTTATTTCAATCCTGAATAATATCGTAAAATGTTTACATCGGTTTTCGGAATCATTTATTTACATAAAAAGACATTAACGCAGAATGTGATTACGAAGAGTTCGTTAAATGTATTGGGACCATTCGATTCAAGTTGAATAGAAAAAAGGCAATTTGTCAATTTGTTGTTTCTACCAAGAGGAGGGAACTTACGAACATTAAAAATAAAAGCGGCTGAGAGAGAAACAAAATTGATTGTGGAATTCAGCTATGAGAACGAGAACTCAGATGGCGCCACAGGAGACCCGCCTGTTAGTCATTATATTGAACGTATTCAGCCATCTATGGCTTCAATATAATTTTCATATTTTTATCGCTCGCGTAAACCATCGTTCAAGTAGCTGATGCAAAGGGAGTCTGGGCGTGACAGTCTTTTGTTTTGATATTTACCAGTAATGCTCAACGTGAAGTTAGCTGCAGCTGCAACCGAAGCTAACTTCACTGCTCACAAAATCAGCTGATTTCTATGAAAAGTTCAAAAATCAGCTGATTTTCTCGCAATGAAGTTAGCCCAGGTCGAAATTGCAGCCAACTTCACGTTGAATATTACTTGCAAAGACCAATACAAAAAACTGCTACGGCATTGGTCCCTATCCAATCTTCTTGTGGTGTGTCAACGATTTATGTCAAGGTTATGAAAGTCACTCTACTTTGACATAAGCCGTTGACGCACTAAAGAGGTGGATTGTACAGCAGCAACAAAAACTACAATGAAGTTGGATACGATAGATGCAACGAGTTTCAATGTGTAACAATGTGACTTCTACATTTCCAGATTAGCTGCTTACCATATTGATCATTGCGAAGTTTTTTTTTCAACGATATAAATCGAAGATGATACCCTCGCAGCAGATCCTATCAGTCGATTCAATAAATATACAAATTTTCCGCAACTCGTATATTACGAATCGGTTTTTATTATGTGCTCCTCTTTAAATGTTTATGTCAGTACCGGCTGCCAACGAAAATATTTTAAATAAAATTGTACAATAAATAAAAACCATACGAAATTGAATATATGAAAAGAGAAAAAAATCGTCGTCTCAGTGATGTAGTAGAATGGTAAAAATACACGTATTCCCACACGATATGATCAAAATGAATAATTTTATTTAATAACAAGAAAATAAATAAAGAAATTTCAGATAATTCAAAACCAATCACGTTCACGGTGTTGCTTTATTGCTGGATTTAAATATGAATTTACAGATCGTAATAAATATCAAGATAACTAAATGAATCGACCGCGAAGCTAATAAGAAAGGTCTTCGGGATTTTTCATTTATTTCGTTCGAAGGAAATCAAAAATCTAATTGGAGCTGCTTTTTGCGGCTAGATTTACATTGCTAAGGTTCTACTATAATATTTTTATTAACTTGTCTTTTTTTTCGTTATCATTAAAGTAGTAGAATGTTGAAGCAGGGCTGCCCTATTTTGCATAAGAAGCTTAGTGCGAAAGAGACAAAAAACTTTGTGTGGAATTTTGTATAGATTTTCTTTTCTCTCTTTCACACGAAGTATCTTATGCAAATTACGGCAGAGGGGTCCTCCTTCTTATATTCACGGAGACATGATGTAGCGGTTGGGTTCTCCACATAGGCTAATAATCTGATAAAACAAAATTTTCATATGGAGCTATTTTTCTTTACACACATGGCGACGAAATGTCAAATGTCATCTGTCACTAAAAATGAATGCTGGGAATGGATTCTAAATGCATTCGAAATCCATTTATTCGCTTAATTTGTGAGGCATTAGGTCCATTAGGCAAATGTTTGCAGGGTTGCTCACATTTTTAGTCTATGTGGGGAACCCAGTCGCCATATCTTGTTTCTGTGTATTCGGAGAAACTTTTCGTCTGCTTGTAAATTTGTCAAAAGTTATTCGTGCATCGTAAAATCTAATGTTTGAAATTCAAATTAAAATTCGTGTAGTGATAGAATATGAATTTGAAATGCCTTGTCTTGATATAGCAGTTGGGTTCCTAGACTAAAAATGAGAGCAAATGTCATTGTTACTTGACATTTCGTCACCATATAAGACCTGCAAATATCCTGTCGTGTCTGTCAACGTAACGTTTCACTCTTTAGGGCTGTTACATAAAACTATCTCAATCACTCTTTCTACACCGTACGCGTGGGCCTTTGTAGAAGACCCAGCCGCCATATCATGTCTCTGTCAAATGCCTTCAGCAAATCCATCTCTTTCGATTTCATTGAAAAACAATGGATATAAGAAATTGTGTCTTTCTTAAGCGAGTTTTTACAAGTGGTGGATAAACTCAAGAATACCTCGGAAAATCCTCCGAATGCATTATTGAAAAATGACAACATCATTAAGAATTTGATAAAAAATTCAAAATCCTCGAAAATCACCAAAACATTTTTCCGGAAATTTTTTGAAAGAAAATTTTTCTCACTACACGATATAATTTTCCAACGTCAAAAATTCGTCTTCCTGGCGATAATACCTCCAATGAATAATATCACGGTACCGAACACAATTATCACTGATTGAAAAACATGTAGAACTTATATAAAAGAAGAGGAAAGAGAGAGCAGGAGTCAGATGAGAGGGAAAAAATCGAACTTGTAATTTAAGAATTATCAATGATTTGCTATGTTGTGCTGCGTTTTCTACGATTTCCATCGATATTTAGGATTCAAGGACTTTTTTTTGGGCTTCGTTTACTTTTTTGACTTCTTTCGAATTCTGATGAAATTGTTTTTCACCTTTCAACAATTTACAAAGGAATTTTCAATAGAAAAATTCCACGGCATATCTGCACCTGCAGATACAATAAAGATTGTCGTAAGAGGCGATATGATTGACAGGGCAATTTTTGCTTTACATTACCATAAACAAAATTGACAAAATCTCGATAATTTTGGAGATTTTTATCTGATGTGTATAATGCTGCGGTCGTTAATTTATCCGTGTGTTTAAAAACATTACGTGCAAATTCGATGATTTACAATTAAAATTCAAGTCATTTAAAATGGGAAACAAGTAAAATTGCCCAGTTTATTGACTTCTAGTTGATAAGAAGAAAAGATTTAGTTATTACTCAGCAGTCGGTTCGAATTGTTACCGGACAAAGTGCAATAGTCAGTGGACTATTTTGTTTTGTCAAGCTACCAACATAAAGGGGCAACTGTTTGTTTGAATATTCAGTTTTTTTTGTAGTATAAATTAGCAGTGAATCATTCATTTACTGGACGAATGTTCAAAATTCATAAATTTAGTACGTAATGGAGGGCAAACGCGCCACGAAAAGTAGTCGCGGCTTATGAAATGAGCCGCTGATTACCCTATTCAACAAATGTATTAAATTTTGTGTAGCAGATGTAAGATCGAAAAGCTTAGTACAGTTTTTCTCCCTGAATCGGAATCAGGACTCCATTTTCTTCTAGGACGTCTAGATTCAGATATATTCCAATTTGAAGTCTTACGGGAAATGAATTGGTGCGAGCGAGAAGAGTATAGTGTATCTCTATTGCTCTCGTTTGCACCAAAACGTTTTCCGTAAGACTTCAAATTGGAATATATCTGAATCTAGACGTCCTAGAAGAAAATGGAGTCCTGATTCCGATTCAGGGAGAAAAACTGTACTAAGCTTTTCGATTTTACATCTGCTACACAAAATTTAATATATTTGTTGCCTAGTGTTATTGATTTGACAACATGTATCGAAAATGACAACGAAAATGTAACAACGTTCGATTCAAGAGAAAAGCAACCATTAACGTGAAAGATGAACCCATCGAGAAACAAAATTTGCTACGAACGGCATTTATCGAACTCACAGCAATCGAAGTGAATCAAAGCGATTCGCCAAAGGCGACACTCACCACGATCAAAACCAATGCGCTCGGAAATTTTGTGGGTGCAGCAAAGCCAACGAAAGTTTTAACGGAAATCACAGAGGTGAGTCAATATCAATTTAAATCGAAGAAAGTTTAGTAAACTCAATCACGTGATTTTCAGTCGGCAACAGCAAAACACAGCAGTGCTCGGTGGTGGTTATGCTACACTTGTCGGAAGACAAGTCTCTGCGCAGGTGTGTATTAATGTATAATAAGACGATCGAAAGAGGCCAGAATGAAACGAAACATGTTGTTGATAATCAATTCTCAGCGAAACAACTCAAACAAGTCAAGCTAGACATTCTCTGTAATCATGGGCGCGCGGTAGCGATGCGCCCGTGACGCAAGTCCCCATACGAACAAAAAATTCGGAAAATTTTTTTTCGTAGACTTCGAAACCATATATACAGCTAAGTTTTGACTTCCCCGCCCCCCCCCCCCCTTGCGACGTACCCCAGGAAATATTTTTCCTGGATTCTACGGAAAATTCTAAGGCGAAGTGTCTTTTCACTCATTAAAATCGGTTCGGTGGATCCGAAGATACGACCTTTAGAAAATGATCATTTCCTATACAAAAAGTGTTGTTTCATAGAAGCCAACGGAAGCCAACGTTAATGCAAATATCCTACGCTAGTTAGTTAGTTAGTGGGTTAGTTAGTTAGTTAGTGGGTTAGTTAATGGGTTAGTTAGTTAGTTAGTTAGTTCCAAAGCCATTTGTATGAAAAACCGTCAAAAACCACTTTTTTGGCTCGTGCTCGAAAACGGCTCGATAACTTTTCTTGAAATTTCGCAGGGACCTTCGGGTGGGCATTCTACGTCATATGAAATTTTAAAAAAGGGGGGTACCGGCCTCGTTAGGGCGCCAGGGCTCTTAGAAGACGCCATATAAAGCCCATATGTATGTGTTTGTGTGTGTAGTGTGTATGATAGCACATTTTGTATGAGGCAATGGTTGTGTGTTCGAGATAGAGGTTTGGTGTCAAAGGGAAAGTTGTTGGGTTGGGTGTGTAGTGTATCAGGGTAACCGCCAAAATGGCGGAAAATAGGCGGGAACTCAAAAAAAAAACTTTTGATATGTTGTAGAGGAAGTTGAGGGGATCATTTTTGCCCATGAAAGTATTAGCCGCCGCGCTTGGGTTTGGCGGCGGCGGCAGCAGCTCAAAAAAAAAATTTTGATGCGTTGTAAAGGAAGTTGAGGAAATCATTTTCACCCATGGAAGTAGTAGCCGCTGCGCTTCGGTTTGGCGGCGGCTCAAAAAAACCTTTTGATATGTTGTAGAGGAAATTGAGAGGATCATTTTCACCCATGGGAGTAGTAGCCGCCGCGCTTCGGTTTGGCGGCAGCGGCGGCTCAAAAAAAAACTTTTGATATGTTGTAGAGGAAGTTGAGGGGATCATTTTCGCACATGGAAGTAGTAGCCGCCGCGCTTAAGTTCGGCGGCAGCGGCGGCTCAAAATAATGCAAAACATCACAATCACAACGAAAACTCTTTTTAAAAGGAAAACGTGACGCAAGTCCTTGTCCCTTCTTCCAAAACAACTGATATCAATTTGAGTGACGCTTGCAGCTTCGGAACGCAAAAAAAAATCGTTTGAAATATTTTCACTTTTGATTAAAAAAATGCGTCACAAATGCCGGACCCGCCAATGTAATAATTTTTCTACGCTTTCAGCTTTCATACGCAGAAATTTGATTTCCTGTACAAAAATACGCCATACATCCCATAAACTCAAATTTTTGCATTGTGAAAGCTGAAAGAACAGAAAAACTATAACACTAAGGGGTCCGGCATTTGTGACGCATTTTTTTAATCAAAAGTGAAAATATTTCAAAAGAATTTTTTTGCGTTCCGAAGCTGCAAGCGTCACCCAAATTGAAATCAGTTGTTGTGGAAGAAGGGACGAGGACTTGCGTCACGTTTCCCTTTTAAAAAGGATTTTTGTTGTGATTTATATTTACCGACTGGTTCTGTTCTTTTACGCGCGCTTTTTAAAATTCAAATACGTTCATTTAGTTCGACATACCCGTAAGCTTACTATGTCGATTAGATGAATTTTCAAGTGAATTTTTTATTCTTCTAATTAATGAAATTAACAATAAAATGATTGAAAAGAGCTAAATGTTTGAAAAAGAGAAATGTTTGAAAAATGAACAAGTTTGAAAAGTGAAAAATGTTTGAAATTTACGAGATGTGTGAAATGTTTGAAAAGTGAAAAATGTGGGAAATGTTTGAAGTTTGGGGAATGTTCGAAATGTAGGAAACGTCGTAAAATTTCAATATGTTGGCAAATTGCAAAATGTGGTAAATGTGAGATTTGTTTGTAATGTGTGAAAAAAGTGCGAAATTTTTGAATTTTCTTAAGATTTTGAAAAGTTTGGAAATGACGAAAGATTTGAAATGTAGCAAATGTTTGAAAAGTGAGAAATGTGGCAAATGAAGGAAACATTGGAAGGCTTTAATGTGTTCAAAAATTGTCCTGTGTCAGTAAAATGCGAAATATAGAAAATATGAGATATGTTTGGAAGTTATGAAATGTTTGAAATGTTGGGTAACTTTTGAAAATCCCGAAATGTAGGAACTTTTTGCAAATTGCGAAATATTTGAAATGTAGAAAATATTTAGAATTACCAAAATGTAGAGGTCAACGAACCCAGGTCGATTCTCTTGTTTTATAACATGTATGTATGTATGTATGCATGTGGGAACCGAGTGGTTATCACATAGTTAGTAGAGTGTCAAATTAATTTTCAGAAAGATTTTTGTGTGCAATGTCACTGCATACAATTATCCGTTCTGTAATAATCGTTTGAAGAGGAAATAGTTTAATAAAATTAAGTAAATCTTTTTTAACCGAAAAGTCGGATTTTACTGGTTAGGATTTTGTCCTATCCTACGTGTATGTATGTGTGTATGTAAAACGTATAGCTTACATAATGATTATGTAACATTTTTTCTAAAAAACGAACAAATAGTAACACCTGTACGCGATTGAGCTGAAATAAAACAATTACTGACTGTTCAGATCCAAAGATGACATATTCCAACTATCAAAGTGGCATTTTAAACGTCAAACTTATAAAGTCAGTAAAATGCTCGAGTTTATTCTGTTTCGTAATTATTTCTGCTCTTAGTTTAAGCTCATGCACAGTAAATTAAACATTTTGATTGTTTGAAATTACATAACCGGAAAGTTAGTTATTTGGATTGGTTAGTTGAGAGGAATTCTTTCATTTTCTAAAACTTTTCGACAACTTAACTTTCACATTCCATTTTAAAGAGGTGTAATACATAAATAAACATTTGCAAGCGCGAATGCATGAGTCCACATCGCACGAGTCCAAATTGGCGTACGCATTGACATTTCATACATTTATAATAAGTGTTTCAAATCGTTGTCCAAAATTGTTTTTTAAATAAGTTTTAGTCGTTTCAGTAATTTACAGTGTTTAATGTAGTATGGACATAGTGTTATTGTTTTATTACAGTATGTACTGTAGTCGTCTAACATTTGTTTTTATTTACAAAATTTGTATGTTTATTTGTTTGGTTTCATATAAAATGTTAAGATGTTGCTCTGCATTTTGTTGCATACGTGTTAAGATTAAATGTCACACGTATGCGACAAAATGCAGAGCATTCACACACCTCGCCAATTTCAAACATTTCATACATTACAAAAAAATCTCACATTTCCCAACATTTTGAAATTTTCTGACTTTTCAATCAATTCGACAATTCACAAGTAGCAAACATTTTTCACTTTTCAAACTTGTTCATTTTTCAAACATTGCTCAGTATTCGCACATTTAGCTCTTCTCAATCATTTTATTGTTAATTTCATTAATTAGAAGAACATAAAAATTCACTTGAAAATTCATCTAATCTACTATGCTTACGGGTATGTCGCACTAAATGAACGTATTTGAATTTTAAAAAACGCGCGTAAAAGAACAGAACCAGTCGGTAAATATAAATTTACAGAATGTCTAGTTTGACTTGTTTGAGTTGTTTCGCTGAGAACTGAGCAGTTTGAAAAAAAGTCTCTGTAGATCATTTTATTTACTAGTTCCGCAATTTTTTGTGAGCTTTTGCTCACATGGATTCTCTTAGAGATCCTTTCGTTACCGACGTTTTTGCTGTGTCAGTGGTAAATGGCACACAAACCTAGTGCCATCTGCGATGTACTAGTAGGGGTTAGAATGCCGGTTTGCCCCATCAATTTACCGGCAAAAGGGCCTTGCATGTTATAAAATATCTCATATAAGTTCTGCCGCATCACACAGTTGAAACTGTTATATCAAATGTTCACAAGCTTTGTCTTTTCTAATTATTTACGACTCATTGCAAACCTTGTTCTTAGCATGTAGTAGTAATTCCAAAATTGTAACATAGTTTACATACTTCAAGGAAAAAATATGCAGCTGCACTCACAAGTCCTCCTAATGAATGAATTCTTGCAAACCACAAATGGCATAAAGCTTAAACATCCATGGATTTTTAACAATATTTTTGAATTTATTAGTGAGATACTTTTGAACATAATTTTTCGTGGCAATCACCACACAAACGCTATATGATTTATTAATCCTAATAACATTTTAACAGCAAACAGAACACAGAGCATTTCATGAGAGACTCTTTATCCAATGAAGTACAAACAAATCGATATAACATCCATATGTGTACAACATACACTTTTCGTAATGAATCCGACTTTGCTCGTCGTTTCATTTGCTGTCGTTCTGTTAGTGTCTCAATTTTTTCTATTGTTTTCAGTAACTATGGTCATGTAATGTTTTTATATTCCAAAAATTCAAAAAATTTCAACTGACGGACGCCACTTTTGTTTGAACTTTTAGCGCATTTATTGAGCGTCATTAATTACCTAATGAGATTCTGCTTTATATTATAATTATTTCCCATACATAGAGTCAATCGCGCTTTAAACGACTTGAACACCTATGGTTTCATGTATAATTTTCGTTCAAGATCTTGTGATATTTAGGACGCGTGCTGACATACAACCCAGAATTAGCATAACCCAATAAAATAAAAGTCTAAATGATATTTAATGAATGTTAAATAAAATTTATAATCAATAGCATTTCAATAATTTTTTTTCCTTCATTTTAAATGTTTCTTTTTCGTCAAAAGATTTATTGGAGCGATGTGTCGAATTCGACAGAAAAATTTGTTAATTTTTATTTGATTTTGGGTTGTACGTTTAAATTTGATCTGACTGTGATTATGAAAAATTATATTTAGAATATCCACACAGGGAATAAATATTTAGTTTATATATTTCGATGTTTTCTTTATTGGTTTTACATTTTTTTTCTATAACTATATTTTAAAGTCATTAATTATCATTTATCGATTAGAGGTTACCTTGTTGTTGAGATAAAAAAAAATGTTCTTGTTGGTGCTTTGAAGAAATTAAGTAGCCATACATAAGGAAGTTTTATTTGATTTAACACGTTACATTGAATCCATTATTTACACACGAACAGGTTAGATCACAATAGAACGTTGGGGGTGGGTACAAAAACCACCCATTGTATTTTCGTTAAGACGATACGGACGATACATAACATGGTCCACATTTCCTTCTGACAACTTTCGTTGAATTTCTAACAAATAAAGCGATTCACCATTAGTTAAGCTGAAATGCCTTTATCATTAACGTCAGCGGAATCTAAAACAAATCAACAAAATCGTACTCGCAACATTAACTTACTGTAGCTCAACGCCAATAAATAAGATTTGTTTGGATCGAATTATATTCATAAAAGCACTCGATGGTTATGCATTCACGCATTATAGTTGATTATAAGGTGAATGGGCTTTTCTAGCAGATCGTAGGGAGAAAAACATTTTCACCAAAATTCGCTGAAAAAAATTAAGTTAGCGACAAAATTAAACAACAAATTCTCTCGGCAACTTTGTCGCTACTTTGATTTTTTTCGGCGATAATTTCGATGAAAATTTTCGCTGATATTCTCTAAGTTTTTTTCCTTTTAACGGCAGAATATTTCTCGAATTCAAATGGTGAAACTACCAAAGACGGCACTCTTCTGTTCCAAAGGCCATTCGTCAAGCTAATTTTCATTGCGAAAAATGGTCGAATAGAAGTGATATAAAACGTTTTTTGTAACTCAGAGAATGTTTTGTTCGAAGGCCATGTGAGAACTTTTCATTATAATGAAAAATTTTTACTGAGGCAATGAGTTAGGTGAAAGAAAACTGTCTCCTAGAGCCTATTTTTTTTATAAAATTTTATAAAATAATATTTTCTCGAAAATAGTTGCTAGATGGTGCCACACTCAACTTTACTTGACTTCAAACCCAGCTTTGTTTCTGACAAGTGGAACAAATTTTAGAGACGAGCACCGGCGAGAATAAGCGGCTCTACACCAGCGTTTGGCTCTACTCCAATCAAACATACGGTGGACGTGTGACCCACTACGTTGTTGAGTTTTGTTTCCCGAGTGAAATAAAAAAACGTAAATGAGACTTCTCAAAAGTCTATTTCTGTTGTGTGAGGATGAGTATACAGATTTCGATCATTTGACACCTATTTTGGTCTCGAAATTCATCGGAAAATTCATCCGAATTCATCCTAGACTGCTGAGTAGTCTCTTTTTAAACAGTTTTGTAGACCGTTTGAGTAGTCTCATTTTAGATTTCAGATTTCAGACGACTTCTGAGTTTTTTTATATTTTTTGAGTTCGGAAATTGGAATAATTTTTTTCTCAGTTTTTTCCTTGAGTTCGCTTTTATTTTACAATATTTTCCGAAAATGAGTGCACTCAATGGCCTCATAAAATAATATTCTACGAAAATGAGTGCACTCATTGGTCTCATAAAAATATAAAAATGTTTTCCAAAAATGAATGCACTCGTTGGTTTCATAAAAATATTTTTTAAAAAAGACGCAACAAAAAATATTGCAAATACGTATACTCAATCGGTCTCGAACAGTCTCGTTAAATGTTTGAAAAGTCCTTCGGTCTCGAGCAATCCAACAAAAAATATTCCAAATACGTACACTCATTCGGTCTCAAACAGTCTCGCTAAGTGTTTGAAAAGAGACTACTCCTTCGTTCTCGTTCATCGATAGTTCATCCACAAACTCAACGATCGAAAAAAAATAAATTTGAGACCAAATTCGCCTGAAAAAATGTCATGAGACTGAAATGAGACCTTTGAGAGTACGTTTTTCCTGGTCTCATGAGTTCAGAATTTTCACTCGGGTTGCAAAGCACTACTTCGATCTTTCAAGTAAATGCCTCTTTCCATTACACCGACAAAGAAAATGTTGTTCCCTTCCCAAATGGAAGACGAAAACAGATCTTTGCATGCATTAGCTTGCAACAGGCAATAGAGCGTGGTTTGCAACGCTTTTCATCAGGCAGTAGTAGCCGCCTGTCGGTGGCGTCATCCGCTTATTTTCATAGCTGAATATGGATCGTGTTTATAGCTTTACGTCTGTCCTTATTCAGCTATTCATGGATGACAACACTTGAGAAAAGGAGCAAAAGGAGAAAAGGAGCCACCTGAAAAAAGCACTAATTCTATGTTGAACCGTCTGTCAACACGATAACTCGACTAAAACTGAACCGATTTTAAAAACTTTTTTTCCTTGAAAAGTAATTGAATAATCTTTTATGGGATTGAATCTGGGCACTGTCGGCCCAAGGGCCGCCGAGCTAAGGCCGTTTAAGTGGTTTTTGGTCTTTTGTACAGTAAATCTTTTCCGATTTTCATCAATTTTTTTTTGTTCGAAACAACTGGCCTGACATTTTATGGAAGAAGCTTTTTTCAATGATGAGCTTTTGTACTCAGCCAAAGCCCTAAAACTGAATCTTTACTAGGGCCCAACGTGTTTTTTCTTCATCAATCGGGTAAATCTTATCTGATTTTCAAAAACTTTCTTTTCCTGAAAGATAATCAGAAAGTTGATTACAGGCATGAATTTGGGCAAAATCGGTCGATAACTTTCGAAGTTACGGTCGAAAAGGTGGTTCACTTTTTCACTTATATCTCTGCGAAATTAGAACGGAAATCGCTCTTGAAGGTTTTAAATGAAAGATATTAGAAAATCACTAAAATTAAATTAGTCAAAATCTGTTTAGTGGTTCATGCTGTAGAAGTGCTCAGTGTGGGCCCAACTCACGCTACGCGATCCTCCACGATATTTGGTGGTTTTTTGTGAATATTTCTTTAATGAAGAGGCTCTTTATGCAGTGGCTCAGAGAAAAAAGAGGCAAACTTTTTTGTTCATGGAAGTATGGGAAAGAGGCGTCTCCTAAGTGAACTAGGTCGGTTCTTAGGGGCCATTCACAAATGACGTCAGCTTATTTTGACAATTTTCCGACCCCCCCCCCACCCCCTGGTCCGAATTCGTTCGGTTTTACAGGATGCAATAGAATTTAATGGACACTTAGCAACAAACAAGTACGCAATAGTAAACGGATTTAACGAGTGCTATGTGAATAGCATTGCGTCGATAAGCGAGAGTATCAGCGACCAAGATGAACTCGAACTCGTCAAAATAAACAGAGTAATCAACGCAATCAAGATCAAGCAAGTGGAAGAACGCGATGCCATCACAGCCATTCAAAACATCTTGAGCAAAGGCGACCCAGAACTGATCAGTAAAATTATTCTGATGGACGCAATGCCAGTAATAAGTGAATCTTTCATAGACATTGTAAATTCATCATTACGAAATGGACGTTTCCCGGATAGAACAAAGAACATAGGCCAATAAGCCAATTACCGACATATGAAAAAGTCATCGAGGGAATCGTACAATTTCAATAGATGAGTTCACCACCGAAAGTAATAGAAATAATATTGTGATCGACGAACAATTTGGCTTCAGAAAAACATACTCATGTGCATTAGCATTGAACGATCTCATCTGGAAATAGAAAAAATAGATGGATGACGGGTATGTGTTATCGCCGCAGTGTTCCTGGATTTGAAAAGAGCGTTTGAAACCATGGACCGAATGAGATTGCTATGGAAGTTAGAAATTTACGGAACTGAAGAACGAATTTGGAATCCCTCCTTTGGAGAGATTACCTAGCATCGTTTTAGATACTACGGACCATGGCCTAAACAACCACACCTATCAGCCTTTGGACCGGCGTTGGAGTTTTTTTTTAAATCACTTTTCAAAATTTCCATTTTTTCGACTATAGACTGTTCCAGGTCCTCAGACACATTCACCTTCCAAGCAAATAGGCATCCACCCTTTTTGTATCAATGAGGTCTACGTAATATATAAGTTTCAGATCAGAGCGATTCATCTTTGCGAAAATATTAAACAAAATTGTTTTTCGCCACCCCTTGGTAGACCATTTTTCTTACACCTGTACAGCTCATATATGGTCGCTAACAGAAAAATGTTATTCTACGGATTTCTCGTATTGGTCCAAGGAATCAATGGGTCAATAAACACAAAAATCGGTGAGGTGTTTTATTTCAGTTTCATACAAACTGTTCGAAGAATTCGCAGATTGACTCTTAATAATATGAAAACATAGGAATAATTTTTCCATTGTCGAAAATGCGTATACTCTGTTACGATGTCTGACGTATGCCAAACTAATTCTGAATATATTACCAATTCAACTCATAACCGCTTAGAAAAGGAATGCAAAATTAACACAAACAAATAATGTAAGCGCGAATTAAACAAAAATGCATTGATATCCCATTTTGGAGTTCTTAACATGTTTCAGATATACAACCGACTATATTGTATCTCCAGCTGTGCACAGGACATGTTTATTAACCATTTCACGCTATTTGGCAGATATTATGTGTGCATGATATGCAAAAGGAATTGTAAGAAGAAAAAAAAAACGACAAATAAAATCAAATAAATAAATAAATATCAATTTGCGACATATTTCATTAGTGCAAATTTGCTGTAATTTTGGTGACAATTTTACGAGTTATTGTTTTTATTTATGAACATTTTATGATAAAGTTGGGTATTTTTAAACGCTAAAATGGATTCGAGTGGAGTGTAGAATCTCTTCGCGTTCTTTTTAACCCGTAACAATTATTTCAAATGGTCAAGTCTACCCATATTACTACTTTTTATGCTTTTTTTTAAAAGCCCCACAATAACAGTAAAACTGTAAAGAAGAGTACCCCGGGGGTTTGTTAAATCAGACCGTGAACTTTCTCACCTCACCGTTTGCATCACTAGTTTACACATCTAGGTTGCCTCACGGGTGGCAAAAGTAAATCATCTGAAGAATACAATGAGCTTTCGGAGCTTTCAATTTCGATAGCGAATGTCAGATTCCTACATTTTCATGAAAAAATAGGTTCAGAATTCTTGTGTTGAACCCAGTGGTGACCTGAAGGCCTGAAAATAGCCTATCAGCTGGCCGCTTATCTCATGACGTATGTTACGCGGAAAGGGAATAAAATACTTCAGAATGGTATTATTTACTCTATGGATGCATAAAGTAATAATGTTTTATGAGGTATAAATTTGATGATACCGCCAGATGTACAAATGCACTAAATCATCAAATGTGAAAACACTGAGTGTGCAAATAGAAGCTGTTTATTGGTTCGTATGCAATGCTTCCGGTTTCATCTAAAACAAAAAGTTCTACAATGAACAAAATGATCTATTTATGTTTATGCTTCACATTATTGCTAAATAAACATACCATTTCAATAAACTTCCCATATAGCTTCTTCATAAAAGCGATACACTACACCCACTGCATACCATGGCACAATTAAACAACAACAACATGAATCCATTTTCATTGCTTTTACCTTCCTTTTTTCCACTTTCCTCTTAATATTCTCAATTTTCAAACATAGCACTGATTGATTACATTGTGTGGCCAATGGAATCTTAGCACCGCCTTCGCATTCATTTGATTCATTTCGAGACGATTTTTGTGTGGTCCACGAGGAATGAACATTGACCGAACTTTACTTCATATTTTTATTTAGTTCCTTGCGAGACTTTATACTGTCTGTTTATTGGATTTCAATCGCCTTGCGTGCGCTGTTCGATGTTAGTGAGTGTGTTGTATAAATAAACGGAAGTTAAAGAAACGTGAGACATAAATTTAATTTTTGTGGAAAGGATTTTAAAAACGTGTGTTCTGCATATTTATTAATTGGCAATTGGAGTTGGTGCGCTAATAATTCTTTCATTTAATGAGGACAACGGATTTCGTTCTGATGTAGGAACCTCGACTAACACTCTTTGGTGATAACTTTATATAAATTTTAAAAGTGGCAAACGGATGGGATGGAATTTTCAATTTAGTTTTGTTACCTACATGGCGCTAATAATGTTAACCGCTTCGACGATGTACTGTACACATTTTTACCTGTGGCAGGTAACTTTTCTCAAGACCATGTGAATTACCCGCTACAACTGAAGTTATTGTATGAAGAACTACAGTTGTATCAAAAGATTCAGTTCGAGTCACGTTATCTGGGCACAAATTTACCTGGCACAGGTAATATTTTTAAATCTCATTTCTCAATGTATAGAAAAAAGTGACCGTCGTCTGTCAATGTCGAAAGTCATTTTGCAGACTGGGAGCAAATCAAAGTAATCTTTGAGAGGTTGTCAACATCAGATTTTCCAGCGGAGGCAAGGCATCCAGAAAAATTATTAAAGGAATAAGATTTTTTGCTTCATTGGAAATCTGATACTTGAGGTAAAATTCTCAAGTAAAATTCATGATGTGCCTTGGAAAAAACTTATCAAAAACTTGAACGTCAAAGTTTTTTTTTAATTTTTTGGGAATTAATTCTGCAGAGAAAAATAGGCTAAAAATGTTTACCTGTGACAGGAAACTTTCCTAATATAAATCACCAGTTTCAACTGTACTACGCAAAACTACAAGGAAACTCGCTTTAACTCAAGCTATAAACTGTGCATGCCTATGGCTTCTCGGCAAAATTATTTATCCAAAGCGAAGGAATTTTCAACGCTAGGTTAAGGTTGCCATTCTTTCCACGTTTTTTATCATAGACAACGCTTGGTAGGCCATTTATTCTATTTAGTACATTTATTCCACCAAATTTTGTTGTAGTTTCTGAAAACAAATTTGAACTATACGCTTCAAAAACTGGATAATTAATTCAGACAATAAGATCCCAAAGTTTCAGTGTGTTTGGACTCTAAAGAGTTTAAAAAAGTTAATAAATAGTGGTTCGCATCACTTTTCATCAGGTAATAGACCATGTCTTGTCACCGAACCTCAAGTGGTGACATCTATGTTTTTTCATAGCTGAATTAACGTCTCAACAGAGAACTACTTCCTTTTCTCAAGTGGTGTCATCCATGCTTTCATAGCTGAATATGGACAAACAAAAACTAATGACACAATCGTAGTAGTCGCCTGTTGGTGGCGTCACCCACTTACTTTCACAACTGAGTAAGGATCACTAAAGAACTAAAATACCCTTGTCGGTGGCGCCAATTCAACACACAACTGAATCCACAACAAATTTAAATAAGTTTATTTAGTCCATTTAATCCCATTTACACCAAATACCCTAATATTTCGCTTTTACAGACAATAGATTGTAT
Source organism: Pseudolycoriella hygida (assembly GCA_029228625.1). Classification (NCBI taxonomy): domain Eukaryota; kingdom Metazoa; phylum Arthropoda; class Insecta; order Diptera; family Sciaridae; genus Pseudolycoriella; species Pseudolycoriella hygida. The sequence goes on along the minus strand of CM055405.1, from coordinate 27,160,732 downwards.
CAATAGTTTTGTGTTTGTCCGTAGTCAGCTATGAAAGCATTGATGACGCCACTTGAGAAAAGGTAGTAGTTCTATGTTGAGACGTTAATTCAGCTATGAAAGAAACATAGATGTCACCACATTGGGGTCCGGTAACAAGACACGGACATGACAACATGACACGGTCTATGAGTTGGTATCTTAAAATGAGCTCCTTTGAAGTATTCTGCAGATTTGGTAACAAATGATACCTTTCCATTATTCTCGTTTTTAGTCCTTAGTTATCTTTTAGTTATCTTAAAATGAAGTCCTTTGAAGTGTTATAGCAGATTTGGTAACAAATGATACCTTTCCATTATTCTCGTTTTTAGTCCTTTATCCATAAATACTCCTCAGTGAAAAGCTGAGGTTAAAGAATTATTCGGAGGGACTTACGAGTCTTAGAGATATTTAGAGTCAAAGGGCCAATCAAGCAATCGGGTGTTAGTCTAGGTGGTAGGAGGCTGTTCATAAATAACGTCAATCAAAAGGTGGGAGGGGACTCGGCGAAGTTGGACAAAAAGCGATGGGGGGAGGGTGGTCTATCAAGAAGAAAAAATTGGACGGCGTTGCAAATTTCGAAAATAGATGTTTGCTCCCATCGGGAAATAGTCAAAAACAGTCAACGACAAACTGTGTTGCCATCTCTTCATTTTCTATTGCTGATTACGGTTCGATATAAAGAGTGTCACTGACTGACAGTGGCGCCATCAATTAATTTCATTGTTAGATGTGGCTCAACAAGTAACTGATTCCATCCATCATCTATTGTGACAAATCAAAAAATCAACTTTACTGGACGATTTGTCACCATCGAAAGAATATTTCTTTGTTCCTAATATTCAAATGTGCAAAAGAACGACAGGGAAAAAATACTTTCTTTCCAATCATTTCTCTGCAGGACCAGAGCCAACTTGGATTGGGGGTTAGGGGACTCAAAAATTTTCGAAAAACGTGGACGTTATTTATGAACAGCCCCTAGGATGTACCTACTACTGAAAGGAACACTATATTCACATATCAAACGAGTACATATACTCGTTGGTCGCTGATTTGCGATGACTCTCCCAAAGCGCAACTTTTTGTTATCAAGATTTTTTCTTAATTGAGCATTTTCCCCAGAAGTTCAACATTTTTTCGTTTAGACTCTGTTGTTAATTCCGTAGCAGCATGTTATTGTATATGTACAAATAGCATCAGTATGATGCTCTATGGTGGGATATTTTAACTGTTGAACAACAGTTTAAAAACCACACAAAACAAAATCAATCTAATCTCTTAATCTCATCTCACAATTTATCGAACATTAATTATTTTAACCTATGAATTTTTTATTTCAATTTCATTGCTTCTTATTAATACATCCCATAGATGAAAAATGACCAATTGGTTGTTAGTAAATGATGGAGTTGAGAAAAGAAGATCTAAACATATTTACAAGTAAAGGTTATGCAGAATCTCCCAATTCGTTAGTTGATTAAGGCGATAATGTACCTTACATATAACAGTACGAAAGACCCTTTTTATACAACGCCAGCACCTTTGGAAAAAGTACATCATGTAAATCGATCATTTCACCGAATTACATTTTCCTAAGAAATAAAATCCGACTCATAATTTATCGAAAATTGGTACGTACAGTTGGGTAATTCAACTTTTAAACAGTTTCAATGTCTTCTTCATGTCAAATGAGAGAGAGCGGTAAATCACATTCACTCACTCACTCACTGTTATCAAATGAAGACTTCAGGAGGAAAACAAGATAAAGCAATTGAAAGTGAATTTACTCTCATTATTATACATGGGAGCAGGTCCACTTTCAGTTGCTTTATCTTGCTTTTCTCCCGAAGTCTTCAAACATCAAATCGAACTTTCCATATCATTCATAATCATTCCAGTTTGATTGTGTGTGAACGCGTCCGAGGTGAATTTACATGATCTGTCTCGGCGCACAGTGGGATTTTTGTAGAACACGTATCAACAATCCATTCAATCCATTCATAATTTCGTTCGTGCTTAGCGAGTAATGCCGCCTTGCCGAAACCTCCTACAAAAATCCCACTGTGCGGCGGCTGGCTAACGCAACCGTCAAAATCAGACAGGGTGTTAAGTGGTGAATTTCTCCCAGTGATGACTTTTCGATAGCTTTTAAATGAATCAGTTTGATGTGCTGTGTTAGTCAACGAGACACACGAGACACACACGTTAAATCGACATAACGTAGCTACTATTGATTTGACATTTAAAATTTGACAAGAAAACTGTTTATAAGTTATATTACCTAACAGCAGGGCATCACTCATTATTTTGTGCGTACAGCCTTCTGAAAGTCATAGTGATTGTTATAAGCACAGTCAGGAGAGCTCTTTTTTCAATATTTTGTGGCATTTTACTCAATAGAACGAGAAGAAATGTCAAAAGTCACTAAATGAAAATTGGACTAAAGTGCGCCAACAGCTCATGTCAAACTATAGTGATTTTCATGACGCGATCCTCAAGCTGTCAAGCAAACAATATCATTAGTTTGACAGCTTATGCGTTGTGGCATAAAAATCACTATAGTTTGACATAAGCCGTTGACGCACTAAAGGCGTGGATTATTGAGATTTCTATCGAGTTAAAATGTCTCGAATATTGAAAATAGGGCCTCAGATTACTACTTTAGAAGAGTCTCATCTAGGGTTCTAGAGCCGAAATTTATTGTAACCCAAGTTGAAATTCTATTAACTGTCGTAATGGTCCTCAATTAATCAAACCTATAGCTCATTATTTTTTGAAAGAAGCAAATAACAGAAAAAAATCGTTCTAAATCAATATAGCCTAAGACATTGTTGAACTTTAGCCAGAAGTGAAATTAATTTGATTGAAGGAAAAAATGCCAGTGAAATAAGGCAAAAATTCAATAATAAAAACGTAAATGGACAAAGTTGAAATGTGTGCATATTAATAACAAATAATAAACTCACAAATGAGTTCTCATAAATAATAATAAAAGGAACGAAGAGTAAAAAAAAACTAAAACTGAAACCAGCATAACCGTAACATTTATGTGATTCCAAACATTTGAAGATGGATTACTCAACACTCAGAAATATAAAAAGCGAGATGAAAACGCCACAGGAACATGTTGCCGACGGTATTGATTTATCGAATAATTATGCTAATGATAGCGATCAACGAAAATTGTATACAAAATATTTGAACAATCACAAAATCAATAATAACTGTGCCAGCGACTGTGATGAAGATCCAAAAGTAAATGTGACTGATTTGGCCAAAGAGACCAAAATTAAATTGAACTTTAGCGTTGATAGAATACTGGGAAATAACCATGGAGATTGTCACAGTAATAGTTGTTTAAATAGCGATAAATCAATTGATCGAAACTTAATGTTTGAAGATAAATTTACTCCGAATTGCTTAGACTGCGGCACCGTAACGAATATTCCTCCACCCGTAAATAGTCCATATTTTTCGGTACCGTTTTCTATGGCTGCGTTATTGAATTTGAATAAGTCAATTGTTCGACCTATGCCAGTAAGATATATGACGAGATCACCCACAGGTAATTACATTTTTTTTTGTAAAAATTTCTCATATTTCTCATCTCAGGACATCTGATCTTTTTATATTTGAGGGAAAGATGGTGCCACTGCTGGTGTCACTTCACGGTGGTTTTTGTGTTCGAGAAAAGCTCAATTCGATAGATTGTGTCATTAGTTTTATGTTTGTCCGTATTCAGCTATGCAAGCATGGCCCACTTGAGAAAAGGGAGTAGTTCAATATTGAGATGTTAATTCAGCTATAAAGAAAACATAGATGTCACCACTTGAGGTTCGGTGACAAAATACGGACACGACACGGTCTATCCCTTACATTCGGTAATCTGCAAGCTCTAACGTTGAGGGAGAAACATTGATCCATATATCGGAATTTATTTCGTTCATATATAACGTCATCATCCCTCTTTTCCGTCACGCATTTTGGGCTAAGTCTGACCACCCAAATTTCCATATACCGTCACGTTTCGTCAGACCCTTCTCTCCCTAGAGCCTGACGTCATATGCGAACGACCTCTTAGCTTCGTTTGCACTAAGTACTTCTTGGAAGTAATTACAATCTTTTTGTCACTCCGTGGTGGTTTGATTTTCTAGCACATTTGAAAGATCCTCAGTTTTGAAGTTTTTAGAAGTCTGTTATTAACAGAAAAGTGATAAGACGCAGTGGTGCCTAATATGCTCATATGAAGTGAGATTTTTGAAAAGAGGGGAAATACTTTCAATTTTACATACAGATTGTGGCATTAGTTTTATGTTTGTCCGTATTCAACTATGCAAGCACGGATGACGCCACTTGAGAAAAGAGAGTAGTTCAATTTTGAGATGTAAATTCAGCTATGAAAAAAACATAGATGCCACCACTTGAGGTTTTCATTCAATATGACCATTCTGTAATGGCACAGTGGGGCCGACTTATCATATATCTCTAAACGGACAAACTACTTACTTGCTTACTTTACCGGCACTACAACGCATTAAGGGTCCTGGCCTTCTCCAACCGAGTCTATCCGCAGCTAACGTATCCCAGCTGGTTACTACCACAGTTCTTTGCCCTCAGGTTTAAATTTCAGAATTTTTTTTCGGAATGCGGTGTTCGAATGTGTGCAGAGATTCTACTTCCCCGAATTGATTCTTCAGGTCCGCTAAGATTCCTGCTGCGTGTCCCATCTTTCTGCCTGATTCTATCTAATGACCCTGCCTGTATAGTCTCGCCACTGTCGACCTGACTTCTCTCCTCACAAACAAGTCGATAGGGTCTAAAGAAAAAAGCATCTCCAACACCGCTATTGGAGTCGCCGTCATCACCCCAGTGATACTTAGACATGCCAGTCTTCGTACCTGGGTGAGCTTTTTCTCGATGACTTGTACTTCTGCTACGTGAGACCAGAGCATACTTCCGTAACTCAATATTGGCCTCACTATCGCCACATACATCCAGTATAACACTGATGGTCTGAGACCCCAACTTTTCTCGAATGCTCTTCGGCAATGCCAGAATACTTTGATCGTCTTACCTATCCTTTCTTCAATGTGCTCCTGCCAAGTCAGTCGCTCATCTAAAATCACACCAAGGTATTTCACCTTGTCTGATAAAGTCAGTTGAGTTCCAAAGAGCCTTGGGGCCTGAATTACCTTCCGACTTTTGGAAAACAGTACGAGACCGGTTTTATCCGCGTTGACTGATAGCCCGGTTTTTTCGCACCACCTTTCTACCACTCGAAAGGCCCTTTGCATCAACGGTCCCAAGACTTCTTCGAATCGACCTGACACTAGAAGCGCTAAATCGTCAGCAAATCCTACCGTCATGTGGCCTGCTCCGTTCAAATCAGTCAAAAGGTCATGTTCCACAAAATCGGTGGGCAACCTCTGTCAACAAAACCTGTCCTGCAAATTCCCAACATATTTATTGCCAGTAGCCTCCCACTGAGCATCGCCATTATCCATCTTATCAGCGTCCTGTCGAGGTTAACTCTTCTCATCGCGTTTATAGCCGTAAAGGTTACTTTGTTGAAAGCCCCCTCTAAATCTACAAATGCCGTTAGAGTAAGAGTCCCTGCGCCATGTTCTTTTCCAGATTGTTTTTTTTTTTTTTTAAGGGTGAGGAAATCTTCATAGACACCCGGTCTTTCTGAACCAAGGTAGTGTTGGATTCCATTAACTTTAATGACCTACCAACTAAAACCTCCTTCCTTAGTCTTCGTGCTCTCTTCTCCCCGGAACCGCCTCACAGCATTACTTCGGGGAGGAGCTGTGCTTTCGCACCTACTCTCTTAGATCAACTGCCAGTCTTCTTTGATCGTCTCTCCATGCAATTTGCAGCTTCGTCATTATTTTCGCAACTACATTATCCGCCACTATCCACACCTCCTCATCGCGGCACATCTCCGATATTATGTTTTCGGCACTTACATCTGGCCTACTCACAGTCAACAGCTCTCCTCGTTCTTGTTCGAAGCGGGGGCAGACAAATAACGCGTGCTCCGCAGTCTCTTCCTGCCTATCGCATGTCGTGCAGAAAGGTGACCCCGTGAATCCAAACCTGTGCAGGTACTTCCTGAAGCATCCGTGACCAGACAGAAACTGTGTCAGGTGGAAATTAACCTCTCCATGTTTTCTCTGGACTCATGTCGTTATTTTTGTTATGAGTCTATGGGTCCACCTTCCCTTGTCCGAGGAGTCCCACTCTTGCTGCCACTGTCTCAGTGATTCGGCTCTTCCAGATTGTGAACAACCTGATGAAGAGCAGTGTCTACTGATTTTCAAGATTGGTAAGCGTGCTGATTTCTGTGCAATGGCTTCACCTTCAAAATCACGTCAATTATGTAACTGTCGCACAACCTCTCCAGCGTCTTCAAAACAAAAGAAGTGAAGCTAATTGGTGTATATGAACTTGCTTGGTCATAGGATATACGACCGGGCTTCGGTATAAACATAACTTCAACATCTCTCCACGTTCTGGGGACATAACCGAAAGCTAAGGTCGCTTTTAGTATGCTTTTGAGTGGCTTAAGTATCAAATCAGATGCTCTTTGAAGCACGATCGGATAAATACCGTCTGTTCCCGGTGACTTGTAGGGCTTAAACGAGCTAATAGTCCATTACAGCCTCCTACTCGTCACCACTTTATCCGCCAGCGACCAGTCAGTCCTATTAGGGGTTCTGACTTCCTGCTTCGCTGGCGCTTCGTTTGATTTTACACCCGGAAAATGCTGTTTCATGAGTAGGTTTATCACGTCTTCATTAGATTTTGTGTATGTCCCATCATCCTACTTTAGCATCTTCGGGTATATTGGATCTTTCACTAAGTCCTTACTAAGTTTCGCCGTTGCTTTCACATCTCTGACTTCGTCACAGAATTGGAGCTACGCCGTCCTTTGGGCAGTCCTAAGAGCACTCTTGTACTCTCTTAGCGCTACTTTGTAACGCTCCCATTCTTCTCCATCCCCGGCCTTACCCGCCCTGTTAAAACACCTCCGCGTTTCTTTCTTAAGTTTCTCTAACTGTTTGTTCCAGTATCGAGTCCTTCGGACGAATATTTGTTTCAACGGAAAGGCAAGCTGGTAGGATTCTAAAAGCGCTCTCTCTAAGTGTCCCAAAGCTTCCTCGATTTCTCCTCGAGTCTGTGGTTGCGCAGTCGAAACGTTCAGGTTTTCACACACACTAATTAGGAATTGCTCCCAATTGATCTTTCTCGGCTCCGCCTCATCAGCTTCGAGATTGAATTTTATCCACCTGTGGTCGGAGGCCGAAAGCTCTGTCGATACGTGTCAACCTCTGACCTGACCCGCTATCTCTTGCGATGACAGCTCTATTGTTTATCTGAAGATCTGTTGAACTCAAATAATCAAGTAATGACTCACCTCGTTTGTTTATGTCGCTGCTTCCCCATCCCCATACTATATGGTGAGCATTCGCGTCCATTCCAACAATGAGTTGCAATTTGTCGTTTTTGCATTTTTCCACTAGGCGCCGTAGTTCCTCGGTGCAATGTTCCCGTCTTTCTGGATGGTCGTGTGGAAGGTATGCCGATGCTACCACTATTGGATGATCGACTCCCTTTATCTTCCTCTCCAGATAGATCGCCGTTAAATCCCCGCTACTAATTTCGGAAATTAGTATCGCATTAAATTTCTTATTGACAAAAATGCAAGTTCTAGGTCTACCAACTTTTGTTCCCGTAAAATCGGTACCAATCGAGTTGTTTAACCTTTTCACCTTGCCATTTGTCACATAAGGTTCTTGGATGAGTGCAATATCAGACTTACCGGCTGTTAAATGTTGACTGAGAGTAGTTATCGCTATTTTGCCGTGCTGTAAGTTTCCCTGCAACATCCGAATACAGGGAATTTACCGCTTAGGAGTTTTAGACATTTGACTGATCTTCCTCCTCCTTCTTCTTGATCCTGAACGTGAGCATCCTAAGTCCGATGAAAGCTGTGCACTCTACAGCTTCCAACTCCTTAACATGCTCTTCGAGAATTCTGAAGGAGATGACATGGCCTTCATCTTTGTCGTAAGCGCCGAACTTAACCCATTCTGTAGCCTTAAGCGTCGAATTCAGAAGAATAATTCTTCGCGTTAGGCTATTAGCTCCGTTTATTGTTAGCTTCGTTAGCGAGATCAGTTTGTTGGGAATTCCAAACTCCTCCATGACTCTACATAGCTTACTTCTTCTAACAATGGCATAGGCCGTCTTGAAGTCAACGAACAAATGGTGTGTTTCAATGTTGTACTCCTTACGCTTCTCCAAGATCTGTCTGATATTAAACAACTGGTCCGATGTTGAACGACCTACACGAAAACCACCTACAGAGTTTTCCATGTATGGATGAAGGCGCTGGTAAAGAATATTTGCAAATATCTTGTAAGCAATATTCAGCAGAGCGATTCCTCGAAACGGACAAACCACACATACATCATTTAAATTTTAGAGTCCTTATTTTCAACAAGTGAGAACGCATGAGAATTTAATTTGCCTTTAACTCACATTTTTCGTATCGCGTGAGAATTTATTTCGAGTGAGTAGGGCACGGAGACAATCGGTGAAAAAACATCGCAAGACTTCTCGCTCGTTGAAAATAGAGACTCTGCGAAATAAATTCTCACCTGAAAAGGAAAAATTGAGTGCTTGTAGGTAAACCTGAAGCGCTTATGAAAACAAGGCAAACCTTTCGTACCGATGCCGATCCCATTTATTAAGGGAAAGTGAGTAATTTTCACCTGATACTAATTTATTTTCGGTATTTGAGAATTTTCTCTTCCGTTTTTTCTTATGTTGAAGAGCTACGCTTCTTATGAAGCCAGGTTGTCTGTTAACCGAGGGTAGAGAATAAAGAATTCTTTCAAGAGCGAAAGTTTACCTCCGGAGCAAAGAGAGAGGGGCAATTCACTCTTTTCGGAATATAATATTTTCCTCAACATTTCACGGTGTGAATAACTGTTTTTATCCACAAAACAAAAACCTCAATAATTGATTAAAATGTGGCTGCAAACTTTCGCTCTTTTTGGATGTAAATACTTTCTCCCTGATAACAAATGACGAATAGAAAGCGCTTCCTTACTGTAGTAGAGGATCTTTCCACATGGGTGGGTTAAATGATGTGCAGCACTTGAATTTAGTGCATAATTTACATATAAATAAAATGGAAATTATTTTTCTAATTTGTAACTAATCCAAAATCCACTTAAACATCATTTTATTTACGAGTATTTACCTAATAAACAACATCTTTCTGAGCCCATAACCAATAGTTCAACCAAATTATATCAATTCTAAAAGCATTTAAAAAAATCATTTAAATCTAATGAAACTCAATATACAAAATAATTGAATGTATACAAGGATTCCTACATTTTTCTACAAGTTTTTGTAAACATTTTAATGATGGAAAATATAAATAAAAAATAAAACCGGGTGGAAGAAAACTTAAATAAAAACATCGATGAGATTTTTTCATGTAAACAATTTGCATCCTAAACACTGGTGATGATAACATGATACATATGGGCCAGTTTACAATATGTTATATGAGTGTGGTAAATGTCATTATGAACGTTTTCAGATATTTATGTTTCAAAGGAATATGGTACCGTGTAGCCCTCCAATTTAGGGTCAAATGTATATTTTTATTTCCTTTTATGACACAATAACATTCATATCGTTGCATCAAAACGACCGACATGGTTCAACGGGACATCCAACCAGAAAGTAATACTGTGAGGCCTGTTTTATACCGTGTGAGAATAATATAAAACTACAATGGTTGTAATTCTATTTACCAACATGAGACGTGAAAATTAAAACATGTAACTTTCGCTCAATGCTTAAGCAAAATTAGCTTTCGGTACTTGTACGTCCGAGTTCCGAGATCTATACAATGTTCCTATTTGAAAATAGTAATTTACATAATACGGGGAACGGGTTAGCTCAGCGGTAACGTACTAGCTTTCCACTAAGAATATCCGGATTCAATCCTGGCGAAAGTAACGTTCCTAGGCGCACCCAGGCTTCATACTATGGATAGTTGTGAATTTGGTGCCGTAACGAATCGTACAAAGAAGAATGACAAATATGACGTCATCCATATCACAACAAAAACCCTTTTTAAAAGGGAAACGTGACGCAAGTCCTCGTCCCCTCTTCCAAAACAACTGAGATCAATTTGGGTGACGCTTGCAGCTTCGGAACGCAACAAATTCTTTTGAAATAATTTCATTTTTGATGAAAGAAATGCGTCACAAATGCCCGACCCCAAATGTTATAGTTTTTCTGTTCTTTCAGATTTTACACGAAAAAAAAAATTAAGTTTTGCGTGATGTCTGGAGTACGGGTAGCCACATTTTTGACGTGCGAATCTGAAAGAGCAGAAAAATTATTACGTTGAGAGGGTCCGGCATTTTTGACGCAGTTCTTTAATCAAAAATGAAAATATTTCAAAAGAATTTTTTGCGTTCCGAAGCTGTAAGCGTCACCCAAATTGATATCAGTTGTTTCGGAAGAAGGGACGAGGACTTGTGTCACGTTTCCCTTTTAAAAAGGGTTTTTGTTGTGATATCAGTAGCTTTGGAAGAAAAGAGAAAACAAATTTTGGAGAAAAAAATTTCCGGCGAAAAAATTTTCAGCGAAACAAATTTCAGCGAAAAAAAAATTCGAGGAAAAAAATTTTCAGCGAAAAAAAATTTTCAGCGAAAAAAACTTTCCACGAAAAAAAGTTTCAGCGAAAAAAAATTTTCAGCGAAAAAAATTTCCTTTGACACGAAACACCTTCAAAATTTTACGTAGAACCTGAAAAACTAGGTCTCAGGGGGATACGACGACGCAAGGGAAAATCAAAACTTAGCTGTATATATGGTTCTGCCGTCTACGAAAAAAATTATTTTGATCGTATGAGGACTTGCGTCACGGGCGCATCGCTACCGCGCGCCCATGATTCGATGAATTCTGTGTATCTGTATTTGTGTATATCTGAGTCTGACCTTAAACGGAGATATAATTAACACCAGAAGAAATCCTAATGGTACTTCGAGTCATTTGAAAGAGACCTGGCTGGCAACACAGAGGTAGATTTACATACATTTACCTCAGTGCTGCCAGCCAGGTCTCTTTCAAATGACAATATTGATAGGGCGAACCGGCATTATAAGCCCTGCTAGTTTCCACACCTAGTTCATCACAGATGGCACTAGGTTTGTGTGCAATTTACCACTGACACCACTGACAAGTATCTGTAAAAAGAATCCATGTGGAACTAGTAAAATAAAATGATCTAGCCTCTGACCCGGACGGGTTGTAACGGCGGACTATTTATTTTATTACATAATTTACAAAATACGTGCACGATTAAGGGGTAGCGAAACTTTGTTTATTATTTTTGAGAAGTTACAAAAATTTATCATTCACCCTCAATTCAAATAAAAATTCCCTTCTAATTTCTCTGACGATTCAAAACATCTCATAACTGCAGATGCATTCCCTTTTTGAATCGCCATGCTGATTCGTTGCTTCAGGAATGTTTTCGATCTTGGTTCTCTAGTTTTTAAGGTAAATTTCTTAACTACTGCATTGAAGAATTTTATAGTTTTTGTACACCAGGGACGCATCTTTCCACCGAAAATGGGACGAAAAAGTAATTTCGTTTTATGAATTTTTTGTACTTTGGTTCCATTCTTTCATCCGCCACTTTTCCTGCTGCTTTTGTGCTGAATTGCAGATTGCTAGGGGCATATGTATCCGTGCATGTTGAGTCCCACACCAATGTTTCTCCTCTGCCTCTGTGCCAAAAAAAAATAATTTGGCATGTAACCACTCTCCAGAACATTTTTACGACCGTTTTACGTCTCCGGCGTATTTCATGTTCATCTGTAATGTATAATGTACCTACACACAGCATGCAGAATGTACATTCTACTTGTATTGTGATAGATTCACTTGTATAATGTGTGTCCGGTAAAATCTTTGTTTTCGTGACGCTATGTACAAGTAGCATATACCAAGCTCTCAAAAAGTCACTGTACATGGAATAATAAAAGCTTAGAAGCTTCTTTTGATTTTTTTAAAGCTTCTATTGTTCTATGTACAGTGACTTTTTGAAGTTAAGAACAAGTGATACGTACAATGTACAATGGTACTTTTTACAAGTGATACGTATGATGTACATTGTCTATTGTATGAATAACAAACTATATGCACAATGAACAAGTGATACGTCTGTACGATTTACACTCTACAAGTAATAGTGACGAGATCAGCATGAACAATTGGATCGTAAAATTTCCTAATGGATACATTGTACCTTTGACTAAACCAATAGTCTCACGTTCGTCTTTTTTGCAATATTAATCCAGTTGTAAAAGGCATTCCTTTGGCATGGCAGACAGTGTATGAATATGAAATAATGGAATTGAATTGGTTCCAAAATTAGCAAAAAATATCAGAAAAGTTCCAGAGTCTACGACCGTATAAGACCATGTTTTTCTGATTATGTGAAAGCTGATGCTAAAAACAAATAACTTTTAAAGAGTTTTGGGTGAATTTTAGAAAATGTAGGCCCTATATGAAGGACTTGAACGAAATAGTGGATTTCATCTCGGCGACCAATATTTGAATCTCCAAAATAAAAAACAAGTCAGATTTTGTACTGGCGTAAATGTTACCCCGTGAATGACCTGAACATTCCAGATCAATTTGCTAATATTAAATTATTTATTTTCGCAGATGTTTTCTGTAAATTCGAAATTCAACATCAATAATGTACCGAAATTAATTAATACTTAAACATCTTTGCAAGAATAAAATTGTAAACTGACAGTTTCAAGAAATAATATATAAGTAATGAGCAATAAAATGCAAAGACAATTGCTATATTCAATAAATGTAGAATAATATCGCAGTCGGAAGTTTGTTTTCAATAGATCATCTAATCATCAATTTAATTGGATGACGAATTTTCTTCACAGCAACTAAGTAAGATCTGCAACACACATTTTATTCCTGCAGAGAGATGCGGGAATTAAATCAAAACAATGAAAGTGATGGATCAAAATAAAATTTAAGTCTTTGTTAAGTGGCGATTGCTACTTTATGTTTTCACCCTTCCTGTCCGTCTGTCTGGGCACCCTTCCTCTATGATTTGTCATCGGTGATTAGTCATCGTTGACTTGTCATCGGTGATTAGTCATCGTTGACTTGTCATCGGTAATTTGTCTTCGGTGATTTATCATCTGTGATTGGAATTTTACTACACTCTATCGCTCTATTCGCGATTCTCAACGAAAAGTGCGACATCTATTGTTCTCGCAGCGTCGATATCATAAACTAAAGATAATCAGCTCCAAATGTCAAAATTGTCAAAAAAGGTTAGTCTGCTTCAAATTTGCTTCAAATGTCAACTTTCGCGTATACTTTCAAATGATTTATTTTAACTGACGCTTTCAGGTTCGTAGTTGTCTAGATCACAACAAAACCCCTTTTTAAAAGGGAAACGTGACGCAAGTCCTCGTCCCTTCTTCCAAAACAACCGATATCAATTTGGGTGACGCTTGCAGCTTCGGAACGCACAAAATTCTTTTGAAATATTTTCACTTTTGATTAAAAAAATGCCTCACAAATGCCGGACCCGCCAATGTAATAATTTTTTTATGCTTTCAGCTTTCATACGCAAAAATTTGATTTCCTGTACAAAAATACGCCATACATCCCATAAAGTCAAATTTTTGCATTGTGAAAGCTGAAAGAGCAGAGAAACTATAACACTGGGGGGTCCGGTATTTGTGACGCATTTTTTTAAGCACAAGTGAAAATTTCAAAAGAATTTTGTGCTTTCCGAAGCTGCAAGCGTCACCCAAATTGATATCAGTTGTTTTGGAAGAAGGGACGAGGACTTGCGTCACGTTTCCCTTTAAAATAGGGGTTTCGTTGTGATTGTAATGTTTTGCATTATTTTGAGCCGCCGCTGCCGCCGAACCGAAGCGCGGCGGCTAGTACTTACATTGGTGAAAATGATTCCCTCAACCTTCTCGACAACATATCAAAAGTTTTTTTTTGAGCCGCCGCCGGCGCCAAACCGAAGCGCGGCGGCTACTACTTCCATGGGCGAAAATGATCCCCTCAACTTCTTCTACAACATATCAAATGTTTTTTTTAGAGTCCTGGCCTATTTTCCGCCATTTTGGCGGTCACCCTGATACACTACACACCCAACAACTTTCCCTTTGACACCAAACCTCTATCTCGAACACACAACCATTGCTTCATACAAAATGTGCTATCATACACACTACACACACAAACACATACATATGGGCTTTATATGGCTTTTTCTAAGAGCCCTGGCGCCCAAACGAGGCCTGTACCCCCCTTTTTTAAAATCTCATATGACATAGAATGCCCACCCGAAGGTGTTGCAAAATTTCAAGAAAAGTTATCGAGCCGTTTTCGAGCACGAGCCAAAAAAGTGGTTTTTCTCGGTTTTTCATACAAACCTACACAGTGAGCTTTTTGTAGGAGGTTTCGGCAAGGCTTCGTTACTCGCTAAGAATGAAGGAAATTATGAATGGATTGTTGATACGTGTTCCATATTAAATGCCACGCAAGATAGGCGAAAAAAATTTTTTTTTACTTTAACTTTATTTTTAAAAAATCTCTAAAGTTAAAATTTAAAAATAAAGTTAAAGTTAAAAAACGAAATTGGCCTCAAAATATCTTTGAAGTCTCTAAATTCTGTACTGTCCTTACTTGTGAGACTTGTGTTAAAGATCACAGCCAAAATAAATCCTAAATTTCACCTGTAGCAGGTAGGGTAATTCTTTTGTTTAGGGGCTCGTAACATATACAGCAATGTTTTCGGGGAGTTGTAATCAGTGAGTATAGTTTTGATGTAAATTGTATGAAATTTTTCAAATAACACGGCAAGTAATTTTTAAAATTTCTACCACAGCTGTAGCGCCACATACAAAAATTGATGTAAGTGAAATTTTCAAATCTTTTTTCTCGGTGATTAGCTGAGGTCCTTTACGAATACTCCGATCAGAAATATTTCATTTTACCCGTTTGTTGAAACTAAAGTACCGTGGACTGTAAAAGTTCGTAACTCATCTGTGAGACTCACATTTCTGAAACGTTTTCAAAATTTCCGTCTCGATAAAAGATTGCCGTCCTTTTCTTTCGTTTTACATATGTAGGAAATATCAGTCTATTGTGACGTAAGCTGACGACGCACTAACTGTGTCAATGATTTGTTGATATAAGCTTTTTACATTAAACGGAAGTGAAAATGCTCATTTTCACTAACAATTAAATAATATATAAAAATTCTATTTATTTTCACTTAAATTTTTAAGTGGAATTTTTATTATGTTCGTATTCTGTTATAAAATAAACATTTAATAAAAAATTGTTGAAACGGAATCCAATAAAAATTTATTTCGTAACTATACCCAAACAAATACGCGCCTCTCATTATTAACATACAATTAACGATGGAAAATATATAATAAAATCGCTTAATCAAAGATTTTTCATTTAGAAAATTTTTATTAGAAAATCGTCTGGTATTTTATATTTTTCATCTCTTGATTTAGAGGAAAAAAAAAGTATTTCTTTCCTACTTAATTCTGTTTATAATATGAATTTATACTTTTCTAAATATTTAGGTTTTCTTCAAAGAAAATTTGGGAAAATCGTTCATCGTGATAATGTGTTCGAACAGCTCAATTTGAATGAAAATGGAAAAATAATTTTTTCTCGCTCAAATCGATGTTGATAGATTTTTTTTCAAACTTTTTATCGTTTACATTTGTTCTGTTGTTTTAAGGAATTCATTGTGTATAATGTGTATGTGTGTATAGTTTAAGACAATAAATTATTTTTGTTACCTAATTAAAGATGGTAGCATTGATTTAATGCAAGAATGTATTGATTTTGCCACTTACCATTTTTTTTTTTTTTAAAGAAATTAATTGTCCCTACAGGACGCCAAACATAAATGTGTAGCCAGAAGCTGTTCCATCGTAAATATTTTGGCATTTTGTTAATATAATTTATAGCCTCGGGTGTATAATTAGACAATAATATACCTGAGAGTAGGGGCTTAATGCACATTTTATAGTACAGTTTCATTTAACTGAGAGGACAACTGGATTGACAACTGGAAATTGTAGGCGACTCGCAATGAGTATATCGCTTAGTAATAGTGTCGGTACGTGAAAATTCACTTCTTTTTTTTTGAATCTTTATTTGTTAACAGAACAAAAACACTAAAAAATCTTAACGTGTCTTTACGGATTGCGTCCTACTATTTTTTGCCCGGGTTTCTTCTGAAATTTAGTTCTAGAAAGTGTCGGAAGTCGTTTATATAGAAAAGGAAAGAAGATATAAAAATTTTGAACTTTACGCGGACGCTGAAATAAATCCAAGGACTTAAGTTAGGAAAATCAGAATTCTTAACTAAATACTTCGCTGATTTGTGCTGTAAATTGGAGATTTGGATCGCTTTTGACCAATTTTGGATCGGAGTCTTCGTTAATGTTGTCGATCGGTCGTATTTCCATATTTTCGCTGAGTACACATTATTTCAATGAAATTCAGCGATTTGTTCCGGAGAAGGTACCGGAGCTTGCTCTTAACAACGTTCTATTTGTATATGACTTTGTCCAGATGTACCTTTTTAGTTGCGTTCTATGTGAACCACGTTCATAGATATCGCAGCCATGTGACTTTTTTGATGAATTTGTTGTTGATAAAAATTCATTTTATCTCAACTATAAACACACGATAAAGTAATTTCGTTCTTTCAGTAGATTAACTTTCTTAAATGAAACACGCGCATGGGATTGATCTGGGATGGTTTACTTTTCTGGAAGATATGCTCTCTCACCCTGATAAAACTACGAACTACGGAGTTACTTTTTCTGCTCTTTCTGACACTAGGTGTTTCAAGATATGGAATGTCCACCTGAATTAGGAAAGCAAAAATCAGGAATCAAGAGATCAGTAACCAAAAACCAGGAAAAGAATATCAGGAAACAAAAATGCCCCCTGAGCCCCGCGCCTGCGGCGAGCTACTAACGCCCTGCAGGCTGCCTTCCGTGCATGGAGCTCTGCCCCAAACCCCGCTATGGGCACTGCCCCTCAGACCCCGCAAGGGTGATATTCCCCCTTGACCCCTCCTACGCGGGGGCTATCGCCCCTCGACTCCGCTTTTTTTTCCAGGATTTATCACGGCCTGCGGCGCATTCTCTCAAAAATTATTTTCCTGATTTTGGTTTTTCCTGATTGCCTGATTCCTAATTTTGGTTTTTCCTAATTTAATTCATTCCTTATTTTTGTTTTTCCTAATTTTAGTTTTTCTTGATTTTCGTTTTTCCTTATTTTTGGCAAATAATTTTTTTTTCCTAATTATTGGTTTCCTAATTTTTTTTCCTAATTTTGGTTATTCCTAATTTTTGTTTTCCTAATTCGTGTGGAATACCAAAAGAAATTGCGTCCACATTGCCGAAAGAGCAATATTGAAAAATCCGCCCGAAGCAACGGTGTAAAAAACCCTTTCCAAGCCCCCCCCCCCCCAAAACAACTAAAATTTGTCTGTCAGTTTGTGAGTCTAAAAACAAATTTTTTTGCAACGGAATCGCGTAATAAGTTTTTATGCAGCCCAGTGCAAAAAAGTAATTTATGCAACAAGGTGCGAAAAGAAGGTGTTTTCATCACTAGATGTGGAATTTTCAAACGAACGTATCGAGTTTGAAAATTACATTGTGTGACAAAAACGCCCTCTTTTCGCTACGTGCTAGTACGATTTATACAATATTCGAAAGTAGTGACAAAAAAACTGTTTATGCAACGCCGTTGTGAAAAGTGAACTCTTTTTCATGGATTGTTTCGGTGACGTCAGAGAGGTCATTTTATAACTGGTTTTACTTTTTATCACTAGTGATAAAAAGTAACTGTTTTGTCACTCATTTGGGTGATAAAAAGTTCATTCAAAAGTTCACATTTCACAAGTTGTTGTATAAAGTCTTGTATGAAACACATTGCGAAATTAGTTGTTTTTGTCACACGATGTGGTTATCCAAATCACTTCGCTCGTTTGATAACTTCACATCTAGTGACAAAAACAACTTCATTTTGCATCTAGTGACAACGCAACTCCATTTTGCAACTAGTTGCATAAATAACTATTTGGTAACTCAAAAGTAGAGATAAAAAAACTGTGTCTGCAATTCACCGACAAAAATCTCTCTTTTTCGAGAGTCACTTCGGTGTCGCATGAGGTCAGTTTTCGCACTAGTGCGACAATAGTAATTTATGTAACAAATTGCGAAAAGAAAAATTTTTGTCAAGAGAAGTGATAAACACATCGTGTGACGAAAATTTTCCGTTTCGCAACGTGTTTCATGCTACGTTTTATGCAAAAAGTATTTGGGAGTGACAAAAAGTATCTATGAAATTCCTTTTCGCAACAACTTGCATAATGGAATTTCATATATACTTTTTGTCACTCTCTAGTATGCGTTGCATAATAGTAATTTTTGATACAAGTTACGTGTGAAGGTAGTTTAACGTACTAGATGTGAGATTGCCGATACGAGCCAAAGGCGAGTTCGGCAACACATCGTGTGTGTTAAACTACCAGCATACATAACGTGTATCACACAACGTTTTTTGCTATTTACCGACCTTCATCGCACTAGTGCCTAAAAAACCGTATTTTTTTGGAATCTTGTTTTTTTTCGTCATCGCACTAGTGCGGCAAAATGACTTCATGCGACACCGAAATGACGCACGAAAAAGCGAGTTTTCGTAGGTGCATTGCAAAAAACATTTTTAACGCACTAGTGCTCTAGATTTTTTCGCATTGGTGCGTCAAAACTGCTTTGATAAATTGATAAAGCTGTTTTTAAAAAATTATTGAAATTTCGACAAATTTTCGCAAGTGAAAACACGCAGCGAAAAGCTCATTTTTAGTTGGTGAATTGCAAAAACCGTTGTTTGATACACGTTACGTATGCTGGCAGCTTAACGCACACGATGTGTTTCGGAACTCGCCTTTGGCTCGATCGGCAATCTCACATCTAGTGCGTTGAACTACCTTTATACGTCACTTGTATCAAAAACTACTATTTTGTAACTGGTTTTTTGGTTACGTAATGTCACGCAATGTGATTTTAAAATAAATTTCACAGATGGCGTTGTCCTGCTCTCACAATATATATTTTCCCATAGAATGGAAAATGTCCGTTCAATTGTTCGAATTTTACAAATTATTTCCAAATAGGTTCGTATTTTCACAGCATTACCACGTCTTCTCACTAAATTAATGTGTACCAGAGCACAGTAGGTAAAATATATTCAACTTAATTAACCACATGCGTGAAAAAATATTTTTCCTAATTAAATCTTCATAAATTTTCAATGTGATTACATTCACCTACGAAACGAAATAACATTATTAATTTCCAATATTATTATGAACATTTTCAAATCGAAGATGTGTTTATTATACAAAATTTTCAACGATATACATATCCATCCACACCGAAATCTAGCACTTGGATATCCATCGCAGCAAAAGTATGATCGTAGGAATTTGTAAGAAAATAAAAAATCACTTTAAAATGAATGAAAAAGTATGGTTTTCGTTATGTAGCACAAATATGTGTTCATACAGAATGATTATGTAAACAAATTTGCCGTGAGAGGACTAATAAACATACTTAAGAATGACTTTCCTGTGTGTTATTATAGAGTAAATCTCTATGATGTTATGTTGAATTCAAAGTTGGTGGAAACTTCAAATTTGTTTCGTATGTTATTGCGACAAGTCGCCGTGATAAATAAAAGACGATAACTTGTTGAAATGTTTTGATCCCATCCTATTTAATGATGAGTTTTATTTCTTCCTTTCTTAGTTGATCTCAACATTTCACTTAAAAGAACTCAATAAAGTCACTTTTAACACTAAGAACCGAAAACCAGTCGTATCATCGAATATTATTGACTTTTGACGCCCTTAATATACGGGGAAAATCGAAAGTCTTATTTTTCTGTAGTCATTTTCATCATTTTTACCAATTGAAAAGTAAATAGGCAGCGAAGGCAGTTTGCTTTTTTCGAGGTGCTACGGACTCTTAACGATGTTAGAGATTCATTTAAAAAGCCTTCGAAAAGTCATCTTCGTCAGATGTAATAGGTGTTTACGTCACAAGAGCAAGAGCCGAAAGTGCTTTTCCGAGTAACACATTGAGTTTTTCATGCTTCGGGGCCAAAACCAAAGGAAATTTTATAGATTTTCTCTCGATTTTGGACCTCTACATGAAAACTTTTTTGTGTATCTGTTTTGGACGACTGAATTTAGGCTCTGCTCCGTCTACAACACGCGAAATTGCCTACAATCAGACGTCAAAAACATACACACAAATAACTATTACATGCTTCATATTAGAGCCCAAAATTAAAAAATTTTAATTTTTAGGGGCGAAAGTTAATTTATAAATGTCACTCACCCAACCGACTATATTGGGGGAGGGTGTTTTAAACATATGCATCAGAATGGATATGGCAAAGAAAACAGATGTTGCAAAAAGACTTCAACTAAATCCAAATAAATATAGCCTTATGAAATTACGTCGACATAAACTTGCATGAAAATTTTTGAAAGGGCAATATTGAAAAACCCGACATTTCTTGGGCTGGGGCCGGCCTTAGGATGCCCTCTTAACTTCAACCTTAACCAGATACTAGCTCTCAAATTACAACCCTTATTTTGCAATGTACTATTAAATAGAGGTGAACGGGCGGCCCGATTTTTCGAAACGCCTGTTACCCGCCCGCGCCCAACACTACAAAGGTCGGGCGGGTGAAAACTTTTCGGGCATGTCACCGGGCAGTCATTTTTCCTAGCTGTAAAAGAAAAAGAGGAAAAAAACAATAATATGGAGAGAAATGAGTGTGAGTTAATCGGCAAAATGAAGGTTTGAACTACAGAAAACAAGAGAAGAGACTAGTTCTCTCTTTTTATCTCAAACAGCACTGAGTAAATTCTGAAATCTGATTAGACAATAAAATACATCAACACACCTACCACGCCACGATGCAATTAAAGCAGTGCTACACTTCAGTGTATTGCTGGTGTGATATATTGAGTTTCGTTCTGCCTAAAGTCAATCATTTCCCTAAAAAACATTGGTCGGGCATCGGGCGGGCAGAAAATTTTACGGGCGAGCATCGGGCGGGCTTTAAGAATTTCTTCGCGCCGCGGGCACTACGGGCATTTTTTTAAAGAAAAAAGCGGGCCTCGGGCCGGGTGGG
The DNA here is from genome assembly GCA_029228625.1 of Pseudolycoriella hygida. NCBI lineage: Eukaryota > Metazoa > Arthropoda > Insecta > Diptera > Sciaridae > Pseudolycoriella > Pseudolycoriella hygida. The sequence continues at coordinate 27,139,351 of CM055405.1, read as the reverse complement.
CATCAGGATTTGGTCCGCCCGCTAACCTCTATTATTAAACCATTTTACTTTTCTTCCCTAGGACGCTATCGACCTTCAAAAGCATGAAAATAACTTTTTGGACGGCTTTTTAGGCAATATTGTGAGATGTAAAAGTTGTGAAATTCAATAGAAGGGAAACAAAATTTGTATTCTTCACTGTAATCGTTAGGTAATGTGATTTAATCGCTTGTGTTTATATGATGGAGACTAAAGTACCCTGTCACAGAGAAATCTTTCTTGTCATTGCAGTTACATAATAGTATGTTATTTCACGTGTTATACTGGCTCAATTATAGTCGGGGTAAAGTTAATGTCCGAGTGACTCGTGGCTTTTTTTAAAATTTTCATTTAGATTTGACGTCATGATGCTATAGTCGAATCGATAATTACAGTCGGACTATAATGACAATTGTGTTTGGATGAAATTCGAATATAATATGGTCATTATACCACTACTTTCAGGTATATAAATCGCTAATTATATGCTTAAATGATATAAACATTTTTATGCATATTATAGTCCTCAAACTGAAGTTTGAGGCCCTCGTGTTATAATATACTATTAAATTAGAGGTGAGCGGGTGGATCTAATTCTCGTGTCCGCCCGGCCGAGGCTCGAATTTTTTGTATGCCCGCCCGATGCAACCGAGTTTCTTTTATGCCCGCCCGATGCCCGCCTGAATTTTCTCATAGATCTTTGTGCGCGCCCGAAATTTCTATAACAATTTCTGTAAATCATAAAATAGAGACAACTCTGCCGATTAGTTAATACTCTTCTTCATATCACCATGCTACTGTAATGCCAAACATTTTTTTTCATATGATAACAACAAAACTACATTTGAGTGTTGGGATATATTACTCACCTCATATGGAGACTTGATAGTCGTTTTACAAACATAACAATTGATCTTTGAAATTGAATGTTCACTCCTTCTACGTTTTTAGAAAAAATTGTCAGAAGATGGAATATTAAAAAAAAAAACTGTTGAAATTTAATGTTTTAACTCGCAGTCCATTTCTGCGAAATTTTATTCATGAACTCAAATGGGAATTGGGTGGTTTTTCGATTTGAGTAGAAAGTGCCCGCCCGATGAGATGCCCGAAAAATTTTAGCGGACACGGGCGGGCATCAGACAGCCCGAATTTTCGGGCCGCCCGTTCCCCTCTATGTTAAATGCCAGTTGATTGAAAAATATTTCTTCGATCCAAAATTGTGACTTTCCTCACTAACCTCGTTGGTGGATATTGAAGTGAAAATTGTTGTAATTACTTATCGCAGGAAAAAAGAATGATGGAGTGGACTCCTCTATTTAAGAAATCATAAAGACCTAAAACGTGGTTTTGTACACGAATCGTGAAGCTTTGGCAAAGTGATTAAGAAGGTCTTAAAAGTTTAGGAAGCTTTTCACTTCACTTCAATGATTTTCTGTTATTTTCTGTTATTGCTATTTTCTGTTATAAACATAATGTGGTGATCATTCCTTTTTCGCAAGCGATCACTTATTTTTGTGACTAAAATGTACTTCTACATTACAGTTCATTCAACACCAACCATTCCCGTTCAATCTGCATATGCTAAATTTCATCTTCAACACACGAATTCACCTCATCAACCATGCACATTTAGCAATGGAAAAACACAAACGAATTCCAATGGAATACAACGGTCCCCAATGTCGATTGCAGAAAGTCCAACGATACAAACAAATAATGGAAACTCAAAGCGTAAGCGCTCTTGGTCCCGAGCAGTGTTCAGTCAACTTCAACGAAAAGGACTGGAAATTCAATTTCAAATACAAAAGTACATAACAAAACCGGACCGACGAAAATTGGCTGCACGATTAGGTCTTACAGACGCACAGGTTTGTAAAAAAACTGTAAAAAGATTAGAAAATGGACAGCTGTACAAAAGGGTGTATTTTGTAGGTCAAAGTTTGGTTCCAGAATAGACGCATGAAATGGCGACATACCAGAGAAGCCAAATTGAATCAAGATAAGTCGGCTAACTGCTCGAAGAAATGTGATGATCAACTTAATGACAATGAAACGAGTAGCAGCAGCGAGGATGATGAAATAGATGTAGTGGCTGAATAGCATTCTTTTATTACATTTTTACTAACAACCCACCTCACGTCATCGTTGTAAAAAGTTATCAGTAATTTTTAATATTAAAACTTCATTGAAAAACTGTTGAGTTGCGTTTTGGAGAATTTTTTTCATCCCTAGGAGAGAAAAGAGAATTTTTTTTTCTTAGACGATAAACTTACGTTGCTTTTCGTCGCTAAGGAGTGGGACGTCACTTCAGTCTTAAATATTTCTACTACTACTACTACTACTACTACTACTTATGAATTCATCACTTCATGTGTATCGTTGAGTCGGAATTCATCCGTCAAAGAGAGAATTTTTTCACTAACGTAAATTTATACGCACGGAATCACCGCATGCAAAATTACAAAATCTACACGATTTCATATCTGCTTTTTTTCTACAATTAGCATGCGTCAAAGCATCAAACTCATTACATCGCGTGCACAAACATGTATTTAAATAACAAGAGACGAAAAGTCAAAAGTGCTGTTATCATTTGAATTGTTTTGGTCGGAGGCGAAACCCTGTAGCAGTCATACGAAAACATGACTTTTCATTCTAACGAACTTTATGGTTGTCGAAAGTTAATGGAAAGAATGGATGAGATTTATGTAGTACACGAGGGTTTATAATACTAAATGTTTTACTGTTTATGAGAGAGTGTGTTGGTGCAAGCTACTCCAGCCTAAATGTTTGATAGCAGTCCCCGCGAGAAGCTAAAATAAAGCTGATCTGCTCCCTGAAACTTTCTTACCCTTGGGTTACACTTGAGAGCGCCGCCGCTTAGAATTTGATTGGTTGAAAAAATCACGTGAAAAATTTCAAATAATCAAATAATCAACGGAGACTTTTTTAGCTGCAAACCAAGTCTTAGAGTAAAGGTTCATTGCAAGAAGACTTGGATAAGATCTCGAGAAGAGTCATTCCATTCACTCTACTCTTAACTACGAACAAAATATCTGCGGATTTTATTCGATACGAGGATACAGCAAACAAAACAAATCTTTCAACTCGTCTGTAATAAGGTAATTACAATTTTACTTTCAGTCCATTAATTGGCATGTTCTGCATGAGATAGAGTCGATTGAAATAAAAAGAATAAGTCACGAGAGAACAACATCTAATGTTCGAATAGGATAAGTCTCTGCAACGAAAATAGTAAATGATTATCAATTATCCGATTATGTCAAAGGTTGAAGAGAGAGATTATAAGCATTCACATTTTGTTTGTTTTTTACGTTAGATTCGAGATTATCATGTTCGAAAGGCAACAGTTTTAGACATTTTATTGCGCTTATCAAGTAAGAAGTGACATTATAAATATCTCATTCAAAGAATACGGTGACACTCGAAGCTGGTTGGTTAAGAGCTGATATCAATCTTTTGTGAAGCGTGTTAGATTTTCATATAAAAGGCGAAAATTATTGTTGTCTCTTCAGACGTAGTGACAAGAGCAGTCAGCTTAATTCATTTCCAATAACAAAAAGAAATAAAAGATGAGACTAATTGACGAGGTAAAGCATCGAAGAGTAAATTATGAGTTATTTAAAGAGAAAATGACTTTCCCTGCAGAAATCAAGTGTAAACTACATCGATCCATCTGAATTGTTGCGACCAGAACCAACTTTTGCGGACAAGGAAATCTCAAAGTTTCGAGATTACACCATTGATCCGACTGATCCACTGAAAGCACGAGTTCAACGCACTTATCGCGAGATGCACTTGAATCAGACGGTTGACTTTGTTAAAGGTTTGTGTTAGGTGTAGTGGGACATAAATGCGCACAGCAACGTCATTCCGAGTCTCAATCTTTATCTGAAAGTGTTACAAAAAGCGATATTATCGCAACCACCACGAACTATTGTCGACAATCCAAGTTTATCTATTTCTTATACAATGAAAAAATTCCAAGTTGAGATAAGTGTAAGTGCGAGATTAAAGGAAATTTCTGAGCGCAACGTGTAAAAACCGGTTTTGAAAGAGAGTCTCACAATTCCAGAGGAAACCATAACTCAAAATTTTCGCAAGTTTCGCATAACGGAGTACAGCTGTTAAAACAGTGATAAAAAAGAGAGCCAAGCGAAGCACCTAATGTTTATATAAGTAGTGGAAACTTGAAAAAGCCGAAAAACGACCTTTTTATGTATGCTAAAAGGCGCATCGGATTCGTAGACCAGAAGCGTCAATATACCAATGAATCATTTCTGCAAATCCACGCTTATAACGCGGCATCGGCTTATGTCACGACGAAATTTAAAATATGTCAAGCGACGAAAAATGATGTCCTTATCGACTTATGCACTTCATATTCAAATGTCGTAATATTTCAGATAAGTCGACGTCGCACGATCGAAAGGGTGGTGTGGAAATGTGAAAATGATAGACGAAATAGGGAAATCATCACATTTTTGGGGAGTTAGGAAAAGGAACTGACAAATAGATTGGGGCAAGACAAGTGCACATTGAGAAAAAGATTCGAAAATTTCACCTGTAGCTGGTAACTTTATTTCCAGGTAATCTACAATATCTTCTCAGCTGTATCCCGTGTACCGTCGCTACAGGTACCTGAGGTGTTTTGAGATCTTTTTTTTAGTGTAATGAGGCATGATTGAGCACGTTATTTCCCACCCCCGTATTCACCTCTGTGGGGGGATTTTATCACCAAAAGGTTTTTTTTTTATTTTTTTTATAAAAATTATGAAAGATGAAAATGCTAAGGTAGAAAATATGACGGCACGATCGGAGGTCAAGTTACAGTGGGCGTCTGGGGTGAACGGCCTCTGTTTCCGAAATAAGAAGGTCAGGTTACTCTGGTTGATTTCAGAAGGCAGGCTGCTGCCAAAAAAGCTTCGACTATAATGTTGGATGTTTCAAGCGAGTACATTATGGAGCACTTGGTTCCGACTCGATACCAGGCTGCGTACTTGAATAGTTTTTCGATACTAGTGTCGTATGAAGGTATTTAATTTAACCGGAAGAGATGTCGATATCGATCCGGGGCGAGGCCGAGGTCGACAAATATCTAGTGCGATAAAACACCGTTATACGACAGGTGTATCGAACAAAGCTTTTTGTAACGAAGTGATTTCGTCATTTACTTTCTCGCAATAGTGCGAGAAACTTATATGGAAATCCTTTCTCGCACTGTTTCATACAGACTGAGTTACTATAGAGCATGAGTAGCCTTTTGGAAGGTTGTATGTGCTTTGTTTAGCAATAAAACAACGTTTGTACATAACCTGCCAAGGGAATATTTATTTATTATTCGCGCCGCCTCCCCACAGGACAGACTTAAATAATTAACAAACTAATTTTGAAGAGCTCGAATCGTTCATTCCCACTAATATACATTTGATAGGGGAGTGTTGGCAACGTCTTCTTTTTAGCAGTAAGGATTTTTGAGATAATGATTGTTAGTCGGCCACGTATATTATCCATCGGGGAAATATCACCCGGAGTAAACACCTTTTTCTAAATAATCACCCGGAGAATTATAGCCCTGACGAATGCCAAATTGATAAAAAATTTTCGAAAATCTTCGTGCGGTCCGACCGCAAGCGGTTTATCGCACTCTCGGCGAGTGCCTTCGAAACTCCCCATCGCTGGCAGCGCCATTAGATTGGATAGGGGAGCGTTAGCAACGCCTTCATTTTAGCAGTAAAGGCTTTTGATGTTTTTTTTCGAAATTTCCTCTGGTATTTGATTTTTTTTCTGGCAGCGTAGCTTTTTTTGACCACTTTGACTGAGTCTCGCAGCTGAACCACGCCACCGATATTCTCAAGTCAAATGTCATTTTCTTCGCTAGGTAAATACCTTTTATTTGACACGTCATTGCCCTTATTACGACCACTACTGACCGAGATTTAGCTGAAGAAGTGCCTTCTTTCTGGGCTGAATCGTCGAAAAATGCCCTATACCTTAGGAGTATGGAATTTTTTCGACCAACATTGTTAACCAGTTTTGTTGCACTGGATTTCCGCTAACTATTGACGGTCAAAAATCAAATCCACTTTGTCTAACAGTCAAAGTTTCCTAACAAAAAAGTGAGCAACCACCGAAATTTTAGCTGTTTTCGCTGTCTAGCTCCTTCGGATGAAGTCGGATGAAAAAATTTTCTTTTACAAAGTTGTTGGCAAACCAAAACTCTAAGACTTTTCTTCACCGACCAAAACTCTGCAACTGCTCCGTAAGTAACTTTTGGAACATTTCTCCACGTTTCAGACCATCACCAATAACATATAAAAAAGTATTCTTTTCTTTTGGTTTTCGATGATAAAATAAAATCACTGACAAACATTGAGTTTTTATAATAGGTAATAATTCGCGGGCGAATAGTCTCTGCCCCATAGGGCTGGCTATTCACCCGCGCGGGCGAATAGTCGCTCCAATTTTTAAACTTTTCAATGAAGTCAGCTGATATAAATGAAATCAGCTGATTTTGTTTGCAACGAAGCAAGCTAGGGTCGCAACTACAACAAACTTTACGTTGAATATTGCTTGCAAAAATCAAAACTAAAGACTGTCACATCCCTGGTTTTTACCAATGTGGAGGCAGGAGTGAGTTCTGTACGTCTCAAAAGTTTCGACTCAACACCAGGCTGTTACTGTCCTCTGCATTCAAAGTGACTTAATTGAAGGACGTAGGCTGGTTACCTTGTTGAAACTTATGTCATGCGACGTATAGGTCTAACTAGCGCGTACACTTTGGTTAAAACAGATGTCCAGCATCAGGTTGCTTTCTTTATTCGCAGATACAGGGCTCAAGTACGCAGCCAGATGTCAAATTGTAAACTAATCCAATGTAATAGTCGCTACTTCCTTAATTTAAGCGTTTTCAAATTTTCGGCACCAAGTGTCCTCACTGAAAATGTAGACCTATCTTCTACCGAAAAGTTTGTTAAAAAAACTAAATAATCTCAAAAAGTATCTCAACAATGAATTTATATAGCTATTGAGGTACTTCTCAGAAATTGATAATTTTTTTATTCACCGGAGTGCTTCCCTAGGGAGTTAAATTATACATTAATTGTTGGTTTCAAACTTTGTGTCGTTGATTTGTTGTTTTCGGCTCGGGATGGTAACCTCCCCCTCGAAGATAAAAAAATTATCCCGCAGTGTCGTAACCTACTATTAACAAAAGTTACTCTAGAAAAACGTCGTTTTTAAGGGACGCGGCCTTTTTGATTGCCGTATTTACATTTTTTTAATTTTCTACTCCCTGTTTTGAATGTTAATTTCCATACTAAATGGACAAAGGTTACTTGCCACAGGCAAAATATTGTAATTTTGTAAAATTTCATCTTCTTCCCTTTTTTATAGATTTGCGATAACACAAAATACTTTAATTTTACTCTTTTTTCGTAAGATTTCCGTAATTTTCTAACTAATTTACTTCAGATATGTCGATGACGCAGGTTTGTTTAATCAGTTCGATTGGCTTGCCTTTATTTTTAACATAAACATCAACAAAATTGAGCAATAACACTTTCTTAATCTGATGAAACGTTGATAATTATTTTTATTGGCGCTGTTAATAATAATACTGCGTCAATTCCATCGAATTGAGTCGGACAGTCAATAAAACTCAAAGGAAACTAAATTTGCAAAAAAAAATTAATTGCGTTGCTATTCGCATTGCAAGTCTGATTGAAATTTTCAAAAATATAGTCAAAATCAGTGCCTCTTACAAGGGTTTTGGACTGTGGGTCTCAATTTTTATGAAGAAGCTCAATTTTTCATGCTTTTTTCTAAAGCAAGCAAGCTATTGGTCAAGAAAATTGGTTAATTACCTTTTTTTTAAAGTATGCGGTCTAGCGCCGCAGTCGAAAATTTTTTGAACTCTGGAAAGCGAAAAGTTATTTAAAAATCTGAGCATTCTGGTTTTCTTTTTTTACGTAATTTTCGGCCACGGAGCGGGTTCTGAAAACTGAACGGGCCTTATTTAAAATCCCAGGCTCGGGAAAAAATCTCTACGTCACTCTGATCGGACCTGCACACTATAGATTAATCATCATTAGGCTTTACATCGTACGAAAACTTCATAGCTATAACATTGATCACAACAAAAACCCTCTTTAAAAGGGAAACGTGACGCAAGTCCTTGTCTCTTCTTCCAAAAAAACTTATATCAATTTGAGTGACGCTTACAGCTTCGGAACGCAAAAAATTCTTTTGAAATATTTTCACTTTTCGAAGCTATAAGCGTCACCCAAATTGATATCATTGTTTTGGAAAAAGAGACGAGGACTTGCGTCAGGTTTAAAAAAGGTTTTTGTTGTGATTTAGAAGAAAAGAGAAAACAAATTTTGGAGAAAAATTTCCGGCGAAAAAAATTTTCCGGCAAAAAAATTTACAGCGAAAAAAAATTCAGTGAAAAAAAATTTCGGCGAAAAAATTTTTCAGAGAAAAAAATTTGCACCGAAAAAAATTTTTCAGCGAAAACAATTTCGGCGAAAAAAATTTTGGTGAAAAAAAATTTCTGGCGAAAATTTTCAGCGAAAAAAAATTTCGGCGAAAAAAATTTCCGGCGAAAATTTCCGTCGAAAAAAAATTTCCGGCGAAAAAAATTTTATTTGACACGAAACAAATTACAATTACAAAAATCAATTTTCCCCCTAAATCCGACTCATACCACCGTCGGTCATTTTGTTGGTCACGCTACACACTACACACTCAACCCAATAACTTATCCTTTGACGAACCAAGGGAAAAAAGTCAAAACTTAGCTGTATGTATGGTCCCGAAGTCTACGAAAAAAAAATTTCTGAGTTTCTTGTTCGTATGGGGACTTGCGTCATGGGTCCATCGCTACCGCTCGCCCATGATCTGATTCGATACTATTATGTCTACTCTTATTTGGCTGATGCCCTTACTTGGCAACGACTCATCTCTATCTTAATAATCAAAACAGGAAGAATTGCTGATTGGCTACAATTCAACCATTTCACTGCAACAATTCGTGAAGCATTGGAAAAATTAAACGATTTAGTAGACGAGTCGGATCCGGATATAGATTTGCCAAACATAGTTCATGCTTTCCAGGCCGCAGAGCGAGCGCGTGAAGAATTCCCTGATGATGACTGGCTTCATTTGACTGCGCTAATTCATGATCTCGGTAAAGTAATGGCATTCTATGGTGAGCCTCAATGGGCTGTTGTTGGCGATACATTTCCTGTAGGCTGTCTCTGGTCCGATAACATTGTTTATCGAGACACCAGCTTTGAAGGAAATGTGGATGGAGATAATCCCAAGTACAAGTGAGTCATTCATGTTCGAATTATCTGTTTCGTGTTTGCATGAAAATCCATTCAATTTAGCACCAAGTATGGAATGTACGAACCAAATTGTGGTATTACTAAATTACAAATGAGCTGGGGACACGACGAATATATGTACCACGTTCTCAAGCATAATAAATCCACCTTACCGGAAAAAGCTCTGCACATAATCGTAAGTCCAAAGTCCATACACCATACACTCACATTTAACGAGACGTTTATTTAATTTATGTGAATGTAAACTTGAACAGAGATACCACTCCTTCTACCCGTGGCACACATCCCGTGATTACACCCATTTCGAAGCTCCTGAGGATAAGGAAATCATGCATTGGGTTAACACATTCAAGTAAGTTCTTCTTATCATTACCTCTTACACAAATTATATTTCTGCTGAGTCATTTAACATTTATTTCTATTTGCAGTCGTTATGACTTGTACACGAAAAGCGCAAAAGTGCCTAATATTGATGAACTCTGGCCGTACTATCAAACTCTTATCGATAAATATTGTCCTGGTGAATTAGAATTTTAAATCAGGCGTCTATAAAATGTTTTGTGTTATCTAAATGAATTAATCATTTTTTTTATCGTTTATTGTGGTGGGGTCTAATAAAATCATATGGAAATTATTATGTGTGTATTTACTGTTCTACGATGAAGAAAGACTTTTATACTCGAGCACATGGGTTAGAGGTGAGCGGACCGCCCGAAACTCGACTAAAAACCCTACCCGACCCGAACCCGAATCATACTGTTGGGTCGGGTCGGGTAGGGTTTTTGAATTTTTTTGTCGGGTCGGGTCAGGTCGGGTTTGAAGATTTCAATTAACAACCGGAAAAAAAATTCACTTAATTATATTTTCTTAAAACTGAGTTTGAAAAACATTACAAAATCTTTTTAAAAAAAGTTTGGGTTCGGTTCGGGTTTGAATTTTTAATTTGGTCCGGGTTCGGTTCGGGTCAACCCGTGGATAGGGTGTTTGCTACTGCGTTAGTTACGTTCTAAATATTGATCCCAGAGTTTTTTCGTTTTGGTTTCTAAATGAACGAAATCAGCATACAGTTTGTTGTCAAACTAGTTCTCAGATTTCATTCTAGGAACAAATTATCTCCTTATATAGATAGATATAGAGTACAAGCATTAGTATTGAATGTACCGGTCGTGTTGACTGAATTTGGTCCAATTTGAGGACTTTATTGCCCGAATCATTCAACCATTTTCCATAAAAGTCTTGTTCCTTTTTTAAGAGGCCAACATATTTCATTTGACACCCTAATGAGTAGTTTCAGCTGGTTTCCAGTTGAAGCACTCACACAAACACACTTAGATTATAAGAGGGATTACCACTTTTCTCGAGTATTGTTTAAAATTAATTGCCTGTGACTAAATAACTTATTACCTAGGGGAAGGGGATGGTGATAACAATGGGTCAAAATCAAAATTAATGGCCTGTGACTAAATAATATATTGAGAATGACATTTTTGGTCAAAATTAATGGTCTGTTTGGTCTGTAAAGTGCTGTTTCTTAGAAGCCAAAGTTAATGCAAACATCCTACGTTAGTTAGTTAGTTAGTGGGTTAGTTAGTTCCAGAGCCATTTGTATGAAAACCGACTTTTTTGGCTCGTGCTCGAAAACGGCTCGATAACTTTTCTTGAAATTTTGCAACACCTTCAGGTGGGCATTCTACGTCATATGAGATTTTAAAAAAGGGGGGTACAGGCCTCGTTTGGGCGCCAGGGCTCTTAGAAGACGCCATATAAAGCCCATATGTATGTGTTTGTGTGTGTAATGTGTATGATAGCACATTTTGTATGAGGCAATGGTTGTGTGTTAGAGATAGAGGTTTGGTGTTAAAGGGTAAGTTGTTGGGTTGGGTGTGTAGTGTATCAGGGTGACCGCCAAAATGACGGAAAATAGGCGGGGACTCAAAAAAAAACTTTTGATATGTTGTACACAAAGTTGAGGGGATCATTTTCGCCCATGGAAGTAGTAGCCGACGCGATTAAATAATAACTTAAATAATAACTGTAATTTTTCTGAATGAAAATATCATTCAATCAATGAAAGATTTTAGAGTTCCTCCTTCTGACATGTGGAGGATGAAACACGCAGCGTACATTCCAGGTGGACCAGGTGTTTATTATCTGCAAATTCGGCACAATTGTTGTTAATAAAATCTCCAATGTGATACCCTGTTTTTCTTCCCTGCCATGGTAACATTTAGGAAATGTTGCAGTTTTACAGTATCAACTTAAAATTGTATTTATTTCTCTTTCACTGCAGGAAATAATTGAAAGGGTGGAGCAGGAGTGGTATGAGAAGGAGCAGTATTAGTATGAGGAGGAGCAGGAGTAGTATGAGGAGGAGCAGGAGGAGTATGAGGAGGAGCAGGAGTAGTATGAGGTGCATGAGGAGTGAGGAGAGGACCAGAGAAGTATGATATGGAGCAAAAGGAGTGTGTACTAATTTTTCGAAAAGAAGAAGTGCAGTCTAAAAAAATGTAGTTTTTAGTTATTTGAATCAAACATTTACTGTATACAGAGTATACAAATGCAATGATTCGACAATTTTATGAAAATCAATTCGTAGTTTTTATTGATAAGCCTTTATTCAAACACTTTTTTATTTTTGATACATTTATTTTTGGTAAAAGTTATCAGAATTACAGAGAATGATTAAAATAAGGCTATTATTTATGATATAAGACTAGCCCTGATTTGTACAGCTTCAAATGTAAGCTATCTGCAACCTCAATTTTTTCATTCCACGCTTTACCACCCTCCAGGTCCTTTTTCACGGTCGAGAACATGTCTACCGCTTTTGCTATTTCTGTTGCATTCATACACACTTCACCACTATTTGATAGTTTGGTTAAAAAAGTTGCGAGGAACGGTTTAATGTAACTGATTTTCGGTAGACGAATAACACGAGGTTTTTTCTTTTCAGCCTTTTTGAGAGTAGACTCTGATTCCTTATGCTTTTCCACATCAACGGGTAAATTCTTTGTTGCAGTCATACTTTTTGTAGAGATGGTCGTTCTTTGCTTTTTGAGAGTAGAATTTGATTTCTCATGCTTTCCGACATCGGGTACATTCTTCGTTGTTGTAACATCTTTGAAAATTGATAAAATAAAGCGGGCACATGGACATGGGACTGGACATCTGCGATGGTTCCTTTTCCTTTTCAAAATTTTAGAATTTTCACTCATGTTTTGGTTCGGTGTTGATTTCATTTTATGTAATTTTTACGTCTCTGCTAGCTTCTTGCTCGACCCCGACTGATGGTAGAGCTATTGGATCTGTCCTCTTTCACTTATTTTCTCTTCTTCTTCTAAAACCGAAACGAAGAATTGCCCGGACCTCGTCGTATGTGAAGTTTTCGCCATCATCGTCATCAACATCGGAACTTTCGTTTGACTCTTCGTTTTCGCCCTCTTCACTCTCGAGAAAAGTGGTAATCCCTCTTCTTACAACGATTCATATCTGAGAAGTGCCATAACGGCCTTAGGCATCATGCAACCTCTTCACTTACAATCTTTGCTTTGCTTTGGTTCTCTAAATGGAAACCATCTGCACAGCAATCGAAAATGCTAAAACCTTAGGGGCGGAGGAAAATGGTAGTAAGTGGGAAATGGTTGCACATAGCAAAGGGCAGTTGGGCAAAACGATAGTAACGGCGATACGGTAGTACGGTGGAAACGGTAATACCGGGGAAATGGTAGCACATATCAACGGTGATATGCCAAGACAGTAGTACGGGGAAAACGATAGTACGGTGGAAACGGTAGAACGGGTGAAATGGTAGTACAGTAGAAACTGTACGTATAGTACGGGGGAAATTGTGGTACGGGGGAAACGGTAGTGCTAACTTCTAAAATACTACCGGATTTTTTTTTTATTCATCTACATCAAACTTTACATATCCTTTTGCACATTTCATTGTAATTTCCGACTTAGCAACCGAAAATGCTTTCGCTTGCGTAGCCCCTAGGGGCTGGGATTTCGATTAGTTTCTTTTATATCAGAACAATAAATTATAAATTCAGTAAGCTGAGTTACATTTTGTTGGCTACTGATGGGAGATTCCTCGTGAAATGGGATTAAAATAAAAAATCATTATAACGTTTCCGAAAACAACTAATCGTAAAAATCACATACTGCATACGGGTATATTATACAGATAACAACTAATCTTTTGCAGCATACCACAAATATAAGCATGTTGCTGTATTATATACAAATGAGCCGAATAATATAGTTGCAGCTAGTATATTTTCCAAAAATACATATTGAATACATTTTCATATGCTACATGTGGGTATATTATACAACTTGCAATTATATGCACCATATCGCTAACGTTAAAATCCAAAAATTTTCAGTGCGAGGTTATTACAGCCTGATAAAAATTTTAAAGTCCAAATCAATAAGCCGAAATAACGGAAACTGACGTCATATTGAGGGAGGGTCACTGAAATTGGACAATTGGGGAGGGGGTATATTTATGAATAGCCCCTAACTGGAAAATTGTGTTAGACCTAAATTTACTTGCCGAAAATCGTAGATAGTATGTTAAAGAAACTGATGACATTGAGCTGGAAAAAATATGTTGTTTTTAGCACAGAAATATATGACCTCTTACAATTTCCAGGTTAAATCATCAGAACTCGTTTGTCGTTCAATAACGCTATTAAAGCAATGCAACTTTTCCAACTCAATGCTATTGGTTTCTTTTATATAAGGGGCTATTCAAATAGTACAAGTACGCTCAAAAAATTGATTTTTTTACCCTCAATTTGATTTTTTGTCAAAGACTGTCATTGGTCATTAGAATAGTGCTAGTTCAATCTGTTTCTACGTTGCACACATTGGAATACGTTGAATTTCCATTCAAAATTCTGAGATTATTATACCGGGTTGGATGAAAGTGTACAGCCTACTATGATCCTCTCATTCTTCGATGGTACGTATGAAAGAGATAAAAGGATGGTCATGTTCACCTTCATATGAAAAACCCGGTATAACGTATGATGGAAGTACATACCTAATGGCTCTGAAAAAAGCATTTAGATCTTCCTTTTCATTTATTAGTACTGTCCAGTGAAAAAATAGTGCTATAGGTATACTGAAATTTTTACCGCGTAAGTGACATTCTATCAGTGGTCGCAAAAAACTCTCCATGGAGACAGAAATTTTGACTCAAAAAACTGGGACGAGTTTCCAATGACTTCATCCCCCTGAGCATGCTTCCGTACGCTTCTCCAAACTGTCTAATAGTTAGAGTTTGAATTAAGTTACAAACTTGTATGTTAAGTTGTTGTGAGTAAGACTTGGGATTGATTTCTTTTGGCATAAATTCACGTCAATTTCACACAATACAAGTATTCGAGAAGTTCACATTTTGTGCATGGTGTGACGTGCAAATGGACGTTGAGTTTATGAGACAATTTTCTTAAGGTGACTGACGTAAACCAATATTGGTACAGTTGCAGCAATGACAATATTTTGATGAATTCGGTGTTTCAGTTCATATAATTTTAATTTTTATTTCACTTTTGTTAACCTAGTCAATAATTCTATATTTAGGTTTATGTTTATTTGAAAGCATTCTTCAATGTCGTCATCATTTTAGTGTGAATCATACTGTCAGAAACCATTTATATATAAAGAGCCGCTGAGAACGAACAACTCATAGCAAATTACAATTTCGTTCGAAATCGAATACTTTTGAATACGAAGCAAAAAATAAAATGAAGTTTCTCATTGCATTATTGTTCTGTGTTGTTGTCGCAGTAAATACAGCTCCACAAGGCGGTCCACCTGGTAGTGGTGAGCCACCAGTCGATCCACCTGGTGAGCCACCAGTCGATCCACCTGGTGAGCCACCAGTCGATCCACCTGGTGAGCCACCAGTCGATCCACCTGGTGAGCCACCAGTCGATCCACCTGGTGAGCCACCAGTCGATCCACCTGGTGAGCCACCAGTCGATCCACCTGCAGAGCCTCCTATTGACCCAGAGGAAGAAGAAGGAAGCGGCGATGAAGGAGACGACGATGAAGAAATCGACGACGATGAAGATAACGACGACGACGGAAACGACGATGAAGGAAACGACGACGAAGAAGACGAAGATGAAGGAAACTACGATGAAGGAGACGACAATTTAGGAGACGATGATGAAGACAATGGCGAAATTCCGCCAGGCAGTTAAATCACCAAAAGATTCATTAATTTAAAAGTGCGTGTAATAAATTTGACCATTTAACGAAAATAAATTTTGTGCTTGTCACACAGACGTTGAAGTTTTGTATTACCATATCATCATCGAGAGTTTCGTTTTGATAACATCTGATTTTACAATTTTGAGGATATGTTTAGTGCTGATTTCCTCAAACCTTAACTATCTGCTCAGGGTTATAATAAAGGGCGATCTGAGCTCTCCCCACTTCGTGTCTAGAAAATGTAGGCGCTGTTGGCATACGGACTTACACAATTTATACAATATGGCTCACCGGGCTTCAACGAACTATTAAAAAACTTGGATTCAAATTAGTGTATAAGGAGATTAGATAATCTTAGTTTAACGCACTATATGTGACAACGGGTTAGTTCAGTGGTAACGTACTGGCTTTCCACCAAGAATATCCGGGTTCAACATCTGGCAGGGACAAATTCTGTATAGAATTTTTCTTCAACGTGTAGCATAAAAGTAACGTTCCTAGGCACACCCAGGCTTCGTAATTTGGGTAGTTGAGGCTTTGGTGCCAGAACAAATCGTATGCAGAAGAGTGGCAAATATGTCGTCACCTATATTCTGTGTACAAATATCTGAGTCTGTTTTTTTGGCGAAGATATAATTAGCACCAAAAGAAATCCTAATGGTAAAACGTAAGCTACCGTTAGACGTTGTTCGGAATTCAAGTTAAGTATGTGGTCCGAAAAATGCCTGCCGGTAAAACATTGATGGGGCGAGAAGAAGAATCCATGTGAGCAAAGGCTCACAAAAAAAATATTGTGGAACTAGTAAATAAAAATGATCTAGGGGATTATTGTTATAGTTGAGATTGCCGACACGAACCAAAGACAAGTTCGGCAACACATCGTGCAACTCACCGACAAAAAACGAGCTTTTCCCTGCATGATTCCACTAGCGAAAATTTGTCGAAATTTCAATTATTTTTTCGCTCTGGTGCGTAAAAACAGCTTTTACGTACTAGTGCGTTAAAAAAGTTTTGTCGCAATAGTGCAAAAAGTGACTTCATTGGACACCTGACTGTCCGTGATGCTCCAAGGTAAATCAAATTTGCTCTTAACTATGTTTCTATGTACTCAGCTGTTATGTCAAAGCTCTGATACTCTATTGCCTCGTGTTACCCATCCTTCAACTCGGTTTGTGGACCAGATAATTTTGCCCCGAATGTGGCTCGTACATTGGGACTATTTCAATGAGCGAAAGCTATTGGCGCTACAGGGAGGCCGAGGTCGACGTGTGGATGAGTGATGACAGATCGCAGAGCTGCCACGAGCCGTGGCACTGCTTTGTTGGAGACCCAAACAAGAAAGTCTAACGATTCTATAAAGTTCACAGTTCTACACCTGCATGGGATTCAATGCCCGATTGGCGGCTCTTGAGCAGGGTTTGCAATGTGAATGGCACTTGGCTTCGTTTATTATAAGTCGAGACGCGAACAGGAAAGTCATACGATTTGTAGAATAAGACTAGGGCTAGATTGTCGGGGGCTGGGTAGTTGGATAGCATCTGACCGTGCATGAACGGAACGTCATATGCCAGGTACACAACAGCCCAGCCGGTGTATAGGTGGAGAGAAGGTCCTGGAAAGGCTTCTTGAAAGATTTTAGTGAAGGCTGAGTAGCTAGAACGGACCGAGACCTGTGTGTATCGATGAGAAATGGTCGGACCTATTTTTTTTATTAAATATGGCTGTTTCTTCCTCGGAAGAAACATGCACGGGAGCCTCCGATGGGCCCATTGTGCCAGCCATCAACAACACGAAACAATTACTCAAACCTACCTGTGCCAGCTATATAGTTCATGATGTCCTTTGGATGTAGGCATTTAATCAGACCGTACCTTATTATGTAACCGCCGAGGTGTATACGCCTATTGCTAATCAAAGCTGGATAGTTTCAGAGGTAGTGCTCAGCCGTGTCCAAATAAAAGCCGCAAAAGTCGCAGCTCGCATCACTCCTTTTGCCAATAGTGGTCAGGTGTTTATTAAATCCGTAGTGTCCCGTCATTACACCGGTATAAATTTTCAGCCTGATGCGGCTAACATTCAGGAGGAACTTCGAATACTTCTTGTTGATAATAATACTGTTCTTGGCCTGGCGGCACGCGGCAGCCGTGGTGGTTTTGCCAGTATTTTTGAAATGAATTGTCTCTACTATTGTTTGTTATTGTTCTTATGAATGAGTGAGCAGTTCCCATAAATGGTTCTGGCCCTATCGGCTTGATTGATGCTCCTGCTCTGGCCAGTTCATTTGCCCTTTCGTTTCCTGCAATGCCGCAGTGCCCCGGTACCCAAATTAAATCTACCTGCGAAGAATGAGCCATATTGTTCAGTGTTTCCCAGCATTCTAACGTCCGTACAAATAGTTATGGTGCGGTCGAAATTTTTGTCATACGCTCCTATACCACAACTGTCCAATATGGCTGATCTCAGCTAGAAAAATGCATGCGTATGCGTCTAAAGATATTGATTCTTCCAGCCTTGGATTTTCACAGTATATTCCTGCTCCTACTGATCCGTTTAACAGTGATCCATCAGTATATAATACTTTTCCCCTTGGTGGGAGGTTGCCGTTTAGCCATTCCTCTCTCTGGGGTATTATGATGTTGAATTTTCTGTCGAACTTATGTACTGGTGTAATTCTGTCTGAAGGCATCATTAAAGCCGGTACCTTTCCTATCATTTGAAACCAAATGCGCGAATGATCAGTTTCTCTGATGGTGTAGTCTTGCTGTCTGGCTAATCTGCCCAATGCGCTAATGGATTCCTTTTCAATGAAGATATGTAACGGTGTTAGATTTAGCATCGCTTCCATGGCTGTCGTGGGAGTAGATTTCCACGAACTGGTGATTGCTTTACACGCCATTCTCTGAAATTTTTCAAGTTTGCTCTTTACTTGCTTGCTCCTGCATACATGGTTCCAAAGAAAGCAAGCGTAGGTGAGTATTGGTCTAATGACTGTCGTGTAGATCCAAAGCAAGACCTTCGGAGAGAGGCCCCATGATTTACCATTGCCACAACGCTACGGTTACTTTTTGTAGTCTTTCATCAAGGTTGGCTATCCAATAGAGTTTGGTTTTCCGCGTGAATAAAATCATTGTCGTTTTGTTAGGGTTTATTGACAGTCCGTTATTATCGCACCAGTCGCTTATTATATTTATTACCGTCTGAAGCTGGTCGCACAGGACATTAATGAATTTGCCTCTTAGCAGAGTTGCCATGTCGTCCGAAAAACCTTCTGTCTGATATTTCCTCTCGTTCAGAATTAATAATAGCTCACTGATTACCAGGCACCATAATAATGGTGGAAGTACACCTCCCTGAGGGCACCCCTTGGAAACTGTCACTACGATTGTCGACGTACCACTGTGTACGAAAATCAGCCTGCTGTGTAGCATTCCTAGGATCCAACCAGCGATGCCGCTATCGATCCCGTATTTAGAGGAAGTATTTTTGATGGCCCGATATGATAGGTAGTTGAATGCCCCAGATATGTCTATAAAGCAGCCAAGCGCAAACTCCCCTTGAGACAATGACAGTTCTACATTCTGAACTATATTTTGCAATGCGTTTTCCGTTGATTTACCGCTTTGATACGCGTGTTGTTTAAATAAAATTTTTGTCCCTCTCAATGGTTCGTCTCTTAAGTAGCGATCAATTAGCTTCTCAAGTGTTTTTAATATGAAGGATGACAGACTTATAGGTCTAAAATTTTTGGCTAAAGAATAGTTTTTCTTTCCTGGCTTCAGAATGAATATTACCTTGTACCTTTTTCGGCTGTCGGGAATGGCTTTGATACGGAGAGACGCCGTGAATATTTTCTTTAGGATTTTTTTGATATGGTCTGCGACTTGTTGCAGCATTACCGGAAATATGTTGTCTAGTCCTAGGTCGGCCCTAACTGACAAAATCTATAAAAAATCAGAGGACTTTCTTTCAATAACTTTTTTTGTAGTTTAATTGTTGAACACTTTTGTTTTCTACTTTATAGCACTTATTCCCATCCTTTTTAGTGTTTGGTACGCAGTAGTAGCTTCGTTTAGTAACTTCTTAGATTATCCAGCTGAGAAAAATTTGCTGAAACACAGCGGATTTTCATATGAAAGTGGACAACCTACGACGACCATGTCATGGATTAGGCGGCTTGTTTTATGTTTGTCCGCATTCAGCCCGTATTCAGCTATGAAAGCATGGATGACGCCACTTGAGAAAAGGGTGTAGTTCTATGTTGCGATGTTAATTCAGCTATGAAAAAACATAGATGTCACTACTAAAGGTTCGGGGACAAGACGCGGTCTATTCTTCGATGGTATTTACGCATAAGAAAAGCCCAGGAAGCTGATTGATTGTGTCATTAGTTTTACATTTGTCCGTATTCAGCTATGAAAGAAAAGATGACGCCACTTTATGAAAGAGATTAGTTCCATGTTGAGACGTTAATTCAGCTATCACAAAATTACAGATGTCACCACTTGAGGTTCCATGACAAGACGCGGTCTATTCAATGATGTTGAAGCAAACACACTAACGCTTCATTTAACTCAAAGAAATATTCATTTTGTTTTGATTTGAAGGAACCGATTTTCAAAGAAATCGTTTGTACTCACTCAACGAAGAATTCAAATGAAAATCCATATTTGCCGCTCTTTTTCATTCATCGCACTATTCTTCATAAATTCATTCACAAAAACGTTTTTTAATGAAAACAAACAATGAAGCATTGAAACAGCTGACTGTGTTGCCCGTGGCGGATAAACACCTTCTGACATTAGGACCACGTGACTGTTTCCCATACATCTAACTTCAATTCACTTCGCTATAGACACTTTGATGTGTGCAAAAATCATGGCCGCTTTCATTCGTAAAATTGTAAGAGACTTTTTCAATAAAAATTAATCGTGTGATTAGATAATTCTTTTGTGTCAGTTGTGTTTGAACATTTGATTAAATTGACGGGGTTTTTGCGACAATTGTTGCTCAACTGTATACCGTAGGACATCCGCTTTATTTCCAGTGTTTGTTACCAAAACCCTATTTTCGCATTACGATGTCTTCTGGCATTCGCGAAATTTTTCAAATTATCACTAAAATGTTCAACCAAGTAATGTCGTTATGTAACTGATAATGAGTAGTTGATTAGAGCAATTCTTTGTTATTGTTTTTTGTTTTTCAATAAATTGAGCCAATGGAACTATTCAAGTAAATAGGATGATTGTAAATAAGTTCTATGAAGGACATTGGGGGGTCGACGATGATTTACATAACCTCGAAGTAAAATAAAAATTGATTTTTCTCCGAAACTATTTGGCACGAAAATTCCATTTCTGAGTGCAATTCATAAATCCATTCAGCTAAACCGAGTGTTGTTTTCCTCACATTTTTTCCCTTTTATCAGTTGATTGCACATTACGTAATGCAGCCTTGATGATTGAAATTTTCTATGAATTATTTAGGTCAGTTCTCCAGTCGTTGGTCCAGCAATTACTACACGTAACTTTGCTTCTGATGTCCGAAAAATTACGCTAATCCCCGGCGATGGTATCGGTCCAGAAATTTCAGCTGCTGTGCAGAAAATCTTTCAGGCTGCCAATGTTCCAATCGAATGGGAAACGGTGGACGTAACACCAGTCCGAGTGAGTAGCCTCTGTGCAAAGTGGCTTTCCAATTGCAAATAAAACGATATTCTTCTTCCCAGTATCCGGATGGAAAATTTGGTATACCACCAGCGGCTGTGGCGTCGGTCAATCGAAACAAAGTCGGTTTGAAAGGTCCATTGATGACGCCAATCGGCAAAGGTCACAGATCGTTGAATCTGCAACTTCGCAAGGAGTTCAATTTATACGCCAACGTAAGACCGTGTCGTAGTCTTGAAGGATACAAAACATTGTACGATAATGTTGATGTGGTGACCATTCGTGAGAATACGGAAGGTGAATACTCTGGCATCGAGCATGAAATCGTTGACGGCGTCGTCCAGAGTATCAAATTGATTACGGAGGAGGCATCACTCCGTGTGGCTGAGTATGCTTTCCAGTATGCTAAAGATAATAACAGGAAGAAGGTGACGGCAGTGCACAAAGCTAACATTATGCGAATGTCAGACGGTCTGTTTTTGCGCTGTTGCCGTGAGACGGCCGAAAAGTTCCCGGAAATTCAATTCGAAGAGAAGTATTTGGACACAGTGTGTTTGAACATGGTGCAGAATCCGCACAAATACGATTGTCTGGTATGTTGCATTAGTAATGTAGAGGTGATTGATAGAAGAGATTGTTGTAAAATGTAAATTTGTCGACAGGTTATGCCTAACTTGTACGGTGACATTTTGTCCGATATGTGCGCCGGCTTAGTAGGAGGCTTGGGTCTAACACCATCTGGTAATATGGGATTGAACGGTGCACTGTTCGAATCGGTAAGTCAGTTTTTATCAATTTATGACTCAACGATTGCGATAATGACAAAGTCAACCATCTCTAATCACATGCTTTGTGCTGAATATTTCGTAATGACCTTGGGGCATTTAGTTGTGACTGATATATTGTCATGAAGAATATCTCAATCTATTTTGGATTTAGCGTTCGGTTTCATCAACAAAGTTTGGTATTGAAATATATAGAACGAAGGAAGTGTTGATAACTGTTGATGACGTATGTACTGACACTTCGGTTTGAATTTTTCAAACGAAGGTTTCCGTTTACTTTTCTTTGATTTGTGTCAATGCTTCAGGCCTTCTTACTAGGGGTTAATTATAGTACTCTGAGAGAGGAACGACTGATGGAAGTTCTTCAACTATCGACTCGAAAATCTAAAGTCTTTCGTTATCGGGAACTAACAGACTTGAGGGCAAGTTTAAGACCTTTGGTGACATAATGAATGTTTGTAATTGACCTATAAATCATTCATTTTTTTTCTCGAAGTAATTGTCAGTTTAGGGAAAAAGTCTCCTAGTTTCTACAAGCAAGAAGGCCTATCTCACTTTTATAAGAAATTTTCCTTCCAGTTAGAGTAACAGTGAAACTGGTGAGAAAACATCGCCGGACTTCTCGCTTATTGAAAGTAGAGACACATGTAGGAGGGAAACATTAATTTTATGTGCAGACGCACAAAAAACGTCAGATTTCTTCACAGAATTTAGACCCAGAAATAAGTCATTAGGGCTCACTTTTGACCGTTATTCATCACCTGTCAATTATTTCCTATTTTATTTCTCACCTGTAAATCATTCCACTACATTATTTCCTACCTGTCAAGTATTTTCCTACTTTATTTCCCGCCTGTCAATTATTTCCCTACTTTATTTCCCTCCTGTCAATTCTTTCCCTACTATATTTCTCACTTGTCAATTATTTCCCTGCTTTATTTCCCACCTGTCAATATTATTCCTCGACATTATTTCAAACCTGTAAATTACTTCTCTACTTTATTTCCCAGCTCTTAATTATTTTTCTGCTTTTTTCCTACATGTCAATTATTCCCTGGTCTATTTCCCACCTGACAATTATTTCTTTACTTTATTTCCCATCTGTCAATTATTTCCCACCTCTGAATTATTTACCTGTTTTATTTCTTACCTGTCAATTAGTTCCCTTTATTTTTTTACATGTCAATTGTTTCCCTACTTTATTTCCCATCTGTCAATTATTTTCCACCTCACAATTGTTTCCCTACTTTATTTCCCTCCTGTCAATTATTTCCCTGCTTTATTTCCCACCTGTCAATTATTTCCCTGCTCTATTTTCCATGTGTCAATTGTTCCCCTACATTAACTTCCAACCTGTCAATTACTTCCCTACTTCATTTCCCACGTGTCAATTATTTCCCTGATGTATTTTCCACCTGTCAATTATTCCTCGACATTATTTCAAACCTGTCAATTACTTATCTACTTTATTTCCCAGTTCTTAATTGTTTTCCTGCTTTTTTCCTAAATGTCAATTATTTTCCTGCTTTATTTCCCACCTGTCAATTATTTGCCTACTTTATTTCCCATCTGCCAATTATTTCCCTACTTTGTTTCTCACATGTCAATTATTTCGCTACTCTATTTCCCGTCTGTCAATTAATTCCCTACTTTGTTTCTCACATGTAAATTATTTCCCTGCTTAACTTCCCACCTGCCAAATGTTTCACTGCATTATTTCACACTTCGCCATTATTTTTCTACTCTATTTGTCACCTGTTAATTATTTCCCTGATTTTTTCTCGCCCTGACAATTATTTCCAACCTACCAATTACTTCCCTACTTTATTTCTCACCTGTCAATTATTTCCCTGCCCTATTTTCCAGCTGTCAATTATTTCCCTACTTTATTTCCCGTCTGTCAATTATTTTCCTGCTTTATCTCCCACCTCTCAATTATTTCCCTACTTTATTTCTCACATGTCAATTATTTCCCTGCTTAACATCCCACCTGCCAAATGTTTCACTACATTATTTCACACTTTGTCATTATTTTTCTACTCTAAGCAGGGAAATAATTGACAGGTGAGATAATTATTTCCCTGCTTTTTTCCCTCCTGACAGATATTTTCCCACATGATTTCCAGCCTGCCAATTACTTACCTACTTTATTTCCCACCCATTATTTCCCTACGTGTTTTGTTCGCAATCTGACTTTTTGTCCGTCTGGCTGACCAGAAAATAATACACATGCAACGGAGCTGAAACAGTGGGTTAACATAAGCCATTTCAGCTCCCGGTTATGTAATATACTTTTTTACATTAGTGGGCAATTCGCATTACCTCAAGACAATTTACCAGCCATTTAAAAGCCACTCACAATTCTTCATCCTACTTCCAATTGTTTAACAAAAATCGAAAAACTAAAAGTGCTGATTTCGTCGTTTACGACTCATCAGTACACCTTGTCTTAAGACCATGTGTATATCAGCAACGATGACCATTGGTATTTTTTGAATGAATGTCGCTGTAATTAGTTGACTTTCCTTTCAAGTCTTCTTTCGACGAAAATGGTAGCACGGCGGTGTGGTGCGGTGCGGTGCGGTGGGTGGCGGCGCTTTGGGCTTGTATTTAGCTTTATTTCGATTAGAATGAATAATTCCAGTTCACCAGGAAACATTTCTGAGAATGACATGACATTAACAATTATTTTCAGGTTCATGGTACCGCACCAGACATAGCTGGCAAAGATTTGGCAAATCCAACCGCTCTTCTCCTATCAGCTGTTATGATGTTGCGTCATTTGAAATTGAATTCACATGCAGACAAAATCCAAGCAGCCTGTTTCTCTGTCATCAAAGAGGCCAAATACTTGACTGGTGATTTGGGTGGCAAAGCCAAATGCTCAGAATACACAAATGAAATTTGTCAAAGGGTTGCCTAATTCCTTAATAATCCAAGCAACAATCGTGAAAAAAACGAGCTAAATTTGAAATTGTTGATTTGTGCGACACAGTCAGTCAAAATGCATTGTTACCACGTGTTAATTTAGGTCTGTTAAATAGTCGAAATCTCTTTCTGATCATTATTTCTTTTTTCGAATACAATCTAACACCACTCTGAGCGGATTTCTATACTTTTCTTTTACAATGAATACAGTCGGGGAAATTTAATTATTTAGGTTTTATGCTTTGTACTGTTTTGTCCAAATGCGATACGTAAACGAATTAGATCGATAGCTCTCAAGAAACAAAATGGATTACATCTTTGTGGAACGTTGTGGAACTTGAACAAAATACGATCAACGGAAAATGTTCTAATTCTATTCAACCGATTGTAGTTGTAAAATTATTTCTCCTTCTTTTGCTTTTGCAGTATTACCTGACACATCGTTTAGGGCCCTATATTTCGGTTACTTTTATTTCACTTAGCAAATTAACAATCCTAATTTAACGAGAGTGCGTGTGTGGCTGTAATTTAATTTAAAAATTATTTTATTTATTTATTTTTGTCCTTTATTTCATTCATAAAAGGACATGAAACACCAAAAAAGAGAAAAGAAATTCGTATTTTATTTTGAAACGGAGTCAATCATCGCAATTTCTATTTCATTTCATTACCGTCCACTTTTCTTTTAAATTACCATAAAGTATCCTGTGCCGAAACGTATAATTTGCCTAACTTCCAAGTGGTTTGACTCCTTTCATAATCTCTCGAATACCTATTTTAAGCAATTCGTTAAACGTTTTATTTATTTTAATTATTGTGTTTAGCAAATTGGAATTACTAATCGAAACCCATAACAGAACATCTAGTTATTACCACTATTTAATGATAAAAATGATAAAGGTTGCAAAACGACAAGACATATTGGAATAAAATTCTTGAGACAATACCACAAATCTCCATTTTTTGTTAAACTGATAGTTTTTAATGCATTTAGTACACCTTGGTACATCTTGATACACCCTGGTGCATCTTGGTAACAAGACACTTTCTTCATACATCTTGGTACAGTTTGTTGCACCTTGGTTTTGATAATCTGCTGACCCCTAACAGCATAATCCAATGACGCTTAAGGCTACTTTGTTGCAACTTTACTAATAAGAAGTTCATGTAGTAGACTTGTCCTTTGTCGAGTGCATGAACTCCTTATGCCATTCGACAAAAATTATTTAAAAAGATTGAAGCATTTTCTTTGCTGTAAATTGCAAAATTATAGTTAATATTTTCGCCATTATTTCGTCATGGCCCCACTTTCTACGTCGAAAAGACATTTGAATATTTTTCCGCTAGGCACCAACTCTTTCGCAGTAAGGTGTCGGATCGTTGTGTTGAACTTTTTCATGTAGGAAAATTGCAAGAAGTAGAGATCTCGTCGTTTCCATTCGTAAAGGATGTAAGTACAACGGTCATCTTTTGACAGCTGTCAGATATGAATTTCGGCATCAAGTTTTTCAATAATTATTTGAGTCCTTAAAATTCTTTGTATTTATGTCACTGTGGGGAATCGATTTTAAAACTTTGATTCAAATCTGACAGCTGTCAAAAGTTGACGGTTGTACTCACATGACTCACATCCTTTACGAATGGAAGCGACGATCTGTATTTCAAGCTGTGTGCCGAACAAGTTTCTATGACAGTGTTGGTGTGGGGAACGAGTACATTACTGTGTATTCGGTTCCAACTCGGCACCAGGCTGTTTACTTGAGAAGTTTAAGTAATCACAAAATTGCATTCTGGTGCCAAAAATTTGTTAATGTCATAGTAACGGCTGTAACGAATCCTATCGTCATATCAACTCGGCACCAGGATGCGTATACCAAGATTTTCTACTTTGGAATGGATGTAGAGGGCAGCACCAGCCTGGTGGTGTTAACTAAGACTTTTACTGAATTTCGACACTGCACTGGGCTGCCTTCTGTAAGGCTACTCATACTTAGCAAATACGCAGCCGGGTGCCGAGTGGGTACCAAGTATATACGATCAATTTAAGCGGTATCTTAAGATGGAACGTTATTTCCATTTGATTCACTCTTAGTACACTTTCAATGTCGCAAAGCTTTTGGCAGTACTTGGGGACTCAAACCTAAAGTAATTCACTGGCTATACACTTTAATCATCAGACCGATACTATGTTACGGTTGTCATGTGTGGCATGAGAGAATGAAAATTAAAAGCCAAAAAAGTAAAATCGAACATGTGCAAAGAATGACCCTTTTGGGCATTACCGGAGCCATGAACTCAACACCTACAAAGGCACTGGAAACATTACTATCGATTCTTCCTACAGATCTATATATAGAGCAAGAAGCGATTGTAACAGCCAGACGTCTAAAGAACGTTAAATGTTTTAATCAAACAACATACGGACACGCGGCAATACTTGAGCGAAAAAGTACCGAGATACCAGAGTTAGCGATGCACTCAGATAGAACCACGCCATCTTACAAATTCGAAAAGAACTTTAACATAAAAATTCCGCTGGTAGCTGAATGGGAAAATGAAGAAGTAGTCGATTCATCTCACACAAACGGATGTTTCTGAGATGGACTCTGGTACGGGATCAGGAATTTTCTCAGAGCAGCTTGATCGAAATGAATCCAAATCACTGGGACAATACGCAACCATATCTCAAGCAGAAATATATGCGATAATCGAAAAGTGTGATAAGATAAAGAAACGTAAACTTCGGAACTACGCAATAAGTATATATACAGATAGCCAGACAGCGATCAAGTCCTTGTGGTCGAATTGCTTCACATCCAAACTGACGTTACTATGCCTAGAACATCTAATTGAGATTTCAAAAAATTACCTTGTAAATCTTGTCTGGATTCTGGGTCATTGCAATGTCGTGGGTAACGAGAAAGCCGACAACGCTACTAAATCCGGAAGCATAAATTCGATCAACGGACCAGAACCAGCTCTAGGACTTATCTACGCGACTCAGCGGGAAGCCATTAGGGCACACTATCTAAACCAACACAAACTTCAATGGCAAAATTTACATAACCGCAAACACAGCAGATTGTTAATTAGAGGACCAAACCGTAACATCACAAAGTACTTTCTCAACAAACCACGAAATCATCTGAGAAAACTCATAGGCTCGATCACCGTCGCTGTAATCTCAATAAACATCTAAACACAGTGGGACTGGAACAGAACTCGGAATGCATCAAATGTTACGAAAGCGATGAAACTCCGCTTCGTATATGAACAGAATGCCAGAATGCCGAAGCCAGACGCACTGCCATGGGAAAAGATTTTCTGGACACTCAGCAATTGAGAAACACATGCATATCAACGGCCCACAGCTTTGCAAGGAAATACATCTATAGAGGTACAACGAAACTATAAACTGTTGTAAGACGAACGAATATCGGAACACACAAAAACTAAATATAAAACTTCCGGCTAATTCCATCGGTACCGTAACCTGGGTGACGAATTTCATCTCTTTCACTCTTGCAATGTGATTTATATTAACATGAGACAAAATACTCGTTCCCTAGGTTACAAGACTTTTACTTTGTAAACTTTGATAAATTGCTTGCGTTCACCACTGTCTTCAATGCAAAGTGGTAACTTTTTCATAGAAAGTTAACGGAAACATACTTTGGTACACTCAAACTCAATTTCTATAGCGTTTACGTAATTTACAAAGTAGTAATACCGATGGAATGAGCCACTTACATTATTTACAACTCACAAAGTTTACAAAGTAGATGACACTGTAAATTGGGAACGGCATTTATTGTTTCATTTTATTATGAATCACTTTGAAAGAATGAAAAAGATGAAAGACCGTTCCCAATTTACGGTACCGTTGGAATCAGCCGCCATAATAAATGACTCACTCTACGTAAAATCTACTATTGAAAATAATGTAAATGCTATAGAAACTGAGCGTGTACACAAACGTATTTTCGTTCACTTTTATAAAAAAGTTACGAGTTTGTATTGAAAACAAACCAAATTCGCAAAGTTTACAAAGTAGATGTCTTGGCACCTGGGTGTGACAGTCTTTTGTTCTGATCTTTGCAAGTAATGCTCGACGTGAAGTTAGCCACAGTTGCGACCGAAGCTAACTTCATTGCAAATAAAATCAGCTGATTTCATTCATAAATTTACCAAAATTTAACAAATCATTGAAAAGTTCAGAAAACAGCTGATTTCGGTTGCAATTGCAGCCAACTTCACATTGAGTATTACTTACAGAGATCTAAACAAAAGACTGCCACGCACATCACGAATGTATTTTGTCTCATGTTAATAAAATTCAGTGAAAGAGATGAAATTCGTTACGCAGGTGACAGTACTGATAGAATTAGCCATTGAGTTAGTGAAACTCGTGAAACTACATTTTTGGTGTACACTCAAGTTCTGTAGCGTTTACATAATTTCCAAAGTAGAAATACCTATGTAATGGCCCGTACATGTAATGTACTCGTTTCGTAATCCAACATTGTCATATCAAATTTCTCGTCACCGGCTGGATTAGACCAGATGGTCACCACCTTAACATAACCAAGAGGACAACATTCTTCTGCTCACAAAAACTATAGCGATAGGATCTCATGCAGAGCTTTAACTCTACTATATTGATTAAAAGAGAATTTTTTGTCGTTTATCATCGGTAAACGTAAATCGGAGCTGGTTGGAAAATTGCAACTTAAGTTGACAACAGTGTGGACAATAAAAAAAATCATATATTTAGTAAGCCGCCAGCGGCGATTCGTTACGTTCGTTACCGATTATAAACGACAAAAACTTCTCTCTTTTAATCGATTTGTAATCAGTCAATGAGAGAACTAAAACATTACTTTTGATTTGCTTGAGAGCCTACCGGGACGAATACTTTTACCTAGCTAAAGGGCTCATTTATTCGCATCGTATCCAATATAATGAGCCCTTAAGAGATACGCAGCAGGAAATCGACTTTTAGGCAATTCACTCATTTTGTCCGATTTCGAACTTTTTTACCTTAAGTGCGTTCAAAAAAAAAACTTAAAGAAATTGAATTAAACAAAACTTTTATTAATTCACGGACCATTGCCGTAAAACTCATCTAACACTTTTTTCACCATTGGTAGGATTTGCTTCCTCGAAGCTTTAACATTTTTCTGATCGTAAAACTTTCCATTCAGAAAATTATTGTTTTCGTTTGGTACTAAGGACAACATTGAGTTTTCATCGGCTATTCTTTCGATGATTTTGTCGAATAAGCGAAGATCTTTAATGTTCACTACGCCGAGGTCTCTTGACACGATCCCATTGACAACTTTCATTCCCATCAGCACGATGACATCACATCCATGCGTATCGGCGAACTTTAATAAATTCTCTTTGGCGTTTAACATTTGTGTGTATGCGATCGATGATATGGGGAAGCCAGGAATAGCAATGACTCGTGTACCATCGAAATTGGAAAATATTTTCATATCCTTAGAGAGTATTTGTAGAGAGTCTAAAGAACTGACATCAGCTCGAGCCTCGACCAATTCGTTGAACAGATGGACACGACTCTCTTCATCGATATCGAGAATCGACTCCAATTTGTCGCTAATGCTTTTGTCCAACGGTTTCGCTTTATCGGCGTCCTTTGAAAAATTGACAGTGTCGAGAACAATTGGTGCGTACAGCATTTTGAGTGTCTCCAACAAGTCGTCACTTTTTGTGTCCACATTCGACTTGAAAATTAAATCCGCCACCAATGTTGCACAGGAACCTACCTCTTGAATGTTGAGCCGACAATCTGTTGGTAAATTCGATCCTGAGTAAAAGGGACGATGGTCGATGACCTGAATCGTTTGTTTGTTGAATGGACTGACGTGATGATCGACGAGGATGAATTTCGATGCATCCAAAACGCTAGTTGGCACTTCATCGCTAACATTTCCATATCATTATGCTCAATATTTGATTATCTCATGAATATTTTACCTGCAGATGACATTTTCTTGCAGAATATCATTTTTCCTCAAGAAGTAAGTCACTTCGGTCTTCAGCGGCAAATTGGTGCGCGATGTATTCAGGACGGGGATAATTGGTGTTTCTACTCGAACGAGATCGGCAATTGACTGACGATGCTTGTTGTAGAAAAATGCTAGGCATAAAGCGCAACAAGCCGAATCCAAGTCGCAACTGTCGTTACCGAGAACTATACAAAGCGGTTCCTAGGAATCAATAGTAAAGCGTTCGTTTAAAGAAGTGAGAATTTCAGTGTCAACCTTAAGTGTCAACCATTTCCGCGCCTCCAACAGAAACTTATTCATTTCTCTTTGACTAAATGTTAACCAATTTCATTTACAACTCTCAAATTATAAACAACAAATACAAATAAAATTATGATCTTCGAGTCCTTCGTTCTTCGCTTTTGTTGCATATGTCCAAATGTCATATGAAACAGAGCCTTCGTTATACATACTTTCCAAGCAGTGCTATCCTTCAAAAATGAAGTTAGTGCGGCGATGGCTAAGGTAAGACCGGCAATGCTTCCAAAGATTAAATCATAATGGTAACATACACAGAACCCAGATTAAAGTAAATAAGACCAATTTCATCGGTATGTTAAGAGGGAACGTTATTTTCATTTCATTCACTTTTAGTACACTATCCATAACAAATTGAGATAAGACACAGTGTTCCCTTTTATTAACACATTCTATTACCCTACGTTACCATTACGAATTTGCTTGGTTTACAATTCTTTTATGCAAAATTGAGTAAGTGAAACTACATTCATGGCCTCCACTTTCTACGTCAAAACAACATTTAAATATTTTTCCGCTAGGCACCAACATCGTAGAACCTGCAGATTAACACGCGTACCTGACATAGTCTCAACCGCACGACCCCCCTGGGCGAGAAATTGGGATACGCCCACTTAGCGCGAGTCACCGAGGTAAACTCTACCTATAAGCGGCAGGTATGTGTAAATATCTTTCTACTGTATTTTCGCCAACCTGGTTGCCCAGGAAGGACTAGGGGTGCAGTCACTCATTTCAAAGCGTGAACTAACTAGCACAGCTTCCGCGTTGCAGCGCCTTGTAGGCATTTCAACCAAGTGCTGGGGCCGGATGTTACCGCTCGACCTACTCAGGAAACCATGGTGTCGTCACTCACCAGTGGACCAAAGGGACGATGCAAGCAAAGTCCGTTGGCGACCACCCCTGTGGTACAACTCTCCCACAGTGAGGTGTCGGAAAGCGTGTAAAATTCTCCTTTTGGGATCTAATTTTTCGACGTCACCTTGAGTTGCAGCGCCATCTGTAATCTGCCAAACTCATTGTGTGAATTTAATCTACTGGTTTCAATGTACGACTGTTTTTGAAGTTATGCGATTTGTGCGACGTCGGGTTGTGTCAAAGTATACAAAATTTCATGATGAATTTCATAATTCATCAAGCGACGAAAAATGGTGTGCTTGTCAAATGGTGGGTGAAGCCTACTCTGAATAAAGAAATCTGAGATTAATTATAATATTTCCTAAACAATGTGATCAAAACATGATCTACGAAATATTGTCATGCCCCACTAATTAGTAGGGCATGAGAAATGTCAAAATACAGAAATACAGTACAATATTCTTTGTATTATGTGACAAAGTGTCATAACCGTCATAACGCTTATATGTATTGGTGGAACGTGTACGTAATATCGTACGAAATTGTATCTTGTACACCAATGAAGTATCAGTCAAAGTTTTTCGTGCGAAATACCAGTCTAGTCATTTTTCAATGGTATTTACGTATGAAAGAGATAATAGGATTGTGGTAACGGAGAAGTTCGCGCTAGCGCGATTCACAATAGTACATTTTCCTTATACGAAATGCCGTATTGTGAATGACGCTGGTACGAAGTTGGGCCGTATGGACGCGAAATTCCTAGCAGCCTAGGATGGACATGAACATCTTCACGAAAAACCTGACGACTTTTCATAAGAAACTGGACAAATTATACGATGATCTGAATCGTTCAATGAAAGTGTGAAAGTGACAAACATAGCGGGCATATGGGCTATTCCACTCAAAAGTTAAAAATGAAAAAGTGGATGACCTGAGAACCTCGTTTTCCGGTTAACAATGTTTTTTTTTGTACGAGAGACTTATAGATAAGGTTTTTCCTCTCAGAACTCTTGCACCTTTGTAAGCTTAAGAGCACGTCGCAAAAATGTGAACTGTCAAATTTTCGATGTTTTTTTAGAAAAGAATGCTGCGTAAATAACAAAATATTTAAAATTATAGCTCATGAACTGTGCTATTTCTTAAATAATAAATGAATCAGAATTAAAAAATTTTAAGTATGAAGGTACACATTTGCTCTGAAAAATCATCGCATTCCAAGTTTGTGTGCGATGTTATATGCATTCTGATTCATCAATTGTTTGTGTCCTCTCACAGAACGCTCGTGTTCTGAATATTTTGTTATTTACGTGACACGTCGCAAAAATGTGAACTGTCAAATTTGCGATGTTTTTTTTAGAACAGAATCCTGTGTGAAAAACAAATTATTTAAAATAATAGTTCATGTCATGTCATCAAATTATTTAAAATAATAGTTCATGTACTGTGAGAGGGTGGCTGTCACACGAATAATAGATGAATCAGAATTAAGAAAGTCTGAGTATGAAGGTCGAAATTTGCTCTCAAAAATCATCGCATTCCAAGTTCATTTGCTATGTTATTTCAGAGCAAGTTTGTACATTCATACTTAAACCTTTTGAATTCTAATTCATTTATTATTTGCGTAAGAGTCATCCTCTCACAGTACATGTCTATAATTTTGAATAATTTGTTTTACGCAGGATTCTGTTCTAAAAAAACATTGCAAATTTGACAGTTCACATTTTTGTGACGTGCTCTTAAGGATATAGACACGGTTCCTAGGTCATATGCAAAATTCATTGCCGATTACTCCAAACAAGTGCACTAAACTTATATAACTATTTGAATTCCTGAAATGCAGAGCCGCATAATACCGAAAACACAGACAAAATGACACAACCGCCATCTTAATTTTGGACGCCATTTTAACTGTATACATACAATACATAATATACAATTCCCTACCCATGAGAGGCGATACTAATTCTTTAGGACCACTTCCTCAGTGCCACCTGTCGCTTTTGTGCAGTTTTCATTTTCAGTGGATCAAAGAAAAATTGAAAAATTCTCAGCTCCGATTATGAGTATGTTTTTCACTTTTCAACCTTTTCAACGCTATCTCTTGAATTGCTGTTTCATCTCAGTACGGATTGTGAAAATGTGAAAATTCCAACACCATAAGTTGAAACTCGAATTGTAACAAATTTAGGAAAAAATTTTATTCAAATAAAAGTAAAAGCGATTCAATAAAAATCAGTGCGTATACGAATTGAGTAGTAAAAGCAGACTCCAGCATTTGCTTATCCGATCAATGCAGTGCAATTAACCACATCACCAGCATCGTTCAATTCCAACTGAATATTCTCTTGTTTCACACCTTCCGGTACTGTAAACATTTTTGTAAATTGCTTACTTCTCCAACCATTTTCCGCTGTCATTTCTTGTTTGCCTTCGATTATAACCCAAGGCATCGCAATTTTTACCTCCAGCTCTTCTGGTTTATAGTCTACAATTTGAGTAGTGCGTTCGAAAAATTTCGGATCTCCTGTATAAAGTTGTTTCGTAGCGGACTCAAAATTGTACCCAAGTTTCTGTAGCGATTCCACAGTCGTTGTTGTTGTCTTCAATGTCCGTTTTGATGTTGTTGTTTTAGTTGTATTTTGTTGTTGAACTTGTTGGTTCGTTTCGTTTGTTTGCTTCTGCTGAATTTGATTTTGCTGATTAATCTTTTGCTGAGTATCAGTTTGAGTTTCCTCAATGGTTTGATGCTTTTGCTGAAGCTGTTTCTGCTGATTCACTTGTTGCTGAGTTTGGATTCGAGTTTGGGTTTCTTCAATGGATTCCTGCTTCTGTTGAAGTAGTTTTTGTTGATTTATCCGTTGTTGAGTTTCATGGGTTTCCTCTACTGATTGTTGTTTCTGTTGAATTTGTTTCTGCTGTTTAAGCTGTTGTTGTTGAGTTTCAATTTGAGTTTCGGTCTCCTCAACTTCCACAGATTCCTGCTTCTGTTGGATGACTTTCTGCTGCTGGGTTTGGGTTTTTGTTTGAGTTTCCTGAACAGTTTGTTGCCTCTGCTCGACTAATTGCTTCTGCTGTTGTTGTTGTTGCAAATTGTCGATTCTTCTCTGCTCATCAGTTCTATCGCTGACGATTTCCTTGGTGGTATTTGTAGTTTTCTTTCTTACAATCATTAAAATCAGCACACCTCTGGACTTCTCCAAAATACTTCTAATCGTATCTGGTGTAATAACCACATCGACGGGAACGTGTATTGTTTTACAAACTGTGACATCATCGTTTTTACGCAAGATCACAGTGATAGTAGTCTTTGAAGCTTTAACTGTAATATCTTCCGCACGATAATCCTTAACATCCAGTTCAACGATTAAGTTGCCATCTTCATCTTCAACCACATCCTGTGTTACGTCGTCGATTGGTGTATTAGGTTCCGAAATCAGATACTCCTCAATACTACCGTCTGCTTCTTGCACATCCAGTGACGTCATAGTGCTTGAAGTAAATGTTTCCCGTGTAATTTTGGTGTATCTACTTTGTTGAACTATTTGCTGCTGTGATTGATGTTGTTGTACCGATGTATCTTCCAGTTTCTGGACGGATGTGTTTTGCTGCTTTTGCTGGACGGAGGTGTTTTGTTGATTTTGCTGGACGGAAGTATTTTGCTGCTTTTGCTGCACAGAAGTGTTTTGTTGTTGTTGCTGAACAACCGTTGTTTTTTGTTGTTGCTGAACGGTATTTTGCTGCTGTTGCTGGACTGAAGTGTTTTGTTGTTGTTTCGCCACTGTTTTTGAGATATCGTCTGTAGTGTCAGTGAGTGCTGCAGGTGTACATGGTCCCGTAATTGTAAGGATGCCATTGGAATTTAAAACAGCGTCAATGACATTCGGATTGGAATCTGGTGTACCATCGGGAAGTGTAAATTCACGATAAGTTGATCGACTTTCATACTGGCTTTTGTGATTTGCAGATATTGTGATGACACGGCGACTTTTAATGATTTTTACAATAACTTCTTCAAGCTTAAAGTCTCGTACATCAATATTCATCTGTTAGGAAAAGATGGTTAGAGTTTTTCTTATCTTTTAGTTAGATTTTCCGGATTTTCCTACCTCAAATCGATCTTTGACGATCTTAACGTCCTTTAAATCTTCTCCGGTTATGTTTTTATTAGTGTTGACAGTTCGGATACGGATTACAACTTCATTTGTATTAATCTGTTGGAGTTGTTGCTGGTGTTGGACTAATTCCTTGGAAGTAGTTTCTTGTTTCACTTGGTTCTTTTCCTGCTGAATTTGATGAATAATTGTGTTTGAAGTCGTTGTTGTCGAGGTCTTATTTGTTTCCTGTACTTCGTTCTGCTGTCTGGCAAGTTTCTCATCGACCACTGCTGAAACCGTGAGATTTCCATCCTTTCCAACGACACTTGTAATCGACTCCGGCTTTACGCCATTTGGAATTTCAAAGATCTTCTTAATTTCCTTGCGTGTGGTCGTCTTGGTCACTTCTTTGCGTGATGTATAAATTAACACAATTTTCCTCGATATTTTCACATTTATCTCTTCGGTTTTGTATTCCGAGACGTTTACCTTTGCCTGTATGCAAACAATAAAAATTTTGTTAGATCACAGGAGATTTCGATCGAAAAGTTCAAGCACAAGACTTTTTTTAACATGCCTAGGGAGGAAAACCACAGTTTTCCAAACCCTTCGCATATAAAATTTTGTCCGTAAATAGGGAGGTAACATTCTTTAAACCCATGTGATTACTTCGCTCGCCTTCGGCTCGGACCGACATAGCACTCATCAAAAAAAATGTTCACCCCCTAATTGATTAACTGTGACTATTTCAGCATATTGACGGACAACTTACCTCAAATTTATTGTCAACAACGCGAATTTCTTTGCTCATGTCTTCAGAGCCTTCCAGTTCAGTAGATTCAATTGTTTCAGTGAATTTCGAACTAATCCGAACATCTTCTGTACGTTTAATTGTCGCTTGTTCTTGCTGGTGAGTTGATAAGGACTCAATTTCTCCACCAATAGCTCCAACAATTACCAAAGTATTCTGGTCGTTTTCGTAAATACGAAATTCCATTGCTTCGTAGTTGACTCCATCAGGAATTATGTACTCATTGAAAAAAGAACGACTTGCTTTTCCATCATTATAATCTCCATCCACGCGAATAATACCATCTCCGTTAATTGTTATCGTCAGATGTTCGGATCGATATCCCACGATTTCACATTTGTCCATATACCATTTCGTTGAATCCAGCTCAGCAGGAGCTGATCCCGTCTTTGAAACTGTTTTGTAAACGATCGTTCCATCAGCTAACTTATTGCAATTTCCTTTAGCACTCATTTTGGTATCTCTTTTTTTTTTTTGTAAATATTTTCTGCGTATGAAAAGCTTATGTGTTGTTGATCTCGATTTTCGTTCTGAACTGAACACGTTGGAGAAATTTTTCGAATATATCCAAGGATTTCATTTCAATAAATGAGAAAACCCACGCAAAAAATTCTTCTATTTTCACAGAAACATATGAAATGCATTTACAACGTGAGGAGGGGATGGTCATTCCATTTAAAAACTTTGAAATACATTTTTACATCGAAATGAGGATTTCATCATTATGTGGGAAGAGTTATACGAAAACTGTAAATCATGTTGGCTGTTCGAATTGAACGAGTGCATTGCCCCTCGATTTACAGTTGTCGTTTTCACGTCGTTAAGTTACTCTGAATCTCTGCCGGTGAGTCAGATTAAAGATTACTCATTCGATATTAACAAAAATATCATCCCACACGTTTATATGCGATTTTCTACTTACAACAATAATCTCTACACGACTCAAATCGAAGAGTCGAGAATGCAAACGAAGAAAATTATTATTGTTTCGATGGTGACGTTGTTTGCTGAGACTTTTGTATCGATCGCATGCTAAAAATAAACGTCGTAAATAAAATTTTCAGAGGAAAATTGAAGAAAATTTATAATTGTGAAAATATTTGAATCTCTGAGTCTGAGTTCTCACCATAACAACAACATTATGAGTGTAACCTCATGGTGGCCTTGTCACAATATTCCTAAGACAGCAAAACTTTAAGTCGATGACGATCGACGCCGCCAGCTGGCACAAAATTGGCACTTATATGAAATTTTTTGTTATGCTAAACCGCGATATAAGAATTCCGGAATTCGGTTAGGAATGAAGCGTTTTTTGGATGTGATTATGGTCAAGGTACGCCAAATGGCAGCAAATGCAAGAGTTCCCACAACAGCACAAAAGGGGCTATACAGCCTTATACTTATTGCCGACTCTATAAAATTTGCGAATGATCTTGGTAGTCTCTCGTGACTGCCGTGCAAATCATAAAAACCTTGCGATGAAAGAGAGAAAAGATTTTGTATGGATTTCTCATAGGAAATCTTTTCTCTCTTTCATGTCAAGGTTTTTATGATTTGCACGGGAGATGAGTCTGAGGAAGGAACTGACAGTCTTGACAGATCCTTGGTGGGAAGAGGGAGGGTAGAGACGTACTGGGTCATCTTTTTTGATGGGAGTCTCAGTGATTATTATTGCATGTCGTCCAAATGCGTGAGTATGAGTTGTTTATACATACGAGATGAAGGAAAGGATTTGTCAGTATTTGAACAAAAATGACAATGAACATTTATACAATCACAACACTATTACCACAGCAAGTAAAACATTTCATCCATCTTGTCCTTGTCGCCTGTATGAAAAAAGCCCATGACCGCAGCCGCGTTGCCTCTTTGTATAGCCATGCTAATCATCTGTTGCAAAAACGATTTTGATCGGGGTTCATTCGATTTCAAGACAATTTTTTTGCTTAAAACATCGAAGAAATGGATGGCCTCGTCACACCAGGGATCCATTGTTTCAACAGCAAAGGGTACAAAAAAGTAATTTCGGTCAATCAACGAACGGTACCTCATGGTTTTCCTTTGTAACTTGTCTTTCGCTGCTCTACCGGACCTTTTAGTGCTGAAACGTAGGCTGCTCGGGGCACATATCGGTGCATGTGGCGTCCCGAACCAGCGTACTGCCTCTTGCCCATGGAACTAAAGTCGCACCATCAACCCTTTGCCGTCTTCCTAAAATTAGCCGACCGGTTCCAGATGAGCCGGGATATCAGCAGACACTAGGGCCCGTTTGATGATGTTGTTCAGCTCTGAGTGACGAGCGTGACGACCTGCGCTCTTACGGCATTTCAACCAATGGTGACCTTTTGTATCAACTTGAGACCCGCACCAGCAAATGTGGGGTTCACGTACGTCTATACCCAATTTTTTTTTTAATGAATCGTTTATTATCATCCCTTAACAAATTGCGTGTGGGATACAAAATAAGGCAGTCTAAATATATAAATTTCAAAATTTTAGGTTGACGTAGAACAAATAATATAGTATACATAGAACAAAATATAGTATAAGAGACCAATTATAGGGAAGCATTCTGAAGATTAATAAAAATTACTCTTGAGTCAAAATAAATTAACAAAAAAATCAATATTAAAAAATAGTTCAATAAAATAAGAGAATATCACAGATTTGCATTCACAGCCTCTGCTAACTTAATTAAGAAAAACGTAGGGTGTTCCAATCGAGTTCCAATCGGAGACCAATTGTGATTCTGAAGGCATTGTCGTCTAGCAGTGTACCAATGGATTTTGACGGTAAAGCTTGGAGCCATGTGCCAGATTCTGGTTTCTGAGCTGCCAAATGTCTCCCCCTATCCTCGTCACGGTCGAAATTCAAATTGTTTATCAGGCGCTGTATCGTTATCTGTGACCATTGCTGCTGAATAGACGGCAGTTCCGGTTGAATTTGTTCCGGGTGTAAAACATTCCAAGCATTTAATCCATCATCGTAATGAGCAATGTCCTAAACTTGCAGCGTAGAGTAGTGTAACATGATACTGACAAGTGGGGAAACTGCATTAACTGATGACAGAAAAGCGGGTAAAGCGACATCCTGAACTTTGCGAACACCTACTCCGCCTGCACCAATCGGAAGCGATGCCGCGAGCCATGTACTCACGTCTAGCGTCGTATTCATCAATGATTCGAGAGCGTATCGAGTTTAAATTGAATGTCAATGGAGTGCGAGGTCACACGTATAATTTTATATCTTGGATTGAGGTGAAAGAAATAAATTTGTATCACATACGCGCGTTGTTCGGATGTCAAATTACATCGACTAGAGAGTGTAATACGAAATTTCTCTTCTGTTCTATGTTGTCGTCCCGTTTTCGCTTATGTGATAAAAAAGAATACACACGTGTCATCAAGAGTCTCGGTAAACCTGGACTGCTTCTTGACAAGTGTGTAACATTTATTATCATACATTCCACATTATCGAATGAAAGGGAATGGAATTTTACTCCACAAAGACAAATATTTTGCTAGCAGATGCAACTCCTCAATGAAGAACCGAGAATGTCTCATGCTCTCGTTGTGGTGAATTCTTACCGACCAAAACCACACCCTATTTTACCGGGAGTTACAACGGAATATCCTTACAATGTCACTTCGTGAATCTTTTCATTTTTTTTCAATGCGGTTTCCATTAGGAAAAACACAGCCTATTAGCATCTCAAAAATTGATAAGACTAGAGGTGAGCAGGCCGCCCGAAGCTAAAAAAAAAGCCGACCCGAACCCAACCCGACTTGAACCTCACCCGACCCGAACCCGAATCCGGTCTGGTCGGGTCGGGTCGGGTTTTTGAATTTAGTTATTTGTCGGGTCGGGTCGGATCAGGAATTCGTTTTCTTTTTTTCGGGTCGGGTCGGGTTTGATGACTCCAACTAACCAAACCCGACCCTACCCAAAAAAATGTAGTTCAGATTCTGGTTTCTAAACATAACTCTTACTCACTGGTAAATTTTTTGAAAATATGAAGCAAATTAAATTCGTTTCTAATCGTCGATGAGGTATGCTTGCTCAGAAGAAGACACAGGATTTTTGGCCTCGTACGAACTAACGAGGCATTTCCGTCTACGACGACGTTTTTAAACAGTCGAATTGAGAGGACGTAAATTTTCAATTTTGTTCCACAGGAAGGTAATCAAAAAAGGTAAGTCGGGATTGAAGGTGGGCAAAATCGGTTAACGATAGAGTGCGTACTTTATGAATGGCCCCTTACACTTATCGACGCCCCTGATGTGGCTAATTTTCTCTAAAAATTAAATGTAAAGACAGAAAATACGCAGCTGAATATGGCACTTCATGAAACTTCAAAGCTCTAGTCTTTTTGGACCAAGACCGTTCTCTTGTTATTCACTTCCGACCTTTAGGAAGCTTGCTGTTCCACCAATCTCTAAATGTTCCTCGATTCTTACTCGCAAAAGACAAACTCAATCTTTTCTTGATGAAGCTTTAAAGCTCTAGTCTTTTTGGACCAAGACCGTTCAGTTGTTATTCACTCCCGACCTTTTGGAAGCTTAGTGTTCCACCAATCTCTAAATGTTCCTCGATTCTTACTCGCAAAAGGCGACCTTATTTTTTTCTTGATAGAACTTTAAAGCTCTAGTCTTTTTGGGCCAAGACCGTTCAGTTGTATTCCCGAGCTCAACCAATCTTTATTATTTATTATGCAAGCAATAGAGAACTTCAAATTTGCCAACAAAGACAGCAATAAAAACGCTTACGATAAATATGTGTGGGACAAGTTTCTGAAAGTATCAGAGGGCCTTGAAAATTTAGTGTTTATGTTGTCACCATCGCAGTCAAATCGGAAGTTCTCTAATGATTGTTCAGTAAGTTAGACTCTGCAGATTGTTTGTCTTCATTGAATATTATTACATATTTTTTTAGGTGCAAAAAGAAAAATTATTCAAATAAACATACTGTCCGAACTCGACTCTCATATTCTTTAAAAATGGATAAGGTTCTCGCTGCGAAAGTCAGACAACGTCGTGCTGAGAAAAAAGTCGTTGTGAAACTCTCACTATCTCCGAATTCGTATTTCAATGAGAAATCATTTATTTTCTTCAATGAAGATCAGGTGAATTCGTTGACTTTCGGAGAAGAGATGGGTTTTACACGTTGTGCGAATATTTTGATGATAAACTCAGAGATGCATGACTGGGCGTGGCAATTACTCAATACGGAATCAACCGAAGCTCGTCAACAATTTTTGATAAATGGTATTCCTTCAAAGGCAGCAGAATCTAATCTTGGACTAGAAGTGTTTTCCAGAGTGGGTGTAGATCAACGACGAGCTCCTTCTTGTCGCAATCGACAACCCAATTCGAGATATTGTACGAAAATATTTCTTTAGAATATATGTTGCGCTAAATAATATCTAAAAAAGTGTTTACATTTGTCTTCTCATTTACGATGACCTCAAGTGTGTAGTTTTTTTTGGAGTAGGGTCGGTGATTGAGTTCTTACTGTGTCTACGATGTACGAAAGGCAAATATATTAGACACGTATTTTTTTATAGAATTTTTAAATAATTTAAGAGGACACGAAACATAAATTCATTCAAAAACGTTGACAAAAGAGAGACAGATATAGAACACAATATATCTGTGT
Organism: Pseudolycoriella hygida; assembly: GCA_029228625.1. Lineage (NCBI taxonomy): Eukaryota > Metazoa > Arthropoda > Insecta > Diptera > Sciaridae > Pseudolycoriella > Pseudolycoriella hygida. The sequence continues at coordinate 27,096,614 of CM055405.1, read as the reverse complement.
CGCTCCAATCAGCGTGTTTGTTCATTTGAATGAATAAATAAATTTATGTTTCCTGTCCTTATAATAAATTTAAAAATTCTATAGAGACATATGCAAGGGACCTGTACGTATCAGAATAGATGCGAAAAACAGAAGTGACGTTACGAAAAGACTCGAACGTATGTAAATATTGCTTCAAATTGTATTTGAAATTGCCGATAGGTCAATATTGAAAAACCCTTCCGATCCAACGGTGTAAAAAAACCCTCCCGAAAGCACAAAATTATCCACCGACCCTCAGGAGAGGCCTCGGACAAATACTTCCATAGACAAAAATTTTACCCCTTATTTTTCTCCACAACATAGCAAAAAACAATTTTTTTGTCAACTGGCGACCTCAGGACCGACCTAAGGTCCACTTCAGCCCTAAGAAAAAGCAACGGGTCCTAATTTGTTTACGAATATAACTTGGTACTCGGTTACCTCTCAAATAGAAAAACAATAAACAAAATCGGTTAGGATTTACACGATTTGTGTAAAAAAACACGTTGAGCCCTAGTAGAAACTCAGTCTTGGGGACCTGGCTGAGTCCAAGGGCCTCTAATCAAAACATTTTATTCCATAAAATATAAGACATATGAGATATATGAAAATCGGAAAAGATTTACTTGAGCTATGTACAGAAGACCAAAAATCACACGGCCCTAGCTCGGCGGCCCTTGACCCGACAGTGCCCTGATTCAATCCCATAAAAGATTTTTCGATTACCTTTTAGGGAAAAAAGTTTTTGAAAATCAATGAGTTCTGCGTTGAGTTTTTATAGTAGATCGGACACGGGTTTGACTTTTCATTTCTGATCGGGCTCGGTGGTTCGGGTCGGGTTTAAATTTTTATTTTTGTTCAGGTTCGGTCTAAGTCGACCTTTTTTCCAAAATAAAAATTCAACCCGACCCAAAACCGGTCGAAAATGAAAATTTCAAACCCAACCGAACCGAACTCGATCCGAAATAAAAAATTCAAACGAAAATGAAAACCCGACCCGACCCGACAAAAAAAAAAGATTCAAAAATCCGATCCGACAAATTGATTCGGTTTCGGGTCGGATTTTTAATCGAATTTCGGGTGGTCCGATCACCTCTAGTGAGTATGTTTAAACAGTGAATGGTGACGAGGTGTACGTGCCTTAATAGCATTAGATATCGAAACAATTTTAGTGGTTAGAATTTTGTGATTCTTTAGTGTCACTGGCAAATTCCTTGGTGAGTTTCATTCATATAACTTTAATTTATTGACTATTCTGAATATACAAAAAGATGTAATTAGACCTAATGGGTAGACCTCTTTTACATGCCATAACAATAATAACTAAACAATTATTATTCCGTTCCGAAAACAAAATTCATCTGATCTAGCTGTGGAAAATATGCTCCAAAGATGTCCATGCGTTATTTTGCATAAAATTATATGTGGTCAGTAGATGAAGCGGAGTTTCGTCATATGTCTTACATAATCTGCATAGACTACTCACCGCCATATCCATTCTGTTCATGTGTTTATTGAGCTTGTAGTGTCCCGTTAACAGTCCAACCAAATATCGCATGACTTTACGTGATCTGTACAGGAGATATTTGGTGGCGTTGATGATGGATCTTACTACGAATTTCCTGATGTGCTTCCGAGGCTGCTCTACATTGTGTTGTGTTTGTGTAGGAAAAATATTTTCTTATATTTTTCCTTTGTGTTTTATAAGAGACCCCAACTGCTGGTTCTGGTCCTGTAAAGTGAGTCTCGTTTCCATTCTTAGCTGCTTTACGAGCCTCCTGATTAGCCAGCTTTTTTCGGCTTGAGGTATTTTTTCCTTCCATATAAATTACGCCACAAACAATTGTCTATGTTTGTAGGCCACACACTTTTTTTGCCAAATTTTGGCACCCTCGAAAATTCGCAGAAGTTTCTCATAACACCACGTTGGTTAGAATGAAAAAAAGATATATCCATCCCTCTCTAACCAACGTGGTCTTATGAGAAAATTCTACGAATTTTCGAGGGTGCAAAATGGATCGGAGAAATTTAGGAAAAGAAAGTGTGTGGTCTTCAAACATAGACAATTTTTTGTGGATTAATTATATGGAAGGAAAAAATATCTCAAGCCGAAAAAAAACTGGCTCCTGATTCAATCTTGATGTCCAGGGAATATTTTGTTTACTGTCGGGATATGCTTCACTCGACTTTCAATCATCAGTTTGGGCATAAAGCAGTGTGATAGAAGCACACGAAGAACATCAATAAGCGGTAAACATTATGTTTACTCGTAAAATTGTATTTTTTCTTTCATTTACTATTCGTTTACGTTAAGAGAAGAAAAGAGAAGCCAATTGAAAAATGTACTATGGACAGTAATGGATTTTGCCCTCTACCTTCGAGATTTCAACATTCGGGAATTTTGGCATTTTAGTAGAAAGCCCAGATTTGCATTATTTTGTTTCTCTCGAACTCTTCCCGAACGGAACTATTCATATGGCAATCATATGCCATGGCGTCAAAGGTTTCAGTAGAATCAGTTTTAAAGTAAAATAACTATTTATCAAAGTTGAAAGTGCATCTGTCGGCTTTCCACTTCTTTGACAAACTGCCAACGAAAACATTGAATGAGATTTTTTACTACAAATCTAATTATGTTATTAATTTATATTCTTAAAGAACGCTTCTTCTTTGCCAACAGCTAAATGCGGTTGTGAATAATGTGAAATTTACCGGTGCAATGAAGTAATTTCAGAGAGCAAAGTACGTTACGCAGAGTTGAATAATTGCATATTTCATGAAGCATTAATTGCTTACTCTATACCAGCAAAATCGACGGCCTTCCCCTAAAAGATCAAACAAAGAAATTTATAAAGGTAATTTCAAAAACGCAGAGTCGTCTTTATGCCCTCCAGTCTCCAGTGACGTTAAGAAATAACATAAACTTTGGCCTCCACCTCTGAGTACTTACTTTGAAGCTTACCTTGCTTGAAAATAGAATGTTTGTCGTATGGTAACATAAGGTGATTTGGGGAAAAGTAGCTACCTTGTACACATCTGTTTCTTGAAATTGGTTTTAGTTTCAGTTATTTTCATTTACATAACGAAAAATCTATTTATACCAGCAACAACAAACGAACTTCTCCTGAACGAATTGTAACAATACGATTCAGCCTTTTGTTTTAGTATCCGCGCCAATATAAATAAAACAACAAATTTTTCCGCTGCTCAAATGGTTTTTCATGTGATATCGCACCTGACTATAATTAGGAAATGTTTAGGTGCGTGATTCATACACAACACCAACCAGACAAAGGTAAGATTATTGCAAGGATCGTATGACCATAGATATTCACATATTGAATAGTTAGGCGCCAAAATACATTAATTTACTAATAGCACTCGGGAGTCTACTAATACTAATGACACCCAGTTGCTACTTACCCAATTGGTACCCGACTGTCAACAGAAGATCCTATGGATAAAAAATTCTGTAATTTGCGGAATGGGATCGAAACCAATCTCTTGGTACTGAAGTAGTGCAGATACTTCAGACAACCATTTTCTTGAAAGTGAGTATTCAGCTATGGGGGGACGAACAACAACTCTCAAAAAGCCAAGAACGAAAGAAATGCATCAGCGGGCTTGGGAAAACCTGAACACGTGGAGGCAATCAAGAGTTCTTGGTGGGTAGCCAAGCCACCGAATTTCTTGGTGTCGCTACAAATTCCAGAGGCACCAAATCCGAATACACAAAATTTGGAGACTCAAAATCCGGAGGCTTCAACATACTGAGGAATCGAAATCCGGAGGCGTCAAAATTCGGGAGAGTTTCAAAAATCAGAATGATCCTGACGAAATTTGGACAAAGTTTATTCGAACTGTCCGCATCTCGCTTGGAGACAACAACAATACGTTTAATTTATCGACCTGGTATTAATATGTACTGCAAAGGGTCAAGGGGGAATATATTGGATTACAATCCTTTAATCGATAATTAAATTTGTAAAAAATCAAAATACCTAAATCAATCCTAAAAGAACTTACAAATTTTGGACGGTTCAAAATCCCAATGGTACCAAAAAAGCTTCTGGATTATGATGTCGCGTTATTTTGACGCCTCCCATATTTTGACGTCTCCGGATCTTGACGCCTCCGGATTTTTTATCGGGCTTTTGTCGCCTTTGGATTTTGTGCCTCCGGATTTTGTGCCTCCGGATTTTGTTGGCGAGCCAAATTTCTGTAGAGTCTGGATGGTAGTAGTGCTGACGAATCATAATACATTGAGGTACCATCAAAATAAGATGGCATTCAACGATGACTCGAACTGCAAAACAGCGAAGCACTTCCTATGTCACTGCCCAGTTTTAACAGAACCTAGAACGCGATGCTTAACAACAACAACAACAGAAGCAGTGCGTGAGGTGCCATTACCAAATTTGCGACGTTCTATCACTGGCAACAAATGGTTAGATTCACCAAACGATTTTTGACGTGGGGTAATCTACCATCGGGACGATCGGATTCACCACCACACCAACCAACCAATAACCAACTGGGTAGCTGCACAATGGGCACAACCAGAATGGCCTGAGTGCTCACATCCGATCGTAATTAATTTTCAATTGAATCTTTATTTGTATTGACTAAGATCGTATTAACTCAACAAACCATTGTAATGGGTATATGAAAGTAGCGATAGAGTGTAGACAAAAAAGTTAATTTGGGCTTATATGAAAAACCATCTATGCCAAATCACCTATGACAAATCACAGCTGACAAATCACCGCTGACAAATCACAGCTGACAAATCACCGCTGACAAATAACCGCTGACAAATCACCGATGACAAATCACCGATGACTAATCACCGATGACTAATCACCGATGACAAATCGTCTATGACAAATTACCTATGACAAATCACCGCTGAAAAATCACCGATGACTAATCACCGATGACTAATCACCGATGACAAATCACCGATGACAAATCGCCTATGACAAATCACCTATGACAAATCATTGATAACAAATCACCGATAACAAATCACCTATGACAAATCATCGCTGACAAATCACCGTTGACAAATCATCGCTGATAAATCACCGCTGACAAATCACCGCTGAAAAATCACCGATGACTAATCACCGATGACAAATCACCGATGACAAATCTCCTACGACAAATCACCTATGACAAATCACCGCTGACAAATCACAGCTGACAAATCACCGCTGACAAATCACCGCTGACAAATCACCGCTGACAAATAACCGCTGACAAATCACCGATGACAAATCACCGATGACTAATCACCGATGACTAATCACCGATGACAAATCGTCTATGACAAATCACCTATGACAAATCACCGCTGAAAAATCACCGATGACTAATCACCGATGACTAATCACCGATGACAAATCGCCTATGACAAATCACCTATGACAAATCATCGATAACAAATCACCGTTGACAAATCACCGCTGACAAATCACCGCTGAAAAATCACCGATGACTAATCACCGATGACAAATCACCGATGACAAATCTCCTATGACAAATCACCTATGACAAATCACCGCTGACAAATCATCGCTAAAAAATCACCGATGACTAATCACCGATGACAAATCACCGATTACAAATCACCTATGACAAATCACCGACGGACTGACGGACAAAAAGGGAAAACATACAGTAGCCATAGGTGCACTTAATAAATCAATCAGTCAGTCAGTTGTGGGATTGGAACAAAGGACAACGCGAAAGGAACTGAGCAGCGGAAGTGGGCTAACAATTTTGTGTGATAGTGAAAGATAGGCAGACTGCAATTTTTCTCTTGCAAGACGAGAAGGTTTCTCACAAGAGAGTTCTTGGAAGCACCACAAGAAGCAATGGCTTAACCATATTAAGAACGTGGACATCAGGGCACGTTTAGATACAGTGACTGCCGGCAAGAATCTTGACTGCAGAAGTACTGAGATACCAGCTTAGACGCAGGCCAAGAAGTAGGCCTAATGAGAGGACTTTCTTGCGCAAAGGAAATCGGCTCATCATTCAATGACATAAAGACTTTCGTGAAATAATAGAAGTAACAACTGAACATTTGTGAAAACACCATCAGAGAGGCTGATTTTCAAAAAATATTCTGTTTTTATACTAGCTGGGGATATGAGTTTGATACTGTGGGTTTAAGAGAAAAAACAAATATTTCAGACAAAGCTGCTAGAAATACAAAAACTGAACCACAGATTAACCTCATTTTTTCCCATTGGAATCCAGTTCTTCTTTAAAAAATAAAAAAAGCACAAATCTTTCTCAACAACTCTCTTACGATAGAAAGTCTGACTTAATTCAAAGTTTTTATCTCTGAGAAAATAGTAACAACGTTTTCTCGATTCAGACGATTAATTCTACTTGGCATTGCATCATATCACAGAATCAGACACAGGTCGTATATTTAAATAGCAAAGCAACAAAACACTGTTTTCTTCGCTGATTTCTTCTGGTATGGCGAAACGAGCGAAATCTGCCCTATCAAATGGATGTGTTTATGAGTGTGTGTTGTGTCAAATGACATCCAAAATCGAATGTATACATGGTATGACATCAAAACAGAAACAAAAATGAATTTGAATTGGATTAAAATTACCGAAAGGTGTGTGTTTCGATCGATTTCATGAATGTTTATAATTTCTTCAAACGTTTTCAGAGCTGCCGAAGGTATAAAAATTATAAACAAACTGGACGATGAAGTGTTTACGACGGTAATCAGTTATGTCCACAAAAATATGTCCCCAGACGAAACAGATGACGATAACCGAGGCCTGGAAGAGTTGGAGCAATTAGTCAAAACAAATCGACCAGATTTCTTGTTGTTGATCAAAACGCTGTCCTACATTCTGAAAAGAGCCTCCACATTCGTCATGAATCCATCGAAATTCCAACAGGAACTGAAACACAAACTCAAACTGCAAGACAGTAAAATTGATGTTATAATGAAATTATGGATAAAAAATCTGAAGCCAATTTTGGACAATTTGGAAATTGAAGGCGGCGGTTCAAGGCAATTGGAAGATGTCAATTGGGAGTTGAAGGTGCAACTATCATCGGAAGCCCAACAAAAAGAAAAAACGCCAATCGGCATGTTGCAATTGGGAATGAATGCAGGCGAATCGGTTAATTTAGAAGTCAACCATTCCGAGTTGCTCAATTTGTACAATCAACTTGAAACAATACAAAATGAATTAGATGCTTTAAGGAGCAAGTAGATGTTGTCAATATTCCAGAAAAATGAATCCTATAATTAGCTTGTAAATAAATTGGAGATTAGTGCTTACCTGCTGCTGGAACAATTTTTTTATTTGCTTCCACTCTCAACAGTTGTGCTCCAATCGGATGTTTCACGATGGAGCAGACAACAGGTTGATTTTGAAGTACCGAAGCGTTCCTCTGTCTTCCGTTTACTGAGTACTTCCGTTTCATTTCCAATTTCTTCAGGGTTAAAAATCAGTTGATATTCTGTGGAATTTTTAATGAACATACGGAGACACGGGGCTCGAATTTGGAAAACCCCTAAAATTTAACACTTTACACTAAAAAATGAAAATTGTAGTATCTAGCTAGTAGCTAAGAACTCTGTCCCTTAGACCCCGGCATGGGCCTATTACTTCATTGACGCTGTCACCCCCCCCCCCCCTCTCTCCGTTTTTCAAAAAATAATTTCATTTCGTTTGTGTCTTCTTCACATTTCGCTGGCTTTGTTCACTTTTGTTGATTTTTTTTCTTCTGAAACTACTTTCTCTCAAATGTAATTCTCACCAACTTTTCCTTTGGAAGAAACTTTCTAACTGCCATTGTTCTAGAGATATGTGTTTTTCCTCCCAATTCTTTCAGCGGTCATATCCCAGAATTGGGCTTTTTTTCGGTAAAACCCTGAAACACGTATTCTCTAAAATTTTATTCCATACAACTTTGCCATTGGAAGCAACTTTCTAACTCTCATAGTTCTAAAGATATGGGTCATCCTTACCAATTGCAAGATCTGTCATATCTTAGGATTGGGACATTTTTCCCTAAAACTCTGAAAACTTGTTCTCTAAAATTGTATTCCCTTTAACTTCGCCTTTGGAAGCAACTTTCTAACTCTGATAGTTCCAGAAATATAAGTCATCCCTCCCAATTCCAGAAATTGTCATATCCCAGGATTGGGGCATTTTTCCCTAAAACCCTGAAAAGCGTGTTCTCTAAAATTTTATTCCCTACAACTTTGCCATTGGAAGCAACTTTCTAACTCTCATAGTTCTAGAGATATGGGTCATCCTTACCAATTCCAGAAATTGTCATATCTTAGGTTTGGGACATTTTTCCCTAATACCCTGAAAAACGTGTTCTCTCAAATTTTATTCTCTATAACTTCGCCTTAGGAAGCAAATTTCTAACTCTCATAGTTATAGAGATGTAAGTCATCCCTCCCAATTCCAGAAATTGTCATATCCCAGGATTGGGCCATTTTTCCCTAAAACCCTAAAAACGTGTTCTCTAAAATGTGATTCCCTACAACTTTGCCATTGGAAGCAACTTTCTAACTCTCATAGTTCTAGAGATATGGGTCATCCTTACCAATTCCAGAAATTGTCATGTCTTAGGATTGGGATCTAACTCTCATTTTAGATTTATCAGTTTGGGACGATCACATACGTGATCTAGAAACACAGATCTGTCGATCCTTCGTTTCCTTCCCGGTCATCATTTAAATCATGGCAGCCTTCCTGTCGCCGTTAGGAATCTGTCCAGGGTGACAGGTCCCAATGCAGCAACCTCTAAAGGTTGTTCCATATAGTCTCCAGAACTCTGCGGCTCAGTTGAAGGAACCTAGGGCAATCACATATCAAGTGCATGCCAGTCTCCTCCTCCAATTCACAGTGACATCTAGGAGTCGCTGAGAGCCTCAACTTGTGTAGGTGTCGATTCAGCCCACAATGTCCGGTAATCGCTCCTACGACACTGATAATACGATTCCGGTCCATCCCGAGCAAATCTTTGGCCCACTTCTCGTTGGGTCTCGGGAAAAAGCGCTTCGTGTGAGCGCCCCCTTCATACGCCTTCCAGCTTTCCGCGTGTTTCCGTTCCACCCAGTCCTGTAGCGTTTTAACGCACAGAGACTGGGGTACCGGCAAGCGTGGTTCAAGTCCACTTGTCGGAGTTGTAGAGCCAGCTTTTGCTAGCTCATCTGCTCTCTTATTCCTTTCCACGCCCGAGTGTCTAGCCACCCAGACCAGACTGATCTGGTTGTTCAGACCCATTAGGTTCAGCTAATCTTTACACTCTTTCACAAGCCTGGAAGTCGTGATTGGTGACACAAGTGTCCTAATGATTCCTTACTGTCGAAATATATCAGGAATTTCTTTCCCGCGCGTTCCAGTAGGTAGTACTTCATGAGCCCTCATTAGCGCTCCAAAGATTTCTGCCTGCGGAACGTTAGCAAATCCACCCAAATGGAAAGATTTGCCCTCTCCGGTCTCTGGAGCGTACACTCCGCTTCCAGCTCCTTCAAAAGTCTTAGATCCATCAGTGAATCTGACTATACCACTTCTGGGCAAATAAGTAGGCCAGCCCTCCAGCCAGTCTTCCCTGGCCGGATACTTGGCGTTAAATCGCCTCGTGAAGTCGATTAGCGGTTTCATGCTATCCCTGGGCATGGTAAAAATCGGGTTTAGGACCACGTTACGTATTTTTCCATGTCCGGTTTGGAAATTCGGTGTCCACAAGCCGTTTTGCGCCAACCTGTCGCCGTGGCAAAAGCCCTAACTTGGACTATCAGGTCTACAGGTGGCAAATTCAGCAGTGTCTCCATTGCTGCGGTGGCTGTGGTTTTCATAGATCCGGTGATGCAAATGCATACTACCCTTTGAATTTCACTCAAGTCTTTCCTCGCCCTCTCGACGTTGAGCCTTGGCCACCACACAACCGAGCCGTGGCACATCATGGGCCTTACAACGACGGCAGACCCCAATTTCTCTCAAAGGAGTTTTTGCAGGTCCAAAAAGCCGTTAGAGCCTTCTGTGTTTTGTCTAAGACATGAGCAATCCAAATGACTTTGCTGTCCAGTATAACCCCAAGGTATTTGACTTGGGTTGAGAGTACCAAGTCCACGTTGAAAAATCTTATTTTACCCACAAGACTTGATCCTGTTGGTCTTCTACTGAATAAAACTAGACCTGTCTTGTTTTCAGACCTTTCTCATAGCACCAGTTTTCTACTATTTTCATTGCAACTCTAAGACGATCTCCTAACGTGCTTTCAAACATTTCCCTAACTAGGATCGTCAGATCGTCTGAATAGCCCTGCGCGTAGATCCCCTCTTCATTCAGCCTCCCTATAAGGGAATCTACCACCATACACCAGTTCTAACTTTCATAGTTCCAGAGTCATCCCTCACGAAATATTTGCAATTGATTGTGCCATTCTTCGTTTCTACCGCTTTCACTTTGCTATTTTCCTGAACAATCTTCGTCACCGGGTTGTGCTCGACGACTTTGACGCCCATTCGTTGAGATTCTTGAATCAGCGATTTACAAACCAAATGCGGATCGGACACACCGTCTTTTGGTATCCAAAAACCTCCGAGCACATCCTTCACTTCAAGCATTGGACATTTTTCTTTGCACTGTGATGCTGTAAGTAGTTCACATTCGATGCCCCAACACCTGTAACGAGAATTGAAGTCTTACATCATGGCTTTATCGATCATTGGTTTCCTCCTTACGCGCTTTGGGACTTCATTCAGCCTCCCTATAAGGGAATCTACCACCATACACCAGTTCTAACTTTCATAGTTCCAGAGTCATCCCTCTCAATTCCAGAAATTGTCATATCCCAGGATTGAGCCATTTTTCCCTAAAACCCTGAAAAACGTGTTCTCTTTGGAAGCAACTTCCTAACTCTTATATTTCTAGAGATATGAGTCATCCCTCCCAATTCTAGAAGTGATCGTATTCTAGGATTGGGTCATCTCTAGACAATAATAAATGTATCCCCCTAATCCCCGCATCGATCTACCTCATGTTATTGTTTTCGGTAAACGTATAAGACCTTTTTACTTCGTACGGGTCTAAGAATTTTGACGTTTTTCAGTCTCCGTCGATTTTTTTCGGCGATATTTCACAAGACTATTATGAACTTATTGTATCAAGAAGGAGGACATACTTTAAAGTTGGATGCCAGCCTTCTATAGTTTGCAAATTAATCCATCGTGCCACACCTTTTCGAATAGGACCATCCCGGTGGATTCGCCGTTGTTTGTGAAATCCGAGCTGCCCTCCATGTGGAACATTCCGGATATTCAACGTTTCTATGTGTTTGTGCAATCTTTCAAAGAATTTGATTGGTGCACTCACTGGCTACGTCAGACAATGTTGATTTCTACATTCCTTCTTCTAATAATTCACTTCAAATTTACATTTTATCACTTTTATTATTTCAAATAATTGACCGAAATTCAGTTGTTCATAACAGGGAAATAAATATTAAATAATTGAGTCTTTCACAGGCATTCGACTTAACTTGAGCCATAAGTTCAGTGTTGTCTGAGTGAATAATGTAGAGTAAAGTAGAAGAAATTTGCGTTCAATGCAAAATTTGTATATCAAAAAGGAAGCGAATTTTTCATAGCCACAATATCAAAAATTACGATTAATCACTCGAATATGGCAAGGTGCTGCAAAAAACGTACAAAGTCTGGACTAAATTCAATTGGCACACTTTTCGTTGCTCACTGCTGTAAGAAAATTTTTAAAATATTCTCCACATAAAGAGCACCATAAAAAGAATTGTCTGACAAGACGGACAAGACCGCAAAAATGTTTCATAAGAAAAATGGAAGATTTATTGGAGTTACCGATAGGACAACAAACTGTTTTCATCTTGTTTGTGTCTCGTAGCTTTATACGATTCTCGTTCTTTGTCCGGATACTTCGTCGGTAAATTTGGCGAATGCAAATTTACTTTCGCAGGGTATCTGGAAGGTAAAACAACGAGATTGGTAGTCAACAATTGTACAAAATTGTACTCACTTGATACCAGCGATCTCCACTTCATAGTCTCCACTCAAAACATATTCGTTTGTCACTTTCTGCGACACACCGTTTTTGTCTATGTTCTTGACAAATCCGAGACAGACTTGTTTTTTGAATGTGTAACCGTAGCCGGTTGTCGTTGTTTGTCCACAATAGTGACCATTCCGGAAGATCGGCTCATCGCCCCAACTCCACAGATCGATATCTGGATCGTGATCATTCAATAGAAGCTGAACGTACATTCGACGGACGCCATTTTCACGCTGCTTGAGTAAAGCGTCCCTACCGATGAAGTCGATATTTTTCTATGGGAAAATTGCTTTTGATTTCAAAAATTTCACTCAACAGATAAAGTGGTCGTACATTGAACTTAACTCTCCAGCTGCGACCACATTCTAATGGTGTCGTAAATGTATCGAGATCTTGTCCCCAATATGCGTAAAACTTTTCGATTCTTAACGTTCTGGTAGCATAATGACCAGCATGCTGAATCCCATACTTTTGACCGGCCTCCCACAATTTACCATAGACATGCAATGCAAATTCATTTGGAATGTACAGCACGTATCCCAGCTCGCCGGTATGTGTTAAGTTCATAGCCCTAATTCCGTTCGCCAATCCCACGTCCAATTCCTTAAATGTAAAAAATGGAAAATTTTTCGGCGACAGATCCGTATCGGTGAGTTCGGCGAGTAAACTCCGTGAAAATGGACCCAAAACACAAATAGCTGTGTACATGGACGTCACATCCGATAGGTTTACCCGTCCACCAGGAGGTAGATGCCTTAAAATCCAACTCTTGCACCTAGTTTGTTGAATCGTCGGTGCAATCATCATGTAATGATTCGACGCTAATCTCGCTAATGAGCAATCATTTTCATAGCCTCCGTGATGATTTTGCATTCCAGTGTGTATGATCGAACCGACTGGGACGTCAACGTCATTTGAGCACAAATATTGCAAACAGTCGACCACTTCATTGCCTTTCGACCACAAGTCCATTTTGGTGAAGGAACTATAATCCGCCAGACCAACTTTTTCACGGCATGCATCGTACTCTACGGACACAAAATCGAACCACTGAGGCTTTCCGAAGGTTTTCGTTTCAGATATTCGAAACGAAAAAGCTTCGGGATCGTTTAGCGCTTGTTTGTCGAAATAGTTGGGTCTTTCGTATCCCATGGTCTGTCCGAAAACTGCTCCTTGTGATTGCAGAGCTGGAAATATTGGAGACATTCGCAGCGAGCGACCGGTGGAAAATTCATGGAAAGGATATGGAAGACCATAGTTCATGCCTGGTGATGGAGGATGTCAGACGAAATAGATAAAATGTTTGCAAATGTTACCCGGCACTTCTCTCACTCGGTCCATTAGGTAGCGTCGATTGTTGTGCAATCCCAAGAAACGCGAAACATCCAAATCGTATAAATCAACTGAGGAATAGCCGTCAATAATAATGTCAGCTATAGCACGACCAACACCACCAGCTGCCGATATACCAACAGTTTTCATTCCAACGGCAATAAGATAGTTTTGAATCTGCGAAAAAGAGGCGAGATTGTAAAAAAGTCGTTGATTTGAAGGCTGTTAAAGTGTAGAATGCTCTCTTGAAAAATAGAAAACAGGCGGTTGGTGCTACGTCGGTTTTTGCCAAAGTAAATTCGATGACGAAATGCATAAACAGGCGGTTTTCGTCACTTCATGAAATTCGTCAAGAAATTTTATATATTTTGATTTTGACATAAGCCAACACCGCTCGTATATTAAATTGAAAATCCGCCGCCGCCACCAATCAAAATATAGAGGCGATCAACGCAGAAGAAAATTTCTTGCCAAGCCTTCGCTTCCCGGATGAAAATTTTAGTCTCATGAGTGCCTATACCGTCGGAATATAGTAAGTTGATGACAACTTACTTCAGGGCTTTCTCCCAAAATCCACTTGCAATCTGGTGAAAATGCTTCCGGACCGTTACATAACCGTTCCAGGTATGCATCTCTTAAACTTGGAACACGTTTGAGAACCTGCTCGAGTAAGACGTGAAAGTGATCCCAGTCAGCTGGTTGTTCTCTCTCGGTCATCGACTCTGTTACACGGCAAGCGGATTATTTATTTTATTATGAAATTGAACGTCTTCCAAAATTAGATTTACTTACCAGGAATAATTCCATTAATGAACGCTGGTTTCGCTTCCAATTCAAATCCACCACACAAAATGCGTCCTTCATTCTCCCGGAAATAAATTTGGCCATCTAAGTCACGTACGACCGGAGTCATTGGATCCAATCCCTCGATCGGTTTTGTGTGCAAATAGTAATGTTCAGCTGCATGCAGGGGAACTTTTACAATCGGATCCGATAGCTGACCGATGCCACGTGCCCAAAATCCGCCACAGTTCACGAAATATTCGCAATTGATTGTGCCATTCTTCGTTTCTACCGCTTTCACTTTGCTATTTTCCTGAACAATCTTCGTCACCGGGTTGTGCTCGACGACTTTGACGCCCATTCGTTGAGATTCTTGAATCAGCGATTTACAAACCAAATGCGGATCGGACACACCGTCTTTTGGTATCCAAAAACCTCCGAGCACATCCTTCACTTCAAGCATTGGACATTTTTCTTTGCACTGTGATGCTGTAAGTAGTTCACATTCGATGCCCCAACACCTGTAACGAGAATTGAAGTCTTACATCATGGCTTTATCGATCATTGGTTTCCTCCTTACGCGCTTTGGGACTTCATTCGTCGAAAATGAGTCATTCGATCGCGCTGCCTTGCCAAGTGTAATGATCCACATTGTTTCCAACCGGTTGGTAGGCCTTTGTCAGTCAACGTTTGCAGCAATTGAATTGACTGTTGAGCTAATTTGACTTGAGAATAAGTGTGTTTGAATGTCGCAACTAATCCGCTGGAATGCCATGTAGTCCCTCCACCAACACTAAATGTGAAGAAAATTTTTTGAAATTAAACAAAGAAAATTGTGTGAAAGAGTCAAAAGTACGTCGCTTGCTCCACAATAACGGTATCCGGTCCCAATCCGCTTTGCGCTAATTGATATGCCACAGCCGCTCCCATGACTCCAGCTCCACAAATCACGACCTTTGCTTTTTTCGGTGGAATTACTGTCAGATTTTGATTCAAGTTCTCTACATCGGACGCGGCAATATTTATATGTCGACAATGGCAAGGCATTAGTATCCAACGACATGGTAGTTTTAGATATTTTGTGGTGTTTAACATTGCAACGTTGTTAAAGTTCCGGTTTCATGAAGTCCAATTTGATGAAAAATTGTCATTGACAGACGATTCAAGGAAAATCTAAAGAGATTTTCTGATAATGATAGCAGATAATGTGATTATTGTCAGAATCAGGATGACAAGAAAAGTAAACACAGAAAAAAACATATGGCTCGCCCGTTCGCCATGACATTAGCATCGACGCACGTAGCAGTATCTGTCGAATTGATGAATCTTTCAACGACTCGATGTTTTGAAACCATCACTACCACTGCACGCAGGGCGTCGGGCAGATTAGGACGAGAATTTCTGAATTGATTTTTTTCTCAAGATGACAATTCAGATAAAAGGAGAAAAACGGGAAGTGCAGCTGGCGCCAATGCAGATTGCCAGAAGAATTGACCAAAAAGAAATGACCAAAAAATGGTGGGGGCTATTCACAACATTTTTGGTTTCCAAATGTTTTTCGGTATTTTCGTTGAAATTTTGGTCAATTCTGCTTTTTGGTTGTTTTTGAAATGATCAAAGAAGCGTCTTACCGAAGTACGTCTGAGACCATGATTTTGGTGGCCGAAATGTTCTCCTCTGCACAACGTCAAAAAGAGGACCAACGTAGTTTCTTCAAGAAATCCTGAAATCTCTAAATTGTAATTCTCACCAACTTTGCATTAAGAAGCAAACTTCAAACTGCCGCAATTTTACACCCTCCCAATTCTAAAAGTTGCTTTATCCCGGGATTTGATCATTTTTCCCTAAAACTCCAAAACACGTGTTCTCTAAAATTTTATTCTCTTCTATTTTGCCTTTGGAAGCAATTTTCCAATTGCAATAGTTTGGGAGATATGAGTCATGCCTCCCAATTCTAGAGGTGGCTAAATCATGGGATTAGGTTACTTTTCCCTCAAACCCTCACACAAAAACAGATCTCATAGAAAAAGCCAAATTGAGGAACCCGGAATGTATAGACTGGACACGCTTTGAAAAATTATTATCCGCCTCGTTGCCCAAAAACTTCAATATAGACTCAGTAACAAAGCTTGACACCGTCGCAAATTCTCTTAAAGATACCATTATAGACAGTTTCAACGCAGCTTGCCCAGTAAAATCCATATAACCAGGCAGGGCGGCGGAGTTCGTCACTGCTGAGATTAAAGAACTGAGAAAAAGATTAGGAACGGCATTCAGCAAGGCAAAGCCTGGCCGAGCCCCAATCAAAATCTTCTGCAGGCGGGCTGCGCAAAAAGCTTATAACAAGGCTATCAGAAAGAATCAATTATCGCTCATGAAACAAGCACACTCATCGTCAGCCGCCGCTCATTTAGTAAGATCCCTAGCCAAGAACTCGCACTCTGCTTCGGCACACTTAAACTCCCGTCAGGGGATTACACCAACCACGCAGAGTCTACTTTTAAGCACCTGTAAGCTTATCATTTCCCAAACTCTAGTTCAGATAGCCAGACTGAGCCACCATCTTCAATTCTTTCAGTTGGAGACAGCGAGGTAGCAGAAACAGTTATATCAAAAGATAAAATTAAAAGGGGTATAGGATCGTTCGTGCCCATAAAATCGGCTGGAGAAGATAAATTAGTCTCCATCATGCTTCAAAAATGCATCCACCTAATTCTAGACATACTTTACGAGCTTTACATAGCCAGCATTCACTTTATATACATTCCACTAGCTTGGAGAGGAGTAAGAGCATTTATCCCTAAATTAGGTCAAAGCTCGTACAGCCTTCCGCCCTATTAGCCTAACATCGTATACCTAAATACGTTAGAAAATCGGCAGAAAGTGCATTACTTCAGATCGTCAACAGAGTTGAAAAAGCCCTTGGATATGACAACTTCACCTTGGGAAGCTTCATCGACCTATCAAACGCGTTCAGCAGTGTGAAATTTACATCCATTCACATCCAGAGTATCATATTGATGACATTATCTCTAACTGGACTTACGCCATGCTGAGCAGTAGAATTGTCTCTGCCAAACTTAACTCAATAAAAGTAAAAATTGTCATCCGTAAGGGGTGCCCTCAAGGAGGAGTGCTCCCGCCCCTTTCGCATATTTTAGTCAACGATAGCTTGCTTAAAAAGCTTAACGACTCAGGTTACTTCTCATTGAGTTTTGCTGATGATCCTACTGTGTTACTTGTAGGACTATATGTCAGCTCTCTCTGCGAACTAATGCAAGCAGCATTTGAGATAATAGAATATTGGTGCCCCGGGTGCCTCGCACACGGGCAAGAAGTTAACATGGATAAAACAAAACTTAAAAAAATTCTACTATCAGATTCTGTTAAAGTTCTGCGGTTAGACCTGGACAAAAAACTCAATTTCAACACACACATACAAAACCGCACTCGTAAATCCATAACAACTCTATAGATGTGTCGCAGTGCATTTGGCGAAAACTGTGGACAACCCAAAAGTTCCTATGTGGATCTATACAGCGATAATCAGACCACAAAATTCATTCAAGCATTCATCTGGTGGCCTCGCCTCGCTGTCATAGGTTTCATTCACATACACATTCATATACACATTGAATCGGTGGCCAGAGGGAGCCCGGTGCAGCTGATTAGAGAAAAAAGACGAGACGGGCAAAGGGGCAGACGGACATTTTTTTCGCTGAATCGTGATATCTAGACGGATGTTAAATGCGATGCCCCTCACTCACATTTCGCAGCGGTAGCGGAGGGCGTGACGCAGTCCCCACATCCAAAAAACTCCATACAAAAACCTTTGGGACAAGGAGCTATATGTACGCGAACTTTTGAGTTTCTCCAACGAGCCCAGACTCATCAAAATCGGTTGGAAATTGGCTGAGATATCGAGGTCAATGTCAAAGTGACACCATCTTGGATTTTTTGCTAAATTCTGAATAAAATTAACTAGACAGTTGGTTTTTTCAGGAAAGTTATAAGAATCAGTGAGAAGAATTGTTGACACCAAGTGTTCCGAAGATAGCCGAGTGTTCCGAAGATAGCCGAAGGTGACACGAAGTATTCCGACGGTAACCGGAGGTGCCACGAAGTGTTCCGACGGAAGTAGAAAGTGACATGAAGTGTTCCGAACTTAGACGAAAGTGACATGAAGTGTTCCGAAGGAGACACGTAGTGTTCCGACGGTAGCCGAAGGTTACACGAAGTGTTCCGAAGGTAGTCGAAGGTGCCACGAAATGTTCCGACGGTAGTCGAAGGTGTTGGAAAAAAACATTTTTCGGAAAAAAAAATTTTTCAGAGAAAAATTTTTTTTGGAGAAAAATTTTTTGGCGACAAATTTTTTTGGAGAAAAAAGTTTTTTTTGGAAAATTTTTCTCGGAGAAAAAATTTTTTTTTAAAGAAAAATTTTTTGGAGAAAATTTTTTTCTGAAATTTTTTTTTTTTGAAACCTTTTTCCCAAAAAAGAAAAATCTTTTGGAGAAATTTTTTTGTGAGAGAAAATTTTTTTGAAGAAAACTTTTTTTGGAGAAAAACTTTTTATTCGGAGAAAAATTGTGTTGGAGAAAAAATTTTCTGAGAAAACTTTTTGTGGAGAAAAAGTTTTTTTGAAGAAATTTCTTTTGGAAAAAAATTTTTTGGAGAAAAACTTTTTTTGGAGATAATTTTTTTTCGAAGACAATTTTTTTCGGAGAACATTTTCTTCGAAAACAATTTCTTTCGGAGAATTTTTTTTTCTAAGAAAATTTTTTTATTAGAAGAATTTTTTCGGAGAATTTTTTTTGAAAAATAGAAAATTTTTCACATGAATTTTAGTTATAACAACTGAAAACTTCCAAAACGACTGATATCACAACCTCTTAAAAGGTAGAGTGTGACGCGGTCAGTAAGTCCGCTTTCAAAATTAATGATATATCGCTTGAGGTGACGTTGTCGCTGATAATACGCAGAAATTTGTTTGAATAGAACCTTGCGTTCAAAGTTTTGGTTTCCTGTAAAAATTACAGCGTTTTTTTAAAACAAAAATTACATTGTGTTAAAAAATTGCGTTACAAATTCCGGACTAATTTTTAAACACTTTCAGTTTTTACACGCAACTCTAAACAATCTACGCAATAAGAAAATAAAAGTCAAATTTTTGCAGCGCAAACACTGAAAGTACAGAAAAATTATTTCGTCGTTGGGTCCGGCATTTGTGACGCAATTTTTCGAACAGAACGTATTTTGTTTTAAAAGCGCTGTAATTTTTTCAGGAAATTAAAACTTTGAACACAAGGTTCTATTCAAACAAACTTCTGCGTATTATCAGCGATAGCGTCCACCTCAAGATATATCATTAATTTTGGAAGCAGACTTTTGGAAGCAGACACTCTACCTTTTAAGAGGTTTTTGTTGTGATCTACCCTATGTTACAATGCGACCTTTGTACTTCGGTATGGGTCCAATAATAAAGAATTGAGAACAGGTGAGTTTTTCTTTAATTTTATTTTATTACAGCTAAATTTGATCAACAGTTTTATGCAGACAGATACCAGCTAATTGATCCACTTTCCTATCGAAAACTCCTTTTACTCCTTACTCGGAGAAAATTACAGTTCGAGTGAATCGGAGGTACTCTCGTTGCCATTTTTTCTACTCTGCTTAACTCTTGTCATCTATGCATAAAGTTTACACT
Source organism: Pseudolycoriella hygida (assembly GCA_029228625.1). Taxonomy (NCBI): domain Eukaryota; kingdom Metazoa; phylum Arthropoda; class Insecta; order Diptera; family Sciaridae; genus Pseudolycoriella; species Pseudolycoriella hygida. The sequence goes on along the minus strand of CM055405.1, from coordinate 27,076,682 downwards.
AAAAGAAATGTTGAAGGAACTTGTCACTCTTCGCGTCTGTGGTACGTTTTTAGTTGATCCAAAAGTTGAACGTACGAATCGTAAATTAATTCTTCCAATTGGCTGGTGGTAGGTATTTCTGCATTGCAGGTTTTTAAATTTACGAGCTACAATACTTTGTGAATGTTATGTGGAACATAAAACTCGCAAATTCGGAGCAATGACTGACTGGTCTGTTGGTTCGATAGGAAAAATTCGGTTGATAATTCAGCACGCCTCACTTTAACTTGTTCGACAATGCTATCAATGCATTCATTTGTTGTCGAAAATGCGTGTGATTGCAACTGCCAATTAAAACGATCAAAATCTTTTTCTTATTCTAAGTCATCATTACCTGAATGAAGGAAAAGCACAAATAGGGATAATTAAATGCGCAATCGACGTCATGTTGTTTGCGGTGCGAATTCGACTGACACATTCCAATTAAGATGCCTTAAAAGTTGTCTTTGTATGGAATTTAAAACAAATTGAATATTCAGGTTCATATTTTTAGCAAAACTGGATTTAAAATCAACAATTTTAATGAGGCCATACCGATAAAACAAAATTTCTTATTTTTAATGTAAGTACACACATTGAAAGATTTTTTGAAGGCACCGCACATACCTCAAGATGTATTTCTAATAACATGGATATAAGCAATAACATAAGATAGACCGGCCGTTCCGAATGAAAAACTGAAGCAAAATTTCACGCGTGATAGTGTGAGTAAGCATCATAAGCATGAATGTGTTAGTGACATTTGAGAACAAAATTGTGTAATAGTCTGAGCGGGTACCATAAATATGAATGTGTAAGTGAAATTTTGTATATATGGGTAGTTCCATTGGGAAATGTAACGTAGGGAACACTCAGATCTCATTAATTACAAGCGCGATTTTTATCACGTTAACATTTTTTCCCACTCAATCGCATATGGTCACCAACTTTCTAGAAGATTGTAAGGCTGTATCTCATTCAGAAAACAGTGATATGACTGTTCCTACGTTACATTTTATCCAATGGAATAAGTGGAATATTTACTAAGCGCTGATGCGCCGCAGGCATATAAAGCGGCGCAGGCATTTGAAGCTCCGCAAGCATATAAAGCGACGCAGGCACGTAAAATGTCGCGGGCACATAAAAAGCCGCAGCCGCAAGCTTATAAAGCGCCACAGGCACATAAAGCGCCAGAGGCACATAAAGCGCCAGAGGCACACAAAGCGCCAGAGGCACATAAAGCACCACAAGCACATAAGGTGTAGCAGGTACATAAGGCGCAGCAGGTACATAAGGCGCAGCAGGCACATAAGGCGCAGCAGACACACAAGGCGCAGCAGGCACATAAGGCGCATCAGGCACATAAGGCGCATCAGGCACATAAGGCGCATCAGGCACATAAGGCGCATCAGGCACATAAGGCGCAGCAGCCACATAAGGTGCAGCAGCCACATAAAGCGCCGCAGGCATATAAATCACTGCAGGCTCATAAAGCGACTGAGGCTCATAAAGCACCAAAGGCTCATAAAGCACCACAGGCTCATAAAGCGTCGCAGGCACATAAAGTGTCGCAGGCACATAAAGCGCTGCAGGCACGTAAAATGCCGCAGGCATATAAAGCGCCGCAAGCACATAAAGCGCCGCATGCACATAAAGCGCCGCAGGCACATAAAGCGCCGCAGGCACACAATGCGCCGCAGGCCAATAAAAAAGAAGGGTCAAGAGGTGGCAGACCCCTGGAATATAAAAAACTTTTATTATTATGGTATTTACATCTTAGGTATTACATTTCATTTTTCACAGTTCATTACGTATACTAACATTTATATCTCATACTAACTTCAAGTATTACATCTGGTAATTATGTTCTAAGTAGCATGTTGAGAAGGTGTTGTATTATCGAACAGTTTGATGCTTAATCGGCCGGGAGGAAGGTTATGATACCAACAGTTCGGCCACCAGGCGATGACTTTTGTGAACCAAAATATCGCTTTTTTCTGGGTGTCATCACACACAAATTCCTGCTCTGTCATTGGCTCAATCTATGATGCAGCAGCAGCAGAAGTACAGAAATGCCAACCACGTGTTTCCCTCCTATATTGTTCTTTGCGTGTACCAGCGCTAGCGACATATGAGCGACGTCATATGTTTGTGAGTACGGTTGTTCTTTCGTTACAAGCATCGAATGCCGTAGTAACTACCCAATTAATGAAGCTTGGGTCAACTTAGGGACGTCGTTCAATCTGCATTTCCTTAGAGAAAAATTCCTCGTTCACCACTGAACCACCCGTCCCAAAAAAACTCTGTAAATTATTGACACCACCCAACCCACTTAAATCGCACGACACATACTGCATAGATTTTGATTTGTTAGGATCTTCCGAGCAATGTCCACCCTGTAATTTGTCTCTAGCTATGATTGTACAGAATTCACAAATTTCGAGATTTTTTCAGAGATTTATTGAGATCGTGCCAAATAGAGTTTCCAACCAGGAACAAATTATCAACAACACTTCTGTGCTCAGTGCTCACATGCAAATGAGTCTTTGAGACTTTCGTTTATTGAATTGAATGAACTACTTTTGCTCTTTGATTCGTAAAGATAATTTATTTACTTGTTATTTGGCTTAAAAAATTTGCTAACGAATGAGCTGAGCATCTCACTCACTTATTCGTTGATACTTTGTGAAAAACAGGAAAACTTGTTCAAGAGACGTCTGGCCCAATGAATAATCCGAAATGGACAGTCTTTGTTTTGCATCTTCCATCAGTCCAAACATTTGAGACCATCGAATATTTGTTGTGGGAATATGATACGTCAGCATGTCCATGTACTGTTCCCTGTTGAAATTATATATATTTTAAGAATGTTTGACGTGAATCGGATATTAAATCTACTTCAGAATAGCGTCAGTAAAATTGGACGTGACAAAATGTTTCACTTCCTCAATCGGCTGGTCTGAACTTGCGACATCCCTGTTGATCTTTATGGTCAGGAAAAATCCTTTGGAAAATTTATTCTTTAAATGTTGAGTTGATCCTAAACATTTGAATTCTCCGTTCACCATTATTGCCTGTACGAGTGACATATTCAATTAAATGGATAATTTTGGTGAGAAGTTGAGCATTACCAAACGTGTGCATAAGACTTCACATTCTTCCATGCTGTGAGACGTTAGCACGATGGATTTGCCAGCATTTCTCGCTTTGATCACCATATTCCACAGCTGACGACGTGCTCCAACATCCTAAAATGAAAGATGTAAACTGTGAATGTCTTCTCAACGCACTAAGAGTTTATTGAAGCGCGGCGCGAACTGTCTTGGAGTGTTGCAATGAGGAATTGGACAAGGCGCTGTTCAGCAGCCGACAAGTATCTGAAGAAAGTTGAGCTTGATGAAGATTCGACCATATTGCTTTCCAGCATTTAATTGGATCTCTAATAAATAAACCATTGAAATGGGTATAGGAAAATAGCGATAGAGTGAAGTCAAAGAAGTTGATTTTCTAGGTGCAGTGGTGTTCAACTAGGTGTAGTGAGGTGCAGTGAAGTGCTGTGAAGTGCAACTAGGTGCAGTGAAGTGCAACTAGGTGCAGTGAAGTGCAACTAGGTGCAGTGAAGTGCAATTAGGTGCAGTGAAGTGCAATTAGGTGCAGTGAAGTGCAACTAGGTGCAGTGAAGTGCAACTAGGTGCAGTGAAGTGCAACTAGGTGCAGTGAAGTGCAACTAGGTGCAGTGAAGTGCAACTAGGTGCAGTGAAGTGCAACTAGGTGCAGTGAAGTGCAACTAGGTGCAGTGAAGTGCAACTAGGTGCAATGAAGTCCAACTAGGTGCAGTGAAGTCCAACTAGGTGCAGTGAAGTGCAATTAGGTGCAGTGAAGTGCAACTAGGTGCAATGAAGTGCAACTAGGTGCAGTGAAGTGCAACTAGGTGCAGTGAAGTGCAACTAGGTGCAGTGAAGTGCAACTAGGTGCAGTGAAGTGCAACTAGGTGCAGTGAAGTGCAACTAGGTGCAGTGAAGTGTAACTAGGTGCACTGAAGTGCAACTAGGTGCAGTGAAGTGCAACTAGGTGCAGTGAAGTGCAACTAGGTGCAGTGAAGTGCAACTAGGTGCAGTGAAGTGCAACAAGGTGCAGTGAAGTGCAACTAGGTGCAGTGAAGTGCAACTAGGTGCAGTGAAGTGCAATTAGGTGCAGTGAAGTGCAACTAGGTGCAGTGAAGTGTAGCTAGGTGTAGTGCACAGACGGATGACGAACGGCAGGAAGGGTGAAAACATAAACCGATCATTGGCGTTCGATCTTCCCCAACTCAACTCAACCCCAACGCAACTGTTCAAGATGTGTTAAGGTCTGAAGCGTCATGTCAATGACAAAATAATTCCATTCGTACAGTGAATGTGTATGAGTTGTACCAAAGTAATTTAGATAAGTATGGCGGGCTTTAATACCGTCGTGACTTGAAAATATCGTAAAAAAATTTTCACTTGTCGTGCATCGGCAAAACAAACCTCGAATGATAAAGTTATGTTAAAGCAACTTACCATTCCGCTGGTGGGTTCGTCCAAGTAAATTACTGATGGATTCCCAAGCATAGACTGTAAAGTCAATGAATTAAATCATTTTTCTAATAACTCAATGTGTTTGTTCTACCAAAGCTGTAGACAGTTTTCGTTTATTTCCGCCACTGTACGCCTTAATTCGCTTGTCCAGATGTTTGGTGAACGAAAATTCTTCAGCAAGTTGATTCGAAACAGCAGCGATCTCACTCGAGGGAATGCCACGCAAAAGAGCAAAAATTTTCAGTGTTTCTCTACCAGTTAAATCATCGAGTAAGGCGTCGAACTGAGGACAATACCCTATTCTTTGATGCACTCTGTCCATGTTGGTTTTAACACTAATACCATCAACCCATGCTTCGCCGGATGTAATCGTTTCGTCACCAGTCAACATTTTGAACATTGATGTTTTTCCCGCTCCGTTCACACCAAGCAGGCCAAAGCATTCCGATCTAAATATAAAAAACGCTTTGTGGAGTCCTTAAGGAAGAGGAAAAATAAACTTACTTATTGACCCCTACACAGATTTGATTGACTGCCAAAATGTTTCCATAGAACTTTGTGAAATCCTTAACGATGAGATTGTTGTTGGCTTCAATATACGGTGTCAGTGAACGTATTTTGTTTTTCTCAGCCATTACATCAGAATCCACGGTACCGTCCTCCGATTCTGGGATGTTTGTAACTCTATCAATAAAGTGATTTTTTTTTTTTGTGGCGCATCAATAAAGGAGACAATGTGGTAACATCACTTACCGTTTCAACGATCGCAACCGGAAATAGAAATTCTGAATCCATCGGAATTCCATTGCAAACAATATGAAGAAGCTGACAACACCAATCACGAATAGAGCAACAAGCTGGATGCCTATGCCACTTTCGTCAAAACCGAAGAAATGCGGATCGCAGCATGACTTCTTCAAATTACACACCAGTCTAATCGTAGGATCACTCACGTCACCATCACAGTCATAAGAAATAGCATTGCAAATTGTTTCTACTCCGAAAAAGCTACATTCTGGGAAGTACGAGCACTGAGTGTTACAAATGTTAATCGTCGATTGCTTCATATAAAGATTGTTGATACCACGAGCGAGCGAGTAGTGTGGAAATATTAAAAAGACCCATCCAAGTGGTTCGGCGATATGCCTAAGTCCCAATGTTTCATTGTTCAGTATGAAAAATGCCATGTAGGTGAACACACCCGAAACAATGTATCCGATGGACAATCTCACAAGTCCCGTGGATGGCACGTGGAACATAAACGAACAAATGTATGTGAATGGAAAGACAGCGAATCCGAAAAGCACTAAAATCGCAAAGTTTCTTCCTAGTTCTTCGAACGTTGAGAAGGCGTCCTGTTGGTATGCAGCCAATACAAAAATCAATAGCAAGGATATTAAAATGTAGATCACATAATCGATCACGAAAGAAGTGCCCCAGAAAATAACTTTGTTAACGCCACTCACGAATTGCAATAGTTTCGCACGACTGACTCGTTCTTTGATATAAAATACGACGAACATGGCAGTGACGAAAGCCATTGCGAAAGTTGTGTTAAAGGCAACATTGAAACCAGCATTATTTCCGATATAAAGTTGTTCAATTTTTGAATCCTGAGAATACGGCAGCGGTTTGTTGACCAAATTCATTACTCTAGCTGCATTTCCCGACACGGTTCTAAACCCGATAAATATGTTTGTTAGATTCCAGAAAGAGATGAATATTGAATTCAGCGGCCCATCTTCGGCGGCTCAAACGTCAAGCCCATGATTATTCACCAGGGACGCATGAGTGATTCTTCTGTAAATCGTCGATGATTTCCAGGTGAGTCCTCAGTGATTCCCCGGTAAATCATCTGTGATTCTCCGGTAAATCATCTGTGATCTTCTGATGAATCATCTGTTATTCTCCGATGATTCATCCGTGTTTCCCCGGTGAATCATCAGTGATTCCCCGGTGAATCGTCAGTGATCACTCTGTGAATCACTGGCGATTTCACGGCGAATTATTGGTAGTTCCGCGTTGAATCATTAGTGATTCAAAGGTGAATCATCTGTGATTCCCTGATGAAATATATGTGATTCCCTGGTGGAACATCTGTGATTCCCTGGTGAATCATCTGTTATTCCCCGTTGAATCATCGGTTAATCATCTGTGATTCATCGGTGAATCATCGGTGATTCCCCGGTGAATCATCTGTGATTCCCCGGTGAATCATCTGTGATTCCACAGTGCATCATCTGTGATTCCCCGGTGAATCATCTGTGATTCCTCAGTGAATCATCTGTGATTCCCTGGTGAATCATCTGTGATTCCCCGGCGAATCATCTGTGATTCCTTGATGAAACATCTGTGATTCCTCAGTGAATCATCTGTGATTCTACGGTGAATTATCCGTGACTCTCCGGTGAATCATTCGTGATTCCCCGATGAATCATCCATGATTCCCCGGTGAATCATCCGTGATTCCCCGATGAATCATCCGTGATTACCCGGTGAATCATCTGTGATTCCCCGATGAATTATCTATGAATCCATGGTGAATCATCTGTGATTCTCCGGTGAATCATCTGTTATTACCCGGTGAATCATCTGTGATTCCCAGGGGAATCATCTGTAATTCCCAGGGGAATCATCTGTAATTCCCAGGGGAATCATCTGTGATTCCCAGGGGAATCATCTGTGATTTCCCGTTGAGTAATAAGTGATTATCCTGTGAATCATAGATGAACCATCGGTGATTCCTCTAGAATCATCGATGATTTGGTCCAAAATTAACTTCTTCTCTATCGCTACTTTTCTATACCAATGTCAATGGTTTATTTGACACTGTAACGCATCATTCAGTTTAGGAAGCTTTCTTGTGCATGCGACGCGACGTTTTTTGTTATCAAAAACACTGTATCTGACATAAGCCATTGACGCACTAAAAGCGTGAGTTGTTCTTTTCTGTCAATTTCAATTTTACTTTGTCAATATTTTCACGATTATAGTGCGGCATCGGCTTATGTCAAAGTGAACAACATTTCTTCACAAATTCATAACGTCAAGCGACGAAAATCAATTTTTGTCATCTTGTGCACTTCATCACGAAATCCTGTAAACTTTGACATAAGCCAACATCGAACTAAGTGAGGGGATGTGAAAATGGGCCACTAAATCTGTATAGAAAGATCTCTTACTTCAAAATGGCGTTGTTTATGGTGTTAATGGCCAATGGCGCTGTGTGATATGCCTGATTGTTAAACCACGCCTTGATGCTTGTGTCGTTAAATGTTACACCGACCATGTATTTCAAATTGGTGGTAGACAACGATATTCTATATTGATCCAGAATTTGATCTTCAAAGTTCCTGCTTGTAACGGTGAAGGTATGGGCATCCGACAAGTTGTTGATTATTTGTTCATAGTTTGTTGCAATGATTTCTGTAAGTGATCCGGATGATAAGGAATCTCTTTCCACAGTTGTGACGGTTCCCAAATATTCGTTGAATGAAATCGACAGTTCCGGCAGATCTTTGTCGCCACTATTGAACTGTTCGGTTAACATTGTGATGACGATGAAAAGAGCAGGGATGAAGAACTGAAGAAACAATAGGATGTAGTTTCGAATAGCGTATAGAAATTTTTTATTGATCATTGCCGTAATTTGACTCCACTGCAGTTGAATTCCAGTAACGAAATTCAAGCCATTCTTTGTCACTGTAAAGCAAAAAAACTTCTGCACAAAACAGTTGAAAGCGAACTTTTGCACCAACTTACAATATGTCGTTGAAGTGCCAAACCCATTTTCGATATCACGTTTGTCGTTATCATCATTGGCTTGTAAACTAAAATTGTCATGCGATGATTCTGATAGAGCATGTGTGTCCGTTCCCACCCTGAAATAGCAATCAGTTCAGCACATTCATTGCTGAGATAACGAAAAAGCTTTATTCTTACTTTAAGAACACTTCTTCCATTGTCGTCAAAGAAACGCCAAAGCTTGTAACATTCAAATCTACGGAGCTCGCTTCCAAGTCAGCGAAAATTGTCCGGAATTGGCTGACATAATCCTCTTTCAAAACATAAGTCAACTCCGTACCAATATCTGTTTCAGCAGTTATATCTGGTATGTACTTCGATAGCAGATGAGTGACTCGATTTGTGTCGCACCCAACATCTTTTTCACAAATAAGTCTGTATCCAACACCGAATTTCTTTTTCAGGAAGAATGACGAGCCAACGGTTTTCAAATCACCATCAGCCATAATGGCGATACGATCACCGAGCACATCAGCTTCGTCCATGAAGTGAGTCGTTAAAAGAATCGTTCGGCCTTTCTTTTCTTGAATCAAAATATCCCAAAGTGCTCGCCTTGCAGCCGGATCCATGCCAGACGTTGGTTCGTCGCACATTACAATCTGAGAGTTACCACATAACGCAATGCCGACTGATAGTTTCCTTTTCATTCCTCCAGACAAAGTTTTGCTAATTTTTACAGAAAAAGACGAATGAAATCTAGCAACTCTTGCCACAAAAAGCTGGGAGAAATAGTTTTTTTCGGCATATTTCGTTTACGTCTGTAGCTAGCAAGAGAGATTGGGCAAATCGACTTATAGCAAAATTTCTAACTTATACTTACAACTATAAGATATAAGTTATAAACAATAAGTTGTAAGTTGAGACATAAGTGAAAAGACCAATGATGATTGTTGATTAATGATGATTGATTGATGGTTGGTTGATTATGATTGATTAATGAGTTATGACGATTGATGATGAGTTACTTATGATTGATTTATGATTGATTGATGATGATGATGATTGATTATAGATAAAGTTATAAGAAATAAGTTGTAAGTTGAGTATTTACTATAATTAAACTTATAGGTTATAAGTGGAAAGACATAAGTGAAAAGACCAATGATGATTGATTGTTGGTTAATGATGATTGATTGATGGTTGGTAGATTATGATTGATTAATAAGTTATGATGATGAGTTATTTATGATTGAATGTTGATGATGATGATTGATTGATGATGATGATGATTGATTTATGATAAAGTTATAAGCAATAAGTTGTAAGTTGAGTATTTACTATGTATAAGACATAAGTGAAAAGACCAATAATGGTTGATTGTTGATTAATGATGATTGATTGATGGTTGGTTGATTATGATTGATTAATGAGTTATGATGATTGATTGATGATGAGTTATTTATGATTGATTGATGATGATGATTGATTATCGATAAAGTTATAAGCAATAAGTTGTGAGTTAAGTATTTACTATAAGTAAACTTATAGGTTATGAGTAGAAAAACATACGTGAAAAGACCAACGATGATTGATTGTTGATTAATGATGATTGATTTATGGTTGGTTGATTATGGTTGATTAATGAATTATGATGATGACTTATTTATGATTGATTTACGATTGATTGATGACGATGATGATTGATTATTGATAAAGTTATAAGCAATAAGTTGTAAGTTGAGTATTTGTTATACATAAGGCACAAGTGAAGAGACCCATGATGATTGATTGTTGATTAATGATGATTGATTGATGATGAGTTATTTATGATTAATTATGATTGATTTATGATTGATTTATTAAGATTGATTGATTATGATTGATTTATGATTGATTGATTATAATTGATTTATGATTGATTGATGATGATGATGATTTATTATCGATAAAATTATAAGCAATGAGTTGTAAGTTGAGTATTTACCATAAATAAACTTATAGGTTATAAGTGGAAAGACATAAGTGAAAAGACCAATGATGATTGATTGTTGATTAATGATGATTCATCGATAGTTGGTTGATTATGATTGATTAATTAGTTATGCTGATTGATTGATGATCATTTATTTATGAGTGATGATAATTTATTATGATTGATTGATGATGATGATGATTGATGATTAATTAATCATCAATCAATCATCATCAATCTTATAACTTATATCCTTTGAATTATAATGTACAACTTATAATATGCAACTTATGAATAACTTGTAGCTTAGTCGAACTGCCCAATCTCTCAAACATTTTGTGTTTGTAGCAATTATATTATGTTTGTTTGTCGAACTTACCTTTGGGCATTCAGTTTGGGTGTCAATTCCAAGAGATTTACGTATTTCCTAATCTGTTCATCAATATCGCTTCGTTTTTTCATTCCTTTTAATTTACTGAAGAAAATGATATGCTCCTTCACTGTTAGTTCGTTAAATAGGACGTTGTGTTGCGGGCACATTCCTAAAGAACTTCGTACGGCATTCATTTCCGTGCGAATGTCTTTTCCTTTGATAAATGCTGTTCCAGATGTAGGTCGGAAAAGACCTGTAAGCATCGACATCGTCGTACTTTTTCCAGCCCCATTGTGGCCCAACAGAACGGTTATTTGGTCCTCGTACATGTTCAATGTTAGGTGGTTCACCGCAACTTTGTTGTCATAGACTTTTCGTAGTCCACGTACTTGAATACCTGCCGTAAGTCCTTTAGGTTCAGCTTCGAAATCGGAATTACTTTCGTACAACGAATCGTGATCGATTTCGGATGCTTTCACTTTGCCGGTCCAAAAACGCAAGGTAAATGGAAAGTAAAACTTTTCCGCCACGCCGAATTCGCCGGGTTTAATTTTTTCCACATAAAGTGCAATTACCATTTGAATCACTGAAGCGATCAAAAGGACCAACATTATTGCTCCCAGTGTGAGATCACTGTCTGGCGAAACGGGCGAAAAGAGATTCTCCCATTGTACACCAACGCCAGCTGTTTCGTATTTGCTCATAACCTGAAATCCGAAACCCATTCCCGAATTGCATAACAACGAAGATGCTAGTTGGGCACCGAGTCCAGCATTATTGTTTTGACCAATTAAATTGTATGGTATGAGCAACACAAACCACATTATAGCACCGACGATGCTTGCTATGTTTGCCTTGCTAAAAAATGTGGAGAACATAAAACTGTATGTCACGGCTGACATGGCATACAGCAAGAAGAACAGCCAAACGATGAACCAATTGGAATGTGTAAAGATTGCCAATCCTTTTGCTAGTTGAATTTTGAACATACCGGTGAGTACGGATATTATGATAACTTGGAACAGCATGCACTTGCTGAACCATGCTAACCAATGCATGTAGGAGGGCAGGCCCATAATTTTCATGGACTCTTTCAATTGCAGCTCTTTTTCGATTGTAATGTACTTGATATTGTTGATGCAGTTGTATAGGAAAGCGATTAAAAATAGGAATGGAAAAGCAAACTCCAACACGAATCCGATAATGTCTTCCACGTAGGGTGGATATGGAAAACGTTGAATGACTACATCCGGTATGTCGCCGGGCGTGACTTCGTTAATGATTTGTCGTTCTAGTAGGTTTTGAAGAGCGATGAAACCTTGCTGCAAAATGAAGAAAACAAATTTACAATGAAGGAATTTATATTTTCTACATTCTACACATTCACTGGTTTTATCGTTTTCAGCTGTTTTGTCAATAGAAAAAATCTGAAAACGATAATACATGTGAATGTGTATAATGTAGAAAATATAAATTCCTTCGTTATAGTTCAAAATGTGTCAGAAGTCCTTGAGCTGAAGACAAGATAAATATTTTGATTACTTGTGGGATGATAGATGTGACAAAATTGTGTAAGGTGCAGCTAAGTGCAGTGAAGTGCAGTGCAAAGACGATAGCGATAGAGTGGAGTTAAAGAAGCTGATTCTCTAAGTGTACCTATTGCAGCTCGGTGCAGCTAGGTTCACTGGACGGACGGAGAGGAATCGTGAAAACATAAAGTAGCTATCGCCACTAAGTAAACATGTCGCCGTTGGACTACATGAAGCCATGTGGGCTCACGTATTTTATCAACCCTTTTCATCAAGGAAACATAACCACAGACCCGTATCAGAATAGACGTCGCAAACAGATTAGATGTGGCAGACAGAATACATGTTGCAAACAGAATAGATGTGGCAAACCGAATAGATGTTGCAAAAAGACTCAAACGTATCTAAACAATAAAAATGAGCAAACAAATCAATGTTTTAAGTTCTTTTAGAACTATAAGAATTTAAAAAATCCATAGAAATTATCCAATGTAATGTCAAAGGCCTTACCGAAGTACGTCTTTTGACACCTGAGACCTTTTTTTTCCACCAACTTTCTAACTGCCATAGTTCTAGAGATATGAGTCATTCCTAAAATTCAAAAAGTGGCCATATTCCAAGGATTGGGCCATATTTCCCCAAAACCCTGGGACACGTGTTCGCTAAAATTCGATTCTCTACAACTTCGCCTTCGGAAGCACCTTTCTAACTCTCATAGTTCTGGAGATATGGGTCATCCCTCCCAATTCTAGAAGTGGCCATACCCCAAGGATTGGGCCATATTTCCCTAAAACCCTGAGACACGTGTTCCCTAAAATTCGATTCTCTACAACTTCGCATTTAGAAGTAACTTTCTATCTCTCATAGTTCTGGAGATATGGGTCAACCCTCCCAATTCTAGAAGTGGCCATACCCCAAGGATTGGGCCATATTTCCCTAAAACCCTGAGACACGTGTTTGCTAAAATTCGATTCTCTACAACTTCGCATTTAGAAGTAACTTTCTATCTCTCATAGTTCTGGAGATATGGGTCAACCCTCCCAATTCTAGAAGTGGCCATACCCCAAGGATTGGGCCATATTTCCCTAAAACCCTGGGACACGTGTTCGCTAAAATTCGATTCTCTACAACTTCGCCTTTGGAACTAACTTTCTTACTCTCATAGTTCTGGAGATATGGGTCATACCTCTCAATTCTAGAAGTGGCCAAATCCCAAGGACTGAGTCATATTTTCCTAAAACCCTGAGACACGTGTTCGCTAAAATTCGATTCTCTACAACTTCGCCTTTGGAATCAACTTTCTAACTCTCATAGTTCTGGAGATATTGGTCATCCCTCCCAAGTCTAGAAGTGGCCATATTTCCCTAAGACCCTGAGACACGTGTTCGCTAAAATTCGATTCTCTACAACTTCGCCTTTGGTAGTAACTTTCTAACTCTCATAGTTCTAGAGATATAGGTCATCCCTCCCAATTCTAAAAGTGGCCATATCCCAAGGATTGGGCCATATTTCAATAGAACCCTGAGACACGTGTTCGCTTAAATGTTATTCTATACAACTTCGCCTTTGAAACCAACTTTCTAACTCTCATAGTTTTGGAAATTTGGGTCATCCTGCCCAATTATGGAAGTGGCCATATACCTCACATGATGGACCCAACAGTCCAGTACTAGCGAAATCCCACAAGACGTTTCCTACAATCTTGGTGCTATCAGGGACACTCCTTCCCCTTATTTGCGAGGTGAAAATTTGGTAGGAACTGAAGTGCGGTCATGATAGCCGGAAGCTGTCAGATTCAGAATCGAGTCAGGAACCTTAGCTTCAAAATCAAACTCTGGACGAATTCCTTTTGGAGCTTCAGAAGCTCGAACCGTTTTTTTTTTCACTCTTTGGAAAACCCGAACACTGAACAAATCCGTTATTGCGACAGCGCCCATTCGTCCCTTGTTTCTATACATGTGCTAATACCCGAAAATTCCATTCTCCGAACAATATGGAATTCTCAGAAACGTTAAACTAAGTGACACACTTCCGAATTAACTTTCTCTGTACAGTGAGATTTGAAAAAAGAACTCGCGAAAAACGATTGAGTCACATATCGTACGATGTATTTACCGGTATGTATCCGGGAGGTTCGCCACCATCGTCTTCATATCTGTTGCGAGGTCCAATAGAAAAATCACTGCCAAGTTTGTAGTCGGTTGCCCAATTTTCGAAGAAAGCATTTGCCACAACTTGATTTCGTCTTAATTCAGCTGGAAACCTTATGGCATAATTGATGACGTTCGGCAATGTGACTATTGACTAAAGTAACAAATTCTTTAGTATATCAACGAATCAGTCAAAGTTGACATTCACCTGCAGACTATCTTCAAATTCTATGCTTGCGAATGGTTCATACACTTTCGCTGAATTGAGTAATTCCAACGAATTGGGCACGCCTAACACCGTCCCATTAAAACCGAGTTGAACTGAAACGTTCGAAACGATCCTTTCGAGCACATCGTTTTTTGGTGAATAGATCAGTTGACGATTTACAATTGTAAACCAAGTCGAATTTGGAATGATTGTCGTTGATAACGGCTGATATCTTGTATCTTCATTATATTCTTTGATTTCCACCAATCCCCTCACAAGTATGAGTAATGCACAAATGAAAATTGGTACCAAAACTTCGAAAATCGTTTGAATGGGATGACGGATCTGAATAATCCAGTTTTTCCACGACAATAGCAAAAATTTATCCCAGGCTGAAGTCGTCATTCTGTAAAGATAAAAAATGAAAATTCAATTTTAAGCATTTCGAACAGATTTTCAAAATAGAAAACAACTTTTTTGTTTAAATTTGATCAACGGTTCTTTTGTTGCAACTCAAATGTTTTGGCAATCTATTTCCACTTACTGGAATGAAAACTTTAAAGTCTACAAATTGTAGAAGAGACTATTTATTGAGGTTTATGCATAATTTTGTGATTACAAATGACAATGAGACAATATGAATCTACAATTACGATTATTAGTGTAGTAATTAATCAAGTGAGTCATCACCCTTCAAAGATAAATTTCAGCACAATATCAGCGACTGTTCGTATTCACAGCAAATGTAAACCGTGTAAAAGTCAATCAATACTGGCTCAATTGTGCTGTTCAATGGTGATTTAAAGCTTTTCGCAAAGCATTTTCCATATGTTTTATCAGCAATCCAGATAATAACAAACATCGTCACAATTTGCAAGTAGATAAGTGTTGAACACTAGCATAATTTTCACGTCACAAATATTGTGTTAGGTGTTAGTTCATTCAATAATTACGAGAAATAAATTGGTCTGATAATGCTACCGAATTTAGCTTTAGCGGGTCTTTCGTGTCGGTTAGTTTTTCGCAATCAAAGAAAATAGAATCATTCGTACGCTAAATGTAAATTTCGAACGATTGTGAGTTATAGAAGTTACGAAAGTTGTGAAAATAAAGAAAGGGAATTGAAAAATACAATTAGAGAGTTTTAAATATGTGCACCACCTGTTTCAACTTTGTTTTCGCTACCAAGGCTACAAAGTCAGCTGCCATTTTCCAAAGCGGATTGGGACTGAATCCACAACATCCAGCAACTTTACCTTCCAATTCTGACCTGTCGTAGTGGTCAACAATTTATATGTACTTTGATATGCCTCTGGATCTAGTTCCTTCGATATTGTTCACCATCACCTGTTCGGGCCACTCTATCGTCACTTAAATTACTCTAAGTGTATCTCTAAGTTTCACTCCAATACTCTAAGTTTTTGAATGTGCGTCGGATTTTATCCCAGCTGCGTTTTTGTGTCTTTTCTTTTTCGTAATGAAGAATATATTCTTCCTCGTTATCGACCTCCAAATGTTTGATGGTTTGATATAGAGATAAATAATAGATGTGGCAAATAGAACAAATCTTGCGAAAAGACTCGAATGTATATTTATATAGTAATACGTCCAACGTTTTATGTTCTTTTATAACTATAAGAATTTCAAAGATCCATAGAAATTACCCAAGGTAATGTCAAAGGCACTACCGAAGCATATCGCAGACCATTCAAATCTAGTTATGGTTATATCCAAGGATTGGGCCATTTCCCCCTAATACCCTGAAACACGTGTTCTCTAAAATTTTGTTCTATACAACTTTGCCTTTGGAAGCAACCTTCTACCTCTTACAGTTGTAGAGATATGGGTTTTCCCTCCCAATTCTAGAAGTGGTCATATCACAGGATTGTGGCATGTGGCAATTTTACGCAAAACCCTGAGACATGTGTTATGCTTAAATGTTATGCTCCACAAATTTACCTTTGGAAGCAATGTTGTACCTCTTATAGTTCTAGAGATATGGATCATTCCTCCCAGTTCTAGAAGTGGTCATATCCCAGGATTGAGGGATTTTTACCCAAAACCCTGAGACATGTGTTCGCTAAAATTTTGTTCTCTAAAACTTTTCTTTTGGAACCAACTTTCTACCTCTTATAGTTCTAGAGATATGGATCATCCCTTCCAATTCTAGAAGTGGTCATATCCCAGAATTGTGGCATTTTTTCCTAAGATCCTGAAACACGCGTTCTCTAAAATTTTATTTTCTACAACTGTGCCTTTGGAAGCAACTTTCTAACTCTTACAGTTCTAGAGATATGGATTATCCCTCCCAATCCTAGAAGTGGTAATATCCCCGGATTGAGGCATTTTTACCCAAAACCCTGAAACAAGTGTACCCTAAAATTTCGTTCTTTACAACTTTGCCTTTGACAGTGAATCTCCATATTACATAATTAAGGAAATAAACACGAAAAACTGTTTTCGTATATGGCCAAGAAACTCAATTTCGTCGATTCCATTGGTCCCGGTGCCCAGACCGGTGACCAGATTCCCACAAAAATTTTTTACCAATTTTCTGACATCAAATCCTTTCATTTGATACGAACATGAGCAATTTTCATATCTCCGGAACCACTTGATCGATTTTGCTCACCTTCGAACTTGAATCATGGGAGGCAGGTATCTTTCAGGGAAAAAGTTTAGGGTGATCGGTTGAGCCGTTTGGAAATTGGAAAAAAAAGTGGAGACGGACGGACGGATAGACATTATTTTTATTGTTGATTCGCCATATTTAGACGATAGTAAATGGATCCCCCCCCAACTGTCACCTCGATCTACCCCATGTTACATTAAAATTGTTTGTAGTAAACGTATAGGACCTTCGCACTTCGTACGGGTTCAATAATAGTATTTTACAACACAAGGAGAATAATAACGCGTGTTGTCGTGAGGTTTAACGCGTGTGTTAAGATAGCACAACCCAATATTGATGTGGGCGTGGCCAAATTGATGGTCGGGTATTGCACAACGCAGTTAACCCAACACAATCATCTAATTCGGTCGCGCCCACGTCAATCTTGGGCTGTGCTATCGTAGCTCACGTAGATAACCCTTGTGTTATGCGACAATCTACATCATGATGTCAGTCAATTATGCAAAAAAAATATTGACAAAAAAATAAACCATTAACGGTGTTTGCTGCATCATAAGTTAGTTTTATTAACAGTCAGGCCAGGCTGAATTCCGTAGCTAAGATTAAATGTATTGTTTACAAAACAAATGATAGAATAGAGGAGAGGAAAATAATTTTTTGTTTACAAAACAAATAATATGAACAAAGGACCGCAATTTGTCATTTCAATAACATAATAGATATATCCCATTGCGTCATATTTTTCAAACTCTCTTGGGTAGTGAAACATTGAAATTATCAGAAGTTTTCTTGGAAATTGATTGGTCGAACAGTTTTAAGAAATTATGAAATTAGAAGAGAAGAGTTCGCTTTGAACGAAAATTTGTAACGCCTATAGACACTCGCACTCGTGCATAAAATTTTGATTTGTTGTTTCGAATGAATAGACAATGCCAAGGTGTTTTAACTAATGATGTAATTTCAAAGCTCGTCATTAGTTAACACCAAAAAAAAATTTTTTTCTCGGCGGAAATGCGCACATATTTAAATAAATACGTTTCCGCCGAAAATATACATTTTCAAATTAACAGGCACATTCTGCAACAAATGTACATTTGACATTTGATTTTATCGCAATATGTGTGATTTTATAGCAAACTTTTCGATTTTATTGCAGAATTTGTGATTTCGTCAGGGGTGTGACAGACTTTTGTTCTGATCTTTGCAAGTAATATTCGACGTGAAGTTAGCCGTAGTTTCGACTGAAGCTATTTTCATTACAAACGAAAGCAGCTGATTTCATTCATAAATTTACCAAAATCAGCTGACTTCATTGAAAAGTTCAAAAAACAGCTGATTTCGGTTGCAATTGCAGCCAACTTCACGTTGACTTTTACGTGCAGATATCAAAAAAGACTTTCACGCCCCTGGATTTCATTTAGTGATAATATTTATCTCATTGCCAACTTCACATTCTATGTGGAATTTGTCTAGAAAAAAGAGTACGAAT
This sequence comes from Pseudolycoriella hygida, assembly GCA_029228625.1. Lineage (NCBI taxonomy): Eukaryota > Metazoa > Arthropoda > Insecta > Diptera > Sciaridae > Pseudolycoriella > Pseudolycoriella hygida. The sequence goes on along the minus strand of CM055405.1, from coordinate 27,058,008 downwards.
CAGTCTTTCACAAATTGATAGGAAGCTCTTTATTAAGTGGCGTCCGTCCGTCGGTCTGTGCACTGCACCTCACTGCGCGTAGCTGCACCACACTGCACCTATCTGCAACCAGCTGCACCATAGTCAACTTCTTTGTTCACTCTATCGCTACTTTCCTATACCGATTTCATTCAATGGTTTATTTTAAAGCTTGATTTGCACTTAAGAAAAGAACTCCATTGACAGCGCTGGTCGTTTTGAAATTTGATTGGTTGAAATTTTTCACCAATTAAAATTCTAAGCGGCACTCTCAACAGAGTACTTCAAGTGTAAACCAACGAAAACTTGTCTCAGGGACTGCTGTCAAACATTTATGAATGAAAATAACTGAGAGAGGACGGAGCAGTTTGAATTTCTCTTCTCTCATTTTGGAAAGATGTTTTCAATTCTCTTTTCTTTGTCTCATTTTGACAGCAGTCGCGGAGACAAGTTTATTTAAAGTGATCCGAAATCGTTCTCTGCCCAATGCTGCCCAACTTTCACAAAAAATTTCGAGGTCAAGTTAGCATAGAGAACTTCAGATTTCGTACGGTAAAGGCCGAACGAAAACAGAAATGCTAAAGGCAAACGATAATATAAAATGTAAGTGAAAACGTCAAAGAAATAATTAAGTTTTCACTGACATGGCTGCTAGGAATTTCGCGCCCATAAGGCACGAAATTCCTACATTAGATGTGGAACTTCGCGCCAGCGTCATTCACAATATGACATTTCGTATAAGGAAAATGTTCTACTGCTGGCGCGAACTTCCCCGTTACAATCTGAAGTGAATGACGTTTCTACTTTCATTTCACAAAACAATTTTCCTGCTAAAAAATCAGTGAGCAGTTTTCCCAAAGAATTTTTTTTTGAAAACTTCAATATTAATATTTGTGACGTCACATTATATCAAGTAAGAGTGACGTCGTTATCGTTATTTCCACACAGGGATAATAAGCTCGAGAACCACCGTTTTCGACACTTGATAGTACGAGGAGGTATCCACAAAAAATCGATTGTTCGAAAAAAGTTCTTCATTATTTTTTAAACTCACAAATTCAATCTTTTGTTTTCACACACATTTGAAACTTTTGTTTTACCACGTGTAATGTATTCGTTACAATTAAATTATTATCACAAAATTGCTCCCTAATGAATTACTTCCTAACGACACACTGTAATCTTATACTACTATTACATCGGTATGTCGAGGTTATAGCACGTTACGGCAGCGTATGAATTTCACATTATTCGTAGGTATGTACTACTTGCACTCACTTCCATAAAATTTTTATTTTGACTCGTGAAGAGATGTGCACTGTGGTGCTGAGCAAAAAGATGGTTTGCACTAGATGCAAAAAAGAAGTATAGTATGAGATGCCAGGGTCTCTTTCAATTTAACGCAACGCACAATACCGCCGAAGAAACTCTTTTTAGGCACGGAAAATCCATTTAGTATACAGCTCTAGACGAACGAAGCTGAACTTCTTTTCGTTTGAGATGGTGTGACCTCATATTCTATACTAGCTTACTACTATTTCTTTACTACAATTGTCATACTTCTTATTCACATGACCAAATAATGATAAATATTATCACATCTGATCAACGTTTTCTAAATCACCCACACACATATATCATATGATTTGGTATGAGTACCTGTGATACGCTCCGATTGGGAAAGTGAAAAACAACGTGTGCTTATTGGCCCATCACGTGAATGATTCATTCAATAACAATAACTGATGATTAAAAGTTAAGTTATTACTTAGCACATTTTTATGCTGTTTTTTTTAGATATTTAATAAGCGTTGTTTATTACCCAAGCGTATAGCTTCACTTTGCTCGTCAGTGCGCTTTCATAAATAATTTGTAATTCTGTTGTAGATAAAACGTTCGTCTTTGGAGCGATAAGCTTATTATGTGTTGATGGAATTTGATGTGAAATTACTCACATTGTACGGACGATAATGTCCAAACCAATTAGCAGTGCATTCTAAACGTGTTGAACTGAGTAGTGACTCCGTTACAGAGACTAGAATTTTAGGGCATCTCCTAGGTATATAGGGAGTGTACAAGGTCGTCAGTACCATCAATCAGACGCTTCCGTTTTAAAGATAAAGATATTCCAAAACAAGGCTCAGGTCCAACGATTAGCAAAGTCGCTAAGGGTGATCATGAAAAGCAACAAAGGAATCAAATGAATAAAAAAACAAATGCAAGGGACCCGTACGTATCAGAATAGGTGCGGCAAGCAGAGTTGACGTTACGAAAAGAGTCTAACGTATTTAAGTAAATGGTGCCTTAAATTGTATTGGAAATTGCCGATAGTGCAATATTGAAAAACCCGTCCGAAGCAACGGTGTAAGAAGCCTAAGCCCCTCAGGAGAAGCCTTGGACAGACAAAGATTTTTCCCCTCATGTCTATCCACAACATAGCGAAACAATTTTGTTGTCTAGGGACATACGAAGGGCCATGAGGAAATGCCTTGGACACATACCTCCATAGACAAAAATGTTTCCCTCAATTTGCTCTGAAACATAGCAAAAAAATTTTTTTTGATTAGGGGCGACCTTAGGACCGACCTGAGGCCCATTTGAGACCTAAGCAAAGACACCGGCCCCAAATTTGTTTATGAATATTATTCGGTACTCGGTTACCTTTCAAATAGAAAAAGAATAAACAAAATCGGTTAGGATTTACACGGTTTATGTAAACAAAGTCATTGGGCTCTAGGAGAAACTCAGTTTTGGGGACCTGGCTGAGTCCAAGGGCCCCAAATCAAAAAATTTTATTCCATAAAATGTGAGACATTTTTAGACCTTTCGATTAAAAAAATTGATAATCGGAAGAGATTTTATCGAGTTATATACAAAAAACATGTATAGCGCTAGCAGAGAGTCGTTTTTAGTGCGTCAGCTAAGTCCAAGGACTCAAATCCAAAAATGTTTCTTCCATAAATTGTCAGCCGTGCCCAAATCTTTCGAACAAAAAATTGTTTTAGAAAATCGGAAGAGATTTACTCGAGTTATGTACAAAAAACACGCATGGCCCTAGTAGAGACTCGTTTTTGGTGCCCTAGCTAAGGCCAAGGGCTCAAAACCAGAAAAGTTTCTTCCATAAATTGTCGGCCATACCCAGATCTTTCAAAAAAAAAAAAAGTTTTTGAAAATCGGAAAAGATTTACTCGAGTTATGTACGAAAGACCTTAACTAAATTGAAAGCAAATGTTCGCGTTCTTAAGAGGATTCCCAAGGGCGCTCGTTTTCAAGCTGCTTTACGAGTTACCACGCTCATTGATAACTGTGTGCGCGATCACGAAAACCTCGAGAACTGACGAAACTTGCTTATTTTTCCATTTGTCGGACTTCGCTTGCCCGAACGAAAAAATTTAACGGGAACCTTGACATCAATAGTCAAGCATAATCTGGAATCCCAATTGGAAGAAGAAATCGCCGTTGTAAATTAGCCTAACGAAACATCACTCTCTCGACGCATTGAGTCCAAGATTTCGGACGGTGATATTAAAGGAGCTGTAAGACTTCGGAGGAGACTATCGCTCCTTTAAACGATGACACCTATCTGAAACTGCTTGATAGGCATCCGCCTCCATCACGCCAAATGAACTTTCCCGACGCTCCAAATGAATCAACGCCATCGCTTCATGTGGAATCAGATGAACTTAAAAGGGCAATTTACAGTTTTCCTGCTGACTCTGCTTCAGGCGTTGATGGGTTTCGCCCTCAGAACTTTAAAGATTTATTATCCAGTGTGAACGGGGATGCGGCTGCTAACTTGCTCGTTTCGTTAACTAGCCTAACCAATTTTATGTTAGCAGGTCGTGTTCCAGTGGTTATCTTGCCAATTTTGTATGGTGCTAATCTTTACGCTTTAAATAAGAAATTGGGTGGCGTTCGACCGATCGCAGTTGGTAACTTCTTTAGAAGAGTAACGTCTTAACTTGCTTGCAGCTCTGTTTATGGTCTTCTTGGCGGTGAATTTCAACCACGTCAACTGGGTTGTGCAACTAAGGCTGAGTGCGAAAGGATAGTCCACTCAGTTAGGACTTTCATAGAGATGAATGCCGCCAATTAGAAGTTTCTTCTCTTGATCGGCTTTGTCAACGCGTTTAATTCAGTTTTTCGTGATGTCATGTTGGCTCAGGTGAAAATTAAGACACCTTCTTTGTGTAGGTTTTTATGGCAAACTTATTATTTATCCACTTATCTTCTTTTTGGTGACAAAATAATCACTTCACAGACGGGATGTCAACAGGGAGATCCGGCTTGTCGGCCATGTTGTTTTGCTTGGCACTTAATCCTACAATATCAACGCTGTGTTCAGATTTGATTTTGTTTTACCTCGACGACGGAACTAAAGCTGGTGACGCTAAAACCGTCTTAGAAGACTTTGAAGATCTAAGTGTCAAATGCTGTGAAATTAGTCTAAAAATCAATCCTTCGAAGTGTCAGCTGAGAGAGCCCCAATTACTCTTGGAGCTGGGGATCAATGTTTTGCTAATAAACTGAGCGAACTGCGTTTAATGTCTAACAGATTGAGATCTCTTAGACGCAGTCATGTGTCATTCTACTTACTCCGTCACTGTTTTTCAATTTCGAAGCTAATTTACCTCCTGAACTGGTTATTCGAACATCATTTGAACGCGATTGATCAGGAATTCAAATCATGTTTGGAGAACATTATTAATATTGATATGGATGACAATCAGTGGTTACTTGCTTCGACGCACGATCGATATTGGTATTTTAGCATTTCTGTCTTCAGTGAACTGTGTCTCGTCGCTACTGGTTCGATGTTAAATTTTGACCGTGATACAAGTGGCCTCGATTCCATTTTACAATGAGGGTTTAGAGATTTGGAATTCCATCAACAATAGCACCGTAGCACAATCGTTATGTAAACAAGAGAGTTGGGATTCAATCAATTCATTACGTCTTTGGAACTCAATCAACATTTCTGACGATACTGATAAAGCTCGACGATTGGCAATGACCCGATCTGAATCCAACCTTTGGTTGTACATTCTACCGTATCGCTCAATCGGCACATTACTTGAAAACAATCATTTCCGCATATGTGTGGGACTGAGGTTAGGCTATCGCTTATGCGTTCGACATCGCTGTGGGGACATTGTTCTAGAGAATGGTCTCCACGGCTTATCATGTTTAAAATCCGCTGGCCGACACTCTCGTCACTCTCGGGTCCAAAAAATGATAGGGAATTTGTTTGGTTGTTTTGAACGACTGATTTTAGGCGAAATTGGCGAAAAGGCCTTAAAACAGATACACAAAAAATTTTTCATGCAGAGATCCAAAATCGAGAGAAAATCGGTAAAATTTCACTCGATTTTCGGCCCGAAGCAAGAAAAACTTGTGCTATTCACTTTATGATAAATTTGACATCGAGCTGTATTTTTAGAGTAATTTATTCAAAAAACTGAGCTAACAAACAAGCAGGTGTGAACTAATGTTTCAATAGAATTCCGTGAATAATTTGTAGTAGAAAATGTTAACTGTGCAAATTTGCAGCAATGGTGCAGATAGGGTAGCAATCTCTATTCCCTTTCGTTAGTAGTTTTCCAAAAAAAAATTACATGTGAAAGCTGAGCACAATTTCTAAGAGTTAAATTTCCTAAACTCCATTGCCGTGTCCACGTAGTGTGTAAGGTAGCTTCTTATTAAAAAACTTTTAAGAAAAAATGCAACATCATAATTGACAACATCACTCAAGTTTTTCATAGAAATATATTACAAAAGATGTCATGTAAACAGCCAGCAACCGTTAACAAAAGGGCGAAGCTTGCTAAATTCCACCGAAAACTTGTCGTTACTTGCATATTTGCATCCCTCGGAAGTTATTCATTACATGTATGTCTAGTGCCTCCACCGGAAACATCTCATTACATGTATATCTACATGTAATGACGCGTTTTCGGATGGGACACCGATTAAAACAGTATACAACGGGGAGGTGCTTAGTAAGTCATCCATTCTGGATCATTTCGTGACACTCGCAAACTTATTCGTGTATTTTTAAGCAATACGCGCAGTTGTATACCTTGGCTTCGGCTCGGGATATAAACTCTACACTGGTCAAAAAACAGTTTCAAAGGTTTTTGCTAATTTCACAAAATTCATCTCTCATGTAAAACCTACTTCCACACCCCCCACTGTAATCTACTATTAACGCAGTAGCGCCCGGTCGATGGAATTATTAAAACGAATTAAACATCATGTCCGTATCGGTAGCGTTGGGCGTGACGCAGTCCCCACACCCCAAAAAAGAAGTCCATAAACTCAATAAACTCCATACAAAAACCTTTCGGACAAGGAACGATCTTTTGAGTTTTTTTCCCTTTGCCCCCCTTTCCCTCCATTTTATTTAAAAAAAACTACGTCGCAGCAGCCTTCCAACGAGCCTAAATTCATCAAAATCGGTTGAAAATTGACTGTTATATCGAGGTTAGAAAATGACATTTTTCAATGGATCTCCGATTTTTCTATTGTTCTCATTATTGTATGAACTTTTTTCTGATCTGTCGGTTTCTATCTATGTACTACCTATGTATCTATTAATAATTTTCGATCTCGAGAACTAGACAGCCGATCTTCCTGAAACTTTCACTGAACGTCAGTTTCGGCCTCAAATGAAAAATTTCATATGCCGCCGGGAAAACCTGGAAAAGTCGTGGCATGTGAAAAACTGGTAAATTTTGATGGTTTTTCAGGTAATGCTTGGAGTTTTCGAATTTTAGTTCCGGAGTGACAATAGCTAGAGAGTTGGCTTCTTTGGGAAAGTTATAGAGTTTGGTCAGGAGAATTTTTTGGGATCTTAACAAAATGGCTGTCAGCAGTCAAACCGGCGCCATCTTGAATTTTCCCAAGCAATAAATTAGGGTTTTTTGGTTTTCGAATTTTAGCTTCGGAATGACAATACTTAGAGAGTTGTTTTCTTCGGGAAAGTCATAGAGTTTGGTCAGGAGAATTTTTTGGGATCTTTAGAAAATGGCTGCCAGCGGTCAAACTGGCGCCATCTTGAATTTTCCCAAGCAATAAATTTGGTATTTTTTTGTTTTCGAATTTTAGATTCGGAATGAGAATACTTAGAGTGTTGGTTTCTTCGGAAAAGTTATAAAGTTTGGTCAGGAAAATTTTTAGGGATTATAAGAAAATGTCAAATTAAGTTTTTTTTCGTTTTCGAATTTTAGCATCAGAATGACAATATTTAGAGAGTTGTGTCTTCTACAAAGTTATAGAGTTTGATCAGCAAAATTTGTTGGGATCTTCAGAAATCTGCCAAAGTGACGCCATCTTGGATTTTCGTTAGGAATAACTGATGCTTCTTTGGGTTTTCGAATTTTAGCTCCAGAATGATAGCACTTAGAGAGTTGGTTTCTTCTAGAAAGTTATAGAGTTTCGTCAGGCAAATTTTTAGGGACCTTCAGAAAGTGTCTGCCACCTGTCAAAGTGACGCCATCTCGGATTTTTTGCTATCTTCTGAATTAGAATACTCAGGCAGTTGGATTCTTCGGGAAAGTTCTAGAGTGCGAAAAACTTTTTTTGCGGAAAAAATTTTTCTGAAAAAAAAATTTTTTCTGAGAAAAATTTTTTTCCTTTACCTCTTTACCTTTAAGAGGTTTTTGTATGCTCAAAGAATTGCTCGTTACGTACGTCGCATCATCAATGGCTAGCATTTGATTCAAATAGTAATGAACTTTCAACTTGTACTCAACGTACCGTTTTCAACACCTTCACTTAAACAGACGAACTTAAAAATAGCACAAAAAATAATTTTCTTATTCCACATCACTTCACTCCACAATGAGTTTTTTGAGTAAAAAATCTTTTGACGAACGAAAGAAGCGTAATACAATCACGCGTGTTGAAATAGATGTTAGCTATATTCCCAGTCACAACAGGAGATAATTTACTCTCCGAAAGCACGTCGGAAACAAGTTTTAGGGTCACTAAGTTGCTACTTACTTCCAAAAAGTACTGCGATGAGTAGATAGAAAAGGACGACGAGAGTCCAAGAGCTTGTAATTTGAAAACATTTTCAAATTGACCATTTCGATTCTCTATGACACGTTATTTCACTTTGAATGAACATACAATAATAGCTCATGACACACTTATTTTACTGAACTTAACTGTTTCCAGCGCTCAACAAGTGTTAAAGTTTTCATTGTAAATAAAAAAGTGTAGTAAGGTGCTGGTTTGGAAGGCAGTTCTTTATTTAAAGAGAGAAATATTATATTTCAATATACCCCAATACACACAAGATATGAACGTACGTACGTGCGAAATGCAAGTAACTTTTCACTCACAAGTGATGTAAAAATCACACACATACACTCTCGCATACACAGAAAAAGCATTTTCTTATACGTGATGAGAAAATGGTGAAATCCATCAAGCCTATTTAGAGATAAAGCTTCTTTTTCTCTGGCCTTGGTTATTAGGATACACACCTTGGCCTGCCTCGCTTAGCCTATTGATTTCTAGTAGTTCGCGAAGGAAGTATCCTTCCATTCGTTTATCCAGTATTGAAACGTTGCTATTGAGACCCCAACGCCTGGTTCCGGTCCCACTAGACCAATAAATGACGCCTCACGGCCCTTTTGTCTGCTTTTTACCTATGAACTGTTCACTGCATATTCCACTTGAAGAACCATCAAGCGAACCGCACATTGAATGGAGAGACGGTCGAATATGAGGCCAATACGGTATATTTATAAACTTTTTAATGGCCTCAATCGTCAATTTCCCTTTTCAAAATCCAAATTATTCATCTGACAGTTCGTACTCGCCCTCTGTGTATTTTCTTAGTCTATTCAGAAACGCGGCTTCCAGCATTTTTCCCAATCCATCCAACAAGCATATATGTCTATATGATGATGGCTTGTCTGGCGGTTTCCTTGGTTTTGGTATTAAGACAAATTTCTGTTTCTTCCATATTTAAGGAAAATATCCGTCGTCGAGGCAATTCTGCATTGTCAATCTGAGCATGCTGCTGTCTTCAGAGCTACATTGGGGTTTCCATCTGGTCCTGGCGCCTTGCTATTTTTTGACTTTTGTGCAGCCATCTGGAACTCTTCTGCAGTGATTGACCGTTCATGTCTGTCTTCCGCTTCATTGTCATAAGGAGTTTGAGGTCATGTGATCTGATCGTGCTGTGGGAAGAGGTCTCTCGCTATGGCACCTAGCCTGTCCAGGCACTTTTCTTTTGGCCCCTATGTACCTTTCATCATCGCCATTACTATTCTGAACACTTTGCCCCACGGGTTCACGTCTGCCTTCTGGCACAGTTTCTTCCAACAATCCCTCTTACTCGCCCGGATTGCTCGCTTCAGTGCTAATTTTGCATTACGATGTTCCTCGCACCTCAGCGCTCTGACGCTCTCGTTTCTGGCCCTTTGCATTCTTCTTCTTGCCTTAAAGCAAGTCGCTCACAAAAGTCTTATTTCGTCGTTGCACCAAAATGCCGGTTTTCGTCCATTCCTCGGCTCCATCCTTCTTATCATCGCCGCGTCACATGCATTCAACATTTTTTTCGTCAATTGTTCTGCCGATTTCTCTTCGAGATCGTCTTTTGATTGGAGATATTCTTTGAAAACGTCTTGATCGAAATTTCCCGTCCTCCATCTTCGCTCTCTTCTATGAGTCATCTGTCTTGTCGTCTCCGTTCTATTTTTCACAGTGTACCTCAATGCCTGGTGATCGCTGTGTGTGTGTAACTTTCGTCCAATCTCAGTTCAGGCATGGTACTAGAACTGGACTGAATAATGTCACGTCAAAAATTCTTGCGGAATGTAGTTACGTTTCCCACGTTTGCCAGAACCACATTTAATCTAGCTAGCGCTTCTTGTAGACTAAAGCCTCTATCATTCGTAAATCTACTAGCCGCCTATCAACCTCCCACCGGCCGAATCTCTTCTCCAAACCTTTCACCTAATCTCTTTACCCAAACTCTGTATAATGCCACGTGCTTATTTCACAACCTTCACATGCATCTAACTTGAACGAAATGTGCTTGGAGGTTAACTTTAACAGGTTGGGGTTGCTTACCTACAGCCATTCTAACCCAAGCGGATCCTGGATGGCTGACTCCACAACTCGTCTCCACGATATTCTGTCCAGGGCCGAACTCGTTCACTCTCTGACTTCCAATTTTCGCAAATCTTCTTCCACGCCGTCCAACCATCTCTTCCTGGGTCTTCCTATCGCTCTGTGGTTTTCAAATCTCGTTTGTAGAGCTTTTGGCTTTTTTTGGCATTCGTTCTTCGTCCTTGCGCCCATCGGAGCCTGGCTGATTTAATCGCGTCGACTATTGCATCATCCCCAAAGAGTTCTGTTTGTCGTTATGCTCCACCTTCCTTCGTTAATTGGTCCACATATCGATCTAAACACCTTGCGCTGGGAGCACTTTAGCTTTTCTTCTTGTTTTCGTGTTAGAGGCGATGCTTCACAGGTGTATGTGGCAATTGGGCGGATTAGGATTCGGTAGAGGCACATTTTCGTGTTACTGCTCAGCAAGGTGCTCCTGAACAAATGTTTAGGTCGTAAAAACACCCCCCTATTTCGTTAACAACATTCAGAAAGGAGCCTACATATCTGAATGACTGCACAACTTCAAAACAGATTGAGGTTGGTCCAATTAAAAACACAGACACATAAGCCACTAACTTTTATATTTTATTCTTCATGTCGAAATATTTAACGCTTGTTACGTCGTTTTTATTACATAAACTGCAAAATGTAAACAAATTACTTCAAATGCTTCTGACGTTTATCCTGATAAGATCTCCAGTGTTTTTCTAATCATCTGATGCTTCACTGGCACTGGAACGATTGTCCCTTTCAAACTGAAAAACGAAGTCTATTAACGTCGTAAACGTGAAGCTTAGTCTTAAAGCTTCCATTTACCTTCTATAACCTCTCAATTCGTCATTTAAGTTTTTATGTTTGAAATGCGTAACGCGTGCATTAACTGTAGCGACGATAGCGGAGCTAACATTCAATCAAATGACATGAGTCGATTGTGAGGTTATGTGAACCGTATGGTAGCCTTAAGGCAAGTCTCTATGTAAAACAAAAAATTCTTACACTTCCCGATTGAAGAGTGTCACATGCAATTCCTACAATTGTGTAAGTCCATAACAGATGCAGACACATCATTAGAATATGGAGACAATTTAGAAAATATTGAACCGGAAACATTTCAATAATATTAGGAGCTTCAAAAAAGCAGCTGTAGACAATTCTAGGGTAATAAACCAATCGAGTTAGAAACCATACAGCCGTGAATGCATAGAATAAGATATTGCAAGTTTTTTGATATTTTGCGTATCTTGTGAGTTTCGCTGCCTAAAAAAATTGCTGTATTCCCGAGCCTTGCTATGAATTTTGCTTTTTCGTTTACCTCTAAAAGAATGTCAACAGAATCGTGAGCTAGTATGGTTACTGCTCCTTCGCGATGTAAATTACTAGCCCAACTAATAGCCAGAGATGATACCGTGACAATGTGATGGATAAACAGTTGCCAGAAGTCTTTTCGCTTATAATCAAAGAGATGTGTTAACGATAAGCCAAAATAGTACGCCATCGTTATCAAACAGTACCACCAGATGTCGTTGTCGATTGACTAGAAAGAATTTTGTGTTAAAGCCTCAGACAAAGCCAAAACTAATTGTTTCATTACGTGATGTGGATAACCGTACCAGATACTATTGAAATCCCAAAACCAAGGCTTCTTCCATAGTGCACTGACACCGTAAGAAAAACTGTATGTGTAGTACAACATTTTCCAGAAGCTATCAGAAAACTTTATTAAGGTAGAAGGTTTGTCCTAAGGATCAACTGAATTAATTGTTTGAAAAAAATCAACAAAAATAAAATTACCTGCGCACGTCTCAGCCTCCACCATCGTTCAATCTGCCTTTCAGTTAAATCTACCTGTTTAGCTAAGCCAATTATCTGAAAGTATAACAAAACTTTGTGGCTTTAGTTTATTCCCTTTTTTTGTCTCACGGACTGTTCTTAAACCCTCTGCTTCCTTCTTCCCTCTTTTTAGCACAGTCCACTGAAATCATCTTCTGATTCTCCTCAATTTATACAAGCTTTTTCCAGTCAAATTTTGCATCTTTAGCCAGAGCATTATATTGAGGTATCTGACTAATATTTTTCTCTTCAACAACACCTTTGTGGTTAGCATATGAGGATAGAGAAAACAGCCAACAGCTGTTCATCAGATCTTTTATGCGCTATACAATGATTTTCCACTCAGCAACTAAGCCTGCTTGATAGCCGTGGCTTATGGCCAAACTCAAATCGCCAAAATTCATCTTGGCGTTTCTTCACACTTTGGTGATTTTCTTGGCGTTTCTTCAACAGAAAATCGCTAGAAAAGATCACCTAAGTGAGAAGAAATGATAAAAGAAATATTTTGTTTTTGTTTGGAGTATTGTGTTGACTGAAGTAGTCAATAGAAAAGTCAACAGAAGTGTCTATAAAATGCTTCATCAAATATTTCCTCCTGTAATACAAAGCAATTTTTAAGCGTAGGGTGCTCTGATACGTCACGCGCGGATATGCACTCACTCTGCACCAAACGCCGCATGGAGGCTACTTCCCCTTTACACTCCATTGTGGGGGCTGCCAAAAAATCCTAAAACTACTTTCTCTAAAATATAATTATCACCAACTTTGTCTTCTAGAGATGTTAGTCATTCCCCCCAATTATCCCCCTTAAAACCCTCAGACACGTATTCTCTAAAATTTGGTTCTCTACAACTTTGCCTTTGAAAACAACTTTCTAACTGTCAAAGTTCTGGAGGATTGAGTCATCCTGCCTAATTACCACTGACTTTTACAAATTGAGACAGATCTTTCAAGTATGTTGAAAACCATTGCACTAAACTCTCAAAAAGGCCGAAGGATTTAAGTTTAGACAATAGTATCATATGATCGACTTTATCGAATACTTTTGCAAAGTCTGTGTAAATTGTAGCACAAAAAACCTCTCAAAAAACCTCTTACAGAGGAGGTGTGACGCAAGTCTTTATGTCTGCTTACAAAAGTTGTGAAAAGACGCATTAAGCTTCTAACGCAAAGCAATTGTCCTCCAGTTACAAAAGTTGTGAAATCAGGAAAGGGTGACGCATTAAGCTTCCAACGCAAAAAAATTATCTTCCGGTAACAGAAGTTCTGAAATCAGAGGGAATGCGTCAGGCTTCAATACGCAAAAAATTAAAGCAAAATTACGTTGTGTTTTTAAAAAATTGCGTCACAAATGCCAGACCCTACAACGATATAATTTTTCTAATTTTTCCCAAAACCCTGAAGCACGTGTTCGCTTAAATTTATTTCTCTACAACTTCGCCTTTGGAACCAACTTTCTAAATCTTATAGTTGTGCCATATTTCCCCACATATCTTTTTGGACATTTGTAAGGTTTTATGATAGAATAGAAGGTAATCCCATATATCTAGAACTATGGCAGTTAGAAAGTTGCTTCCAAAGGCGAAGTTGCAGGGACTTAACTTTTAGCGAACACGTATTTCAGGGTTTTGAGGAAAATTGGCCCAATCCAGGGATAAAACCACTTCTAGAAATGGTCAGGATTGGGCAGGATGACCCATTATCTCTAGAACTATGGGAGTTAGAAAGTTGCTTCCAAAGGCAAAGTTGTGGCGAAATATGGCTCAATGCTGGGATATGGTCACTTCTAGAATCATCCTGCCCAATTATGGAAGTGGTCACTTCCCAGGATTGGGCCATATTTCCCCAAAACCCTGAAACACGGGTTCGCTTAAATTTAATTCTTCGGCACTTCGGCCTAAAATTTTCCGTAGAATCCGGGAAAAACATTTTCCGGGAGGTACGTCGCACGGGGGGAAGTCAAAAAGTTTCTGTATATATGTTCCTTGGTCTACGAATAAATGTCCTATGAATTTTCTGGCGTGTAAGACTTGCGTCACGGCCCCTTACTACCGTGGGGCCATGATCACTTGACCTCCACCTACTATGGCATCTGCAACCATACAGATATGCTCCATTAGGCTAGTCTCCGTTGAGATCCATGCTGTGATTGATGGATCTGGGACTTTACGTTCTCAAAAATTTTGTCAAAAATCAACCTCTTAAATATCTTAGACAAATCACAGATAATGCGGATTGGTCTATAATTGGCTACATTGCATTTGTCTTCTGATTTATGTATTGGTGAAATAAAACTGGTCTTCCATTTTGTCCAACGGCCTCTTAAATTGTTTCTAGTGAACGTATAAGACTTTTGTACTTAGTACAGGTCCAAATATCACCAGAAAAAATCGACAATGTGAGAATAAAGGGGTCATTATGTTGAGCGTGATGCGAATCGCATCGCGTAAGGTTTGTGTGAATACTAAACTTGACAGAACAAACATTGTTTTTTGTCAAGTTGAGCTTTCCCTCAAACCTTACGCGATGCGATTCGCATCGCGCTCAATATAATGATCCCTTAAACGCCGAATACGGAAAAAAATTTCCATTCAGGCGTTTCTTAGCACTTTGGCGATTTCACTTTGACGTTTCTTAACGAGAATGCCTGTTTGAGCTAGAGCTGAGAATCCACGATTTTAGTGCGGGGCAAATGACAAATTCACTTATGTCAAACGATCAAAAATTTTGTGATTGTCAGCTTATGTTTTCTAGGCGCTTGGGTAGTACACTGGAAATCATCGAAAGTTCTTGTAAAAGCTACGCTTGTTTCTACATTTTCCTTACAATTCGAAACTTTTAATTCTAAGGAGAAATTATTAGTTAAATTTAGGTGAACTTACGGTTTTCTTGTTAAGTCTCTGATTTTTATTGTACGCTTTTTCCAATGTTTGATTCGGATTTGGAGGCTTCGATTTGGAGCTTTTGACGCCCAAGCATTTTCCAATTGGGAGCAAACAATAACTGAAAAGAAAGTGAACACAATTTGCAAAATTAACTTGCATAATGTGGTGCATGTTGTTAATTTCTTAGACCGTCTTCGCCTGTTGCAGAACCTTAGATTAAAATCCTTTTCACATGCGTTAGGCAATTTGCTGCTTACATAGTGCGGAAAAATTGCTGCATTTTTGTGTCCTAGATACCGGGAAGTTTGGAAGCCAAAAAACCTGATACAGGGAAATCAGGGAAATTAAAGGAGAAAAGGTACGACGCGACTCAGACGCTTCAAAAGTCGTTAAAAATCAAAGAATAACTAAAAATTGCACAAAAAATTTTTGCTCGCTCCACTTCGTTCTTCGTACGGGTCTAAAAAGCGCTGTAATTTTTTCAGAAAATTAAAACTTTGAACACAAGATTCCATTCAAACAAACTTTTGCGTATTATCAGCGATAGCGTCACACAGTAGGCTAATCCGTTATATTCATGTTCAAAAATCTATATCTCGTGATATATTCATAATTTAAATGTAAGAATTCTTAAAACGTGATTTAAGAATGTTCAAAAATGTCGGGAAAAATATTTGTGCATGTAGGCCGCAGATTAATAGTCGTAAGGTTGTTAGACAAAGTTACAGGTTTGATTTCTCCCCATACATAACCTCAAAAAATATATTTTCCATATTTTTGTCAGAAACTTGTCGAAATCAGTTGTAAACGTTAAAGTAATTCATAATAAGTCGAAACGAGCCTAGTCCGACGAAAAAAAAGATGAATTTCTTGGTTGATTCTTCGATTTTCATACTGACTGTCTTTGAGTCTCAGAGCGCTGAATAACAATTCGCTTCAAAACCACTAGGAATTTCATCCCTTTTTCGTCGGACAAGGCTCATTTCGAGTGAATTGCTTTGAATTACTTTAACGTTTACAACTGATTTCGACAAGATTCTGACGAAAATATGGAAAATATATTTTTTTGAGGTTATGTATGGGGAGAAATCAAACCTGTCACTTTGTCTAACAACTTTACGACTATTAATCTGCGGCCTACATGCACAAATAATTTTCCCGACATTTTTGAATATTCTTAAATCACGTTTTAAGAATTCTTACATTTAAATTGTGAATATTTCACGAAATATAGATTTTTGAACATGAATATAACGGATTAGCCTACTGTGCGTCACCTCAAGCAATATCCGAAAAATTTTTTCTCAGAATAGAAAATTTTCTTAGAAAAAAAATTTCTTCGAAAAAAAATTTTCTCCGAAAAAAATTCTTTCCGAAAAAATATGTTCGGCTACCTTCGGAACACTTCGTGTCACCTTCGGCTACCTTCGGAAAACTTCGTGTCACCTTCGCAACACTTCGTGACACCTTCGTCTACCTTCGGAACACTTCGTGTAGCTTCGGCTCCCTTCGGAACACTTCGTGTCACCTTCGGCTCCATTCGGAACACTTCGTGTCACCAATTCTTCCCACTGATTCATATAACTTTCCTGAAGAAACCAACTGTCTAGGTATTCTTATTCAGAATTTGGCAAAAAATCCAAGATGATGTCACTTTGTCAGTTAGCTGATAGATAGAACATGATAGATAATATCTCAGCCAATTTTCAACCGATTTTGATGAGTCTGGGCTCGTTGGAAAGCTGCTGCGACGAAGTTTTTTTTTTAATAATTTGGAGTGGGAGGGGGGGCGAGGGGAAAAAACTCAAAAGTTCACGTATAAATGGCTCCTTGTCCCAAAGGTTTTTATGTGAAGTTTTTTGGGTTTGTCGACGTTTTTTTTGGGGTGTAGGGACTGCGTGACGCCCTCCGCTACCGCTCCGGGCATGACCATTAGAGAAATATTCATGAAAAAGCACCAACCACCGCACCTTGCGACGGTTTAATCTGTCAGCGACTGTTCAATTTAACTTTATTCCTCTGCGTTTGATGTTACACTTATAAAAAATTCGCTGAACGTTTATCATTGATTACAAGAATGAATTTGGTCAAAATCGGTCGAAAACTTTTGAAGTTATGGTCGAAAAATTGGTAAAAAACGTGGTTTTTTGAAGGTTAGTGGAAATCACTCTTGAAGATTTAAAATGAAAGATATGAACATCAGAAAATCACGAAAATTAAATAAGTAAAAATCTGTTGAGTGGTGTGGGCCCAACTCACGCTACGCGATCCTACACGATATTTGGTGGTTTTTTGTGAATATTTCTTTAATAGTGCATGTTATGACTCGACGGAAGTTTGTTGTATGAGCCGAAGGCGAATACTGTAATCTTACGAGTCAAAACAAATATTTGGAAGCACTTACGTAACAATATTTCACATGTTGATGCTCTATATGCGTTTTCCGAGTCGCTTGCGACGAGGTAATGACGCATTTATCGAGCAGCAACGTGTCGAATTTTCGTCATTGACAAATATTTAAAATGAAATGAAGATCTTACGTTTCAACGAAATACCGGATCACGATTAAAAGCATCGACAATGGCAAGACCCAAAGAAGATCTATGGCGTCTGCATGGTTAACGTTGGGCCGTGAACCAGGTGCCATGTCTGCCCACGTTGTATTTGGTGGTAGCCATATTTCAGTTGACCAAAATGTACCCGAAAAATATCGAAAAATTTCCATTGTACTTCGCTTTTTGTGATCAATCTTTTTAACTTGACTGGAAACTTTATTTTACACCTCACAAAAAGTCCAAAGTCTTATACAATCACACCTGTGACTACATCGACGACCATGAATAGTTTCATATTTATTATAAAAAGTTAACAAATGAACAGAAAGCCTAAAATCAGCTGCGGAGAAAACGTTTAGCTTTTCTCTCATTTTCACTCTATACTACCACAAGAAGCTGCATCTCGTTTGCTTTACAACAATTCTCAATTCGTTTATCTGACTATGTAGGAGGTTATCATTAATACAGAGATCATCAACGATCAGCAAATTATTTTTGTACTTTTACATAAAAAATTTGCAAAGTTTTGAATTTTTTCGAATTGTAGTCTATTGACAAATGTTCCTCCCTCAAGGAGTAGTTATATTAGCTTGCGTTGTGAATATGTAGTGTAAGGTGTAGGTAAGTAAGTAAGTGTAGGTAAGGAAAAAAAGCCAAGTTGAGCTTTCCAAAAAACCATATCACATATTTGTATGTATCACACGCTAAATTTCTCCTTTACTATTTAGTACTCAGCCATTTTAAATCTACGGCAGTCGGTAAATTAGCGATAGTGGGCGTATAATAGTGGTAGCCAGAAGTAGTCTGAGGTCTGAGTGAAGAAAAATTTACGGGTGAAAGAGTTTCTCTCAAATTTACCTCTCACTTCACGACGAATTCATAACAAATCAGCTAATTACCCAATTTGACATCTGATTTGATACCCATATTCCCAAGCTAGTCATCTTAATGAGCATTATTCTCCGTTCAGCAAACTAATTCTGCGGAACCCCTAGGTCAATTTGATTTTTGTTGTTGTCAATTTTTGTCAACTTGTTTTCGTATGATTATGATTAAAGACTTGGAGTCTCTTGACTAAAAAATTTGGCCAATGGCATACTATACGTATAGACTGGTAGTCTTTCACAAAAAATTAACACAAATTGAAGCGAAGGTGAAATGCGAAATGTAGTAGTGTTGGTAGATTACGTAAAATTTTTGTGAATTACGTATTTTTAGCAGAACAAATCAGAGTGAATTGTGTATGTGTTGGTGTGCGTTGTGCATACTATACACAAATTACATATTTTCATTTTTGCTTCAGCTGGTGATTACGTAAGCCCAATCTATACATTAATATATCATCGAGGGGGACATTTTCTACGATTTACATATTCAATTTTTCAGCTTTTGAGGGACTGCTAAAATATTTTTTTATTTAACAAATTACACAAATGCTACAAATTTTGTTAAATTTTCTATGGCTCCTGTTGTCGGCTAATGCTATGAGTTTTGCCTGATTTCGTTTTCTGCATTTATCGGACTGTCTGAAGCTTCACCGGAACTTGAACGAGGGTCTCGATCCAACTAAGGAAAAAAGTTACATGGAGGCAAAAACAATGTAATTTCTGTGACTTATTTGTCTTTAGACTGCCAGCTAAGTACCTACGACAACGACTTATGTCAAAGTATGATGAGTTCATGTTTCATGTTGCGATGCGTAAACGGTAAAACAATGATTTTATGCATCGTGACATGAAATTCGTTAAGCTTTGACGAACGCCGATGCCGCTTTAAAAGCGTGAATTCAGTAAAAAGCAATGTAAAGAAAAAGGCCTGTGTTTGTCATAAATCCTGACATCAAAAACCCGATCAACAGATATTCAGATAGATGCAGGAGTCTGAAGAAAAAAATTGACGATTAAAATTGCCCGTGCTAGATCGGGGTAGAGATGACGAATCATCGAAAAAAATGTCTGCTCCGTCACTCTTATCTAAACGGCTACACCGATCACCCTAAACCTTTTTTCCCTGAAAGGTACATATATATATATGTCATATGGGCATATGACCCCCCAATGTTATAGTTTTTCTGTTCTTTCAGATTTGACACGAAAAAAAAAATTAAGTTTTGCGTGATGTGCGGAGTACGGGTAGCCAAATTTTTGGCGTTCGAAATCTGAAAGCTCAGAAAAATTATTATGTTAGGAGGGTCCGGCATTTGTGACGCATTTTTCTAATCAAAAGTGAAAATATTTCAAAAGAATTTTTTGCGTTTCGAAGCTGTAAGCGTCACCCAAATCGATATCAGTTGTTTAGGAAGAAGGGACTAGGACTTGCGTCATGTTTCCCTTTTAAAAAAGGTTTTTGTTGTGATATCAGCAAAGAATTTCCAGCGAAAAAAAAAAATTCAGCAAAAAAAATAGCATATGTTTAACTGATCACCAAGAAATTCATTTTTGATCACCAGAAAATTCAACTTTGATCAACAGAAAAATAAAACACTCTTTTGTCCGACCGTTTCGTAAAAGGAGGAATGTATCTTTAAAGCGGTATACTCAGCTTAGGTGTAACTAATTTTGCCCCCAATTAAGTTTTATTTTGTATTGGTGATGGAAATTGTATTTTCAGGTGATCAAAAATTATTTTTGGGTGATCGATTATAATACTACCCAAAAAAATTCGTCGAAAAAAAATTTCCGTCGAATTTTCGGCAAAAAAATATTTTGAGCGTAAAAAATATCCGGCGAAAAAAATTGCCGCCGAAAAAAAAATTAACGGCGAAAAAAAATTTTCGGCGAAAAATTTCCGGCGAAAAAAATTTTCCTTTGACACGAAACATCTATCTTCAACAAAAAAAAAAAATTAAAAAAAAAAAATTTTCCCCCTAAGTCCGTCCGACACCACCGTCGGCCATTTTGTTGGTCACCCTGACACACTACACACTCAACCCAATAACTTTTCCTTTGACACCAAACATCCATCTCCATCCTAACACAGTCCAAAAATTTTGCTCATATTTGACCCATACTTTGAACACATTCATACACACATACAAAACATTCTTTTATTGGGCTTTATATGGCGCCTTCTAAAGGCCCTAGCGCCCAAACGAGGCCGGGCCGGTACACCCCTTATTTAAAATCGCATATGGCGTAGAATGCCCACCCGAAGGTTCCTACAAAATTTCAAGAACAGTTATCGAGCCGTTTTCGAGTACGAGCCTAAAAAGTCGGTTTTCATACAAATTGCAGTTGCAGTTAAAAACCCGTTTTTTGTATGAAAAAAATCCAAACTTCAGGGGCTTTGTGATAATATTCAAAAATTTTCTCGGGAAATAAAATGTAAAGATGCGGAAAAGTTTGTCTACTCGAACTACACGTAAAAACTAGTGTGCTGCAAAATTCTCATCCACAGAATGATTTCAACTAAAAAAACTTGAATAGCAAGTACGCATGTCAGAAAGGGGCGAGGTTGACGTCGAGCACTCGGTCTACATTCATGGTGGTAAAAATAAAAATATTTTAGGAAGAACTATTTGGAATGTCTGGATTTATGACGGTAGCCAGGGAGCGTCGATATGAAAAATATTCTTACCTGTCCCGCTGAAACATATGAGTAGGCCATTTGAAAAAGAATGTTTGACCAAAACACGTGTAGGCACAACAATGCTACTTTCAGAGTATGAATTACATATCTTAATGGAAACATTTCAATTAATCCAGGAGTTTCAAATATACTGCTGTACACAACTCGAGGATAAAAAACCAATCGAGTTGCAACCCAAGTGACTATGAACGTGACAAGTACGTAATGGAAAATTTTATGATATTTTGTATATTTTAAACTTTTACTACCCTGAAAATTGAATCGGAGATTGAAATTAAAGACTATATTCCCCTATATACTTCAAATACCTCTAAGAAAATATCGGCACAATCGTGAATGACTAAGATTAATGTACCCAGGCGGTGGAAATTCGAAATCCAACCCATAAACATCATTGCCAACGTCATGATGTGGTGGGCAAACATTTGCCAGAAATCTTTACGTTTAGTTTCGAAGAATTGGGTGACAGTAAGCGAGAAATAGAATGCCATTGACACTGAATAGTACCACCAGATGCCATTGTCAATTGACTGTAAAAAAATTGTCGATAAAACCAGTTGAAGTCAAACTTATTGCAACATTACGTGATGGGGATAGCCGTACCAGCAACTTTTCACATCCCACAACCAAGGCTTGTCCCACAAAATAATTGTTCCGTACGTAAAACTGTATGTGTAATATAAACACTTCCACGACGTTTCACAGAACTTGTCCAGGGTGGATGGTTTGTCCTTCAAGAAAAACATTCTATTTCGTTGAACTTTTGTAACAAAACAAAAATTCACCTGCGCTCGTCTTAGCCTCCACCATCGTTCAATCTGTCTTTCTGTTAAATCAACCTGTTTGACTAAACCAACTACCTAATAAATTTAAATTTCAACGATTTCATTAATTATTACAAACACACAAACATTTTGCTAACGTCCTTCCCACAAGAAAAGCTTAAAAAGCTCAATGTTGTGTGTCATTTTAGTTCTTTAAGAACTCGTAACTTACACAGAAAACTTTGTCAAGCTACGAAATAGAGATGAGTGGGTCGACCATCATTGCAAACCCGACCCGGACCGAAACCGACCCGAAAAATTTTTTCGAAACCCGCTACCTGAACTGTTTCGAAACCCGACCCGGACCGAACCGGGAATTTAATTAAAAAAAATAAAATGTCAAAATTAGACAATCAGTTTTAGAAATATCGGGAAATATCCTATTTCAATGAGTTCTGTAAAGCTGTGAGACAAAATGATAGCCACGAGTTTCCCTATACGGGGAAATTAATTAGCTTGAAAATCACCAGAAAATTTATCCTTTTTCTTCGGACTTAATGTGAACGTTTGATTCCAATATAAAGTACTTTGTAGCTCATCGAACTTAAAACATAGGGCACACACTTCGTCAAAAGATGACAATTGTCAGTCTGCGCCGTCTGCGCATATGTCACACATAGAAACAAGCGACCGGAGTGCTCTACTAAAATTGATTTGTGTGTATCTGCATTGACTTGGATATAAATGCAGAGGCATACTAAGCCCGTCTAACTTCTAGACTATTCTGATTATTCATAAATCATCATAAACAATGAAATGAGTATTCTCAATGTAGTACTAACTGAAAGTCTAGAGTGGTTTGAGACGAGTTTATTAGATATGAAATTTACATCAGCGTTGCAAAATATGGAATTCAAATAAAAGACCGGGACCCGAAAAAAATGATACGGAAACCTGTCCCGAAACCAACCTGACCCAATGTGAACCCGAACCCAACCAGATCCAAACCCGACCCGATTAAAATTTTCGAAACCCGTGAACCCGATAAAAACAATTCGGGTTCGGGTCGGGTTTTTCATAGTTTCGGGTGACCCGCTCATCTCTACTACGAAAGTGATAACGAAAATCACCTTTAAAACTTACAGTTTTTTGATTAAGTCTCTGATTTTTATTGTACGCTCTTTCCAATATTTGATTCGGTGGTGGAGGTCTCGACTTCGTGCTTTTTATCCCGATGGATTTTCCAATTGGTGCAAAACAAAAACTGAAAATAAAATGAAAAAACAAAAGTAATTTCTGTAACAACGTTTCGAATCCACGTAGAATGTATTTTCAAAGCGTTTTTGTTTCATTTTTATGTCTAATGACGTGTCTATAACACGTCGTTGCACTGTTAAAAATGCAGAAATAACAAAAATCTTACATTTCAACTAAATAGCGAAGGGCAATGAAGATCAGCGTCATAGGTAGAACCCAATTGAGGTCCCTGTAATTGGCATATATTACATCGGGACGAGAACCAG
This sequence comes from Pseudolycoriella hygida, assembly GCA_029228625.1. NCBI lineage: Eukaryota > Metazoa > Arthropoda > Insecta > Diptera > Sciaridae > Pseudolycoriella > Pseudolycoriella hygida. The sequence goes on along the minus strand of CM055405.1, from coordinate 27,034,714 downwards.
GTGCCATGTCATCCCACGTTATATTTGGCGGCAACCAAAATTTAACTGACCAAAATGCATCATTTATGGTTCGAAAAGTCTCCATTACTGGTCGATGATAATGTTAAATTAAATAACTTTCTCGTGTTTTATTTTCCACCTCACCGAAAAAACGAATTTTTCATAAATGTGTGATCACGTCGACAACGAATGGCAGATTAAGTTATTCACAAAAGCTAAATTATGTAAGCGAACAGACTTTACAAATTTAGCTACAGGGACGCTTGTAACTCGCTTACGTTATTTATTTTGAGAGCTTTCACACTTTGAGTCATTAGCGTAATCTTCTCATTTTCGCTCTAGTTGGGATATTGCCAGTGTGTAAGCCAAAACAAAAAACCAAGGCAATTCATATTGTAAAAAACAGTAGTTTGTAGTGCGACTTGCTAGTCAAAACAGCAACTTCAACTGTCAACAATATTGCATTCATTAGGAAAAAAAACTTAGTAAAAAGACAACAGAATCTTTTCTCTCGTTTTTTGATAACACTTGAGACAAAGGAATTCTTTTGTTCGTCCTTTGTCTTTTTCACTAAGTTTTTTTCTTTATGGCGGAAGTGATTGATAAGTGATAAGTGAGTGATAAGTGGTTGAATTTTAAGTGTATTACGTCACAGCTTTTAAAATGAAGAAAAAAATAACTAAAATAACCAAATTGAGATGATTCATGATGAATCATAACCTGCAGGAAGATCTAAAATCACTCTCTGTGAGGTGCAAATCTAACTCTGGTACTGTAGATTTACGTAGCAATGCGAAAGTGACAGCCCCGAGTTTCATTCATAAATCAAAAGTTATGAATGAATTTTGGTAGAAAACTTTCGCAAACGTCACTTTCGCATTGCTATGTGTAGGCACAAAAAGCCTCAGTATTTAGCGTAATCAGCGGCTTGGCGACTGGTACTTCCCGACGATTATCGCATGAACAAACAATCGGTGGCATTGATGCGACGTCTTATTAGCGTTGCCTGTCCAAGCTTCTCACATCTTTCTGTGTAAGGCGGCAGCTCATATGATTCAGTCGACTTCCCATTAATCGTGTAATCGAATGTGATGGGTTGTTTCTTAGGAGTGAATGTGATTACATTTCATTTTACGCTGTTAACCTTTAAAAGAAAATTGACTTCGTTTGTTTGGTCGTTGCTGTTTTTTCCGGAAAAACGAACATGACTTTCGAACTGGACGACGAAGGCATGAAGGTGATGGTGAAGTTATCTTGGTCAGAAAGTAATTTCGACGCTAAAAAGATATTTAAAAGTGCTGTTGATCAAGCACAAATCACAATGTACCACCCCATGGTACATGCATTTCAATCAACTTTACTTAATAGAGGAATTACTGAAACTTCTTCTCCAGAAGTGGAATGGATTATTTCTCTACCATGCAAAGGTCGACGAGAAGTTGAATCGTACACTTCTGAGTGCATCCAATACGAATCCACCAATATACTTTTTTTGAAGTTCACTGCGTTTCAGAAGGATGTTATCATCCACAATGCTGACAGATCAATACTTTTTGATGATTAATCGCTACTTACCAATTCTCATATTATTGATTAATTTTACTCATCAAACGAGAATAAAGGTTATTTGTTAAAATAGTGTACCTTTTCTGATATAATTCAATTTATGAACGAATTCCCGCATCATTTAATTAAACCTGGGAGCCTCAAATACGCAACTGTAGATGAGCCGAGGAAACAAACCCAATCGAGTCACAATCCAAATGACGGTAAACACAGAAAATAAGCAATCGCAAGCTTTCCGATATTTTGCATATATCGCTAGTTTGGTTGACTGAAAAGTAATTTGAAATGTTTGACCCCGTCATATTTTATACGTTTGCCTCTAAAAAGATATCGACAGTATCGTGTACTATTCATACCCACAAAAACCCCTTAAAAGGTAAAGTGTGACGCAGTCCATAAGTCCAAAATTAATGATATCGTTTTTGCGTCAAAAATGCCAGACCCACCGGCGGAATAATTTTTCAACACTTTTACTTTTCGAAGTGACTATTCGCCGGCGCCGGCGAATAGCCAAAATATATGAAAACGACTATTCGCCGGCGCCGGCGAATAGCGAAAATATATGAAAATGACTATTCGCCGGCGCAGGCGAATAGCGAAAATATATGAAAATGACTATTCGCCGGCGCCGGCGAATAGCCAAAATATATGAAAATGACTATTCGCCGGCGAATGAATTTTTCTTTTACAAAATGCCACGAGAGCGAACGAATTTTCCTTTTACAATATGCTACGAGAGCGAATGAATTTTCCTTTTACGAAATGCCACGAGAGCGAATGAATTTTCCTTTTACGAAATGCAACGAGAACGAATGAATTTTCCTTTTACAAAATGCCACGAGCGAATGAATTTTCCTTTTACAAAACGCCACGAGAGCGAATGAATTTTCCTTTTACAAAATGCCACAAGCGAATGATTTTCCTTTTACGAAATGCCACGAGAGCGAATGAATTTTCCTTTTACAAAATGCCACGAGCGAATGAATTTTCCTTTTACGAAATGCCACGAGAGCGAATGAATTTTCCTTTTACAAAATGCCACGAGAGTTTGGATGACCCTGGGCGCCCAGGGAGGGGCTTCCGCGCCCCAACTCTTGTTGTTTTGTCATCTCTCTATCGATCCCACCCTCAAGCACCCCAATACCAGCTGTTTCCGTATACTGCATTTTTGCCGTAACATTAACTTTAATATATAAGTTAACTATTATCTAGTAATTGCTTAGTTCGATAATTTTGTAACCTTTTCGTCAAATGTGCCTGCGAATAGTCGTTTCCATATATTTTGGATATTCGCCGGCGCCGGCGCCATATTCATATCTTTACTTTTCACACGCAAAAATTTAAATTTACTCAAAACAATCTTTGCAAAAAGAAAGAAAAGCCAAATTTTTGCAGCGTAAGACCTGAAAGTACAGAAAAATTATTTCACGTAATTTTGTTTTAAGAAAAGTGGCGCAATGTTTTTTAAAGAATAAAAGTTTAACCACGAGCTAACATTAAACTCGAACAAACTTATGCGCATTGTCAACGGTAGCGTCACCTCAAACGATATCATTAATTTTAGAAGCGGACTTATGGACTGCGTCACACTTTACCTTTTAAGAGTTTTTTGTATGCGATATCAGTAGTTTTGCAAGTTTGTAGTTGTTTTAATTAAATTTCACGTAAAAAATGTTCTGTTTTTTGAAATCTTCTCAAAAAAAATTTTCTCCGAAAAAAAATTTTCTTCCAAAAAAATTTTTTCCGAAAAAAAAGTTTCTACGAAAGTCTCTTCCGAAAAAAATTTGCTTCGAAAAAACATTTTTCAGAAAATTCTCTGAAATATCTGAAATATCTCTGAAAAAATTTGTCTACATAAAAAAATTCTCCGAAAAAAATTTTTTCTACAAAAAAAGTTTCCTCCGAAAAAAAAATTTTCTCCAAAAAAAAAAATTTTCTCCGAAAAATGTTTTCTTCAAAAAATATGTTTAAAAAAAAAAGAAAGTTTCGCAGAAAAAAAAAAGTTTTCCTCCGAAAAAAAATTTTTCCGGAAAAAATTGTTCTCCGTAAAAAATTTTCTCCGGAACATCGTTCTTCATACGGGTCTAAAAACGACAGTCTCAAGGTAGCTTTTTGTGTTTAACATAAATACTGACAACAACTGCCCGACGAGATTTCGAAGCTAGGACTCGATGAGCAGGGACGTATGTCAGGAAGGTGCAACATATTCGGCTTGAAAAATAACGTACGTCGAAAACACATGCAGACGCAGCAATGGATATAAGAAGAATGTGTTTTATTGGAAACATTTGAATGATTCTGGGAATTTTTTGCACATACCTCTAAGAAAATATCGGCACAATCGTGACAGACAGCGACTAATGTACCTTGGCGGTGCAAATTCGAAAACCAACTTGTAACCGAACCATCAATATCACCGTAATGATGTGATGAGCAAACATTTGCCAGAAATCTTTTCGTCTAGTTTCGAAGAATTGGGTGACAGCAAGCGAGGAATATGACGCAATTGATACTGAGTAGTACCACCAGACGCCATTATCAATTGACTGCAAACAAATTGTCGATAAAACTAGTCAAAGTCAGACCTTATTGCTTCATTACGTGGTGGGGAAAATCGTACCAGACACTTTTTGCATCCCAAAACCAAGTTTCGTGCTACAGATAAATTATTCCGAACGTAAAACTGTATATGTAATATAAACATTTCCAAGACGTTTAACAGAACTTGTCTGTGGTGGATGGTTTGTCCTTCAAGAAAAACATTCTTTTTCGTTGACTCTTTGTAACGAAACATAAACAAAAATTCACCTGCGCTCGTCTTAGCCTCCACCATCGTTCAATCTCTCTTTCTGTTAAATCGACCTGTTTGACTAAAGCAACTACCTAATAAATTTAAATTTCTCACAAGAAAAGCTTAAAAGCTCAATGTTGCATGTAATTTAATTCTTAATGAATTCATAACTTACAAAGTCAACTCTGTCAAGCTACGAAAGTGATGATGACGAAAATCACCTTTAAAACGTACAGTTTTTTGGTTAAGTCGCTGATTTTTATTGTACGCTCGCTCTTTCCAATATTTGATTCAGTGGTGGAGGTCTCGACTTCGTGCTTTTTATCCCGATGGATTTTCCAATTGGTGCAAAACAAAAACTGAAAATAAAATGAAAACATAACCAAAGACCCGTACGTATCAGAATAGATGTGACAAACAAAATAGATGTGGCAAAGTGACTCGAACGTACCTAAATATACAAATAAGCAAACAATCCAACGTTTTCTGTTCTTTTATAACTGTAAGAATTTCAAAGATCCATAGAAATTACCCAAGGTAATGTCAAAGGCCCTACCGAAGTACGTCTCAGACCATTCAAATCTAGAAAAACTTATATCCAAGGACTAAGTCATTTTCCCTGAAACCCTGAAACACATGTTCTCTAAAATTTTATTGTCTACAACTTGGTCCTTGGAAGCAACTTTCTACCTCTCATAGTTCTGGAGATCTAGCTCATCCTGCCCAATTATGGAAGTGGCCATATACCAGGATTGGACCATATATCCCCAAAATCCTGAAACACGTGTTCGCTTAAATGTAATTCTCTACAACTTAGCCTTTGACAGTAAATATCCATATTGATAGTTAAGGAAATATAGACGAAAAACATTTTCGTATATGGCCAAGAATCTTAATTTCGTCCATTGCATTGGTCCCAGTGCCCAGACCCTTGAACTGATTACCACAAAAATTTTTTCCCAGTTTTGTGACCTCAAATGCTTTCATTTGACAAAGAAATGAGGAATTTCCGTGCTATACTTGCTGAGATATTTGCGAAAAAGCTTCACCGACCTTCGAAAAACCATGTTTTTGGTCACTTCCTCAACCATATCTCCGTAACCATTCCATCGATTTTGCTCATCTTCGAACTTGAATCATGGGAGGCATGTACCCTTCAGGGAAAAAAAGTTTACGCTGATCGGTTTAGCCGTTTGGAAAAAAAACTGGAGACGGACGGACAGACGGACATTTTTTTTATTGATGATTCGTCATCTCTAGACGATAATAGATGCATCCCTCCCCCCTCCCACCTCGATCTACCCCATGTTACAATAAAATTGTTTGTAGTAAACGTATAGGACCTTTGTACTTCGTACGGGTCCAAAAACAAAAATAATTTCTGTAACAACGTTTCGAGTCCACGTCGAATGTATTTTCAAAGCGTTTTTGTTTCATTTTGCATGTCTAATGACGTGTCTATAACACGTCGTTGCACCGTTCAAAATACAGAAATAACAAAAATCTTACATTTCAAGTAAATAGCGAAGGGCAATGAAGATCAGCGTCATAGGTAGAACCCAATTGAGGTCCCTGTAATTGGCATATATTACATCGGGACGAGAACCAGGTGCCATGTCATCCCACGTTATATTTGGCGGCAACCAAAATTTAGCTGACCAAAATGCATCATTTATGGTTCGAAAAGTCACCATTACTGGTCGATGATAATGTTATTTAATTTTACGTACGAGGTAGTAGGTAGTAAGTTTTTCATGCCTGCTATCAGGAACGAAAGTTGAAAAATGTAAGCCCCGTGCGATTGCATTTTTCTTTTCGTCCCTGCCAGCAAGCATGAAAAATTAAATAACTTCCTCGTGTTTTATTTTTCTCCTCCTCACCCACCTCACCAAAAAAGACGAATTTTTCATAAATGTGTGATCACGTCGACAACGAATGGCAGAATAACTTATTATTCACAAAAACTAAATTATATAAGCGAATAGACTCTACAAATTCAGATACGGGGACCCATTAGTAATTTATTCTCATTTTCGCTCTATTTTCGTGCCAGTGTGTCAGTTGAAACAAAAAGCCAAGGTAATTCATATTGTAAAAAGCATATGCAAGAGACCCGTACGTATCAGAACAGATGTGGCAAACAGAGTTGATGCTACGAAAAGACTCGAACGTATTTGAGTAAATGTTGCCTTAACTCTTAAAAGTATGAAATTACGTCCACATTAAAGTGTATTGGAAATTGCCGAGAGGGCAATATTGAAAAACCCGCCCGAAGAAACGGCGTTAAAAAGGCCTTTCGAAAGTACAAAATTGACCCCCAAATAGACAAAAATCTTCATGTCAATTTTTTCTACAACATAGCAAAAAACCATTTTTTTGTCTAGGGCCAACCCAGGGTCCTCAGAAGAGGCCTCGGACAAACAGTTACATAAACAAAAATATTTGTCTCCATTTTCTCTACGACATAATGAAAAACCAAAACGAAGTTCTTCGAAAAGGGGTCTTATGCGTTTACCACGACGTTTGTAACCACCCCAATTTCGGCCATGGAGTTGGTTACTTTTTCGTTTTGGGGCCTAAATAAGAGAAAAATGCAATAAAAACTTAGTCCGTTCGACCGTCGTTCAATTTTTCAGCTCGTTAGGGACAGCTAAAATTTTTTTTTATTTAACAATTTACACAAATGCTACGAATTTTATTCGATTTTCTTTGGCTCCTGTTTTCGGTTAATGCGATGAGCTTTGCCTGATTTCGTTTTCTGCATTTATAGGACTGTCTGAAGCTTCACTGCTACTTGAACGAGGGTCTCGATCCACCTAAGGAAAAAAGTTACATGGAGGCAAAAACAATGTAATTTCTTGGACTTATTTGTCTTTAGACTGCCAGCTAAGTACCTACGACAACGACTTATGTCAAAGTATGATGAGTATCATGCACGAGGGTGTCATTTGCTATAATAATTTACATCGAATTTACACAATTTTTGGGATTTTTTGAATTTCGTCTACATTTTATAGATGCCGTTTTCAATTAGATGCCGAAGTTTCAATTTGTTATAGGATTCGGCAACATCTACAAACTTGCGTTGCATGGCCGAATCGAGTTACAAATCGATTGTTTCTTCTTTGGCAATCATGAATTTTTCATGCCTCGGGGCCAAAATCGAAGGAAATTTTACAAATTTCTCTCGATTTTGTACCTCTGCATGAAAAATGTTCTGTGTATCTGTTTTGAACGACTCATTTTAGGCACTTTCGCACGCGAAATTGCCTAAAATCAGTCGTCAAAAACAGACACACAAATAACTATCGAATGAATATTGGTTGAATAAGTGACATCCCCGTGGTTTTATGTTGCGATGCGTGAACAGTAAAACAATGATTTTATGATCGTGACATGAAATTCGTTAAGCTTTGACGAACACCGATGCCGTGAATTCAGTAAAGAAAACTCAACGTAGCCTGTGTTTGTCATAAATCCTGACAACAAAAACCCGATCAACAGATAGATGCAGTACAGGAATCTGAAGAAAAAAATTGACGATTTAAAATTGCCCGTGCTGATAGAAGGTGGGTCAAATTTTGCAACTTTCAAAAACACACTAGTTGGACCCGAACGAAGTACAAAGGTCCTATGTATTTACTACAAGACGTTTTATAATAACATGGGGTAGATCGAGACAGGAGTGATGGGGATGCATTTAATATCGTCAAGAGATAACGAATCATCGAAAAAAATGTCTGTCCCGTCACTCTTTTCTAAACGGCTACACCGATCACTCTAAGCCTTTTTCCCCCTAAAGATACATATGAGTTTCTTGGCCATATACAAGTCCTTTCGAAATACGTTACGAAAAACGAAAAAAAAAATTTCGTCAGCCACTGGATTCGAACACAGAGCACATAGAATCATGGGCGAGCGGTAGCAATGCGCCCGCGACGCAAGTCCACATACGTATAAAAAATTAAGAATTTTTTTTTTTAATTTTACTACTTTATTTAAATAACAACAAAAACCCTTTTTAAAAGGGAAACGTGACGCAAGTCCTCGTCCCTTCTTCCAAAACAATTGATATCAATTTAGGTGACGCTTACAGCTTCGGAACGTAAAAAATGTTTGGACCCGTACGAAGTACAAAGGTCCTACACGTTTACTACAAACAATTTTATTGTAACATGGGGTAGATCGAGGTGGCAGTTGGGGGGATGCATTTATTATCGTCTAAATATGACGAATCAACAATAAAAAAAATGTCCGTCTGTCCGTCTCCACTTTTTTTTTCAAACGGCTCAACCGATCAGCCTAAACTTCAAAATTCGAAGATGAGCAAAATCGATCAAGTGGTTCCGGAGATATGTTTGAGGAAGTGGCCAAAAACATGGTTTTTCGAGGGTCGGTGAAGCTTTTTCACAAATATCTCAGCAAGTAATAATAATAATAATCTGCTTTAACAACCCATGAAGGGTTAGGGGCTAGATCATTATTTACTAGTTTCGCTACTTTTTTTTTGTGGTTCTACTATTTGAGATCCTTTCATTACCGGAAAGTTTTTACTGTGCCAGTGGTAAGCTGTGCTGTAAGCAAGTATAGCATGGAAATTCCTCATTTTGGTGTCAAATGAAATCATTTGATGTCACAAAACTGGGAAATAAATTTTGTGGGAATCGGGTAAGAGGTCTGGGCACTGGGACCAATGGAATGGGCGAAATTGAGATTCTTGGCCATATAAGAAAACAGTTTTTCGTCTATATTTCCTTAACTATGCAATATGGAGATTTACTGTCAAATGCAAAGTTGTAGAGAATTAAATTTAAGCGAATACGTGTTTCGCGTTTTGGTGAAATACTGCCCAATACTGGTATATGGCCTCTTCCATAATTGTGCAGGATGACCCGAATCTCCAGAACTATGAGAGATGGAAAGTTGGTTCCAAAGGCAAAGTTGTAGAGAATTAAATTTTAGAGAACTCTTGTTTCAGGGTTTCAGGGAAAATGACTTAGTCTTTGGATATAAGCTTTTCTAGATTTGAATGGTCTGAGACGTACTTCGGTAGGGCCTTTAACATTACCTTGGACGTTGGATTGTTTGCTTATTTGTATATTTAGATACGTTCGAGTCTCTTTGCCACATCTATTCTGATACGTACGGGTCTTTGGTTATGTTTTTGAAATATTTTCATTTTTGATTAAAGAAATGCGTCACAAATGAAGGACCCCCGAATGTTATAGTTTTTCTGTTCTTTCAGATTTGACACGAAAAAAAAAATTAAGTTTTGCGTGATGTGTGGAGTACGGGTACCAAAATTTTGGGCGCTCGAAAACTGAAAGCGTAGAAAAATTATTACGTTGGGAGGGTCTGGCATTTGTGACGCATTTTTTTAATCAAAAGTGAAAATATTTCAAAAGAATTTTTTGCGTTCCGAAGCTGTGAGCGTCACCCAAATTGATATCAATTGTTTTGGAAGAAGGGACGAGGACTTGCGTCACGTTTCTCTTTTAAAAAGGGTTTTTGTTGTGATATCAGTAGTTTTGGAAGAAAAGAGGAAACAAACAATCATTTCCGGCGAAAAAAATTTCCGTCGAGAAAAGCTTCCGGCGAAAAAAAATTCGGCGCAAAAAAATTTTCAGCGAAAAATTTTCGGCGGCAAAAACATTTCGGAGAAAAAATTTACGGCGAAAAAAAATTTTCGGAGAAAAAATTGTTCGTCGAAAAAACTTTTCCTTTGACACGAAACATCTATCTTCAACAAAACAAAATTCAAAAAAAAAATTATTTTCCCCTCAATGGGCCATTTTGTTGGTCACCCTGACACACTACACACTCAACCCTATAACTTTTCCTTTGACACCAAACATCTCCATCCTAACATCCTAAGTCCACAAATTTTGCTCATATTTGACGCATACTTTGAATACACTCATACACACATACAAAACATTCTTTTATTGGGATTTATATGGCGCCTTCTAAGAGCCCTGGCGCCCAAACGAGGCCCAAACCCCCTTTTTTAAAATCTCATATGGCGTAGAATGCCCACCCGAAGGTTCCTGCAAAATTTCAAGAACAGTTATGGAGCCGTTCTCGAGTACGAGCCTAAAAAGTCGGTTTTCATACAAATGGCCCTGGAGTTGCAGTTAAAAACCCGTTTTTTGTATGAAAAAAATCCAAACTTCAGGGGCTGTGTGATAATATTCAAAAATTTTCTCGGGAAATAAAATGTGAAGATGCGGAAAAGTTTGTCTACTCGAACTACACGTAAAAACTAGTGTTCTGCAAAATTCTCATCCACAGAATGATTTCAACTAAAAAAACTTGAATAGCAAGTACGCATGTCAGAAAGGGGCGAGGTTGACGTCGAGCACTCGGTCTACATTCATGGTGGTATAAAAATATTTTAGGAAGAACTATTTGGAATGTCTGGATTTATGACGGTAGCCAGGCAGCGTCGATATGAAAAATATTCTTACCTGTCCCGCTGAAACAGATGAGTAGGCCATTTGAAAAATCATGTATGACCAAAACACGTGTAGGCACAACAATGCTACTAGCAGAATATGACACACATTTCTTAATGGAAACATTTCAATTTCAGCCTCAAATATACTGCCGTACACAACTCGAGGATAAAAAACCAATCGAGTTGCAACCCAAGTGACTAAGAACGTAACAACTACGTAATCGCAAATTTTATGATATTTTGCATATTTTAAGCTTTTACCACTCTGAAAATTGAATCGGAGGTTGAAATTGAAGACTATATTCCCCTCAATACTTCAAATACTTCTAAGAAAATATCGGCACAATCGTGAATGACTAAGATTAATGTACCCAGGCGGTGGAAATTCGAAAGCCAACTCATAACTAACATTGCCAACGTAATGATGTGGTGGGCAAACATTTGCCAGAAATCTTTACGTCTAGTTTCGAAGAATTGGGTGACAGTAAGCGAGAAATAGAATGCCATTGACACTGAAAAGTACCACCAGATGCCATTGTCAATTGACTGTAAAAAAATTGTCGATAAAACTAGTTAAAGTCAAACTTATTGCTACATTACGTGATGGGGGTAGCCGTACCAGCAACTTTTTACATCCCACAACCAAGGCTTGTCCCACAAAATAATTGTTCCGTACGTAAAACTGTATGTGTAATATAAACACTTCCACGACGTTTCACAGAACTTTTCGAGGGTGGATGGTTTGTCCTTCAAGAAAAACATTCTATTTCGTTGACTCTTTGTAACAAAACAAAAACAAAAATTCACCTGCGCTCGTCTCAGTCTCCACCATCGTTCATTCTGTCTTTCTGTTAAATCAACCTGTTTGACTAAACCAACTACCTAATAATTTTAAATTTCAACGATTTCATTAATTATTACAAACACACATACATTTAACCGATTATTTGTTTGGCAGTGCAAGTCAGTCCAAATTGCTACACTTACGGGAATATATTTTTGCATCAAATAGAATTTTGTACTTCTGCTCAAGTTTTTGTAGTGTTAAAAAGCTGCGCAGAAGTACAAAATTCTATTTGATGCAAAAATATATTTCCGTAAGTGTAACGTCCTCCCCGCGAGAAAAGCTCAAAAGGCTCAATGTTGCATGTAATTTTAATTCTTTAAGAACTCGTAACTAACACAGAGAGTAGACTATTCGCACGCGCGTGCGAATAGCCAGTCCCTGTAAGAGTAGACTAATCGCACGTGCGTGCGAATAGCCAGTCCTACAAGGACTTACTATAAGAGCTACGCTGTTGCAGAAAACAACTGAATTCTTTGTCGTTAGTGTCGCGAGTGCTTTTAATGGTTAAAGTTCATTTTGTTGTAATTTAGGTTTAACGTACAGGGACCTTATCCTAAAATTGTGCAGCTTTTCATAAGAATTGTTTCAGCTGGTACATACTTTGCAGAGAAGAGTAAGAGGAAATCTACCTGTGTTTTATTCATGAATTTGGCATGAATTCCTCTTATTCCACTCTTCTAACACAGCACGTACGTAGAGAGCCTTATAGTTCGAAGATAGGAGTAAGAGGAATTCATGCCAAATTCATGAATACAACACAGGTAGATTTCCTCTTACTCTTCTCTGCAAACTATGTACCAGCTGAAACAAATTTTTATGAAAAGTAGCACAATTTAAGGATTAGGTCACTGTAGGATGCATTTCGCTCGAAATGTTTGGGTTTTATTTTTTAGTGTAATTTGGTCACAAATTTTCTTATAAATATCCCGTTAACCCCTTAGGGAGAATTCTTCCTCACTTTTTTATGGTCATAATCGAGTGGGTGCGACGGCATTCGTGAGTAATAAGCAGGGACGTGCATAAAACTGTCATGTGATTCACATAACTATTTTTTTCCTAGGTTTTCGTGACATTTTGTAAAATGGAAAATTCTCGGTTTTGTTGTTCAGCTAGGTTTTCGTGACATTTGGTAAAAGGGCAAATTTATTAGTCTTGTTATCTACCTATATTTTTTAGCGACATTTCGTAAAAGGAGAATTCCATAGTTTTCGTGATTTGCAATAGATTTGTTAATGATCTACTTGTCGTGACATATAGCCATATGAAAAATTCCCTAGGTTACAGTCCCAAATACCGTACGAAACCCCCGCCTAAATCCCGTCTAGATCCCATCTTAAATTCCACCTGAACGAAGAAATTGAGTTGAAATATTTCGAACTGACAAGCACACAAAAGAAAATACTGCAAGTTTTCGTGGCATTTCGTAAAAGTAAAAACTGCCGAGTTTTGTTAGCAGCCTAGTTTCTCGCGACATTTCGTCAAATGGAAAATTCCCAAGTTTTTTATCAACCTAGTTGCACGTTACATTTCGCAAAATATTCGTTTATCTATTGAAAAAAGCAAATATTGGTAACTGACTAATTTTTCAATTGCAGTTGCTGATTTAGTTTTTGATAAGAATGATTTTTTCAGGTAAATGTTGATTAAACTTTTGGTAAAGTGTAATAAGCTTTTGGTAATTCCTAATCCCAATTTCTTTTAGGTACAGTTCGTTCCTTTTTTGCTTAAACAAATTTAAATATCACTAATTTCAGATTACATAGCTCTCCATATGAAGATTCATACATCAGACCCACCCACGTTGAGATATCTTTCTAGCGCATGCATCTTATGTTAACATTAATAACAGATATGAACCAAAAATATCTCAATTTTGTTGAAGTGTAAAATAAAAAAACTGTACTTTCGAATATTTATTGTACGCGTTTAAAATATCACTTTTTTTATACAGTTCGCGTGCGAATAGTCTGCTCCTACAAGGACTGGCTATTCGCACGCGCGTACTTGTAGTCTACTCCTACAAGGACTGGCTATTCGCACGCGCGTGCGATTAGTCACTCTGTTTTCAAAATCCGACCCGGACCGAGCCCGACCCGAAAATTTTTTTTCGAAACCCGAAACCCGCTATCTCAACTGTTTCGGAACCCGACCCGGACCAAACTTGACCCGATTAAATCTTTCGAAACTCTCTACCCGAAATGTTTCGAAACCCGGACCCGGACCGAACCGGGAATTTAATTAAAAAAAAGTAAAATGTCAAAATTAGGCAATCAGTTTTAGAAATATCGGGAAAAATCCTATTTCAATGAATTCTGTAAAGCTGTGAGACAAAATGATAGTCATGAGTTTCCCTATACGGGGAAATTAATTAGCTTGAAAATCACCAGAAAATTCATCCTTTTTCTTCGGACTAGGCTCGTTTTCACTCGTTATCAATTGACTTAACGTTAACAATTGACTCCAATATAAAGTACTTTGTAGCTCATCGAACTTAAAACATAGGGCAAACACTTCGTCAAAAGATGACATTTGTCAGTTTGCGCCGTCTGCGCAAATGTCACACATAGCAACAAGCGACCGGAGTGCTCTACTAAAATTGATTTGTGTGTATCTGCATTGACTTGGATATAAATCCAGAGGCATACTAAGCCCGTCTAACTTCTAGACTATTCTAGTTATTCATAAATCATCATAAACTATGAAATGAGTATTCTCAATGTATTGCTTACTGAAAGTCTAGTGTGGTTTGAGACGAGTTTATTAGATATGAAATTTACATCAGCGTTGCAAAATATGGAATTCAAATAAAAGACCGGGACCCGAAAAAAATGATACGGAAACCTGTCCCGAAACCAACCTGACCCAATGTCGACCCGAACCCAACCTGATCCAAACCCGACCCGAACCCAACCTGACCCAAGCCCGACCCGACCCGCTCATCTCTATTACGAAAGTGACGATGAAGAAAATCACCTTTAAAACTTACAGTCTTTTTATTAAGTCGCTGATTTTTATTGTACGCTCTTTCCAATATTTGATTCGGTGGTGGAAGTCTCGACTTCGTGCTTTTTATCCCGATCGATTTTCCAATTGGTGCAAAACAAAAACTAAAAATAAAATGAAAAAGCAAAAGTAATTTCTGTAACAACGTTTCGAGTCCACGTCGAATGTATATTCAAAGCGTTTTTGTTTCATTTTGTATGTCTAATGACGTGTCTATAACACGTCGTTGCACTGTTCAAAATACAGAAATGACAAAAATCTTACATTTCAAGTAAATAGCGAAGGGCAATGAAGATCAGCGTCAAAGGTAAAACACAATTGAGGTCCCTGTAATTGGCATATCTTACATCGGTACGAGAACCAGGGGCCATGTCATCCCACGTTATATTTGTCGGCAACCAAAATTTAGCTGACCAAAATGCATCATTTATGGTTCGAAAAGTCACCATTACTGGTCGATGATAATGTTATTTAATTTTACGTACGAGGTAGTAGGTAGTAAGTTTTTCATGCCTGCTATCAGGAACGAAAGTTGAAAAATGTGCGATTGCATTTTTCTTTTCGTCCCTGCTAGCAAGCATGAAAAATTAAATAACTTCCTCGTGTTTTATTTTTCTCCTCCTCACCCACCTCATCAAAAAAACGAATTTTTCATAAATGTGTGATCACGTCGAAAACGAATGGCAGAATAACTTATTATCACAAAAACTAAGTTATATAAGCGAATAGACTCTACAAATTCAGCTACGGGGACCCATTAGTAATTTATTCTCATTTTCGCTCTATTTTCGTGCCAGTGTGTCAGTTGAAACAAAAAGCCAAGGTAATTCATATTGTAAAAAGCATATGCAAGAGACCCGTACGTATCAGAACAGATGTGGCAAACAGAGTTGATGCTACGAAAAGACTCGAACGTATTTCAGTAAATGTTGCCTTAACTCTTAAGAGTATGAAATTACGTCCACATTAAAGTGTATTGGAAATTGCCGAGAGGGCAATATTGAAAAACCCGTCCGAAGAAACGGCGTTAAAAAGGCCTTTCGAAAGTACAAAATTGACCCCCAAATAGACAAAAATTTTCATGTCAATTTTTTCTACAACATAGCAAAAAACCATTTTTTTGTCTAGGGCCAACCCAGGGTCCTCAGAAGAGGCCTCGGACAAATAGTTTCATGAACAAAAATATTTCTCTCCATTTTCTCTACAACATAGTGAAAAACCAAAACGAAGTTCTTCGAAAATGGATCTTATGCGTTTACCACGACGTTTGTAACCACAACAATTTCGACCCGGGAGTTGGTTACTTTTTCGTTTTGGGGCCTAAATAATAGAAAAATGCAATAAAAACGTTGACCGTCCATCCGCCGTTCAATTTTTCAGCTTGTGAGGGACTTCTAATATATTTTTTTATTTAACAAATTACACAAATGCTACAAATTTTATTCGATTTTCTATGGCTGCTGTTGTCGGTTAATGCGATGAGGTTTGCCTGATTTCGTTTTCGGCATTGATAGGACTGTCTGAAGCTTCACTGCTACTTGAACGAGGGTCTGAATCCACCTACGGAAAAAAGTTACATGGAGGCGAAAACAATGTAATTTCTGTGACTTATTTGTTTTACGACTGCCAGCCAATCCAAACCTAAATACCTACGACAACGACTTATGATGAGTTTCATACGTTTCATGTTGCGATGCGTGAACAGTAAAACAATGGTTTTATGCATCGTGACATGAAATTCGTGACGAACGCCGATGCCGGTTTAAAAGCGCGAATTAAGTAAAAAAGCAATGTAACGAAAAGGGCAGTGTTTGTCATAAATCGTGACAACAAAAACCCGATCAACAGATATTCAGATAGATGCAGGAGTCTGAAGAAAAAAATTGACGATTAAAATTGTCTACTCGGACTACAAGTAAAAACTAGCGTGTTGAATGATCAGAATGATTCCACTAAAAAAATTTGAATAGCAAGTTCGCATGTCAGAAGGGGGCGAGGTTTCAACTGAGAGTGACGAAGTCATTAGTCCAGCACTCGGTTTACATTCATGTTGGTAAAAATAAAAATATTTTAGTAAGAACTATTTAGAATGTCTGGATTTATGACGGTAACCAGGCAGCGTCGATATGAAAAATATTCTTACCTTTCCCGCTGAAACATATGAGCGGGCCATTTGAAAAATAATGTTTGACCAAAACACGTGTAGGCACAACAATGCTACTTGCAGAATAATATTTACATATGTTAATGGAAACATTTCAATGATTCCGGGAGCTTCAAAAATACTGCCGTACACAATTCGAGGATAAAAAACCAATCGAGTTGCAACCCAAGTGACTAGGAACACAACAAATAGGCAATCGCAAATTTTATGATATTTTGCATATTTTAAGCTTTTATCACTCTGAAAATTGAATCCGAGATTGAAATTAAAGGCAATATTCCCCTCAATACTTCATATACCTCTAAGACAAGATCAGCACAGTCGTGAATGACAAAAAATAATGTACCTTGGCGGTGGAAATTCGAAAGCCAACTCATATACATCATTGACAACGAAATTAAGTGGTGGGCAAACATTTGCCAGAAATCTTTACGTTTCGTTTCGAAGAATTGGGTGACAGTAAGCGAGAAGTAGAATGCCATTGTCACTGAAAAGTACCACCAGATGCCATTGTCAATTGACTGCAAAAAAATTGTCGATAAAACTAGTTAAAGTCAAACATATTGCTACATTACGTGATGGGGATAGTCATACCAGCAACTTTTTACATCCCACAACCAAGGCTTGTCCCACAAAATAATTGTTCCGTACGTAAAACTGTATGTGTAATATAAAGACTTCCAAGACGTTTCACAGAATTTGTCGAGGCTGGATGGTTTGTCCTTCAAGAAAAACATTCTATTTCGTTGACTCTTTGTAACAAAACAAAAACAAAAATTCACCTGCGCTCGTCTTAGCCTCCACCATCGTTCAATCTGTCTTTCTGTTAAATCAACCTGTTTGACTAAACCAACTACCTAATAAATTTAAATTTCAAAGATTTCATTAATTATTACAAACACACAGACATTTGTCCGATTATTTGTTTGGCTGTGTAAGTCAGTCCAAATTGCTAACGTCCTTCCCACAAGAAAAGCTTAAAAAGCTCAATGTTGCGTGTAATTTAATTCTTAATGAATTCGTAACTTCAAAGTCAATTCTGTCAAGCTACGAAAGTGATGATGACGAAAATCACATTTAAAACTTACAGTTTTTTGGTTAAGTCGCTGATTTTTATTGTACGCTCTTTCCAATATTTGATTCGGTGGTGGAGGTCTCAACTTCGTGCTTTTTATCCCGATCGATTTTCCAAGTGGTGCAAAACAAAAACTGAAAATAAAATGAAACATAACCAAAGACCCGTACGTATCAGAATAGATGTGGCAAAGAGACTCGAACGTATCTAAATATACAAATAAGCAAACAATCCAACGTTTTTTTTTCTTTTATAACTGTAAGAACTTCAAAGATTCATAGAAATTACCCAAGGTAATGTCAATGGCCTTACCAAAGTACGTCTCAGACCATTCAAATATAGAAAAGCATATATCCAAAGACTGAGCTATTTTCCCCTAAAACCCTGAAACAAGAGTTCTCTAAAATTTTATTCACTACAACTTTGCCTTTGGAAGCAACTTCCTACCTCTCATGGTTCTTTATATTCTTGTCATCTTGCCCCATTATGGAAGTGCCCATATACCAAGTTTGTGCCACATTTCCCCAAAACCCTGAAACACGTGTCCGCTAAAATTTTATACTCTACAACTTC
The DNA here is from genome assembly GCA_029228625.1 of Pseudolycoriella hygida. Taxonomy (NCBI): domain Eukaryota; kingdom Metazoa; phylum Arthropoda; class Insecta; order Diptera; family Sciaridae; genus Pseudolycoriella; species Pseudolycoriella hygida. Next base: position 27,016,238 of record CM055405.1, on the reverse strand, counting down.
GCTTTTGTCAGTAAATCCCAATATTGCATAGTTAAGGAAATATGTACGAAAAACTGTTTTCTTATATGGCCGAGAAACTCAATTTCGTCCATTCCATTGGTCTCAGTGCCCAGACCCCTGACCCGATTCCCACAAAAATTTTTTCGCAGTTCTGCGACATTAAATGCTTTCCACACCAAAATGAGGAATTTCCGTGCTATACTTGCTGACATATTTGCAAAAAAGTTTCATCGAACCTCGTAAATTTCATGTCCGACCGAGTGGTTCTTTGACCATATCTCCGGAACTACTTGGCCGATTTTGCTCATCTTCGAACTTGAGTCATGTACCTTTCAGGGAGTTTAGGCTTTAGATGGACAGACGGACATTTTTTTTATTGCTCACTCGTCATCTCTAGACGACAATAGATGCATCCCCCTTCCTACCTCAATCTACCCCGTGTTACAATAAAATTGTTTGTAGTAAACGTATAGGACCTTTGTACTTCGTACGTGTCCACAAAACAAAAGTAATTTCTGTAACAACGTTTCGAGTCCACGTCGAATGTATTTTCAAAGCGTTTTTGTTTCATTTTGTATGTCTAAGGACGTGTCTATAACACGTCGTTGCACTGTTCAAAATACAGAAATAACAAAAATCTTACATTTCAAGTAAATAGCGAAGGGCAATGAAGATCAGCGTTAAAGGTAGAACCCAATTGAGGTCCCTGTAATTGGCATATCTTACATCGGGACGAGAACCAGGTGCCATGTCATCCCACGTTATATTTGGCGGCAACCAAAATTTAGCTGACCAAAATGCATCATTTATGGTTCGAAAAGTCTCCATTACTGGTAGGTGATAATGTTATTTAATTTTGCTTACGAGGTAGTAGGCATGTAATTAATTTCCGAGTGACGTATTAAGCTTTTCATGCTTGCTATCAGGGCCGAAAGTTGAAAAATGTAAGCGCCAGCTTCCGCCCCGTGCGATTGCATTTTTCTTTTCGTCCTTGCTAGCAAGCATGATAAATTAAATAACTTCCTCGTGTTTTATTTTTCACCTCACCAAAAAAACGAATTTTTCATAAATGTGTGATCACGTCGACAACGAATGGCAGAATAACTTATTATTCACAAAAACTAAATTATGTAAGCGAATAGACTCTACAAATCAGCTACGGGGACCCATTAGTAATTTATTCTCATTTTCGCTCTATTTTCGATATTGCCAGTGTGTCAGTCAAAACAAAAAGCCAAGGTAATTCATATTGTAAAAACATATGCAAGGGACCCGTTCGTATCAGAATATATGTGGCAAACAGAGTTGATGCTACGAAAAGACTCGAACGTACTTACTTACTTACTTAGCCGGCACTACAACCCATTAAGGGTCTTGGCCTTCTGCAACATGGTTCTCCAACCGAACCTATCCGCAACTAACGTCTCCCAGCTGGATACTCCCACAGTTTTGAAGTCGGCAAGAGCTGCGTCATACCATCTGGATTTTGGACGCCCTCTTGCCCTGCGGTCTGGTTTTAATGTTTTTTTTCGGAATACAATGATCTTCCATTCGTTGTACATAACCGAGCCAACGCGGTCGGTTTATTTTGGTAGTTCTGACTATGTCCGGCTGATGATTGAATCGTCTGCGCCATCGGTTCTGCCTTTGATCGAATGCTGGTCCAAATATTGTCCGCAGTACTTTTCTTTCGAACGTGTGCAGCGATTGTTCGTCTCTTTGTGTCAAGCACCACGACTCCGAACCATACGTAACCACCGGTCTGATCACAGATTTGTATATTGCGCATTTTGAATTTCGGCTTTCTGACTTGGACTTTAAGATTTTCAGAAGGCCGTAATAACTCCGGTTGCCCAGAATTACTCGTCTTTTAATTTCGTCCGCGATGTCGTTATTAGTGTTCAGCTCCGATCCAAGGTATACGAATTTGTTGACCATTTTGAATGTGTGTGTGTCGATCGTTACGGTTTTCTCCTGGTGTCGACTCGTCATTAACTTTCAACCCAAGGTCGGTACTTTTCCTCTCCAAGGCCATAAACTTGTATTTAACAACAACCATATTTCGTCCATATTTCGTTTTACTACGAGATTGAGTTGCCAGTGCGTTGGTTCGAAGCTCAACCGCAGACGGATTTGTACCGATTGTTAGATTTGTAAACAAAACAAAGCTGATTGAATCGTTCAAGTCAAGTGAAGTTGAGTGTAGTGCCATCGTACGGCTTACCGGAAAAGGCATTGTTGGGAGAACCGGTATTCTACTCCTACTAGTTTCGCTCCTCGTTACATCTCATAGATGGCACGGGGTTTGTCGCACAGCTTACCACTGGCACAGTAAAAACTTTCCGGTAATGAAAGGATCTCAAAAAATAGAACCACAAACAGCGAAACTAGTAAATAATGATCTAGCCTCTAACCCTTCATGGGTTGTAAGGCAGATTATTATTATTATATTTCGTCCAAGTATGTTCAGGTCATCCGCGAAATCTAGCAACTGACTGGACCTGGTGAAAATGGTGCCGCTGGAATCTATGTCCATAGTGCGCACAGCTGCTTCAAGGGTTAAAAAGCAGCGTCGCGAGAGGATCTCCCTGACGTAGGCCTTCCTCTATGTCGAAAATCTCTCACAGTTGATTACGGATCCTTACTCGGCTATTAGCTCCGTTCAGTGTTAACTTGGTTAGCGAGATCAGTTTGTTGGGGATTCTAAATTCCTCCATTACTCTCCATAGTTTACTTCTTCTAACACTGTCATAGGCTGCCTTGAAATCAACGAACAAATGGTGTGTTTCAATGTTGACCTCTTTGCATTTCTCCACGATCTGTCTGATATTAAACAGATGGTCCGATATTGAACGACCTACACGAAAACCTCCTTGGTATTCACCTACAGAGTTTTCCATGTATGGATGAAGGCGCTGGTAAAGAATATTTGCAAATATCTTGTAAGCAATATTCAGCAGAGCAATTCCTCGAAAATAGCCACACTCCATTTTATCACCTTTTTTGTATATGGGACAAAGTATGCTGGTCTTCCACTCTTCCGGTAACTCCTCGACATTCCATATACGCGTGATGAGCTCGTGCATCTCCATATATAGCGAGTTGCCGCCGTTCTTGAAAAGTTCGCCGGGTAGGTTCTTCTATATATGGTTGCGCAGTATGAAATGGCAATTCGTTGTTTTCTTCGTTTCGGTTGAGCGGTGTGTTCGGATTAAGCAGTTGTTTGAAGTACTCAGCCCATCTCGCAATGCACTTTTCCTCATCTGCTAAGACCAATCCATTCTTGTCCTTACAAAGCAAAGGTTTTTGACTGTAACCATTTTTGGATTCGTTCACTTTCCGATAGAAGTTTCGAGTTTCCTTCCTATTGCCAAACTTTTCAATTTCGATCAAAACGTTCCTATCCTGCAGCCGTTTTTTGTTTCGGAACAGTTTTCGAGCGAAAATAATCTACGAACGGTACTCTGCCAGGCCTGCTCGAGTGTATCGACACAGAGAGTTTTTAGTCGAGCTGCACTTTTGTTCTCCAGAGCTCGCTGGCATTCATCGTCGAACCAGTTATTTCTTTTATTTCCCGTTCTCGTTCCCAAAGTCTCTGCCGCGGCGCTCTCTACATTCCGCCTGATTTGATTCCACGCATCGTCTATACTGTGTTGCTCGCTGACCATTTCTTCGATCATTTTTCTCTCCAAATATACTATATACTGGCCATATACTAGTCCTTTCGAAAGACGTTACGAAAAACGAAAAAAAAATTTGGTCAGCCACTGGATTCGAACACAGAGCACATAGAATCATGGGCGCGCGGTAGCAATGCGCCCGCGTCGCAAGCCCACATATGTACAAAAAATTCACCATCTTTTAATTTTACTACTTTATTTGAATAACAACAAAAACACTTTTTAAAAGGGAAACGTGACGCAAGTCCTCGTCCCTTCTTCCAAAACGATATCAATTTGGGTGACGCTTACAGCTTCGGAACGTAAAAAATGTCTTTTGAAATATTTTCATTTTTGATTAAAGAAATGCGTCACAAATGCCGGACCCCCGAATGTTACAGTTTTTCTGTTCTTTCAGATTTGACACGAAAAAAAAAATTAAGTTTTGCGTGATGTGTGGAGTACGGGTACCAAAATTTTGGGCGCTCGAAAACTAAAATCGCAGAAAAATTATTACGTTGGGAGGGTCCGGCATTTGTGACGCATTTTTTTAATCAAAAGTGAAAATATTTCAAAAGAATTTTTTGCGTTCCGAAGCTGTAAGCGTCACCCAAATCGATATCAGTTGTTTTGGAAGAAGGGACGAGGACTTGCGTCACGCTTCTCTTTAAAAAAGGGTTTTTGTTGTGATATCAATAGTTTTGGAAGAAAAGAGGAAACAAACATTTTCGGCGAAAAAAATTTCCGTCGAAAAAAAGTTTCCGGCGAAAAAAAATTTTTAGCGAAAAAAATTTCCCAGTCTTTACATGAATATGTCATCGAGGGGGACATTTTCTACGATTTACATATTCAATTTTTCAGCTTGTGAGGGACTGCTAAAATATTTTTTTATTTAACAAATTACACAAATGTTACAAATTTTATTCAATTTTCTATGGCTCCTGTTGTCGGCTAATGCGATGAGTTTTGCCTGATTTCGTTTTCTGCATTTATAGGACTGTCTGAAGCTTCACCGGAACTTGAACGAGGGTCTCGATCCACCTAAGGAAAAAAGTTAAATGGAGGCATTGTTTTTGCCTTCTGTGACTTATTTGTCTTTAGACTTCCAGCTAAGTACCTACGACAACGACTTATGTCAAAGTATGATGAGTTTCATGTTGCGATGCGTGAACAGTAAAACAATGATTTTATGCATCGTGACATCGTGACGTAAAGAAAAAGGCCTGTGTTTGTCATAAATCCTGACAACAAAAACCCGATCTACAGATATTCAGATAGATGGAGTTGTCTGAAGAAAAAAATTGACGATTAAAATTGCCCGTGCTAGATCGGGGTAGATCAAGGCGGGAGCGAGGGGGATGCATTTAATATCGTCTAGAGATGACGATTCATCGAAAAAAATGTCTGCTCCGTCACTCTTATCTAAACGGCTACACCGATCACCCTAAACCCCTTTTCCCTGAAAGGTACATGTGTCCCATATGACATATGACCCCCCAATGTTATAGTTTTACTGTTCTTTCAGATTTGACACGAAAAAAAATTAAGTTTTGCGTGATGCGTGGAGTACGCGTAGCCAAATTTTTGGAGTTCGAAATCTGAAAGCGCAGAAAAATTATTATGTCCGGCATTTGTGACGCATTTCTTTAATCGAAAATGAGAATATTTCAAAAGAATTTTTTTCCCCCTAAGTCCGTCCGATACCACCGTTGGCCATTTTGTTAGTCACTCTGACACACTATACACTCAAACCAATAACTTTTCCTTTGACACCAAACATCTATCTCCATCCTAACACTGTCCAAAAATTTTGCTCATATTTGACCCATACTTTGAATATAATACACACATACAAAACATTCTTTTATTGGGCTTTATATGGCGCCTTCTAAAGGCCCTGGCGCCCAAACGAGGCCGGGCCGGTACACCCCTTATTTAAAATCGCATATGGCGTAGAATGCCCACCCGAAGGTTCCTACAAAATTTCAAGAACAGTTATCGAGCCGTTTTCGAGTACGAGCCTAAAAAGTCGGTTTTCATACAAATTGCAGTTGCAGTTAAAAACCCGTTTTTTGTATGAAAAAAATCCAAACTTCAGGGGCTTTGTGATAATATTCAAAAATTTTCTCGGGAAATAAAATGTAAAGATGCGGAAAAGTTTGTCTACTCGAACTACACGTAAAAACTAGTGTGCTGCAAAATTCTCATCCACAGAATGATTTCAACTAAAAAAACTTGAATAGCAAGTACGCATGTCAGAAAGGGGCGAGGTTGACGTCGAGCACTCGGTCTACATTCATGGTGGTAAAAATAAAAATATTTTAGGAAGAACTATTTGGAATGTCTGGATTTATGACGGTAGCCAGGCAGCGTCGATATGAAAAATATTCTTACCTGTCCCGCTGAAACAGATGAGTAGGCCATTTGAAAAATCATGTATGACCAAAACACGTGTAGGCACAACAATGCTACTAGCAGAATATGACACACATTTCTTAATGGAAACATTTCAATTTCAGCCTCAAATATACTGCCGTACACAACTCGAGGATAAAAAACCAATCGAGTTGCAACCCAAGTGACTAAGAACGTAACAACTACGTAATCGCAAATTTTATGATATTTTGCATATTTTAAGCTTTTACCACTCTGAAAATTGAATCGGAGGTTGAAATTGAAGACTATATTCCCCTCAATACTTCAAATACTTCTAAGAAAATATCGGCACAATCGTGAATGACTAAGATTAATGTACCCAGGCGGTGGAAATTCGAAAGCCAACTCATAACTAACATTGCCAACGTAATGATGTGGTGGGCAAACATTTGCCAGAAATCTTTACGTCTAGTTTCGAAGAATTGGGTGACAGTAAGCGAGAAATAGAATGCCATTGACACTGAAAAGTACCACCAGATGCCATTGTCAATTGACTGTAAAAAAATTGTCGATAAAACTAGTTAAAGTCAAACTTATTGCTACATTACGTGATGGGGGTAGCCGTACCAGCAACTTTTTACATCCCACAACCAAGGCTTGTCCCACAAAATAATTGTTCCGTACGTAAAACTGTATGTGTAATATAAACACTTCCAAGACGCTTCACAGAACTTTTCGAGGGTGGATGGTTTGTCCTTCAAGAAAAACATTCTTTTTCGTTGACTCTTTGTAACAAAACAAAAATTCACCTGCGCTCGTCTTAGTCTCCACCATCGTTCGATCTGTCTTTCTGTTAAATCAACCTGTTTGACTAAACCAACTACCTAATAAATTTAAATTTCAACGATTTCATTAATTATTACAAACATACAGACATTTGTCCGATTATTTTGGCTGTGTAAGTCAGTCCAAATTGCTAACGTCCTCCCCGCAAGAAAAGCTCAAAAGGCTCAATGTTGCATGTAATTTTAATTCTTTAAGAACTCGTAACTTACACAGAGAACTCTGTCAAGCTACGAAGTAGAGATGAGTGAGTCGACCTTTTTTCAAAACCCGACCCGGACCGAGCCCGACCCGAAAACTTTTTTTCGAAACCCGAAACCCGCTACCTGAACTGTTTCGAAACCCGACCCGGACCAAACTTGAACCGATTAAATCTTTCGAAACTACTAACTGAAAGTCTAGAGTGGTTTGAGACGAGTTTATTAGGTATGAAATTTACATCAGCGTTGCAAAATATGAAATTCAAATAAAAGACCGGGACCCGAAAAAAATTATACGGAAACATGACCCGAACCCGACCTGACCCAATGCCGACCCGAACCCAACCTGACCCAAACCCGACCCGAACCCAACCTGACCCAAACCCGACCCGACCCGATTGAAATTTTCGAAACCTGTGAACCCGATAAAAACAATTTGGGTTCGGGTTTGGGCCGGGTTCGGGTCGGGTTTTTCACACCTCTACTACGAAAGTGACGATGAAGAAAATCACCTTTAAAACTTACAGTCTTTTTATTAAGTCGCTGATTTTTATTGTACGCTCTTTCCAATATTTGATTCGGTGGTGGAAGTCTCGACTTCGTGCTTTTTATCCCGATCGATTTTCCAATTGGTGCAAAACAAAAACTAAAAATAAAATGAAAAAGCAAAAGTAATTTCTGTAACAACGTTTCGAGTCCACGTCGAATGTATTTTCAAAGCGTTTTTGTTTCATTTTGTATGTCTAATGACGTGTCTATAACACGTCGTTGCACTGTTCAAAATACAGAAATAACAAAAATCTTACATTTCAAGTAAATAGCGAAGGGCAATGAAGATCAGCGTCATAGGTAGAACCCAATTGAGGTCCCTGTAATTGGCATATATTACATCGGGACGAGAACCAGGTGCCATGTCATCCCACGTTATATTTGGCGGCAACCAAAATTTAGCTGACCAAAATGCATCATTTATGGTTCGAAAAGTCACCATTACTGGTCGATGATAATGTTATTTAATTTTACGTACGAGGTAGTAAGTAGTAAGTTTTTCATGCCTGCTATCAGGAACAAAAGTTGAAAAATGTAAGCCCAAGGGGCGAAAGCGCCAGCTTTCGCCCCGTGGGATTGCATTTTTCTTTTCGTCCCTGCCAGCAAGCATGAAAAATTAAATAACTTCCTCGTGTTTTATTTTTCTCCTCCTCACCCACCTCACCAAAAAAGACGAATTTTTCATAAATGTGTGATCACGTCGACAACGAATGGCCGAATAACTTATTATTCACAAAAACTAAATTATATAAGCGAATAGACTCTACAAATTCAGATACGGGGACCCATTAGTAATTTATTCTCATTTTCGCTCTATTTTCGTGCCAGTGTGTCAGTTGAAACAAAAAGCCAAGGTAATTCATATTGTAAAAAGCATATTTGCAAGAGACCCGTACGTATCAGAACAGATGTGGCAAACAGAGTTGATGCTACGAAAAGACTCGAACGTATTTGAGTAAATGTTGCCTTAACTCTTAAGAGTATGAAATTACGTCCACATTAAAGTGTATTGGAAATTGCCGAGAGGGCAATATTGAAAAACCCGTCCGAAGAAACGGCGTTAAAAAGGCCTTTCGAAAGTACAAAATTGACCCCCAAATAGACAAAAATCTTCATGTCAATTTTTTCTACAACATAGCAAAAAACCATTTTTTTGTCTAGGGCCAACCCAGGGTCCTCAGAAGAGGCCTCGGACAAACAGTTACATAAACAAAAATATTTCTCTCCATTTTCTCTACGACATAATGAAAAACCAAAACGAAGTTCTTCGAAAAGGGGTCTTATGCGTTTAGCACGACGGACGTTTGTAACCTCCCCAATTTCGACCCGGGAGTTGGTTATACTTTTTCGTTTTGGGGCCTAAATAAGGGGCCGTTCATAAATTACGTAACGCTAAAATTGGCATTTTTTAGACCCCCTCTCCCCCCCCCCCCGTAACGCTAGTGTAACGCAAGGATTTAACAAATTACACAAATGCTACAATTTTATTCGATTTTGTATGGCATTTATAGGACTGTCTGAAGCTTCACTGGAACTTGAACGAATGTCACCATCCACCTAAAGAAAAAAAGTTACATGGAGGCGAAAACAATGTAATTTCTGTGACTTATTTGTTTAAGACTGCCAACCAATACAAACCTAAGTACCATCGACAACGGCTTATGTCAAAGTATGATGAGTTTAATGTTGCGATGCGTGAACAGTGAAACAATGATTTTATGCATCGTGACATGAAATTCATTAAGCTTTGACGAACGCCGAGGCCGCGAATTCAGTAAAGAAAACTCAACGTAGCCTGTGTTTGTCATAAATCCTGACAACAAAAACCCGATCAACAGATAGATGCAGTACAGGAATCTGAAGAAAAAAATTGACGATTTAAAATTGCCCGTGCTGATAGAAGGTGGGTCAAATTTTGCAACTTTCAAAAACAACTAGTTGGACCCGAACGAAGTACAAAGGTCCTATGCATTTACTACAAGACGTTTTATAATAACATGGGGTAGATCGAGGCAGGAGTGATGGGGATGCATTTAATATCGTCAAGAGATGACAAATCATCGAAAAAAAATGTCTGTCCCGTCACTCTTTTCTGAACGGCTACACCGATCACTCTAAGCCTTTTTTCCCCTAAAGATACATATGTCCCACGATTCAAGTTCAAAGATGAGCAAAATCGGTCTAGTGGTTCCGGAGATATGGTCGAAAAAGTGACCAAAAACATGGTTTTTCGAGGGTCGGTGAAACTTTTTCTCAGCAAGTACAGGACGGAAGTTGGTGTCCAATGAAAGCATTTGATCTCACAAAACTGGAAAATCGGGTCAGTGGTCTGGGCACTGGGACCAGTGGAATGGACGAAATTGAGTTTCTTGGCCATATACTAGTCCTTTCGAAAGACGTTCGAACACAAAGCACATGAAATCATGGGCGCGCAGTAGCACTGCGCCAGCGACGCAAATCCACATACGTACAAAAAATTAAGAACATTTTTTTTGGTACCGCCGTCTTCATTTACTACTTTATTTGAATAACAACAAAATCCCTTTTTAAAAGGGAAACGTGATGCAAGTCCTCGTCCCTTCTTCCAAAACAATTGATATCAATTTGGATGACGCTTACAGCTTCGGAACGTAAAAAATGTTTTTGAAATATTTTCATTTTTGATTAAAGAAATGCGTCACAAATGCAGGACGAATGCAAGAAGGGACGAGGACTTGCGTCACGTTTCTCTTTTAAAAAGGGTTTTTGTTGTGATATCAGTAGTTTTGGAAGAAAAGAGGAAACAAACAAACATTTCCGGCGAAAAAAATTTTTTTCAAAAAAAGCTTCCGGCGAAAAAAAATTTTCAGCGAAAACAAAATTTTCAGCGAAAAAAAATTTTAGCAAAAAAAATTCGGCGAAAAAAAAATTTCCGGCGAAAAAAAATTTCAGCGTAAAAATATCTGGCGAAAAAAATTTCTGACGAAAAAAATTTTTCCAGCGAAAAAAATTTTGAAAATAAATTTTTAGCGAAAAAAATTTCCCAGCCTTTACATGAATATGTCATCGAGGGGGACATTTTCTACGATTTACATATTCAATTTTTCAGCTTGTGAGGGACTGCTAAAATATTCTTTTATTTAACAAATTACACAAATGTTACAAATTTTATTCAATTTTCTATGGCGCCTGTTGTCGGCTAATGCGATGAGTTTTGCCTGATTTCGTTTTCTGCATTTATAGGACTGTCTGAAGCTTCACCGGAACTTGAACGAGGGTCTCGATCCACCTAAGGAAAAAAGTTAAATGGAGGCATTGTTTTTGCCTTCTGTGACTTATTTGTCTTTAGACTTCCAGCTAAGTACCTACGACAACGACTTATGTCAAAGTATGATGAGTTTCATGTTGCGATGCGTGAACAGTAAAACAATGATTTTATGCATCGTGACATCGTGACGTAAAGAAAAAGGCCTGTGTTTGTCATAAATCCTGACAACGAAAACCCGATCTACAGATATTCAGATAGATGGAGGAGTCTGAAGAAAAAAATTGACGATTAAAATTGCCCGTGCTAGATCGGGGTAGATCAAGGCGGGAGCGAGGGGGATGCATTTAATATCGTCTAGAGATGACGATTCATCGAAAAAAATGTCTGCTCCGTCACTCTTATCTAAACGGCTACATCGATCACCCTGAACCCCTTTTCCCTGAAAGGTACATGTGTCCCATATGACATATGACCCCCCAATGTTATAATTTTTCTGTTCTGTCAGATTTGACACGAAAAAAAAATTAAGTTTTGCGTGATGTGTGGAGTACCGGCAGCCAATGACGTTCGAAATCTGAAAGCGCAGAAAAATTATTACGTTGGGAGGATCCGGCATTTGTGACGCATTTTTTTTAGTCAAACGTGAAAATATTTCAAAAGAATATTTTGCGTTTCGAAGCTGTAAGCGTCACCCAAATCGATATCAGTTGTTTAGGAAGAAGGGACGAGGACTTGCGTCACATTTCCCTTTTAAAAAGGGTTTTGTTGTGATATCAATAGATTTGGAAGAAAAGAGAAAACAAAGAAACGGCGAAAAAAATTGTGGCGAAAAAATTTTCGGCGAAAAGAATTTCCGGCGAAAAAAAATTTTCCTTTGACACGAAACATCTATCTCCATCCTAACCCAGTCCAAAAATTTTGCTCACACACACATTCTTTTATATGGGCTATATATGGCGCCTTCTAAGAGCCCTGGCACCCAAACGAGGCCGGTATAGAAATATTTTAGTAAGAACTATTTGGAATGTCTGGATTTATGACGGTAGCCAGGCAGCGTCGATATGAAAAATATTCTTACCTTTCCCGCTGAAAAAGATGAGTAGGCCGTTTGAAAAATCATGTATGACCAAAACACGTGTAGGCACAACAATGCTACTAGCAGAATATGACACACATTTCTTAATGGAAACATTTCAATTTCAGCCTCAAATATACTGCCGTACACAACTCGAGGATAAAAAACCAATCGAGTTGCAACCCAAGTGACTAAGAACGCAACGGCTACGTAATTGCAAATTTTATGATATTTTGCATATTTTAAGCTTTTACAACTCTGAAAATTGAATCGGAGGTTGAAGTTGAAGACTATATTCCCCTCAATACTTCAAATACCTCTAAGAAAATATCGGCACAATCGTGAATGACTAAGATTAATGTACCCAGGCGGTTAAAATTCGAAAGCCAACTCATAACTAACATTGCCAACGTAATGATGTGGTGGGCAAACATTTGCCAGAAATCTATACGTTTCGTTTCGAAGAATTGGGTGACAGTAAGCGAGAAATAGAATGCCATTGACACTGAAAAGTACCACCAGATGCCATTGTCAATTGACTGTAAAAAAATTGTCGATAAAACTAGTTAAAGTCAAACTTATTGCTACATTACGTGATGGGGGTAGCCGTACCAGCAACTTTTTACATCCCACAACCAAGGCTTGTCCCACAAAATAATTGTTCCGTACGTAAAACTGTATGTGTAATATAAACACTTCCACGACGTTTCACAGAACTTTTCGAGGGTGGATGGTTTGTCCTTCAAGAAAAACATTCTATTTCGTTGACTCTTTGTAACAAAACAAAAACAAAAATTCACCTGCGCTCGTCTCAGTCTCCACCATCGTTCAATCTGTCTTTCTGTTAAATCAACCTGTTTGACTAAACCAACTACCTAATAATTTTAAATTTCAACGATTTCATTAATTATTACAAACACACAGACATTTGTCCGATTATTTGTTTGGCTGTGTAAGTCAGTCCAAATTGCTACACTTACGGAAATATATTTTTGCATCAAATAGAATTTTGTACTTCTGCGCAAGTTTTTGCAGTGTTAAAAAGCTGCGCAGAAGTACAAAATTCTATTTGATGCAAAAATATATTTCCGTAAGTGTAACGTCCTCCCCGCAAGAAAAGCTCAAAAGGCTCAATGTTGCATGTAATTTTAATTCTTTAAGAACTCGTAACTTACACAGAGAACTCTGTCAAGCTACGAAATAGAGATGAGTGGGTCGAACTTTTTTCAAAACCCGGACCGAGCCCGACCCGAAAACTTTTTTTCGAAACCCGAAACCCGCTACCCGAAATGTTTCGAAGCCCGACCCGGACCGAGCCGGGAATTTAATTAAAAAAAAAATAAAATGTCAAAATTAGACAATCATTTTTAGAAATATCGGGAAAAATCCTATTTCAATGAGTTCTGTAAAGCTGTGAGACAGAATGAGACAAAAAGATAGCCATGAGTTTCCCTATACGGGGAAATTAATTAGCTAGAAAATCACCAGAAAATTCATCCTTTTTCTTCGGACTAGGCTCGTTTTCACTCGTTATCAATTGACTCCAATATAAAGTACTTTGTAGCTCATCGAACTTAAAACATAGGGCAAACACTTCGTCAAAAGATGACATTTGTCAGTTTGCGCCGTCTGCGCATATGTCACACATAGAAACAAGCGACCGGAGTGCTTACTAAAATTGATTTGTGTGTATCTGCATTGACTTGGATATAAATGCAGAGGCATACTAAGCCCGTCTAACTTCTAGACTATTCTGATTATTCATAAATCATCATAAACAATGAAATGAGTATTCTCAATGTAGTACTAACTGAAAGTCTAGAGTGGTTTGAGACGAGTTTATTAGATATGAAATTTACATCAGCGTTGCAAAATATGGAATTCAAATAAAAGACCGGGACCCGAAAAAAATGATACGGAAACCTGTCCCGAAACCAACCTGACCCAATGTGAACCCGAACCCAACCAGATCCAAACCCGACCCGATTAAAATTTTCGAAACCCGTGAACCCGATAAAAACAATTCGGGTTCGGGTCGGGTTTTTCATAGTTTCGGGTGACCCGCTCATCTCTACTACGAAAGTGATAACGAAAATCACCTTTAAAACTTACAGTTTTTTGATTAAGTCTCTGATTTTTATTGTACGCTCTTTCCAATATTTGATTCGGTGGTGGAGGTCTCGACTTCGTGCTTTTTATCCCAATCGATTTTCCAATTGGTGCAAAACAAAAACTGAAAATAAAATGAAAAAGCAAAAGTAATTTACATACGACGGGGCCGAAAATGAGGGCATTTTTTGAATTTTTTTGGGATTTCGTCTCTTTGCATGTAAAGTTGTATGTGTACCTGTTTTGGACGATTGTTTTTAGGCACTTTCGCTTGTAGACCGAACGAAGTGAGGTCTACAAGCGAAAGTGCCTAAAATCCATCGTACAAAACAGGTACAAATAACTATTCTGTAACAACGTTTCGAGTCCACGTCGAATGTATTTTCAAAGCGTTTTTGTTTCATTTTGTATGTCTAATGACGTGTCTATAACACGTCGTTGCACTATTCAAAATACAGAAATAACAAAAATCTTACATTTCAACTAAATAGCGAAGGGCAATGAAGATCAGCGTCAAAGGTAGAACCCAATTGAGGTCCCTGTAATTGGCATATCTTACATCGGGACGAGAACCAGGTGCCATGTCATCCCACGTTATATTTGGCGGCAACCAAAATTTAGCTGACCAAAATGCATCATTTATGGTTCGAAAAGTCTCCATTACTGGTCGATGATAATGTTAAATTAAATAACTTTCTCGTGTTTTATTTTCCACCTCACCAAAAAAAAAACGAATTTTTCATAAATGTGTGATCACGTCGACAACGAATGGCAGATTAAGTTATTCACAAAAGCTAAATTATGTAAGCGAACAGACTTTACAAATTCAGCTACGGGGACGCTTATACTCGCTTACGTTATTTATTTTGAGAGCTTTCATACTTTGAGCCATTAGCGTAATCTTCTCATTTTCGCTCTAGTTTGGATATTGCCAGTGTGTAAGTCAAAACAAAAAACCAAGGTAATTCATATTGTAAAAAACAGTAGTTTCTAGTGTGACTTGCTAGTCAAAACAGCTACTTCAACTGTCAACAATATTGCATTCATTAGGAAAAAAACTTAGTAAACAGAATCTTTTCTCTCGTTTTTTGATAACACTTGAGACAAAGGAATTCTTTTGTTCTTCCTTTGTCTTTTTCACTAAGTTTTTTTCTTTATGGCGGAAGTGATTGATAAGTGATTAGTGAGTGATAAGTGGTTGAATTTTAAATGTACTACGTCACAGCTTTTAAAATGAAAAAAAAAACCACTAAAATAACCAAATTGAGATGATTCGATGCCCTCCGCTTCTCTCTTCATTTCGTTCACTTCTCGACAGGGGATATACAAATTAACCATGCATGCGTCTGTATGCACCTGCAGGAAGATCTAAAAGCACTTTCTGTGAGGTGCAAATCTAACTCTGTCACTGTAGATTTACGTAGCAATGCGAAAGTGACAGCCCCGAGTTTCATTCATAAATCGAAAGTTATGAATGAATTTTGGTAGAAAACTTTCGCAAACGTCACTTTCGCATTGCTATGTGTAGGCACAAAAAGCCTCAGTATTTAGCGTAATCAGACTGGTACTTCCCGATGATTATCGCATGAACAAACAATCGGTGGCATTGATGCGACGTCTTATTAGCGTTGCCTGTCCAAGCTTCTCACATCTTTCTGTGTAAGGCGGCAGCTCATATGATTCAGTAAGATGCAGTTTGTCGTCACCAAGTAGGAACAGCACCATCTGCCTCTGTACGCTCTCGATACTCTTTCTATGCACGAGGTAATTCGGCGACCATATCGAAGTTGAAAATTCTAAGGTTGAGAGAGTCAAGAGCTGATTGTATCCATTCCAAAGAAGATTGATTTACTTTTAATAATTTTCAATGTATTCGTAGTGTCAAGTCTGCAATTACACCGAAGTCCATTGTTTCGTCCACCCTTGTAATCGACTTCCCATTGATCGTGTAATCGAATGTGATGGGTTGTTTCTTAGGAGTGAATGTGATTACATTTCATTTTACGCTGTTAACCTTTAGCTTGTTGTTGTCATACCACGTCAAAAACTCATCAGCTAGCTAAAGTAGAAACTATAAAGGACTTATGGCTCATATTTGATTGCTTGATTGATTGACTTCTTCGGGTCCAAGAACTTAAGTATTTCTATCAATGACATGTTAGTTAAGGCCGTTCGAAACGAATTAAGTAAAGCAAAAATAAACTGAACACAGCATATGAAATTTTACTTACACATTCATACTTATATAGTATTCACTCACACTATTATGCATGAACTTTTGCTTCAATTTTACATTCCGAACGGCCGGTCTTTCTTAACTGATTTATATTATAATCTTATTAACTAGCGATAGATACTTTATGTTTTCACCCTTCCTGTCCCTCCGTCTGACTTTGCACCGTCACAATCACAAATCAAATCAACGTTCGTTAGAATTTGTATATTATTTTGATAGGAACGCAAAAACCAACTTCATTTTCTCCGATTTTCTCTTCGTTTTAGCGTTTTTCGTTTTTCTTTATCTTCGAAACATATTTGAATATTTCACTTACAAACTAAACTCAACGAAACTTAATAGCAACGTCGAATCAATCCTTAGTTTCGTGCGAATTATTTGTAAGACATTGTGAGCCTTCAGCGTTATCCGATACTCCACTGGAGCTCGAACGGATGTCATTAGTCTGAAACAGTAAAAGGTAATGTTTTATAGTCTTCAATGAGGACAACACAAAACATCTTCACTCTTTTAAATTGTTGGTTATTTGTGCGAAAGTTGCCATCTTATCATCTCGAATTAAGAAAGGAAATTGTTTCTCTTCACTAGTACTTTAATAGTTAGGTTCTTTAGAATGTCCAATCTTCACGACTTTAAATTAGTTTTAAAAGTCAGTCTGCATCGAAGTCAAACGTAAAATGTTTCTTTCTGTGGACAAACAAACGTAAATTTGCCCTTTCAAGATTAGTTTTTTCCCCTCCTAGTGACGTAAATACCTATTGCAATTTCCACTCATTTGAGATGGGAAAGTATCAATCTTCGCAAAACAATTCTTACCTGTGTGCGCCACTTGTAGGATTGTATACGTCCACATCACATGCATAACAAGCAGCGCAATTAGAAGACAATTTATAAATTTTAAAATTGGAAACATTGAATTAACTGGTAGCCTCAAATACGCAACTGTAGATGAGCCGAGGAAAGAAACCCAATCGAGTCACAATCCAAATGACGGTAAACACAGAAAATAAGCAATTGGAAGTTTTCCGATATTTTGCATATATCGCTAGTTTGGTTGACTCCGTCATATTTTATACGTTTGCCTCTAAAAAGATATCGACAGTATTGAGTACTATTCATACGCACA